>CM059355.1:1707066-2312899 GCA_030324255.1 Phytophthora capsici | reverse complement strand
TTGTCGCCAGGCGTTTTTCGCTAGCCGTCGTAGCTTTAGTTTTGTCTTTTAGCCACAACGCTTTAAGTTTTGCTTTTAGGGGGCCCATAACGCCAACATCCAGGGGTTGGCAAACCGATGTTGAGTTTTTTGGCAAGGGCTGAAGCACAGCCATGAGCTCCTCAGAGACAATAGCCTCAGATTCCTCGGAAATGTGGCAGTCCAGATTATCCAGGAGCAGCAACGATGGCTCCGTGATGTGCATCAGCAATAAGGAGCGTAGATAGAACTTCCACACTCGGCCATCCATCCAAGCCTTTGGCTGTACTGTGTAAACATGCCCTACAAATAATAATTAGTGCCAAAAATATAAAATAAATAAATTAAAAACTCACCTTTTGGATATGTCGGCAGTTCGTCCTTCTCAATTGAGCCATTTGGCTCACCGCGAACAATAAAAAGCAAAGGCAGCTTCACACCATCACCTCGAATCGTACATACTGCAGTGAGCCTAGCAGAATGCTTCTGCTGGGCAGTGATAGCAGCAGATTTCCCTTTTGTGAGAGAATTTTGCCGGGAGGCATGTCGAAGTAGATCCCAGTCTCATCACAATTGAACACCTCACTAGGCTTGTATGCTCCATAAGTGTCCTTAAAGAACTTAGCGAAATCTTGCTGCACAGTTTCTAAATCTTTAAGTTTCTCCTAAAAAAATCAGCACAAAATAATGTTAGCTATCATTACGATACAATAATATAGCTTTTTGTATATGAATGAACCTTTAACCCATGAGGCGTCCGCTGAACGAATCCGTGGCGGTACGCAAACCGGCGTAGAAGCCGAAGCAGCGACTCGTAGGCTGTAGAAGTGTCCTTCTTGTCCTTGACGTAGCTGTCCAGCCACGATGCGTGCTCATCACGGACGTAAGAGGCCATTATGGAGGCGGTTAGCGACCTACTATCACGGCGGGTGTCCTTCATGAACGTAATGAGTTCTACTTTGAATGGCAGGATTTCAGGACGACCAGATGCTCGGGAGAGCACCTTTTCACTGCCTCTGAAGTCGAAGATGTCGCCCTGGCACCGTCTCCACGTCGCGATCGTCCATCGCGGGACGCCCTGTGCGCTTGCAGCCTTGCGCTGACTCATCCCTTCAGTTGCAACTAACGCATCGCGCTTTTGCTTCATTGAGTAGTGCCGACGTCGCTTTTTCTGCTGGGAGAACACCTCATTAATACGGGCGGCAAGGGCGGAGGAATCCGCTTCCTGTAGTGCCGTGTCTGCTGGTGGTGGCTCCGGGGGCGTGTCGATCGCTGCCTCCATTTTGCGTACTGACTGGTGCAGAATTAGCGTAAATGGGGATGTTTTTGATTCGCTAAAAAATGACTATTGAGACATATGATTGGTTGAAAAATGTGATGCGATAGAGATCCCCATCCCGTGCATGCACCTTTTACGTGGAGTGGCTGTTAGTATTGTCGGCAGTAGCATTCTGTCCGTTGCTGTACACTGCCTGCAGCGGCAGTTTAGGATATTGTAGCGCATTAAGTGTGGCGTAGGTACAGCACACATCATACAGAAGATCGCTTGACTTTTAAATGACTTGAACGCCTTCATACACTGCATAAGAACGAGCGCGTCGCTCCGCTTGAGCTCAGTGCACATGGCGTGCCACACGATGGCTTCGAGCATCTTTTAGGGAGGGGCGGGGAAGGGGGGGGGTTCTGGCTTGGAGAGCTAGTTGCAGAATGAAACAGGGACCACCGTTTGAACAACAAACAGGATGTTGGCATTGGCTGAAATGACATGCAGCGGCTCATTTGATTCGTACAAAATTGTTTGAACGTCTGTTTGATTGGCCGTTGTACTTTCACGATTTAGATTGTGTGTTTTACTAATGTGTGGCTGTGTGCATCCCACAAGTCTGATGTGCAAAGTGGTGACTGTTTTGTGTGACTCACATATCATTGTGTAAATCACACCTCCTTTGTGTTTTCAACGTGGTGTCCGTCAATAGTGCGTCTAATACAATTTTTAAGAGTAAGGCCCACCGTCTCATTTATTTCCACGCTACATGTAGTTAGCTCATTTTCTTCTCTGTACATGTATTGAGTTTACTGGCTAATAGCTCGAGTGTACAGCGTGGTGTTAGTCACACGTTCTGAAAGCCACAGCAGTGTCACCCAGTCTTCAAATTACATGATATCCTTGTCCAACAGTTATTGGAGATGGATAGAACTGAAGTTGCAGCCAGAAATAAACTGGTTAGATCTTCTGTTTTCCACGTCGCTTTTGCCTTACTACTGAATTGATACGGCACTAGTAGATATTCTGCTGACCCCAACGATTGCTTGATATAAGAATGTGTTTGACGGCTATATTTGATGCGTGGGCATAATATATACACACGCATCAAGGCACTACCCGATAAGAAGCTAGGAACCGAGTTGAACGCAAGCGATCTCGCGTTCCGTCTGCCATCCAGCTCAGAGCCCCAGGAGATCGTTAATATGGACCTGTTGTATTAAAGGTACAGCATTTCTCAATAGACCGAATTCCAAGCGCTTCGTCAAATGGAGACGCCTAATGCGAGTCCGAATCAACAAGCTTCCAGAGAAAACCAAAAGTTCGGCTCGCCACTGCACCATGCCGCACTGGAAGGGGACATTGCACTGGTAGAACAAGCGCTCAAGGGGGGAGCAAGCCCCGATACAGGTGACAAATGGAAGCTGACGCCAATTATGGCGCTATTTGTGCGTCATGGGCTCCAAGAAACTCGATGTATTTTTCAAGAACGAACCCCAGTTCGAAGACTCCTCGTTATGGATGTGAGCAGTATTGCTCATGTTTCAATGCTTTTCGTACTAATTTTTATGCGGTGTAGTGTCGAGAAGAAGACGTCAAGAGGACAGCAACTACTGTCGCCATTTTGAACCTTTTCCTTCAACACGGAGCTAATCCGGACGCTCGAAGTGATACAGGAAAGACGGCACTCCATTATGCTATCAGTGACGGTCTTTGTGAAGCTGCTCGGATTCTTCTGGATGCTGGAGCTTCAATTGATGCACAAGATGAGGTAACTCTGATTCGCCTCGTGTAATTTCCCCGATTTACAATCTTTTCTCTCTTTTAGGACGGCCGATCACCGCTGTATTGCGCTGTTCAAGAGCGCAGTCTCTTGGTCATCGATTTACTGCTCAACACCCGCGCTTCAATCGATCTTAAAGACAAAAATGGAGTTTCTCCACTATCACTGGGGATCCAACAGGAATACCTCGACGTGATGCAGCTTTTCCTCAACCACCACGCTCTTGTAGCCACTCGTAAACGACTGGATTTCGCTGGAGAAGTGCTGCTTGAAGCTGTAGACGCCAAATCCGCCGACGTTGTGCGGTTTCTACTGGAAAATGCGGATGTCACTTTGAACTACCAGAATGAAGCTGGGGAGACGGCTATGCATCGTGCTATAGTGCAGTGCAGTCCACAGATGATGAGGACAATTTGGGCATTGGATTCAACTGGTCAATGCGTACGGAAAGCTACTGCGAAAGGAGAAAACTGCTTCCATTTTGCCGCTCGCTTAGGTACGACACTCGAGCTGGAAGTTCTTCTTGAATTGAGAGATCAAATCGCTGGAGATCCACGTCAGAACCTGCTCAACAGCATCGACTCTTTCGGATCGACGCCTTTGCTTACAGCGGCGACTTCAACATACCGGATCACTGATAGACAAGCGAAGATGCAGTTACTCCTGGCGAATGGTGCAGTGCTGCTTCGCATCGAATTGTTACCACGAGGTTCACCGTTCCGTCCTTCGTCTGGAACTCCCGGTATCATCGTGTGCTTCCAAGTGTGGAGGTGTCTCGTGCTGTGGTTCGAAGAGTGTGCGGGAGAAAGCCAAGAACTGGTTCGGGACTTTTGCATGACTTGGATCACTGGACTTCCTCATACAGTGAAGCTGTCGACTGTCCTGAACCTGGTCGTGTGTGCTGGTTTTGCCGGCGACGTTTTACCTCTATTACTGCTGCTGCCACAAACCGAAGCAGCTATCCCTGCTTTTCTACGAAGCCTTGAAGCTTTCAATAGCTGCTCGAATGGACTGCTGTTCGATTGCTTAACACGTGAGTTAAGAGCGTCCTGGATTTGACCCGTGTATTTACTTCTTAGACAAATACAAACCTTGATCCATGGCTGAGTCAACATCATTGCACGGATACAATTCAACATCCTTCTCGTCCAATTGCTGCGATGACGCACGTTCATAACCCACGAGATATACACCAGCACAGTCCCTAGACCAACCGTTGGAGATTCTGCTCGTCGATATCAGCTCAACAGCGCGTGGCAGACGTCTCTACGAACACGCGCCGCATCCTCCTGCTTTTTTCAATGAGGTCCGCCCTTCACGTGTCTTGTGGCTCCGTTTGGCTGGCAGCTATCAAACGAGTCGAAAGTGCTGATTTTTTCAAGCCGCGACGTTCATCCGGACGTCGCTACATTGCGTTGCACTGCTCCACTGTACGGAGCCAGTCGACTGCTTCAACGCCGTCTCTGATTTCTTGTCGCCTGCTCCGAGAGCAGAACTCAGGATGTGGCCTTACTAAGGCCGCCTTAGTACACTCCTGACTCATCAGTGTAGCCACCTCCTTTCGGTTCTCGAGTCTCCATCGCATTTCTACGACGTTCAGAGATCCCAAGCAGCCTGGACGCCACGTTGCAGTGGTACGAATGTTCGTCACATGAGATTTTTATTCTCTCTTGCACCTTGGACCTCTTGACCATGAGCAGCACGTGTGAAAAGATCTCGACAAGCTCAAGCGATGGCAGCTTTGCCTTGCAGCACAGAGACAAATCAGTGCCGAGTCTCAGAAACGAGGCACATGATGGCTGGAGCAGACGTAAACGAATCGTTTGAGGCTGAAAAATCTCTCTGTATGGGACGCGAAAGACTCTGCTGTCACTTCCTCGCCTTTTCTGGGCCCAGCGCTTGATTCCTCAAGTGCTTTGCGGCTGCAAGCGCCTTGCCAACCATCCACGGCGCGTTCTCTTCTTCTTACTCGGCCTGCCTGCGCCACCAGCCGCGTTCAAGTCTCGAGTCGCTTTTTTCCAGCAGGACTTGCAGGCTGCCGAGTCCAGCCCGTGCGGCTGGAGAAGATCGGTTAATCTCCGTCTGCGTGTGTATCATTCCCGAACACGCCGACCAACTGCCGACCTGCCCGTGGAATTGAACGACGCGTAACGCATTGGTGAACGAACGTGTGGTCATGGCGGCGAACAAGCCAGGCGCGCTCACCTGTGAACAGGTGGAGCGGGCGTGGCTGGACGCCGGTCGACGAGGTGATACGAAAACAATGCAAAGTCTCCGTAAGACGCATCCCAAGTGGCTCGCGCTCGATCGCGTACGTAGCCATCTCCCGTTCCGACGTGGCGTATGGAACAAGTACTACTCTTGTCCGCTTGCCTCGTCCGATTTGCGCTGGTGTCGCGTCTGCAGGTTGTCGCTGACGCACCTTTGAATATGTTGGGCAGGTTGTAGCATCCAAGCTCAGTCCCAAGCACGTCGAGGACAGTGAAGAAGCCACGTCCTTCTGCGACTGGGACAGGTTCCACCTGGCGACGGTGGGGGCGTCCGCGTTGCATGCTGCTGCCTGGGACGGCAACTACGATGTGATGGAGCTTTTGCTCAAAGAAGGACAGCAAGTGGATGAACGAGGCCGTCGAGGTGTTACGGCACTGATGGCGACACTCATGAGGCACAACGTTCAGGCGTTGCGTGCGGTTTTCCAAGGAACCGCAGTGGTTCAGCTCAATACGGTCGTTGATGTACGTATGCTAGGTTTTGATGAAGGTTGTTGCTGAGTTGACACTGTTGTGCAGTGTCGGAAGGAGGACGAAGCTCGACTGAACCATACATTGAGCGTTGTCAAGCTCTTGCTGAAGAACGGAGCGAGAACGGAAGCGTGTGACCAGGACGGGAAGACGGCGTTGCTGCTCGCTACGAACGACGAGCTCTTCGAAGTGGCCAAGCTTCTTCTGGAGAATGGGGCACGTATGGACGCGCAGGACACGACCGGAAGGTCCCCACTGCACGCGTGTTTGCGTACGTCCCCCGAGCAGAGCGTGCTTGTGACGAATCTGCTGGTGTCTCGCGGAGCGCCCATTGATCTCCCAGACAAGACGGGAGAAACCCCGCTCACGATCGTAGTGAAGCGTGGGGACATCACGGCGCTGCAGTTGCTGCTGAACCACCACTCGTTGGTCGCCACGCCTGCGAGACAGGATTTCTCTGGTGCTGTGCTGCTGCAAGCTGCTGACCTTGGCGTCGTGGACATTGTGCGGTTCTTACTGGACGGCAAGTACACGAGTATCGACGTCGTCAATGCACGCGGCGAGACGGCGCTGCACCTAGCGATGGTGAAGCAGCGCCAGAAGCTGGTGGAAATGCTGTGCGGGTCTAAATCCGCGACATTGCTGCTCCAGGCCCGAACGAAGGGCAAGAACGAGTCGGTTCTCCACTACGCTGCACGCTACGGCTCTCCTACGGACTTGCAGGCGGTGCTGTCGCTTTTGGGGGCAAAAGCTGCCCAAGAGGTCAATGTGGCTAGTTCTGTGGGGTTAACGCCGTTGTATCTCGCTACTGCAGCTCCAACTGCCGGGTCGCCGAACGAACGCCGAGCGAAGGTCGTTCAGCTGGAGAAACTGGGCGCGTCCCTGTTTCCTACGGACTTGTGTCTCTTTCGAGAGGTCAAGAATGGCGCAGGTGTTGCTTTAGTGGCGTTGCACCCGGCTGCACGCCGTTCCCTGGCGCTGTGGATGGCTGAAAGCAGCGCCATCTCCCCTACAACGTTCTCGGACTTCTGTATCAACTGGTTGGCGTGCGTGCAGCGCCCTCAAAGCGACGCCAAGCAGAGTACAGACACGAAGAAGCAACCGCAGCGTCAACGGGTTCCTTTAAGCCCGACCGTCGCTGCGTTTGTGTGTGCTGGTTACGCTGTGGACGCCGTGCCGTTGCTGTTGGCGTTGCCAATCAAACGCGACCTAATGCCCCGTTTCCTCGAGTTACTCAAGACTCTGGCGATGGATACGAAGCACGCGTTGCTCAAGAAGCTCGAGTTGGAGCTTGAAACAGTCTGGAAAGTTAAATCGGCCAAGAAATAAGCGCGGATGAAAGCGCACAAGGATGAAACGAGGAACGCGGCGAAAGCGAACGAAGCAGCCGACGTGAACTCGCAGTATGAGAATCAAGAGCCGCGTGTGAAGTGTGGATAGCGGACGAACGAAGGAGCAGGTAGTCAAAGTAACGTACGAGTAGCAGCAACAATACGAATATAATGCCTACCTTGAAGTAAACGGTCCGAGTGACGTCACTCAAGGGCACCACCAAGCACCATGATGTGCATGAATCCTACTGTTGCAGGGCAATGGACACGAGCTCAAGTTACGCGCTAATCGTGCAGTTTATTTAGTGCTAAAGAGCTTTAGACAGACAGCGTAAGCCCAAGTACTTAGAGGGTCTCGGCGTCCGGGGCGATCGGCACGAGGTTGCCAGCACCGCGGAAGGTCTCGAGGATGTTGGCCTGCTCGCTCAGAATGAGGCGGTCGCGGTTGTTACCGTGCTCGGCCAGCTTGCGCCAGCGAGCGTAGTCCTCCGGGTTGCGCTTGTCGCCGTGGGCGTCCTCGGGGTGCTCCCAGTGGCCCTTGGAGAAGCCGATCATGGTGGTGATCTTCTTGTTCTTGATGTCGTACACAAGGGACACGATGGTGCCGGTCTCCTCGAGCCAGTTGCACTGCCACAGCTCACCGGGGCGGATGCACTGGAAGGCGACGGTCTGGTAGTTAAGACGGCCGGCCATGGGACCGCCGTGGATCGAGTACACGATACGGTTCTCCGAGAAGAACCACATCTCGTAGCGCCACTTCTCGGGCTTGCCATCGGCGCCCTCGGCATCGTAGTCGTACAGCAGGTGGAGGTCACGGATGTCCTCGTCGAACGACGGGTGCAGCGGGGTGTTGGTGTGGTATCCGGGGACCTGGAGCGGCATGGTGCTTGAGACTTCTTGAAACTGGAGTGCTTCCGAGACGGCAAGATGAAAAGTGAGGAGCCATCGGCACGTGGCCGCGTCCCGAGTGATGTCAGGAACCGGAGCCCTGCCCTGTTTTCCTGCACCTGGTACCTCCGGAGCGTGGACGTGAAATGAAGGACGTAATCGGGGAGCTCTTTCATGCTTCAGCCTGGACGAATGCCTTCAATAGCCTACTGTAAATGTAACGATGCAGACGGCGAACGGCTGGGGTTGTCACTTGACCTACACGCTCGATGGCGCGCAAACACAGAAGCAAGTGGCGCGCGAACTAAGGAAACACATCGCGGAGTCGCTCATTAGCAGCGGCATCTGACCCACACTAAAAGTCATCCTGCATGTGTCATTTTTGAACGAGCGCTCTCTGTTGCCCGCAGGTGCAAACACTTCGGAGAAAACGAGAGGAAGACGATCGCCTGTCAGTGAAGTCTCCACGCTTCAACAGTTCACTCTACCGCTGCACCCCAGCGCTCCTTCTCTACGGATTGGTCACGTGCGAATCCGCTTCAGATTGAATCCACGCCGATGAGCTCCTTTTCTACCGACAGCTGCGGCCCGAAGCTCGCTGGATGGGAGAGCACGTTTGATTTGCGTTACAGTGCTGGCCATATGTTTGTGCGGGGCACATTTTCGTGAGTATTTAGGCTAAAACTGAACGAATAAAGCTAAAAACGAGTAGAATTGCTTTCCAAACAAAGAGCTTTCCGACGGTATATTTTTTTTCCCAAGGCGGCAAGCAGTTGCCGAGATACAGCAATGACCATCACTCTGACCCTGGTCAAAAGTCTGTGCGCCGCTCGAAAAGCAAGGTTTTGAAGCCTCTGCGGAGCTTGTAAGAGGCTGCTAATACTTTGTTTTCTTTCCCTTGTCCTCTAGGACAGCGCTGATGCGGTCAGGCATCGAGTCGACCAACCTTTGGAGACACTGGAGTTTCAGACGTCCCCATGCTTGGCAGATGGCGTTCTTGAGCTCGTTGACCGTCGAATACTGCTTTCCACCGCGGTAAACGTCACGTACAAGCATTCCCCACACATTCTCAATGGGATTCAAGTCTGGAGAAAGCGCCGGCCAGTCCAAAACCGCCACACCGGCGTCCTTGAAGAACGCCTTGGTGGACTTCGACGTATGGATGCTTGCGTTGTCTTGCTGGAAAGTGTAGACGCCGTCGTGCATGCACTCGCCAAAAGGCAGCAGATAGTTGGTGAGCGTTTCTTGGTAGTCTAGCGAGTTTTGGCGCCCAGACAGGAATGCAATGTCCGTCGTACCCTTTGAGGAAAATGCACCCCAAATCATGACTGAGCCTCCCCCATTCTGGCGACTGAGAAAGCTCTCTCTCTCCTTCCGTAGGTCGTGCCAGTAGTACTGCATGCCGTCAGGACCGTCGAGATTGAATTTCTTCTCGTCCGAGAAGATAATTCCGTCCCAATCAGTCCGGGCACGGATCATGGCCTTCGCCCACACCCGCCGGGCTTGCTTGTGGGCAGCTGTTAGCATTGGCGTGCGCTGGCGCTTCACATAGCTCATGAACGGTGACTTCTGCAACACCCTCCGCACTGTACGTGACGACACACGTAAAGAGAGAGCTGCTTTCACCCCGCTAGAAGACCCACCGGTCTTTTTTGCCTCGAGGACAATCTGGCGTTGAGTTCTTGCCGACACCTTGCTCGGTCTCCCCGTGCGTTTAGCCTTCCCACGCTGCTCTCTGGTGTTCCAGAACTTGCCTACTCCCGTTGGCGAGCGTCCAAGATGCTTGCCAATGGCAACAAACGTCCACCCAGCCTCTCGCAGACCGACGATAGTGCCCTTCTCGATGTCAGTTAACTCGGTCCCTTTCATCATCGCTTGTGGTTCTACTATAAACAATTAGAGTGCGTGAGGTGGTGCAATCGACTGCGGAGATAACGGTCTATTAAACGGAGTGCTAACGAGCTTTAAGAAAGCTCTAGAACGGACAAAATGGCGCGAAACTTGGCGGCGCACAGACTTTTGACCAGGGTCAGAGTGATGGTCATTGCTGTATCTCGGCAACTGCTTGCCGCCTTGGGAAAAAAATATACCGTCGGAAAGCTCTTTGTTTGGAAAGCAATTCTACGCGTTTTTAGCTTTATTCGTTCAGTTTTAGCCTAAATATTCACGAAAATGTGCCCCGCACAAACATATGGCCAGCACTGTAATAGCACTTCAAACAGAATGAAAAGCTTGTGTGTGAGATTAGAGACTTTTCGAAGACGATTTGAGTTGAGTTTGAGATTCACATAACGCCGTTTTATGAAAGCTGAAAGGAGAATGCAGGCCAACCAAAAATTGCCTTTCGAAGGCCACCAAATTCAGGTTCAGTTTAGTGTGGTGATGACAGCTGATGCCTCGAGCGTCGAGACCCAGCAGAATTCTGTTTCGCCTCCTGACGCCTCTACACCGTCACGCAAGAACTTTACTGCGGCTGATGACATTGTTTTGCTGCGCAGCGTTAACTTAGTGAAGCCATGGGAAGCTGCTATGGGAACAACTAACGGTATAATGAAAGCCTTTGAGGTTGTTGCAGCTACGTGTCGTGCAGTCGACGGTTTCCCCAAGAAAGATGGCCCAGCTCTTCGAACACGTTTTGATAGATTGGTGCGCACATTTAGGGAGGCGCAGCGAGGGTCACTGCGCTCTTCAGGATCTACACAAGAGTACAAGGAGCGCGACGAGTTGCTTCAAGATATTGTCTGTCGTATTGACAACTGGAAGGAGCTCACGGAGGACGAAAAGCTTAGAAAACGAGCTAAGACAGAAGGCATCGAGTCTATGGACCGGCCAAATTCATTGGCGACAGTGAACAGCTTGGATGGCTCGGTCAAACGGCGGCAGATCATTGCCAGTGCCTCAATACTGGAAACGACGTCGCCTTCTGCAGTTTGTACGATCGGCTGTGGTAGCTGTAGTTTGATAGACAAGCTTTGTAGCTCGGTGATAGTAAAGTTGTAGCGAACGCGTGCGGTAGGATCGTCAAGTGTCAGGTCGAAAAGGTTAGAAAAGTTGATTCTAGGACCCTGCTCAAGAACTCGGAAGCATTGGTGCTCCATCAGCGATGTCATGATGGCCAGGAATCTTCGTTTCTTGCCTCGAGCTGCTACCCAAGCGCCGCAGACGATTACCGACGCTTGGTCTGCTGTCAGTTTTGGTGTCACGAACACCATTTTGACAGTGATGCACCACCACTCAAACGCTAGCCTCGGCTCGAGTTTCAAAGCTGTTTTGCTCTAACCTAACCGTCGATAGAGTTTCGTTTGAGCAGCGCATGCCCTGGCGGTGTCCACGACGCTGAAACTGAGACTCAAATCGGACGTTTTTGCTGCTTCGAAAAGTCTCTATTCAATCACAGACTTTTGCAACAGAAGAGCTCAAGAGACCGAAAGCGGAAATGAAACCTGGTATATCTACTGTCTTTGTAGACTACTACTTCATATCCCATTTACATTCAACGTTTTGTAGCTTTTGTAGTCGCGATACAATTATTTCCTTGAATACAAGCGCTTGCGTTTGTCGAGTTGAAGCTTGCACATTACTGGTATGCGTTTGTAGCTCGCGGTTGAAGCCTTCCTAGAAGCGCCCGCAGTAATTGGGATCGCTAAAGAAATTCAGGTTTAGCACCACTTTCGTAGCGTACATTCAGTAAAGTGACCGGTCAGTTATTTCTTTTCTCTCTCCCCTCTCCAACGGAAGAGTAGAGGTTTGCCACCAACATACAAGTATAGATAGATGGAATTCGTGGTGCAAAAAGTATGATAAAGTATGATGAAATGTGATTGGTTGAAAATTAAGGTGTAGTTCTTGAAGTCACTTTGCGAAAATGGACGATCTCGAAGTTCTGGAGACGTTATTTCATTCAAAATGCAGCAAAAATATTCACAAGCTTCCCCCGCGGTTCCCTTGAAGGGCCCTTATCACTTCAAGCAGACACAATCTTGAGTTGCAGGAGCAACGAACAGCAAAAAGAGACTTTCGGGAGCTCTACGACACTCTGGGTGATCTTGGTGAGGACGACAACCGGCGAGTCGTGGTCTTATACAGTGAAGAGGTAGTGGCCACTTTCAAGAGGAAGGCTCAGGATTTGTGTGACGAAACTTGTGAGCAGTATGAGAAGAGATTTGAGCGCCGAGAGGCTCAGCAGTAGCGCCAGGTGCAAAACCTATAGCGCCAACTCGAGACGCGGTGGGGTCCAGTGTTTCGCTTACACAGCACGAGCAAATTCTAGTCTCAACCACTAATGATTAGCAGCTCAGCTGGAGAGGATTTACCGTTTGGAACTGTCTGAACTCGAGCAGAAATGGAGAGGTAAGGTAGCAACCGCTCAAAAGCAGAACGAGTAGGAGAAAGCTGCTATTGCGCAATGTATCGAGCAACTGGAGCTACGGAAGAGCGAGGATGCAGCCCAAGCGAAGCAGTTCGAGCTGTCAGAGCTGCGGTTATTTATTCTGGAGTTGCTAACGAACGATGAGGTCCAACGAGAGTACAGCTCTTCAGATGAAGCTGGTCTTCTTTCTACATGTATACGAGCAAGTTAAGGCCCACCTTCCTTTCTCATCGACGTCAAGTAAGTGGAAGCTATCGTGACGCACATTTGCTCGTGAACTAAATGCACAAACATGTTAAGTTCTGATTGTTATTGAGCGATTCCTTGAATTCGCACCGATTAAAATACTGTTAGTAATTTCGTGCAAAATGCACGACGATTTCCAGTACATTTGGCATGGTCGGATTATACCTTGGCTTTTGTAAACGTGCCATTTTTGATGTAAGGAATTCGCCAACCATCATGAACCACGAAATGCATACAAAACACTAGATATGCACGACGTTTTCCGTACAAGTACCAATGGTTCGTTCAGTATCGAGGAGCTAAGGCTATTCTCAGTTCTTGAAAGTACGAAGTATTTTTTTGGGAAAACTACGTAACGCGTCAATTTTAGTGTGAAAAACATGGTGGACTTATCGCACTCATCATATCGAAGCACATCCGGTAGCTCTGTTCATTACATGGACTCGGCGGCTGTTTCATTACATGCATGGGTACAGCATGGGGGCCGCCGGCCGGTGAGTGTCTGGCAGTGACATTGTCTTATGGACCCCATACGGTCAGCTCTAACCAAATGACAATTTCAAGCGGATTTTCATTGACAGGTGTCTATCAACTGCTAGCCTCGAAGCACTACGTTCGATGTTTCTCAATGCCAATTTACAGCGTCTCAGCGTCCATGGTAGTGCGCTTATGGTTACCAGGTTACGAGGGCATAAGGCATTTTCGACTTGGGACTTGTTGATCTCGCGTTTGGAAAAAAGAGTTGAAAGGAAGTTCGTTCGTGTTCGTAGAGGAGTTCGTTCGCAGAGGCCACGCCTCCCGGCATATATACTAGGAATGCGGCGCGCAATAAATTCTCCCAGCTTCAACACCGTCCACCGTTGCCTACCGTCGCGTACAATGTCATCGTACGATGTAAACTCCCAAAGTTTATTATCTGTTTTTCCTACATGGCAGCATAGTCTCCGAACCCTCCGTGCGCGTAGTTCCTTTCATCTCCGATGTCCATGAAAATCGCTTCTTCCTCGCGTCTCGAAGCTCTCCAAGCGTAGACGATGACAACGATACAGAGCACAACACCTACCAGACTCACAGTGACAATCACTCCCACTGCCACCACGGACAACCCGCCGCCATTGCCGTCACTTGGAGCCGTCGACTTGGACTTGGACGCTTCCTCGTTGTCATGGCCACTGCCTCCGTGTCCCTTTGGCAGGAAATCGTCCGCTGGCTGGAATACCGTCGTATTGTGTGTGTCATCGACAGTAACTGAAGAGCTTTCACCGTCATTGTCCACCATTTTGGAGCTTCCAGAAGTATCAGAACCTAGAACCATTGCAACCAGCATCAAGGCTATTGCTACAACCAGCACCAGACGCAACATCTTGGACATTGGGATCCGCTCGTGTCTCTTCGACTGTAGCCATGTTTTTCTTTCCACCAATCATCACAAAGCGTATCCATGTCTACTTTCTACCAATGAAAAGTGTAACCCCTGTATTTAACCACTAACTTCATTTAACCACTCGACGTCATCATGGCAGCCAAGTTCTCCATGGCCAACACCTCCGGGCTGTTCGACTCCGCAGCGCATGTGGAAGCTTCGGATCGGATGCAAGGAGCAATGGAAGAGCTGAAGATCAAGAATGAACGGCAGGAGAAGCTCCAAGCGCAGCAAAAGGAGAAGCAGGAGAGGGAGGAGAAGACACGGACACGTCGGATTGAAGAGGCACTGGCTGCTAAGGCTCAAAAGGAGGGGGATAACTCTTATATCGGTGCAAAGAAGGATGAAGAAGACTTTGACTCGGATGATGATGCGATGCTGGACGAGTTGGAGGACGATCCAGAGCTAGAACGGTCTCTTTATTGTTGATGATACCGGTATTGAGTAGTTAAATCTTGGAGCTGATGCTTTGTGTGGATTCTTATAGGATACGAGCTGCCAGATTGAAACAGTTGAAGAATGAGTACGAAGAGAAGCAGACGCTGATGGCTAAAGGCCATGGAGAGTACCGTGAAATCACCCAGGACGAGTTCTTGAAGGAAGTGACTGGTAGTCCATTGGTGGCGGTGCATTTCTACCATCGAGACTTCGAACGCTGCAAGATTATGGACTTTCATCTGGCGAAATTGGCTCGTAGTCATATCGAGTGTAAATTTCTCAAGTTGAACGCGGAGAAAGCCCCATTTTTTGTGGAGAAATTGGCGATCCGAGTTTTGCCGACGGTCGTGTGCTTCAAGGACGGTGTGGCGTTCCCCGAGCGGGTTATTGGGTTCGATGGACTGACAGACGACGAAGAAGAAGCTGAACTTGCGAACTTCGGAAGTCGAGCAAACCACCACGCGACGTCGAGTGACAATTTCCCCACCGCTGCCGTACGTGAAGAGATTGCTTTTTATTGAGATCCTGTCAGTCTTTTACTAATGATTGTAATTGTAGCTCGCAAGCAAAATGGTGGAGATTGGTGCAATTCGCGAGAAAGATGGAGGCGATGACGAGTAGGTAAACAAGAAATGCTACGTACCCGTAGTGAAGAAAAACTCATGACGCTTAGTATGCTTGTATTGTCATTATTCTGTTGCTATGTGATCGGTTTGAATTGAACGTATCCCAACAGAAATTGTCGGTGGAGGTGCTCTCCAAGGGAGGTCTCCCCACGGTGACTCTTCTAAAGTTGACTCTCGAGATACGACCAGTGTACTCGACAGATCTTGAAATACGCAGCTCCACTTCCTTCAACAACGACACACTTGGCATCCACAGGAGCGACACAATCAGTTCCATTGTAGGTCGATAGACTGGAGTGACAGTCGGCTATCGCCACGTCACCTTTGAGGGGTCACTCGTTCCCAGTCGGATTGTCCTCGTCACCGGCGCAAATGTCTCCACGAACGGCGTAAGTTGCTTCATTGAGGACAGTCACATTTCGTTCTGCAGCTATTTGGCTCACAGCTCCCACCGCTACAAAAAATGCTGCTAAACTTGTTGGTACCATGAATATGTTTGGTTCTTGGTCGATTGAGGACTGAAAGGCGATCGATCCGTCGTAGAGGCATAACAACGATCTCAATGCTGTGGTTCGAACAGCTGTTGTCGATGGTGACGATGAAAGCCTCGAGCACGTCGGCCGAACACTCCTGTAAACAATCGATACATCTGAAAAGCAATGTTCCTTCTTTTTAAATAATTCCAAAGAAGCGTTGTCCTCTCCCACTTTTTTAAATCCGGGTGAAATGCTTTGAAATCTGGGTGAAGCGCTTGCAAGACCCACCTACAGAGTAATCTAGAGTTGTTTTTTTGTAGATTAAAAAGTAGCCATTTGGGTGGGACTGAGACATTTATGAAGATCGCATAAAAAATTCAATTCCAATTAATAATTTTGTTTTCGTTTATATGGAGAAACCGATTTTGGGTACCGAAATAAACCCAATATTTTTGTACGAAACTCATAATTATATCAGGCTGAGACATTTAAAAAGATCGGCTGTTACGTAAACATGTGTAGCTACTTTTCTCCTTTTATCAACGCGCGACCCTAGTTTAAGTTTGAACTAGGACTATTTTCTCCCAATAAGTACAAGTGTAGTTTCAAGTTCCGCCGTCTGTCACTACGCCCCTGAATTTTTGCAGGTCAAATTCATTCTATGATAATCTACAGTCATTTTAATTGGTTGATTCGTCGGAATCGCCATTAATTCAAAATTAGAGATGCGAGCTCTACTGCTGTTCGCTCTTCTCCTGCCGCTCGCAATGGGTAAAAGCGGCTTCGAGTCCACTATGGGCATCGTGGAGACTAATCGCTCCGTTAATTTGGACCCAAGTGTGCAGCATATCCCCCTCAATCCGTTGCAGAATGATCTGCGGCCTCCGCCTCCAAGTGTTCCAGATGATCCCAGGCTCTTCGTGGGTCTTTCAGTCTTCCGGGACGGTTATCGTTGTGCTAAAACCCTGTTTACTGGGTTCAAGCGGGCAATAAAACCCAGTAATATTGTTTTTGGGGTCGTTGACCAAGTGTACCCATCGGATCAAAAATGCCTCGATGAATATTGTAAGATGGCTACACTGGAGTGGCCTGAGCAAGGCGAATGTCCGTATAAGGACCAAATTCGTGTGGATGAACGATCTGCCTACACATCCAGAGGCCCCACATTGGCACGACATCAACAGCAGAAATTAATCCAGAAGGAGGATTTTTGTCTTCAATTGGACGGCCATAGCATTTTTACCAACGGATGGGATGAAAAATTGTTGCAGGAATGGAAAGGTATTGGCAACGAAATGGCAGTTTTAACCACATATATCCACCACATTCACGACTTTGTGGCGGAAAATGGCGATAACAAAGCGCCAGAAAATCTACAGATGCCGCATTTGTGTACAACAGAAAGAGGTGGGAACGGATTGGTTCGAACTGTGGGCGCTAGTATGATCGGAGGGTCCAAGATTCCGCAGTTAGAAGCGCTTTGGGGTGCAGGCTTTTCATACAGTAAATGTCATGCAGAGACGCGAGTGCCTGTAGACTCGTACACGTTGTGGATGTTTGATGGTGAGGAGTTTTTGAGAGCTTCGAGACTCTGGACGCATGGCTACGATATGTACTCGCCCAGTAAACTTGGCTCTGTGGTGTATCATAATTACACGTCGGTACCTGCGCGGTTTGAAGGGATTCCAGTGGACCAGAAGATTAAGGACAAGGAGGAAGAGATGGGGATTAATCGGTTTAAAGTCTTAGTGGGACAACCGTTTGAAGGGCGAGTGAGTACCATGGAACTGGACAAGTATGGCTTCGGTACTGTACGCTCCTTCCAACAGTATTTGGAATTCTCAGGAGTGACTTTTAAAGAAGGCAAAAAAGATGAGGAATCGTGTGAACAGCGACATTGGGTGCCGTACACGAACGCGACAGAGGTGGAGACTATCGTGGGTGGAGGATGGAAGCTCTACAGCACCTCAACACAAGGTACTGCGGAGAATGAAGGGAATAATATCGAACTTACTGGACATCTTCGACAGCAAGAGAGTATTTCGGTGGATGCTTTCCAGTCACCGGTACATGTATCCATCTTGATCGTTGTAGCTATTATGCTATTCGTCGGTCTCTCCAAGAACCGCATTTCTCGTGATATCCGTCGTCGTTGCCGACAGCACGGCAGTAAAAAGTGATAACCTAAAGCAATCAGTAGGTCAATGAAATTTACGTCTATTCAATCTGAAGATCAGTATTTGTTGCAGTGATGGAGTCAATTGGAGGTGGAGCTCTCCACGGTAGATCCTTCCACGGTGACTCCTGTACTGAGTCCTCATTAGCAACTGTTAGCGTACTTGTCCAGTCTTCCGATGCTGTTTCGTCAGGAAAGACACAGCTCCAGGTCGATTCTGCATTAGCGACACACGCTGCATCCACTGGAGCGACACACACCGATCCATTGTACGACAGAAGAGTTGAGTTGCAGTCGGCAATAGCAACTTCACCTTTCAGGGGGCATGCAATTCCCGTGGGTATATCGCCAAAGCCTCCACAAATCGGTCCTCGAGCTTGATACGTCGCGTCATGAAGTACTGAGACAGTGAAATCTGCAGCAACGCGGCTTAATACCATGAAAAATGCGACTCCCAGCTTGGGCATTGCCACTGCTTGGCTAATTGCAGAATGATAGATCGGAAGAAGCTCAGACGTAGCCGTTTCCAGCGAATCCGGAAGATATAACACGGCTCCTCATTTAGGGACAGCCCCATGAAACGTTTCGTACCGGAATACGGTAACCGGATTAAAAATTATTGCAATAGTATTGGTTTTGTTTAACTTGAATAATTATTATTGACAATTAAGAAATTTAAATAATAAATAATGGCTTCTTGGAGAAAACGCAATAAAATGCGAATAATTTATGTTTGCTTTGTACATGAATTTTGTATGTGCAATGATATTTTTGGAATGCAATACAATTTTATACTGACCATTGGTCTGTCGTAGTAGACACGAGGACGAGCAAGCTTTCAAGAATAACTCGTTACTGCTCTTGTCAGTCAGAAATCAATGGATCTCATCACGACAAACGGCATCTCTGTTGACGGAGAATCTCCAAGGGAAAATGTTAACGAAGCCGTGCCTTTAACCCATTCAATCCTGTCTAAAGCTGTGCTGGATGCGATTAGTGCCACCGATTCCAAGCTGGCGTTCGACATGATGCTGGTGAACGAGCACTTGATAACTCAAGACGCTGCCAATTGCTCTTTAAAGAAAGAAGTGGCATTTCTCAAGGAGGCATTAGCTAAACAGACCAAGGAGAAGAGTGAGATGTACCATTATTTCCATGAGAAAACCGACGAGCACATGGCTCGAATTGCAGAATTGGAGAAGGATCTGGCTGAAAGTCAAGAAGAAAAGGAGAAAGTGATCGTTTCATCTCAAGAATTACTTGCCAATGAACAGAGTGAACGAGCTGCAGAATACGCCAAAGCTCAAGAGGAACTGGCAGTCGTAAAGGAAGAATTACGGCTGGTACATGCTTTTGCAGCAGCGAAACGAGAAATGGAAACGTATATCCGAACTCTCGAGACGAAAATTGATGCCCAACGTGCCGTTTTCCAGACGAAAATGCAGGATTTGGAGCGGAATAACCTGTTGGACCAAGCTCGTACCAAGCAGGAGCTTCTTGGACGGATGCAAGCTGCTAAGGCAGAGTTGATGCTGCGAACGAACGACCAAGTGGCGTCTTCCACCCAACGTACTTTACTGGAGAACGAGCATTTCACTCAAGAATTAGCCTTCCAGAGCCGAGAAACGGAGAAATTAATTGAACGCTTGGATGAAGCGCAGCAGGAATTGGCCAAGGTGAGAGCGCAGAATAAAGTTCTCGAGTCCAACGAGCAGTTGATGGCCAAGAAAAACCGGTATTACCAGAAAATACTGGCAAAACTGCAGACCAAGCCGGATAATGACGCTACTGTTCAACTTCACATCCGTCCACCAAACGAGAACAATGGAGAAGACAAGAAAGTGACGTTTTCCCTACCTGAAAACGCTAATGGATCGGCATTTGAAGATGAAAAACGTCTGGAAACCGAACGTCAGCTTCAACGAGCACTTGAATGGCTCCGTGTGTTCCAAAAAGAGCGACAGTTTATGTTGGCGCAACAAGATGAAGTGATTCAGTTCTTGTATCGTTCCCTTGATGAAGCGGCTGAAGCTCAGCGTCGTAAAGGATTAGATACTTCGATGGCCAAGTTGGCTACAGATACCGAAGATACCGGTATTGTCAATAAGCGTGTGGAGGAGCTGATTCAACTTGTGCCTGGAACAACTACTATGGACGCTTTTGGACGGCGAGTACTGGTATCTCGACCAGCATTAGATGAATTATCATCAGAGGACGCTCATGAAGTGCTCTTGTTCCTATTAGAGAAGCTTCATCACTACCAAGTACGAATCGCAGCCGTCTATCCAAATAACTGTCAAATTTCAGGCTCAAGTGCTACGAGTCCTGTCAAACAATTGCTGGAGCGACAACTTGGAGTCGAGTTGCCCCCAATTGCCAGTTCCAGCCCGAGTCCGTCCTCAATTCGGCAAAAGCGAGGGGTTCTCAGTCATGTGGTAGCTGCAGTCGATGCTGGTAATGCCGAGTGGTTAAAGTCCAAAGCAGCAGTCCACCCTCAGCCTCAACCATTGAATCCCCAACTCCTTGCGATGGCTACGAATCAATTCAACTTTACAGGCCAGACGTCAACTCAAAAGAGCCCAATGAAGAGACGGTATCAACACTACAGCTCCGTTGGGAAAAATACTGTTGTTTCACCTCCACACAGAACGCAAATTCAACCGTTAATTCCATGGAGTAAGAGCGGAGAACTGACGCCATGGGCAAATACTGCGTCAGCAGCTTCGATTACAAACTGGGATCCGTCAAATACGAGCTGAAAAGAGTCTTGGACAAGTTTTGCAATGAGATTCTTGGAGGAAATACCACTACCACATGATGGCCCATTGGTCCCAGTACCATGAGGCTCTGTCATACATTTGAGATCAGCTTTGCTCTCCCTTAATTCCCCTTGGTGCGGCTTGTAACACGTCCAATCTGCTTCAACTTGATGATTCTCCAGTCCACATCACTCGGCTCCGTCACCAACGACTCAAAGCGTAGCGTCGTCTTCACGTCACTCGTCACTGTCTGCTTCTCTGCCGTTTGAGCTGAAACAGCTTCTACCGACTGCGTTGTACGCAGTAAAGCAGTGAGTTGCAACCTCTCAACTTCTTCTTCGTCATCCGAACTCGTCTCCAATTCACTCTCCACCTTCTGCTGAACAGCACTCACATCGTCCAGCACCTTCTTCACACTCAACTCTCCATTAAGTTGATTCATTCTGTGCTTCTCCTTCAACATCTCGCCCAAAACAGCTCGAAGTTTCTCTTCCACTTTGATATTGAAACGGGTCGTTCTCTCACAGGAAACCCCAGCAAGGTAAACCCCAGTGAAATCCAATTCTTTCAGTTCGATACTGGATGCCCCCGCTCCTAATCTCCTCACACGAGGCAGAAAATCCTTCTGAAAGCACAAAGAGTCGAACATTTGCTCAATGTCCGTGTCAATCTGGCAGTCTGAGGACAAGTCAATGGGCTGATTCGCGTGCATCGACCTGATAACGCGATCACCGGCGAACTTAGCGCCATTAAGGAACTCTACAGCGTCAATTTCCGTCTTGGATGGCAATTGTAACTGGGCGTAGAGATAATAATTCTGCAGCGTCCAGTGGTTTGGAGGAAAGACATTGTGGTCTTTGTAGCGTTTTAACTGGTCTTTCCGGTCAAGGACACGTCGCACGTACTGTGAAAGCCCATCGTTCGAGAGTGGAGAGGAAGAGAAGTGCTGGAGACGCTGGGGGAGACGCAGAGAGCGTCGGGTGAAGAGGAGCAGCATCATTTACAGCCCTAGAATTGCTGGATTAGTTACGTTTAATTGTAATTTTTTAATTTGAATTTGTAATAATTAAATGGCATTTTTCGAATGAAAAAAGAGGATTGAAGTATTGTATTACAATATCAATAGTATTGAAACAATACTATTGCTGGCAACTCAATACATGACTCAGTTTTAGAACGGCCAAGCCTTCTCTAGTGCCGTCTTAAAGTTGTCGTCGGTGAAGGGTGCGAAAGAGTCACCAAAGTCTGCTGAATTAAGACCAGCTCGAGCCTCATCCGTCAGTTGCTCCCACATGATGAGGTCTTGGTATTCTCCATCTCGCCCCAGAAACGACAAATGGATCCAATCGAATTTGTCCATCATATGGATAACCCGCGTGGAAACGTTCGAGCCGCCCTCATACGTGTAGTTCCAGCTCCATCTACTGAGTTGAGTATGTCGGATCTCCTGCATACCGACGAACCCCATGGGAGGGATACCATTAAACTTCTGGTAGGGCTCTTTTTTTCGCTCGGCCAACGGAATGAGCAAGATCTTTTCCGCTTTAAGCGTTTGTTGCGACAGTGAAGCCCCGAGAAGCTTCTGGTTCTCCAAAGCCGGATTATCCAGCCACAAAACCATATTGGCCCAGCCGTGACGGCCTCTTGCGAAGAACGCACGGAAGTTCTTAGGGAAGTACCACGCGTACATGATGGCCCAATGGTCCCGGTACCATGACGCTCTGCCATACACTTGAGAACCCATAGGTGATTCCGTACATCCGTCCGTGTATTTAGTTGGTTTTAGACCCCCCGAGACCTCCCCAGCAGCATTGACGGCAGGAAATGGCACGCAGCCATCCGTAATATGAATTTGCGGATTGAACTTGACAGCAGCTATTTCCGAGATTGTGACCGGCTCAGGCTGAGCGAAAGGCTGCACTTGGTCGTGGTTAATTGTGACCGGTTCGCCATGGGCGCAGTGGTCTATTGACAGGGAAAGCACCACAGCTATAACGAAATTCATGGGCTCAAATCGGGATATGGTTTGCTTGAGATATGAGGCCTATTCGATGAATTCAAAACTGGGAAGCTTAGCATGAGGTTTGTTCACTACACGTATCTTTCCCACGAGAGAGATTTGTATGACGCTCACGGCTATCAAGCGTCAAAGCAAAACCCAAGCTCCTTGAGCACCTAAATACTGACGGAGTTTATGGCTGCGGATTGAGGTCTCCAAGTTTCTGCTGTAACACACATCTTTTGTCTCGCTTTGTTTTCTAAAACAAAATGGAATTACTATGAGATAACGGTAAGTCTGATTGCAACTTCGTCTAAGAGCCAGCATTCATCATCAGAAATGTCGTTATTAATTGATAAAGACCTCGATCTGCTTTGTATTTTCCAAGAGTACAGTGTGGAATATTAGTACATGTAGTTGCAGATCTGGAGCAAACACCCGGGTAGTATACGTCGCGTTGTCTTTCCGGTCTACCGTACGTAGACTCAAAGCTGACCTTCAATGATATTACAGTGCTGCTATTATCTATAGGGACACTCAAGATTTTGTTATTCTTCTCGCAATACGCGGAATTAGATCGTGTAACTCGGTCTAAAGCTGACTTACACGATGTCTGACACCTCACAGAAACGATTTTAAAAAAATGCGCGTACAGCAAATTCTAAAGTGAAATTGTCATTTTAGGGGGTGTTCCTATCTATAGGGACACTAAAAACAATTCAAGATACTGAAGTGACGTTTCATTTCTATTGGCTAAAATTATGCAATTAACTCGGAACTGTTCCTATCTCCCTCTAGACCACGCGCGGAACCCCCAATCAATTCACGAATGCCACGAGGCAAACGACTGTCCGCGGAGGAGATAGGTCGAGTGAAAGCACACTTTGCAGACGGGAAAAGCAAACGCTGGATTGCTCGTGCTATAGGCCGCAGTGTCAACGCTGTGTTTAACGCCCTCCAACCCCCCAAGCTACCCAAATCATTAAAACGTCAAGGAAGGCGCCCTAAATGCACTAAGCGCCTAGTCCGTCAGGTGCTGCGACTTGCTACCGTAAAGAAACTATCTTCTAAACGGATTTCAGAGGCAATCGGCCACGTACTACGGCCAAGTACCGTCCGAAAGCTGCTGAACTCGTCGACTATCGCCAAGTGGATCAAGAGGAAACCGTCACCGGCTATCAAGCCGAACCACAAGGTGGCTAGGGCCGCGTTCGCAGCCAAATTCCTAAGCAAAACGCACATCTGGCGTCGCGTCATCTTCAGCGACGAGAAGAAGTTTAACTTGGACGGTCCGGACGGGTACCAATACTATTGGCACGACGTCCGGAACGACCAAGAAATCTTCTCGAAGCGCGCAAGCGGTGGAGGCAGCGTTATGGTGTGGGCTGGTATGAACTACTTTGGGAAAACTGAAATTGCATTCCTTGAAGGAAGGCAAAACTCTGCCTGCTACACTAGCACACTGGACACCTACTTGCTTCCTTTTCTTGAAAACCTTCGCCAAAATCACGGTATTGCTATGCCTATTTTCCAGCAAGATAACGCCTCAATCCACGAATCTAGGTTCACCAAGGCCCATATTGAGGCGCTAGGCATTCGGAAGCTAAAGTGGCCATCCAAGAGTCCTGATTTAAACCCTATTGAGAACGTGTGGGGTCAGCTAGCATGGTCTGTCTACGAAGGAGGGCGTCAATTTGACACCAGAGACGAGTTGAAGGCGCAGATCGAGCGGAGCTGGGCTAAAATTCAGCAGAGCTACTTACAAGGGCTCGTGAAAGGTATGCCAACACGTATGGCGCAGGTAGTTCTCAAAAACGGCGGTGCAATTGATAAATAGACCACCTTCAAACTGGTGTCCCTATAGATAGGAACACACTCTAAAATGACAATTTCACTTTAGAATTTGCTGTACGCGCATTTTTTTAAAATCGTTTCTGTGAGATGTCAGACATTGTATAAGTCAGCTTTAGACCGAGTTACACGATCTAATTCCGCGTATTGCGAGAAGAATAACAAAATCTTGAGTGTCCCTATAGATAATAGCAGCACTGTAGTAAGGAAACCTCCCGTCACCTTCTCGGTGTTGGTTCCTTGAACTCTTGGAGGGTACTTTACCTAAGCTACTTCAATTGAAATCGAGCTACACTTTCTCCTTCAAATATCCTCGAGCGGCAGCACTATCGGAGACGGCTGGAGATTCTTTATCGAAGAGATTTTATAGGAACTTGAGTGCATCGCGACAGAACCCCGGTAACGCCCACTCCTCCCCCCTTATGACAAGTTTATTTATCAAGGCCCAAGTATATTTAATTTTCGGGCTCATTTCCGAACACTACTGCGATCTTTGGATTCCACTTTGCACCAGAAGCTTTCGATTTCCACCAACCTGCTCGTCTTTTAAACGATACGGGCACATGGCTAAGTTGTCATTGTTCGTCTCATGTAATACTGTAGTCTACGTCTTCGAGAACGCCCCAAGTTGCCGTTATGCACGTCACACAATCAACCTAACTATAGCACTACCGGTAGCTTACCGGTAGTGCTGTAGTCCAGTACATTAAAAAAGTTTTTCTGGACATATCACACATGGGAAACCTCATGGCCGTTTTTCCAAGGAAACGTCGAAAGGATCGCGTCCATTCGCCAGGCGAATCGCCTTGCCTGTCCTAACGCTCATCATTCTCGGACTTTCAAGCAAGCACACGCATCATGAAAACTTTACTGTCTCTAGCTGTATTGGCTTCTACCTCGAGTGCTTTCGACGATACTACCCCGATCATCAACGTCCTGCGTACTACCACGAATCTCGAGTTGAATCCAAGTGTACAGCACATTCCTCTTAAACCCTACGACGAACATCTACGCCCACCGCCTGCCAAAGTCCCGAACACGTTCGAGATCCACATCGGATCGTCGGTCTTTCGAGACGGATATCGATGTGGCAAGACCCTATTCACGGCCCTAAAGCGAGCTGTGTACCCTGAACGTCTTCGCTTTGGCATCCTCGAGCAATTGGTAGAAGGAGATCCCACGTGCTTGGATGAATACTGCATCATGGCGGAAGACGAGTGGCCGGACTACCCTGAATGTCGGTACAAAGACCAGATCCAAGTGAACCCGAGACCGGCGGCGGAAGCTTCCGGGTGTACTACAGCTCGTCACCAGCAGCAAAAGATGATCGGAGACGAGGAATTCTGTCTACAAGTGGATGGCCACAGTATTTTCACGAACGGATGGGACGAGGTCATGTTGGACGAGTGGAAACGCATCGACAACGAGATGGCCATCTTGACTGTATATCCGCATGACCTCCATGATTTTGTCAAGGAAAACGGAGATAATAATGCGCCAGAATGGATTCCCCACTTGTGTACGACAATCAAAGGGGGAAATGGCCTCACGCGGATCGTCGGTGCCAGTATCAAACGCAATGCCTTTTTTCCTCAGATGGCTGCACTTTGGGGCGGTGGGTTATCGTTCAGTAAATGCCACGCAGAACGGAACGTCCCGGTGGATTCGCATACCCCTTGGCTCTGGGATGGAGAAGAGTTCTTACGTTCTGCGGACTATTGGACCCACGGCTACGATCTGTACTCCCCCAGTCGAATTGGCAACGTTTTGTACCACAATTACTCGAAGAAACCTGCCAGTTTCTGGGAATCTCCAGTCGATCCGGAGGTCAAGCGCTTAGACACAGAGATGACGCACAACCGAGTCCGTCTACGTGTTGGATTGGACTTTAAAGGGCCCGTGGACGGCTACGAGCTCAACAAGTACAAGTTCGGCACTGCACGGACGTTCCAACAGTACTTAAAGTTCGCTAATATGACCTTTGAAGGCTGGATGAACGAGACCAATTCGTGCGGACAGCTCCATTGGGTTCCTTACACAAATGCGACGGAAGTGGAGGAGATTGTGGGGGGTAATTGGAAGATGAAAGCCCTGGAAGCGGCCCCTACACCCCAGCAACTTGTTGCAACGAAGAAGGACAGTTTCCAGGAATTGGACGACACCGACAAGCACGTAGCGAGGGCCATGGCTGAGTATGGAGAAGAAGAACCGGAGGACGGTATGAAGCAACGGCTTGTCACCGCACACAAAGAGAATGGCGCCGGTATTGGAGACGAGAAGGTCGGTATTGTCCAGTTGAGGCAGGAAACCCCTCAACAGGCTCGACGAAAACGCTCGAATCTCCCTGCCTGGGGTCTTCTGGCTGTCGTCTTGGTTGCTTTGTTCGTGACGCTCTCGAATGATCGCAAGTCCTTGGCTATTCGACAATCCTGCGTAGCGAAAGCACCGCATTTGAGCCACGACTAGGATACTTGTTTATACCGGTAACTCGAAATATGTTTTATTCAAAAGATATAATACATGTAAAATAAAAAAAACGCACTTCTTGGTGAGCTGCCACGTATGTCAAGACTCAGTTCCTATCGATCGTGTGAGACACTGAAGAAGCTCAGACAAATGACTTCTCAAAAAGTGTCTGGAGACATGCAGTAGCTAACTGGCGGTTACTGAGTAAAAAGATACCGGAGGTTACAGAATCTCAGTATCTTTTTACTCCTTTTACCAATCAGAAACTGCAATTTGGTTTAAATATTCATCAGGAAATTTACAGAGCAGTATCGTTTTTTTTTAATTGCTTTACGAGAGCTACTCAAAAGCGCGAGTTCCCTTGTTCTTCATGTTCACGCACACTCTGCGTCGAATTGCGTTCGATGTCGCGTCATTTGATACCGTCACGAAGACAGCCGCCAACACGAAGACAACAACGAATTCAACCGGTATACCGGTTCCCACGCTTGGGTTCGGCAAACCTTGACGTAGTTTTGCTCCCATCTCTTCGTGTTCTTCTTCTACCGCATTCTCCACTTGAGCTGCAGCTAGATGTACCGGGTTTTCCTTAAATTCCTCCTCCAGAAGCTCTTCGTATCGGTCTTCGTCAAGTAGTACGGGTTGTGGTTCCTCCTCCTCTTGCCCGTAGAGCCTCCATCCTCTCCCCACTGTCTGTTCTACCTCAGTAGCGTTCTCATACGGAACCCAATGGAGTTGACCGCACGAATCCGTCTCGTTCATCCACCCTTCAAATGAAATGTTGGCGAACTTGAGGTAGTTTTCGAACGACCGTACTTTACCGAAGCCGTACTTGTCCAGCTCGAACGTATCCACTTGGCCTTGGAACGGCATTCCGATACGGAGACGAACACGGTTACGACCCATTTCCGTATCGAGGTTCTTCTTCGCCGGATCGATCGGTGACGCCCAGAAACTGGCCGGTTTCTTGGAGTAATTGTGGAAGAGGACATTGCCCAACATACTGGGCGAGTACAAGTCGTAGCCGTAGGTCCAGTAGTTTGCCGAGCGCATGAACTCTTCGCCATCCCAAAGCCATGGAGTATGGGAATCAATGAGAACTTTGCGCTCTGCATGGCACTTACTGAATGAGTAACCTCCTCCCCATAGAGCTGCCATTTGTGGCATCCACGAGTCGCTGATCATACTAGCACCAACGATCCGAGTGAGTCCGTTGCCGCCTTTGATAGTCGTACATAAGTGAGGAATGGAGTTGACGACGTTGTTTTCTCCATCCTCCTTGATCATGTATTCGTGTGTGTGGTGTGGGTACATGGTCATGATTGCCATCTCATTGTTAATCGACGCCCAATCGGCCAGGATGTTCTCGTCCCATCGGTTCGTGAAGATACTGTGGCCGTCCACTTGCAGACAGAACTCTTGGTCACCGACAAGCTTCTGTTGGAGGTGACGCGCTGTCGTACACCCTGCAGACTCGGCAGCGTCTCGGGTATCGACTGTCACTTGATTCTTGTACCGACATTCGGTATCTTCTGGCCATTCGGATGTAGCCATCTTGCAGTATTCATCCAAACACCTCGGATCTCCTTCGTAGATCTGCTCTAAGATACCGAAATGAAGGCGTTCAGGGTACGTCGCACGGGAGAAGGCGGTAAAAAGAGTCTTGCCACAGCGATACCCGTCACGGAAGACCGAAGATCCAATGAACATGTCGAATGTATCAGGGATATGAGCAGGTGGAGGACGTAGATGACTCTGCTCCGGGTTCAGTGGGATGTGCTGGACCCGCGGGTTGAGCTTGAGCGACTTGGTCCAGCTTTCCCATGAGATCGTCGAGTATTCGGACTCGTTGTTCGGGTTTCGATCAGGCACAGCCGTCACAAAACCGAGTAGAACGGCGGTAGTGAGGAATCGCAGCATGGTGGTGGTGAGAATTGCAGACTGAACGGGGAAGCCCAGGAGGCGCAGAGCTAACGGCTTCTTCTAGGGGGCGCTACTGGAATGAAACGGCGACAAGTCCAGACGTACTACGTACGTGCCTTCTACGATTTTTCTATTGTTTTTTTTCTTGTTTCTATTGTTTTTTTTTGTTTTCTTTTTTTGTTTCAACGGGAGGATTTTCTTAAACTGTTTCAGACATCCGAAATAAGTTAGCACATGACGGCGAGTTCGTGTAGCCATCTCACACGTGCGTTAATGTCGCCGGCTAATGAAACGGAGAATGGCGTTTCTCATGACCAACGCCTTAGGCTTTAGTACTGGAAGACAAAAAAGTTCGACGACAGAAACTGCTGATACCATTCCAACTCAGATCGGATCGCTAGTTTTTTAGAGGTATCAATGACCCTCCCTCCTGTCCTCACCAGGTGTTTTACATCATTAAGACATGCTTCTATGCTGATGGTTATTCTACGCTTCGAAACTACGTCATGACCTGTTTCCAGGGAACTACTGCTCGATAATAGACCTTAATAAGGTCACCTTATGACCCGAGTCATGTTAACCCATTAGTACTGTATATCGATAGTAACTGCTCCACGACAGGCTGTGCCACGCGAAAGGTCTCCGAGGAAAGCCCCACGTTTCTAGTACATATCTTGACGAATCTTACAACGCTCATAGTATCTTGACGAACTATACCACGCTTTAGTTTATCTTGACGAACTCTACCACTCTAGTATTAAGCGGATCCGACCACGTTAGCATGTTCTCCCTCTCCAGTACACCCTTTGGTGATCCGCTCTACCCCTGGCACTCGAAAGCTCATTCCCCAATTTCCCCATTGGCGGCAACATCGGCCTTCGCTTTGGAATTGACCGATGCATCCGAGAAGACCAGCTACGGCTGTGGCCCTCGGCCTCCTAGCCGGACTCGTATCCGCTGATGTCCCCGTTGGTGTTCTGCACGATGCAACCTACTCGTTGACCGAGTCTTGTGGCGTACCGTGCGGTGGCACTGGAGAAGCTCCTGTTGGAACTGCTTGTCCCAAGGCCGGTGACGTCGCTACTGGTGACTGTCACCCGTATCTTTCGTCCTACAACGGTGCAGGGTGTGTGGCCCCTGTGGATGCTGAGTGTGTGGTCATTCGTGACGATGTGTGGGGGTGCGTGTTCCCCAACACTGGATACTCTTCGTCTGCTGAAGCTGAGACTGCTGGGTCTTATGGCAGTGGAAGTTCTGGCTGGGACTACGACGAAAGCGGAGACGTCGGCTATGACCCGATTCTTCGTAAACCATTCGATCTGAATAAGGAAACTTCGCATCAAAAGCAAGAGTATGGTACTACCACCACCGGTGACTACCGTTCGACTACGACCGAAGACAACCATCATACTACCTCCACCGGAACAACCAGCGGCCATACCACCGGTGGCATCACCAGTGGTGGGTATGGGCCAGCTGCTACGGGTACCGCTGGCAAGACCGGAGATTACACCTCTGGTGGTAAGACTACGACGGACTATCACGGTGGTGATGAGAAAGACTACTCAACCGGCACAACGGACTACACCAGTGGTAGTGGCAAGACTACAGGCTCGTACATCACGGGCGCGACGGATGGCGGTGAAGACTGCAGTGGAAGTGGCAAGACTACTGGTTTATACCCTACCGATAGCGGTGAGACCACGACAGACCCCACTAAATACCCGACCGAAGAGTCTGTGAAGGCTTCTAATGAATATCTTTCCCAAGAATTGACGAAACAACCACAGGAAGAATTTACTCAGTCTCCAGTGGAGGTGACGAAAAAGCCTTGCCACACTGACGAACCTGAGGAAACAACAGCCGATACAACAGAACCACCAGCCTACAATACAGATCTACCGCCAGGCTACACTACGCAGCCTCCTGTTGACTACACTACGGAGCCACCGACGGACTACACTACGCAGCCACCGGTCGACTACACCACGGAGCCCCCAGTTGACTACACTACGCAGCCTCCTGTTGACTACACGACGGAGCCACCGACGGACTACACTACGCAGCCACCGGTCGACTACACCACGGAGCCCCCAGTTGACTACACTACGCAGCCTCCTGTTGACTACACTACGGAGCCACCGACGGACTACACTACGCAGCCACCGGTCGACTACACCACGGAGCCCCCAGTTGACTACACTACGCAGCCTCCTGTTGACTACACTACGGAGCCACCGACGGACTACACTACGCAGCCACCGGTCGACTACACCACGGAGCCTCCTGTTGACTACACTACGCAGCCTCCTGTTGACTACACTACGGAGCCACCGACGGACTACACTACGCAGCCACCGGTCGACTACACCACGGAGCCCCCTGTTGACTACACTACGCAGCCTCCTGTTGACTACACTACGGAGCCACCGACGGACTACACTACGCAGCCACCGGTCGACTACACCACGGAGCCCCCAGTTGACTACACTACGCAGCCTCCTGTTGACTACACTACGGAGCCACCGACGGACTACACTACGCAGCCACCGGTCGACTACACCACGGAGCCCCCAGTTGACTACACTACGCAGCCTCCTGTTGACTACACTACGGAGCCACCGACGGACTACACTACGCAGCCACCGGTCGACTACACCACGGAGCCCCCAGTTGACTACACTACGCAGCCTCCTGTTGACTACACTACGGAGCCACCGACGGACTACACTACGCAGCCACCGGTCGACTACACCACGGAGCCCCCAGTTGACTACACTACGCAGCCTCCTGTTGACTACACTACGGAGCCACCGACGGACTACACTACGCAGCCACCGGTCGACTACACCACGGAGCCCCCAGTTGACTACACTACGCAGCCTCCTGTTGACTACACTACGGAGCCACCGACGGACTACACTACGCAGCCACCGGTCGACTACACCACGGAGCCCCCTGTTGACTACACTACGCAGCCTCCTGTTGACTACACTACGGAGCCACCGACGGACTACACTACGCAGCCACCGGTCGACTACACCACGGAGCCCCCTGTTGACTACACTACGCAGCCTCCTGTTGACTACACTACGGAGCCACCGACGGACTACACTACGCAGCCACCGGTCGACTACACCACGGAGCCCCCTGTTGACTACACTACGCAGCCTCCTGTTGACTACACTACGGAGCCACCGACGGACTACACTACGCAGCCACCGGTCGACTACACCACGGAGCCCCCAGTTGACTACACTACGCAGCCTCCTGTTGACTACACTACGGAGCCACCGACGGACTACACTACGCAGCCACCGGTCGACTACACCACGGAGCCCCCAGTTGACTACACTACGCAGCCTCCTGTTGACTACACTACGGAGCCACCGACGGACTACACTACGCAGCCACCGGTCGACTACACCACGGAGCCCCCTGTTGACTACACTACGCAGCCTCCTGTTGACTACACTACGGAGCCACCGACGGACTACACTACGCAGCCACCGGTCGACTACACCACGGAGCCCCCTGTTGACTACACTACGCAGCCTCCTGTTGACTACACTACGGAGCCACCGACGGACTACACTACGCAGCCACCGGTCGACTACACCACGGAGCCCCCAGTTGACTACACTACGCAGCCTCCTGTTGACTACACTACGGAGCCACCGACGGACTACACTACGCAGCCACCGGTCGACTACACCACGGAGCCCCCAGTTGACTACACTACGCAGCCTCCTGTTGACTACACTACGGAGCCACCGACGGACTACACTACGCAGCCACCGGTCGACTACACCACGGAGCCCCCAGTTGACTACACTACGCAGCCTCCTGTTGACTACACTACGGAGCCACCGACGGACTACACTACGCAGCCACCGGTCGACTACACCACGGAGCCCCCTGTTGACTACACTACGCAGCCTCCTGTTGACTACACTACGGAGCCACCGACGGACTACACTACGCAGCCACCGGTCGACTACACCACGGAGCCCCCAGTTGACTACACTACGCAGCCTCCTGTTGACTACACTACGGAGCCACCGACGGACTACACTACGCAGCCACCGGTCGACTACACCACGGAGCCCCCAGTTGACTACACTACGCAGCCTCCTGTTGACTACACTACGGAGCCACCGACGGACTACACTACGCAGCCACCGGTCGACTACACCACGGAGCCCCCTGTTGACTACACTACGCAGCCTCCTGTTGACTACACTACGGAGCCACCGACGGACTACACTACGCAGCCACCGGTCGACTACACCACGGAGCCCCCTGTTGACTACACTACGCAGCCTCCTGTTGACTACACTACGGAGCCACCGACGGACTACACTACGCAGCCACCGGTCGACTACACCACGGAGCCCCCTGTTGACTACACTACGCAGCCTCCTGTTGACTACACTACGGAGCCACCGACGGACTACACTACGCAGCCACCGGTCGACTACACCACGGAGCCCCCAGTTGACTACACTACGCAGCCTCCTGTTGACTACACTACGGAGCCACCGACGGACTACACTACGCAGCCACCGGTCGACTACACCACGGAGCCCCCAGTTGACTACACTACGCAGCCTCCTGTTGACTACACTACGGAGCCACCGACGGACTACACTACGCAGCCACCGGTCGACTACACCACGGAGCCCCCTGTTGACTACACTACGCAGCCTCCTGTTGACTACACTACGGAGCCACCGACGGACTACACTACGCAGCCACCGGTCGACTACACCACGGAGCCCCCTGTTGACTACACTACGCAGCCTCCTGTTGACTACACTACGGAGCCACCGACGGACTACACTACGCAGCCACCGGTCGACTACACCACGGAGCCCCCTGTTGACTACACTACGCAGCCTCCTGTTGACTACACTACGGAGCCACCGACGGACTACACTACGCAGCCACCGGTCGACTACACCACGGAGCCCCCAGTTGACTACACTACGCAGCCTCCTGTTGACTACACTACGGAGCCACCGACGGACTACACTACGCAGCCACCGGTCGACTACACCACGGAGCCCCCAGTTGACTACACTACGCAGCCTCCTGTTGACTACACTACGGAGCCACCGACGGACTACACTACGCAGCCACCGGTCGACTACACCACGGAGCCCCCAGTTGACTACACTACGCAGCCTCCTGTTGACTACACTACGGAGCCACCGACGGACTACACTACGCAGCCACCGGTCGACTACACCACGGAGCCCCCAGTTGACTACACTACGCAGCCTCCTGTTGACTACACTACGGAGCCACCGACGGACTACACTACGCAGCCACCGGTCGACTACACCACGGAGCCCCCAGTTGACTACACTACGCAGCCTCCTGTTGACTACACTACGGAGCCACCGACGGACTACACTACGCAGCCACCGGTCGACTACACCACGGAGCCCCCTGTTGACTACACTACGCAGCCTCCTGTTGACTACACTACGGAGCCACCGACGGACTACACTACGCAGCCACCGGTCGACTACACCACGGAGCCCCCTGTTGACTACACTACGCAGCCTCCTGTTGACTACACTACGGAGCCACCGACGGACTACACTACGCAGCCACCGGTCGACTACACCACGGAGCCCCCTGTTGACTACACTACGCAGCCTCCTGTTGACTACACTACGGAGCCACCGACGGACTACACTACGCAGCCACCGGTCGACTACACCACGGAGCCCCCTGTTGACTACACTACGCAGCCTCCTGTTGACTACACTACGGAGCCACCGACGGACTACACTACGCAGCCACCGGTCGACTACACCACGGAGCCCCCTGTTGACTACACTACGCAGCCTCCTGTTGACTACACTACGGAGCCACCGACGGACTACACTACGCAGCCACCGGTCGACTACACCACGGAGCCCCCTGTTGACTACACTACGCAGCCTCCTGTTGACTACACTACGGAGCCACCGACGGACTACACTACGCAGCCACCGGTCGACTACACCACGGAGCCCCCTGTTGACTACACTACGCAGCCTCCTGTTGACTACACTACGGAGCCACCGACGGACTACACTACGCAGCCACCGGTCGACTACACCACGGAGCCCCCAGTTGACTACACTACGCAGCCTCCTGTTGACTACACTACGGAGCCACCGACGGACTACACTACGCAGCCACCGGTCGACTACACCACGGAGCCCCCTGTTGACTACACTACGCAGCCTCCTGTTGACTACACTACGGAGCCACCGACGGACTACACTACGCAGCCACCGGTCGACTACACCACGGAGCCCCCTGTTGACTACACTACGCAGCCTCCTGTTGACTACACTACGGAGCCACCGACGGACTACACTACGCAGCCACCGGTCGACTACACCACGGAGCCCCCAGTTGACTACACTACGCAGCCTCCTGTTGACTACACTACGGAGCCACCGACGGACTACACTACGCAGCCACCGGTCGACTACACCACGGAGCCCCCAGTTGACTACACTACGCAGCCTCCTGTTGACTACACTACGGAGCCACCGACGGACTACACTACGCAGCCACCGGTCGACTACACCACGGAGCCCCCTGTTGACTACACTACGCAGCCTCCTGTTGACTACACTACGGAGCCACCGACGGACTACACTACGCAGCCACCGGTCGACTACACCACGGAGCCCCCAGTTGACTACACTACGCAGCCTCCTGTTGACTACACTACGGAGCCACCGACGGACTACACTACGCAGCCACCGGTCGACTACACCACGGAGCCCCCAGTTGACTACACTACGCAGCCTCCTGTTGACTACACTACGGAGCCACCGACGGACTACACTACGCAGCCACCGGTCGACTACACCACGGAGCCCCCAGTTGACTACACTACGCAGCCTCCTGTTGACTACACTACGGAGCCACCGACGGACTACACTACGCAGCCACCGGTCGACTACACCACGGAGCCCCCAGTTGACTACACTACGCAGCCTCCTGTTGACTACACTACGGAGCCACCGACGGACTACACTACGCAGCCACCGGTCGACTACACCACGGAGCCCCCAGTTGACTACACTACGCAGCCTCCTGTTGACTACACTACGGAGCCACCGACGGACTACACTACGCAGCCACCGGTCGACTACACCACGGAGCCCCCAGTTGACTACACTACGCAGCCTCCTGTTGACTACACTACGGAGCCACCGACGGACTACACTACGCAGCCACCGGTCGACTACACCACGGAGCCCCCAGTTGACTACACTACGCAGCCTCCTGTTGACTACACTACGGAGCCACCGACGGACTACACTACGCAGCCACCGGTCGACTACACCACGGAGCCCCCAGTTGACTACACTACGCAGCCTCCTGTTGACTACACTACGGAGCCACCGACGGACTACACTACGCAGCCACCGGTCGACTACACCACGGAGCCCCCAGTTGACTACACTACGCAGCCTCCTGTTGACTACACTACGGAGCCACCGACGGACTACACTACGCAGCCACCGGTCGACTACACCACGGAGCCCCCAGTTGACTACACTACGCAGCCTCCTGTTGACTACACTACGGAGCCACCGACGGACTACACTACGCAGCCACCGGTCGACTACACCACGGAGCCCCCAGTTGACTACACTACGCAGCCTCCTGTTGACTACACTACGGAGCCACCGACGGACTACACTACGCAGCCACCGGTCGACTACACCACGGAGCCCCCAGTTGACTACACTACGCAGCCTCCTGTTGACTACACTACGGAGCCACCGACGGACTACACTACGCAGCCACCGGTCGACTACACCACGGAGCCCCCAGTTGACTACACTACGCAGCCTCCTGTTGACTACACTACGGAGCCACCGACGGACTACACTACGCAGCCACCGGTCGACTACACCACGGAGCCCCCAGTTGACTACACTACGCAGCCTCCTGTTGACTACACTACGGAGCCACCGACGGACTACACTACGCAGCCACCGGTCGACTACACCACGGAGCCCCCAGTTGACTACACTACGCAGCCTCCTGTTGACTACACTACGGAGCCACCGACGGACTACACTACGCAGCCACCGGTCGACTACACCACGGAGCCCCCAGTTGACTACACTACGCAGCCTCCTGTTGACTACACTACGGAGCCACCGACGGACTACACTACGCAGCCACCGGTCGACTACACCACGGAGCCCCCAGTTGACTACACTACGCAGCCTCCTGTTGACTACACTACGGAGCCACCGACGGACTACACTACGCAGCCACCGGTCGACTACACCACGGAGCCCCCTGTTGACTACACTACGCAGCCTCCTGTTGACTACACTACGGAGCCACCGACGGACTACACTACGCAGCCACCGGTCGACTACACCACGGAGCCCCCTGTTGACTACACTACGCAGCCTCCTGTTGACTACACTACGGAGCCACCGACGGACTACACTACGCAGCCACCGGTCGACTACACCACGGAGCCCCCAGTTGACTACACTACGCAGCCTCCTGTTGACTACACTACGGAGCCACCGACGGACTACACTACGCAGCCACCGGTCGACTACACCACGGAGCCCCCAGTTGACTACACTACGCAGCCTCCTGTTGACTACACTACGGAGCCACCGACGGACTACACTACGCAGCCACCGGTCGACTACACCACGGAGCCCCCAGTTGACTACACTACGCAGCCTCCTGTTGACTACACTACGGAGCCACCGACGGACTACACTACGCAGCCACCGGTCGACTACACCACGGAGCCCCCTGTTGACTACACTACGCAGCCTCCTGTTGACTACACTACGGAGCCACCGACGGACTACACTACGCAGCCACCGGTCGACTACACCACGGAGCCCCCTGTTGACTACACTACGCAGCCTCCTGTTGACTACACTACGGAGCCACCGACGGACTACACTACGCAGCCACCGGTCGACTACACCACGGAGCCCCCTGTTGACTACACTACGCAGCCTCCTGTTGACTACACTACGGAGCCACCGACGGACTACACTACGCAGCCACCGGTCGACTACACCACGGAGCCCCCTGTTGACTACACTACGCAGCCTCCTGTTGACTACACTACGGAGCCACCGACGGACTACACTACGCAGCCACCGGTCGACTACACCACGGAGCCCCCTGTTGACTACACTACGCAGCCTCCTGTTGACTACACTACGGAGCCACCGACGGACTACACTACGCAGCCACCGGTCGACTACACCACGGAGCCCCCAGTTGACTACACTACGCAGCCTCCTGTTGACTACACTACGGAGCCACCGACGGACTACACTACGCAGCCACCGGTCGACTACACCACGGAGCCCCCTGTTGACTACACTACGCAGCCTCCTGTTGACTACACTACGGAGCCACCGACGGACTACACTACGCAGCCACCGGTCGACTACACCACGGAGCCCCCTGTTGACTACACTACGCAGCCTCCTGTTGACTACACTACGGAGCCACCGACGGACTACACTACGCAGCCACCGGTCGACTACACCACGGAGCCCCCTGTTGACTACACTACGCAGCCTCCTGTTGACTACACTACGGAGCCACCGACGGACTACACTACGCAGCCACCGGTCGACTACACCACGGAGCCCCCTGTTGACTACACTACGCAGCCTCCTGTTGACTACACTACGGAGCCACCGACGGACTACACTACGCAGCCACCGGTCGACTACACCACGGAGCCCCCTGTTGACTACACTACGCAGCCTCCTGTTGACTACACTACGGAGCCACCGACGGACTACACTACGCAGCCACCGGTCGACTACACCACGGAGCCCCCTGTTGACTACACTACGCAGCCTCCTGTTGACTACACTACGGAGCCACCGACGGACTACACTACGCAGCCACCGGTCGACTACACCACGGAGCCCCCAGTTGACTACACTACGCAGCCTCCTGTTGACTACACTACGGAGCCACCGACGGACTACACTACGCAGCCACCGGTCGACTACACCACGGAGCCCCCTGTTGACTACACTACGCAGCCTCCTGTTGACTACACTACGGAGCCACCGACGGACTACACTACGCAGCCACCGGTCGACTACACCACGGAGCCCCCAGTTGACTACACTACGCAGCCTCCTGTTGACTACACTACGGAGCCACCGACGGACTACACTACGCAGCCACCGGTCGACTACACCACGGAGCCCCCAGTTGACTACACTACGCAGCCTCCTGTTGACTACACTACGGAGCCACCGACGGACTACACTACGCAGCCACCGGTCGACTACACCACGGAGCCCCCAGTTGACTACACTACGCAGCCTCCTGTTGACTACACTACGGAGCCACCGACGGACTACACTACGCAGCCACCGGTCGACTACACCACGGAGCCCCCAGTTGACTACACTACGCAGCCTCCTGTTGACTACACTACGGAGCCACCGACGGACTACACTACGCAGCCACCGGTCGACTACACCACGGAGCCCCCTGTTGACTACACTACGCAGCCTCCTGTTGACTACACTACGGAGCCACCGACGGACTACACTACGCAGCCACCGGTCGACTACACCACGGAGCCCCCTGTTGACTACACTACGCAGCCTCCTGTTGACTACACTACGGAGCCACCGACGGACTACACTACGCAGCCACCGGTCGACTACACCACGGAGCCCCCTGTTGACTACACTACGCAGCCTCCTGTTGACTACACTACGGAGCCACCGACGGACTACACTACGCAGCCACCGGTCGACTACACCACGGAGCCCCCTGTTGACTACACTACGCAGCCTCCTGTTGACTACACTACGGAGCCACCGACGGACTACACTACGCAGCCACCGGTCGACTACACCACGGAGCCCCCTGTTGACTACACTACGCAGCCTCCTGTTGACTACACTACGGAGCCACCGACGGACTACACTACGCAGCCACCGGTCGACTACACCACGGAGCCCCCTGTTGACTACACTACGCAGCCTCCTGTTGACTACACTACGGAGCCACCGACGGACTACACTACGCAGCCACCGGTCGACTACACCACGGAGCCCCCAGTTGACTACACTACGCAGCCTCCTGTTGACTACACTACGGAGCCACCGACGGACTACACTACGCAGCCACCGGTCGACTACACCACGGAGCCCCCAGTTGACTACACTACGCAGCCTCCTGTTGACTACACTACGGAGCCACCGACGGACTACACTACGCAGCCACCGGTCGACTACACCACGGAGCCACCGACGGACTACACTACGCAGCCTCCTGTTGTCTACACTACGCAGCCTCCTGTTGTCTACACTACACAGCCTCCTGTTGTCTACACTACGCAACCACCGGATGATGGCATTCGTACCCCGTGCGATAACCAAGGTATTAACGGCATTGGTGTGGAGAACAAGGTGCGCTACTCCAATCTGGGTATCTACTATGACAATGTGGCAGCGAGAAACACTCAGTCGTGGCATTCGTGCTGCCGTTTGTGCTACTTTGATGCGAGGTGCGAGGCCTTCAGTTTCTTCCAAGACAATGCTGAGTCGAGATGCCAAAAGACAAGTTCGATGGCGAATCCACTGGAGGATCAGCACAACTGGCAAGCAGGCCACATGAATCGCAGTCCCTGAATCCAATGAAAGGGCTGCACAACTCCCAGTAGCGTCTGAACAAACTACTAAATCGATGTCAATCAGTGAAATATAATGCAAACTTTCCTTTTTCCTCTACTTTATTTCAACTACAGAAGTGTGTTATTGTGCTGAGCACATGGGTTCAAAGATCAGCAACTCGAGCGAAGTGACCAGTATGAACCCCACGAACAAAGAAAGAGACCAGAAACTCGTTCTACTGGTGTTGGTTGTTTCGCAGCAGTTGAGGTGGGGGGCTGGACTTTAAAGTACGTAATGAGAAAAATGACCGTTTTTGTTGTTGCAGTTGTTAGCCTTTCGCTTTCGTCAGAGGACTTGTGGGTTAACGACAAATCGTAAGGTACTGTCGGTAGAACGATTGGCCCCGTCACTGTAGCCATTAGCTCTCGTTCAGAGGTAGGTACAACCACGATCAGTTACAAACTTCTGATAGTCGAACGCGTTGTTGTACTACGAAGGGGTTGTGCAGGGGTTTCGAGAAAACTCACATCTTCTATAAAGCATCGGTCTTTTTCCACGGACTTGGTGTCCTTTGCCAAAGGCCCCTTGGTGCTCACTACACCACCAAGACCCGGAAGCTCATTCCCCAATTTCCCCATTGGCGGCAACATCGACTATTGACCGATGCATCCGAGAAGGCCAGCGACAACTGCGGCCCTCGTCAGCCTCCTCGCAGCCGGACTCGTGTCCGCTGATGTCCCCGTTGGCGTCCAGCACGATGCTACCTACTCGTTGACGGAGTCTTGTGGCGTACCGTGCGGTGGTTCCGGAGAAGCTCCTGTTGGAACTGCCTGCCCTAAGGCTGGTGACGTCGCTACTGGTGACTGTCAACCCTACCTCTTGTCCTACAACGGTGCAGTGTGTGTCGCCCCTGTGGATGCTGAGTGTGTTGTCATCCACGATACTACGTGGGGGTGTGCGTTCCCTAAGACCGGATACTCTTCAGCTGCTGAAGCTGAGACTGTTGGCACTTACGACGGTGAAAGCTCTGGCGATGATGAAAGTGTCCCAGTAGAGTATGATACTACCCTTGACAAGCCGCTCGGTGTGAACTGTGACGTTGCCACGGAGACAACAGGAACGACCACGGAAAACGGCAACTATGGTTCAACCGGTACTACCACTTCAACTGGTGGTACTACCACGGGGACTACCACTACGACTGATGACACCACCACGGGCACTACTGAGGGCGTGACAAGTGGCGGGTATGGTTTATCAACGCCGGGAATTACTCAAGGCGTAACCAGCGGTGGGTATGGCCCAGCAACACCGGGAATTGACGAAGGTGGTGTCACTAGCGGTGGTTATGGCCCTGTCACCACGGGAACCACAACGACTGGTAGTACTGAAGGCGTGACCAGCGGTGGGTATGGTCCAGCAACCACTGGAACTACCGAAGGTGGTGTCACCAGCGGTGGGTATGGAGGAACCACGACGACTGAAACTACCGATAGTGGGGTCACGACGGGCGGCTACGGTGCACCTGAGACCGTGGAGGGTGGAGAGACTAAAGTTGACTACGGCACTACGGGCACCACCGATACAACCGGTGGTGAGACCACGACTGACTACCCTAGCGGTGGCGACAAGGACTACCCTACCGGCACTACCGAGGGCGGTGAGACCACGACGGACTACCCTACCGGAACTACCGAGGGCGGTGAGACCACGACGGACTACCACACTGGTGGCGACAAGGACTACCCTACCGGAACTACCGAGGGTGGTGAGACCACGACGGACTACCACACTGGTGGTGACAAGGACTACCCTACCGGAACTACCGAGGGTGGTGAGACCACGACGGACTACCACACTGGTGGTGACAAGGACTACCCTACCGGAACTACCGAGGGCGGTGAGACCACGACAGACTACCACACTGGTGGTGACAAGGACTACCCTACCGGAACTACCGAGGGCGGTGAGACCACGACGGATTACCATGGTGACAAGGACTACCCTACCGGCACTACCGAGGGAGGTGAGACCACGACGGACAACCACACTGGTGGCGATAAGGACTACCCTTCTGGCACTACCGAGGGCGGTGAGACCACGACGGACTACCCTACCGGCACTACCGAGGGCGGTGAGACCACGACAGACTACCACACTGGTGGCGACAAGGACTACCCTTCCGGCACTACCGAGGGCGGTGAGACCACGACGGGCTACCCTAGTGGTGGTGACGAGGACTACCCTACCGGAACTACCGAGGGCGGTGAGACCACGACGGACTACCACACTGGTGGTGACAAGGACTACCCTACCGGAACTACCGAGGGCGGTGAGACCACGACTGACTACCACACGGGTGGCGACAAGGACTACCCTACTGGCACTACCGAGGGTGGTGAAGCTTCTGACTGCAGTGGAAGTGGCAAAACAACCGGCTCGTACACCCCTGGAACGACGGAGGGCGGCGAATCCTCAACGGCCTACAGCGGCAGTGGTAAAAGTACAGATTCATACCCCACCACAGAATACATCAGTGGTAGCGGTACTACCGGATCATACACTTCCGGCTCGACGGAAACTACTGACGGCGGTGAGACGACTACCCACTACGGCACTGACGACACGGAGGGCACAACTGACAACCATGGGTATTCTCCTGTGGGCGGCGATCAGGGTACCGAGCACGGAGCATATGAGCCAGTAACTGATGAGCCTACAGAGGAGGAGACCACAGGGGCCCCCGCCGAATACCCAACTGAAGAAAGCACTAAATATCCTACTGATGAATCGACAGAAGAATCTGGAGAGGAGACCACGGAACCTTGTGACACCCAGGAACCGGAGGAGACTGAAGCGCCAGAGGACACGACCGAAACCCCGGTCTACCCGACGGAGCCTCCTGCTGATACCCAGGAACCGGAGGAGACTGAAGCGCCAGAGGACACGACCGAAACCCCGGTCTATCCGACGGAACCTCCTGCCGATACCCAGGAACCGGAGGAGACTGAAGCGCCAGAGGACACAACCGAAACTCCGGTCTACCCGACGGAGCCTCCTGCTGATACCCAGGAACCGGAGGAGACTGACGCGCCAGAGGACACGACCGAAACTCCAGTCTATCCGACGGAACCTCCTGCCGATACCCAGGAACCGGAGGAGACTGAAGCGCCAGAGGACACGACCGAAACTCCAGTCTATCCGACTGAACCTCCTGCTGATACTCAAGAACCGGAGGAGACTGAAGCACCGGAGGATACCACTGAGCCACCCGCCGATACGACCGCGCCACCCGCTGACACAACGGAGCCGCCCGCCGATACCACTGAACCTCCAGCCGATACGACAGAGCCACCCGCTGACACAACGGAGCCGCCCGCCGATACCACGGAACCTCCGGCCGATACGACCGAGCCGCCCGCCGATACGACCGAGCCGCCCGCCGATACCACGGAGCCGCCCGCCGATACCACGGAGCCGCCCGCTGACACGACCGAGCCGCCGGCTGACACGACGGAGCCGCCCGCCGATACGACCGAGCCTCCCGCTGATACCACAGAGCCGCCCGCTGACACAACGGAGCCACCCGCTGACACGACCGAGCCACCCGCCGATACGACCGAGCCGCCCGCTGACACAACGGAGCCGCCCGCCGATACCACGGAACCTCCGGCCGATACGACCGAGCCGCCCGCCGATACCACGGAACCTCCGGCCGATACCACGGAACCTCCGGCCGATACGACCGAGCCGCCCGCCGATACCACGGAGCCGCCCGCCGATACCACGGAGCCGCCCGCTGACACGACCGAGCCGCCCGCTGACACGACCGAGCCGCCCGCTGACACGACCGAGCCGCCCGCCGATACGACCGAGCCTCCTGCTGATACCACAGAGCCGCCCGCTGACACAACGGAGCCTCCAGCTGATACCACAGAGCCACCCGCCGATACGACCGAGCCGCCCGCTGACACAACGGAGCCGCCCGCCGATACCACGGAACCTCCGGCCGATACGACCGAGCCGCCCGCCGATACCACGGAACCTCCGGCCGATACCACGGAACCTCCGGCCGATACGACCGAGCCGCCCGCCGATACCACGGAGCCGCCCGCCGATACCACGGAGCCGCCCGCTGACACGACCGAGCCGCCCGCCGATACCACGGAGCCGCCCGCTGACACGACGGAGCCACCCGCTGACACGACCGAGCCGCCCGCCGATACGACCGAGCCTCCCGCTGATACCACAGAGCCGCCCGCTGACACAACGGAGCCGCCAGCTGATACCACAGAGCCGCCCGCCGATACGACCGAGCCGCCCGCTGATACGACAGAGCCTCCTGCTGATACTACCGAGCCCCCTACCGATACACCGTGCGATAACCAAGGAATTAACGGCATTGGTGTGGAGAACAAGGTGCACTACGACAACGCCGACATTTACTACACAAATGTAGCCCCAAGGAACACCCAGTCGTGGCACTCGTGCTGCCGTCGTTGCTATTTCGATGCGGAGTGTCAGGCCTTCAGTTTCTTCCAAGACAACGATGACTCCATTTGCGAGAATACGCGCTCGACCGACGGGATGTTGGAGAATCAGCAGAACTGGCAGGCGGGCAACATGGGCCGTGGCGGTTAAACACCGCACAACTCACAGTAGTGTCTGAACAAACTTGCAAACTGCATATACATACACAACTCGATGTGAGCATTCAGCATCAAGTAGTACTTGAATAGAATGCACATTTTTCTATGAGCTGGTGCATTGTTCTTGTTCTCCTATTATACTACACCACATCACATCTTGGTCTGACTACAATCATGGCCGGGCTTATCAAACCTTAACAGTGTTGAGTCAACACTTTTAATCTCTTCTTTTATTGTATGGAAAAGATCAACTATTCTACTTAGAAGAATCTACTGGTTTACTACTCGTTAAATACTTCGGCCAGTTCCGCATGGAGAAAAGAAGAGAATCAACTTTCGGTATTTGAAGACGTCAAACTGAAGCATTACCTACTAATAGTTGAGTCCGCATAGATCTTCACTAAAGTAAAGGGTTATATACTTGAACGAGACTTCTGGCTACAAAATATAACTTTGTAGCCACCAGTACCCAATTAATTGTTTTTGGATTGTATAATTAAATCAGCCATGTGTAGTTTTACCTAGAATTCGAACCAATACCGGTATTGCTGTTCAGGAGATACTGTATTACCGGATACACAACGAACGCTTCGCATCTGATGTTAGTATGGGGGAAATTTACTTGATCTGAGTATTGATCGCTAGTCGAACGCATGTTGTTGTGGTACGAAAGGTTGTGCAGGGGTTTTAAGAAAGGCAAAAAAAATCATGGCGTACTTGGTGTCCTTTGCCAAAGGGCCTTTGGTGATCTGCTCTACCCACGACACCCGAAAGCTCATTCCCCAATTTCCCCATTGGCAACATCGACCACCATTTCCGATAGACCAATGCATCCAAGAAGACCAGCGACAACTGCAGCCCTCGTCAGCCTCCTAGCTGGACTTGTGTCTGCCGACGTCCCCGTTAGCGTCCAGCACGATGCTACCTACTCATTGACGGAGTCTTGTGGCGTACCGTGCAGTGGTAATGGAGAAGCTCCTATTGGAACTGCCTGCCCTAAGGCCGGTGACGTCGCTACTGGTGACTGTCAACCCTACCTCTTGTCCTACAACGGTGCAGTGTGTGTCGCCCCTGTGGATGCTGAGTGTGTTGTCATCCATGATACTACGTGGGGGTGTGCGTTCCCTAAGACCGGATACTCTTCAGCTGCTGAAGCTGAGACTGTTGGCACTTACGACGGTGAAAGCTCTGGCGATGATGAAAGTGTCCCAGTAGAGTATGATACTACCCTTGACAAGCCACTCGGTGTGAACTGTGACGTTGCCACGGAGACAACGACTCAAGGTGGAACGACCAACGGCAACTACGGTTCAACCGGTACTACCACTACGACTGATGACACCACCACGGGTACTACTGAAGGCGTGACAAGTGGCGGGTATGGTCTATCAACGCCGGGAATTACTCAAGGTGTAACCAGCGGTGGGTATGGACCTGCTACTACAGGAACCACGACGACTGAAACTACCGGTAGTGGAGTCACGACGGGCGGCTACGGTGCACCTGAGACCGTGGAGGGTGGAAAGAACGACGACTACTTGACTGAGACAACGGACGGTGGAGAGACTACGGATGACTACGGCACTTCAGGCACCACTGGTACAACCGGTGGTGAAACCACGACAGACTACCACAACGGTGGAGGCAGCTACTACTCGACCAGTACTACAGACTACAGTGGCAGCGACAAGACCACAGGCTCATACCCTGGCACGACTGAGGGTGGAGAAACCTCGGAGGACTGCAGTGGAAGTGGCAAAACTACTGGATCATACACGACAGGCACAACCGAAGGTGGTGAGACTACGACAGAGTACCACACTGGTAGCGATAAGAACTACCCTACCGGATCAACCGAGGGTGGTGAAACTACGCCGGATTACCACACTGGTGAGAACAAGGACTACCCTGCCGGATCTACCGAGGGTGGTGAGACTACGACGGACTACCCCAGTGGCAGTAACAAGGACTACCCAACCGACACGTCGAATTACAGTGGCAGTGGTAAGACGGGATCGTACACCACCGGTACGCCCGAAGATGGTGAAGCTTCGACGGACTGTAGTGGAAATGACAACACTAGCGGTTCGTACCCTGCTTCGGAAACCACCGATGGTAGCACTGAGACTGCCGGATCGTACGCCACCGGCTCGACCGAAGGTGTTGAAGCTTCGACGGACTGCAGTGGAAGTGATAACACTACCGGTTCGTACACTACCGGAACGACAGAGAGCGGCGAGGCCTCAACGGCCGATAGTGGCAGTGACAAAACTACCGGTTCATACCCCACCACGGAACCCACCAGTGGTAGCGGTGAGGCTGGGTCGGACAATTCCGGCACGACGGAAACTACTGAGGGCAGCGATACGGTTACCTACTCCGGCTCCGAGGATACGGAAGACACAACCGATAGCCATGAGTATTCTTCCGAGAGCGGTGATCAGGATACCGAGCATGGGTCATATGAGCCAGTAACCGAGACAGAAGCGTCAGGAACGACCGATTTCCCTACGTTTACGACGGAGCCATAAAGCACCGCACAACTCACAGTAGTGTCTGAACAAACTGCATATACACAACTGAATGTGAGCCATTGAGCAAACAAGTAGTAGTACTTGAATAGAATGCACAAGCCTTTAGCTCCGAGTTATGAATGACCTAAACGAACTCGTATTAGAGCTGTGTCGAAAGCTCTCGATTGTATTCCAACCACAATAAAGTGCACACAGGCTATTTGGTCTTAAGGGAGGAAAATAAAATAGTTCTAAGGTGATCGATCACCTTGGACGAGTATGTATCTTGGACTTTCCTCGATGAGTTGTGAGGTGCAACTCATTTCACAGTTGCACAAACTCTACAAAAATTTAAAGCACTTACTTATTTTAGTTTGGGTTTAGTAGATCGAAACTCACAACTTCATCTACTTCAGACGAAGGCCCTGGAGATGACAGTAACGCCTTCATGAAAGGCGCACACATGGACCACCATATCCAAGAACGAGAAAGCCTCGCATTACGTGTGTACGTCACATCATTTAATTTGTGAAACGTCTGTACTTCTCGTTAGTGTACATTGAATTTGTGAAACGCCCGTACTTCTCTCTAGGGGATGACAGTAACGTCTTCATACATGGACTGTTGTAAGGCGAAAGATTCCGGCCCAAGAGCGCGTTTCAAGACAGCCTCGTACTACATGTACGCAACAGCATTTAACTACGAAACCCCTGTTTACTCCCAGCCAGTCACAACCACTGGCGACATTATCCACACAGATAACCAACCATCCACGACCACCGTAACCTTTAATGATCCACTCTACCCCCCAGACCCGAAAGCTCATTCCCCAATTTCCCCATTGGCGACAACATCAGCCTTCTCTTTGGACACTCATCGATGCATCCGAGAAGACCAGCTACAACTGCGGCCCTCGTCAGCCTCCTAGCCGGACTCGTGTCCGCCGACGTCCCCGTTGGCGTCCAACACGATGCAACGTACACCGTACCGGAATCTCGCGGTATACCGTGTTCTGGTGTCGGTGAAGCTCCTGTTGGAACTGCTTGCCCTAAGGCCGGTGACGTCGCTGCCAGTGACTGTCACCCGTACCTCTCGTCTTACAACGGCGCAGTGTGTGTCGCCCCTGTCGATGCTGAGTGTGTGGCCATTCGTGATGACGTCTGGGGTTGTGCGTTCCCCAAGGCTGGATACACTTCTGCTGCTGAAGCTGAGGCTTCGGGGTCTTATGGCAGCGGTAGTTCTGGCTGGGACTACGACGAAAGCGGAGACGTCGGCTACGACCCGATTCTTCGTCAACCATTCCATGAAACTACCAATGGCAACTACGACTTGACGGGAACGTCGGTTACTACGACCGGAAACGGTGGGGTCCATGGGATTACCTCTAGTGATCACACCACTGGTGACTACGGGTCGACAGTGACTGGTACTACCGAAGGCAACCATGGTACTACCTCCACGACGAGCTATCATGCCACTGGCATGACCAGTGGTGGGTATACTACTGGCACTACTGATAGCGGAGCCACGACGAGTTATGGCTCCACTGAAGCAACGGAGGGTGGACAGACAACTGTAGACTACTTGACCGGAGATTATACCTCTGGAGTTACCGAGGGTGGTGAAACGACGGACTACTCAACGGCCTACACCAGTGGCGGCAAGACTACTGGCGCGGAAGACTGCAGTGGAAGTGGCAAGACTACTGGTGTGCACACTACCGAGGGCGGCGAGATCTCGACAGACTACCACAACGGTGGTGACAATGAGTACTATGCTGGAACAATCAAGGAATCGACAGACTACACCAATGGTAGTGGCAAGAAGACGACTAGCTCGTACATCAGAGGCGGTGAGACTACGACGCACTACTACGCTGGTGGTGACCAAGACTACTCAACCGGCACGACGGACTACAACGATGGTAGTGGCAAGACTACCGGGGGTACGACCGGCGGCTATCCGAGTACTACCAAGGAGCCTTGCGAGGAGACTGATTCGACAGACGTCATGACCGGATATCCTACCGTTGAGACCACAAAGGGTCCCATCGCATATGAGGAAACTACGGATGGCCAGACCGAATATTCTACTGAGGAAACCACCAACTACCCTGAGGATACTACCCAGTCTCCTGTCTATAACGTAGACCCCGAGACGGAAGTGCCATGCGACAGCGAAGATTCCTCAGCTGACACTGCGGAACCTCCTACGTATACTACCCTTCCTCCTTACGGTGGTGAAACTACGCAGCCACCTACTCAACAGCCGACGATTCTACCGACAGAACTACCGACGGAAATGCCGACGGAACTGCCGACGGAACTGCCGACGGAACTACCGACGGAACTACCGACGGAAGAACCAACTGAACTACCGACGGAACTTCCGACGGAAGAACCAACCGAACTACCGACGGAACTACCAACTGAACTACCGACGGAACTACCAACGGAAGAACCAACCGAACTACCAACTGAACTACCGACGGAAGAACCAACCGAACTACCGACGGAACTACCAACTGAACTACCGACGGAACTACCGACGGAAGAACCAACTGAACTACCGACGGAAGAACCAACCGAACTACCGACGGAACTACCAACTGAACTGCCGACGGAACTACCAACGGAACTGCCGACTGAACTACCAACTGAACTACCGACGGAAGAACCAACCGAACTACCAACTGAACTACCGACGGAACTACCGACGGAAGAACCAACTCAACTACCGACGGAACTACCGACGGAAGAACCAACCGAACTACCGACGGAACTACCAACTGAACTACCGACGGAACTACCAACGGAAGAACCAACCGAACTACCAACTGAACTACCGACGGAACTACCGACGGAAGAACCAACTGAACTACCGACGGAACTACCGACGGAAGAACCAACCGAACTACCGACGGAACTACCAACTGAACTACCGACGGAACTACCGACGGAAGAACCAACCGAACTACCAACTGAACTACCGACGGAACTACCGACGGAAGAACCAACTGAACTACCGACGGAACTACCGACGGAAGAACCAACCGAACTACCGACGGAACTACCAACTGAACTACCGACGGAACTACCAACGGAAGAACCAACCGAACTACCAACTGAACTACCGACGGAAGAACCAACCGAACTACCGACGGAACTACCAACTGAACTTCCGACTGAACTACCGACGGAACTACCAACTGAACTGCCGACGATTCTACCAACTGAGCTCCCGACGATTCTGCCGACTGAACTGCCAACAATTCTCCCAACTGAACTGCCGACGATTCTGCCAACTGAGCTCCCAACGATTCTCCCGACTGAACTGCCGACGATTCTACCTACTGAACTGCCGACGATTCTCCCAACTGAACTGCCGACCATTCTCCCGACTGAACTGCCGACGATTCTCCCAACTGAACTGCCAACGATTCTACCAACTGAATTGCCGACAATTCTCCCGACTGAGCTCCCAACGATTCTACCGACAGAGCTTCCGACGATTCTACCCACTGAATTGCCGACCATTCTGCCAACTGAACTTCCAACGATTCTGCCGACTGAACTGCCGACGATTCTACCCACTGAATTGCCGACCATTCTACCGACTGAATTGCCGACGATTCTGCCGACTGAACTGCCAACGATTCTACCGACGGAGCTTCCGACGATTCTACCCACTGAATTGCCGACCATTCTACCAACTGAACTTCCAACGATTCTGCCGACTGAACTGCCGACGATTCTACCCACTGAATTGCCGACCATTCTACCGACTGAATTGCCGACGATTCTGCCGACTGAACTGCCAACGATTCTACCGACGGAGCTTCCGACGATTCTACCCACTGAATTGCCGACCATTCTACCAACTGAACTTCCAACGATTCTGCCGACTGAACTGCCGACGATTCTACCCACTGAATTGCCGACCATTCTACCGACTGAATTGCCGACGATTCTGCCGACTGAACTGCCAACGATTCTACCGACGGAGCTTCCGACGATTCTACCCACTGAATTGCCGACCATTCTACCAACTGAACTTCCAACGATTCTGCCGACTGAACTGCCGACGATTCTACCGACTGAGCTCCCGACCATTCTACCGACTGAACTGCCGACGATTCTCCCGACTGAGCTCCCAACGATTCTACCGACTGAATTGCCGACGATTCTGCCGACGGAACTGCCAACGATTCTACCGACTGAATTGCCGACAATTCTACCCACTGAGCTCCCGACGATTCCCCCGACTGAACTGCCGACGATTCTCCCAACTGAGCTCCCAACGATTCTACCCACTGAACTGCCGACAATTCTCCCGACTGTATTGCCGACGATTCTACCAACTGTACCACCGACTGTCCCGCCGACGATTCCACCGACTGTACTGCCTACCGTGGCGCCGACGATTCCACCGACTGTACTGCCGACTGTACTGCCGACGATTCCACCGACTGTACTACCGACGATCCCACCGACGACTGTTCCGACAACGACACCATGCGATGACCAAAGCGCAAATGGTATTCCCATTCAGAACAATGTGCGCTATGTCAATGCCGGCATCTTCGGCATCAATGTTGGCGTTTTGGCGAATCAAAACTGGCGTGGCTGCTGTATCAGGTGCTACAACGATCCGACCTGCGAGGCCTTCAATTACTTCCAAGCGTTAACCCTCGTTACAACGTGCGAGTTGACGACTTCGACCGCAGGCAGATTGACGAATCAGCTCGGCTGGCAGGCGGGCGACATGGTCCGCCCAACCTAAAGAGCTTGCATGATGTACATGTGTCGATAACTTCATGGCGACAAGGATCGCAATACATATTCCTGCATTCATTACTTTGTTGTCATATTGAAACTTCGATTCTGGAATAACTGAGCGCTCTAACCTCTGCAGCATTATGCCGGTAGTACCGGTATCATGAAAGTGATTCCTTCAATTGTGGCGAACTCAGTGCTGGCTTCAACAGCGAAGCAATAGCAGACAGTGGTCTCGGTGGAGTCCACGCTGCACTTATTCGGAGCGCAGCGGATTTTGACGCTGCAGTGGCCAAACCTTCGCCGCCTGTCAGTAGCTGACGTTCTCGGAGGAGCAGCGCCTGAACCTGGTGAACGAGTCGCTAGATGTGTCGGAGTTGTCTCCAGTAGCCGGCGATATGGTTGTCATCGAAGGTCTCCACAACGGCGGGTACATGGCGACTTGCGCTAGGACTCTGTGACGTAGCTCGAGTACTGCGAGGCACGGAGCAGATCCATGGTACAGTGCAACTTAGCCACGTAAATGCTGGAGGTTATTGGTGCCGGTATCCGCCGTGATGTGAAAAACTACTCGGTCGAGTACGCTGTACAAGTCGAATCGCGGCTGCAGGTGTCGAATGATTTTACTACCGACCCATCGCGACGAATCAGCTCGAGGAACTCACGACGTTCTACTAGTTGCCTGCTGCCAGATCAACTCGCAGATCGGTTTCATCTACCACAATATGGAATTCATTGGCGTCATGCCACGTGCGCCGAGCGTGTAGTGCCCTACCGCGAACGGTTGTCTAACTACTACATACAGTTGTTCTCTTCACGTTTCTCGTCTACCTCTACAAGTCGAGATAGCACATATAGTTGTAGTTAAAGTTAAACATTGATCCTAAAGTGCAACTTGTGGGAACGCTCTCTTCATCGCAAAGTAATAAACCCATACTTTGTCTCTAAATTCGCCCGCTGGGATTAACTCAATTGCCCCCGAGACGAGTCGAGTAGCAGCCGAACCGGATAAAGCACGTTGCTCCTTTGCAGCTCTATGTTGTCTTCTAGACGACGGCGTCCCCTTGTTTTGTTAGTAGGTGGACGTGCGGTCTGCGGACGAAGATGTCGCTGCCCAATGCGTGGAAGACGTAGCGAGTATTAACGGAGAAGAAAAAGAGAAGCCTGCTGCCTAATGGAACTTCCATCAGGCCAATTTGGAAGCCATCGCCATGGCCAATTTAACGGCAGTGCAATGTCGTAATTTATGACATGGTTCGTAACACGATAGAGACTATCGACTTTACTGATTCATTGCGGCAAACTCAGCCGTGTGCAACGTGGTGCTGGCTTCAACAGTGCTGAGCCGAATCAACCTCAGCGAGTGGTCTCGGTGGAGTCCTCCACGTGATTCACGCTGCAGTGGAAGCATACCGCTGCGCTTATTCGGAGCCATTTGCGCGTTACAAACTGCACTTTCACGATCACTGCAGCGGATTTTGACGTTGCAGTGGCCAAACCTTCGCCGCCTGTCAGTATTCACTAGAGCTCATTCGTACATACAGAGTATGTGTAACAGTACCATTCTAGAATTCTGGAACGCTGTAGTACAATTCTGGAATGGAGTTTACACATGTGCATAGAAAACATCTGACGATTTGATCGCTATATATTTTCATAGTCTGCATGCGAAGAGGTAGTTGCCATTATTCGCCCTATCCGTTTGCTGAGATAATACAAGATGTATAATGCAGTTCCTCGGTCATTTCCGAATTTTCTATCTACAATATTAGGCCACTATGGTACGCTCCCAAGACCGCCAAGACCGCACCGCTGAGACGCTCAACGAGAACGTCGCAAGGCAAAGGTCGCTCAAATAGTCGTACCCACCCGCAGAGACGACAATGACGAAGGGGACAACTCCGGCGTGGGAACTTTGCCGTAGAAAGCGAATGACCAGTGGACACTGGGGAAGATTGTGCGATCAGGGCATGCGTTTAAGTACTTCCCGTATGCTCGATATGCTACGGACGTTACCTTTCAGCATGCTAACAAACCCAGCGGTAACATGAGCGAGATCTTACGCTATTACAGTGGCAAACATCACTTGTATGGCTACAAAGTGGAGGTGTCGGTGCTGCCGAACGGTGTCGCGATTTATTGCACGGAGCACACCGGTGAGAGCACGCATGACGCTGAGATTTTCCGCAGGAACGCAGCATTTCGTTCGCGAGCTCTTCACAAACACTCTAGTGATGCCAATGTGCGAGACGAAGGGAGACTGCAAGACAAGTATCCGAAAGAATGGTCGACAAGGGCTACCAGCTGCTCATGCTCCATTTATATGGGAGCCGAAGAAGACTGTAGCGACGACGGTACACAGTTGTGATATTGTCATCTATAAAAGCAAGATACGGAGTAGTATTTGTGAAGTTAGTACTAGTACGAGTCAGCGTAATTATTGGAGCATTCGTTCCGATAGGTCACCAAATTCGTTAAGTGCAGATCAAAGTCAAAAACTACCTTGAATCTAACGATATACCAATCTAAAATACGAATTTGCTACGTATTTGAGAAATTGTGCAATATTCTGTCATATTCCAAGTAAGTAATTTTGAGCCCTACTGAATAGAGCTTTTCCCAAAACCAGTACCATATGTGAGCTCAAATCCCGAAATGCGTACCTTTCCCAAAACCAGTACCAGTACCAAACCAAAACTAAAGTGGACCACTTCAGTTTGGTTTACCACCATTGTAACACTGTAAGAGTCAAAAGTATTTGTAAGACGCTTTTTGGATTAAGACGCTTTTTGGATTAAGACGTTTTTTTATTACGACGCAATTTGGAGTAACGTTTTTTGGATTAAGGATTTTAAAATAAACTGAACTCTGCACCAAAAAATAAATATCCGTTTATAAGGATAATAAATAGACTGCTGTGTGCTTGCTTAGAGCGATGTCCAAGTAAAAACCAACTTGGTTTTGGTGACCACAATAATGAAGTGAAAAGAAACAGTCTGGATGTCTAAGTACCAGTCAGCTGTGTCTTGATTGAACCTCATAAACAGCATATCAAATGACGCCCTTTATGAGTTTGTTTCCTTTCACTTCGTAATATGAGACCCTCAACAAGGAAAGCAACTCCGGCCGTAGCAGCTCCTACAGCTAGCGATGCAACGCCGCCCCGTCTTGCCACGATCATCGACGAAGACGATTAAGTACTCACTGTCGCTGGTTCACCCTCAAACTCTCCATTTGCTGCTACTGCTCCTATTGCTTCAGTGTACTACGCAGATTCACATAAGAAGTAGGGAGTTGCTGGTATCTTCTGGACCACCGAAAAAAAAGACGCGTCGTCATGAACTCGCGCTTGGGTGCACCACCAACTTGGGGTCTGTTGTCGCCGTTGCATCAAGTGCTCATACCGGGAATACTGCAACGTTTGCAGCTAGTGAGGCTAAGACAGAGTCAGCAAAGGCAGCCAGCACATCGACAACAAAGCTACAGACGAAGAAGCGTCACAGACCCAACTTGCGACGGCTCGCGCTGTTCTAGAGCCAGGAGAAGCTAAGAGCATGCTCTGGACGATTACTTTGATCTCCTTAGCTCTTGAAACACGCTTCAATAACCCTATAGTTCTCAAAATATTTGCCAAAAAGACCGTTGACACTAAGAAGATGCGCGCCATATGGGAGGATACAGTCAACATATTTCTTCAGCGTGCATTGATCGATCAGGCATGGGGTAAAGATCCAGCCCGTGCCGTGACTGTCAACCAGCTCAAGAACAAACTGAACGCCATCCGAAAGGCGTGCAAGGCAAAACGCACTCGCATGCTTGGAACTGGTAATGAAACCGAAGCTGCTTCTAGAAGTGATGACGAAAGTGGCCAACGACATTTTCTTGAACTGCCGAGCCCGATGAAACGAAACTTTCGCCAAACGATGGCGACGACGGTGCTCCATTCTATAAGAAACTGGTTTGCGATCCTATGAACGTCGACAGCAAGTATCGCCGCGAGCTTGGCAATGAACGTGTGGGTGGAACTGCGTATACCAGTTGGGGTACGGGTGCAAGAGGTGCTGGAGGTACCGGTGGTACCGCCGCTGCCTGTTCTGCCGGAACTGCTTGTCCTGCTCCTCCGTTTCCAACCGGGACTGGTGCCGCTTGTCCGTGATCACCACCTCCATTGCCACTCTGGCCCTGCCTACCGTCGTCGCCGTCGTCATTTCCTGTGCCGTCACCGCCGTTGTCATTACCGTTACCACCGGTGTTGACCGCCTGAGCAGGTGCTGATGCTTGGCCTGGTCCTGGAGGAGCTTGCAATCCTCCACCGCTCGTTCCTGGGACCTCAGAGTACACCACGTCATCGTTTCCACCTCCGACACGAGGATTTTGTCCCGTTCTCGCTCGAACGTTGTTACGCATGCTTCCTCATCGTCGTACCTCAGAACTTCGTGCCTCCTGTGTCAATTATACCAGAGGTCCCTGCCGGCCGGTATGCCGCAGAACAGAGCCACTCCCCCAGAAACCACCAAATGCTGTTGGGTGAAGCCGGCCCTTGCCGCAGTACTCCACGCGTGATATTAGCTCCACAACCGTGTAGAATCGCAACTGAGAGATAGGTGGCCAGCCAGTGGTCTCGGTGGAGTCCTCCACGTGATTCACTGCAGTGGAAGCATACCGCTGCGCTTATTCGGAGCCATTTGCGCGTTACAAACTGCACTTTCACGATCACTGCAGCGGATTTTGACGTTGCAGTGGCCAAACCTTCGCCGCCCGTCAGTATTCACTGAATACTGTGAATATCATTCATCTCGGCCTTTCGAAAAGCTTTGCTGGCCGCTTGCGTCAGTGACCTCAGGTCAGGGCAGTGGCACTGGCAATGCCAGTGGCATGTCTCCAGCTTCTCAGACAGGCTTTGCGCTGTGAATTTCAATGTTGAATCCGCAATGAGAGCGTCCATCAAGCCAAATATTTCCGCGCAGAAAGATTTTCAAAGACTAAAGTGATATCCTATGAGTGAACGAGTTCAGTGAACTCGGATGCTTGAAGGACATGTCCGCTGGTGGCAGTGGGACGTAGCTAACGCACTGAAAGTCCCTGCAGAACCTTCCAGAGCAGCAGCGGCCTCTTGTAGAGACTGGACTTGCCGAATACGGCGCTTTTCCCCGAAAAGTGTGGCCGAAGCCATCGCTAAAGAAGACGGCGAGCATTTTGGTGCAAGACGCAGGAAAGACTCAGCCGCACAATTGGAAACGCCGAGATTGAACTGCGCTTTGCGACTGATCCGCATCAAATCCTATCACTTGGCAGACAGCAAAAAGCTACAACTTGAATCCAAACAGTGAAAATTTGCAAACTCGGAAACTTTCCCACTCACTTCATTTAAACTAAGTCATTTGCAAAAAACTCTGCAAAAGTTTCCGAGTATCCCTTTTGCAACATAGAGTCGGTCACGGGCAAACGACACGTCAGCTGGTCCCCAAAGTGCCTTCTCCCTCTCCATCAAATGCCAGCAGCTCATTTCGCAATTCTCCAAATTCCAGTCGCAATGGCTCTAAAGACCGCGTTTCTCTTCGCTCTGAGCGCTTCCAGTGCTTTGGCTGCCGACGACAGCGGTAGTTTGACCATGTCGGTGGGGACGAACGGTACTACCGTGCAGGCGGAGAGCGGGACGACCGAGTTCATGGGCACCGAGTACAATCCGGATAAGTGCGTTCTCCAGTTCCTGAGTCTCGAGTGTGACGACAATTGCGCCGAACTGAACGGCTTCGAGCTCGAGTGCGTGTCCAAGGGCAGGCAGAACGGCAAGGAGAAGAAAATGTGCGAGTGCAAGGCGGACGACGCCAACCAGTGCCAGAATTCGGCCAATCCGAACGCCACGTCCGGTACAGTGCCGCAGTTCGGGGAATGCAGTGAGCAGAACTTGTGTGTGGACTCGTACGGGTACATTGCCACGTCCACCGAGGAAGGACCGATCTGTGCCGAGAAGATCCACTGCGTCCAGGAGATCAACACGACCGCCACGGAACCGGCTTCCATCTGCCACACGTGCATGTCGTGCATTGCGCAGAATGACGCGGCGGACAAGAAACTGGCGGCTGCCAAGCGCTTCAACTGCTCGGCCATTTGCCCCCAGGAGATCGTGGACACTGTGGCGGAGCGTAATGCTGCTGGGGTGGGCATTGCCGACTCGTACTCGTTGACGGCGTCGTCGTCCGGATCCAGTGACACGACCAACTCGACGTCATCTTCGGAAAGCAGCAGCAGTGCGGCCGGGTCGGAGAGTTCCGGTGCAGCCATCCCTCAGCTGAACTTGGCTGCTATCTTGTCGGCTATTGTGGGTACGGCTCTTGTTGCTGCTTTGAACTAGGCAGGATGAGGATGAAGAGAAGCTTTAACGTTCTCTTCCAGGAATTACCATCACGTGGTATTAACGTTATCAACACCAAAGATTTTCATGAAAAATACTTAAAGTTAATCATCTTAAGTGCATCCACAGAATAAGTTCCGGACAACACACGCCCACAGGCCACCAGCTCCAGTCCCCGGACTCCCCGTCACTAACCCACTGCTTTTATTGACATGAGAAGGATGACGGAACCGATGACCAACCTCACGATCTTGTAACCAGCCAGTAGATCTCCCTCCACGGCCACGGGAAGAAGCAGAAGAGTAAAAACGCTTTGGCCGCTTGGACTTTGGACGCCGTGGGTGCAGTGGGGACGAGTCGGTAGCGTAGGACGTCGAGTCCGAGTGCTCTCCAGGATCTTCTTCCTCCTCCTCGTCTTCATCTTCGTCTTCTTCCTCTCCACTTTCGAGCTTCGAGTCCTCCCGTTCGGTCCAATCTGCTGTTGCCGTGTCACCGAAAGCTTCACTTACTGTAACGGACGTTGAGAACGTATTGCGCTCCTCGGTGATTCGGTTGGTTGACTTCTTGATCGCTCCACCGAAAGGCATCTCGTAACCTGGAGCAGCAGTTCCTCCTGGCTTGTACTGCTCGTTGATACTTCGAAGCCCGAGCCATCGACAGACTTCATTGCACCGATGGCTCTCTAGGAACTTCTCCATCCCGAAGGTTCCAAGATTCCCCACTCCAAAGCCACGACCATCCGCTGAGTGAATCTGAGGGTCCGTGTAGCTGTCCGCTACGCCTTGAATGTCGACAATCATCAACCGAAAGTCCGAGGCTACAAAGGAGAAGTGGGAAAAAGCTTGGGGCGTGTTGCGTTCCCGTTCTTCCGTCGTACTGGTTTCCACACCCACATAGCCACTGTTGTTGCTGTACTTGACGTACGCTCCAGGTAGAAACTCCTCCACAGAGCACACAAGAGCACCTCTTTCTCGGTCCCGAAGCTTGAGCAGCCACGATCTCGCATAGCACACTTTCAGTGGAGGTTCATGCTCATTATACAGCGCCGCATAATGAGCACAAACCGCTTGCATCTCGACATCACTGAGATAAGTGCTCGGTTCAGCAGGACGCAGACTCACTTTTGCTACTAACAGCCTCGAGAGACTTTCATCAGCACCGAGTTCCTGTACAACATAAAATCAGTAAAATCATAAAAACAAAACGAAAACTTCCAAATTGTACCTGGAGATAGTAGGCATTTCTCAATTGTCCAGTAGCAAATGGGACCAGATCCAGTTTGACTCTCACTGGAGTCGAATGCCACTCCAATGTGTCCACATCGAAGCTCAATTTATCAGCTCGTTCTCGTCTGATCCGTGAGAAATCCGGAGGACCATGAGGCACCACAGTCTTCAACAACGGCTGCAAAGGAGGAGGCGGTGGATTCCCGCTGTTTGCTGCTCTTCTGGACCTTGGAGAAGGTTTCTTCCTCTCTGTTGAAGTTCCTGTCATCTCATTAATAATCTGCGTCTTGCGTTCTTGATACTCTGCAGCAGTCAAGTGACCGCAATCTAAGAGCAACTTAAGCGTATTGAGCTTCTCAAAGGGGCTCTGGTGGCTTGGTTGGGGCGGCCCAGAGGGAACTGGAGCCGGATACGCTACAGCGACAGCCATAGGGGCCTCCTGCTCCCTATAGTGGGCGTCCATATTATCCGGAGGCAGCGGCTTGGCAGGTCGTCGACGCCCCAGGGCGTTCATCGACTTGGGCTTTGAAAACAAATAAAAGATTAGAATAAAAAATAAGTAATAATTACGTGGAAAGCAAGGCGCTACCTGCTGCAAGGAAGGAGCGAGTGTGGGCTGGCGTGTGGGCTGCCCACTGGACGCTGGAGGCCTTAAGCGAGTCATCCCCAGAGCGACGCTTTGCCGCTGAGTCTATTTTAGATTAAAACTAAAAAATAAAGTTGTATTGTGAATATTCAAGTTCAATTTGACAAGTCTGTTTAAACATTTTTATGTTTGGAAAAGGTGTTAAAAATAAAAAACGATTAAACGTGAAGAGAGTTTAAACGACTGGTGATGTCGTTAAACACGTAGCGAGTGCATCGATCCTTGACACGCTCGTACTCTGACGCTTGAAGCGCAATTCGCTTGGAAACTGCTCGTCTGGTCTCTTCAGCATCAGAGGTTTCAGGAATTGGCGACGTGTTCTTAGGCTTGGGCAGCGGACAGTATCCCTTAATGGACGTGTGACGGACAGAAAGCATCCCAGTGCCAGGCTCGCGACGAATTACCATTCCACCGCACACGTTGCGTCGGATTGTCTTACGACCTGGAGAGTCCACGGGCATCGGGTGCAACGAGTCGTCGTCCACGTAGTCCCAGAGGATCAAACCTCCATCAGGGCCACGTTGTTCCCTAGTGATCACACGAGCCTCCACGTTGATCTCATCAGCTTGACGTGATTCATCCACAATCTCCAGAATGGGCTCCATGGATGCCGCTAGATCCGTGTAATAAATGCGCGACTTAGTCACTCCATCGTCTTCATCTTGGTACACTTCGTCCACTGATCGAGACTGGTAGGCAACTCCAGGGTAGTACACGCCGATCGACCGCATGCTCGTGAACACCAGATCCATGAGCGTATCCAGCGTGCATTGAGCTGTTTCCCGGAAGAGAAAGACTGAAGAGAACTCTTTAATCACGCGACCGTCACCAACATCATCCGTGGTGCAACACTGGTGGCCGTTGTTCGGTTTGCCAAACAGCTCCTTCATCACAACGTCCGTATAAGCGTCAGGTAGGTCTTGGGCGTCGCGTGTTCCATTGTGCAGCAGCTTCACATTGCCCGAGTACACTTCCCCAATAGCCAGCAGTCTTTGAGCCTCATCCTCAGTGTTCTTCAGCACCAGCTTGTTGGCCAGATCCATCTTACTCGGTGGGAAATGAGCCACATACTCCTTCCTTCTGGCCAGAGCATCCCTGGACGCCAAGGCCGTGTACGAGTGCACCCAGTCGTGGAACTCCAGTGTCTTGGAGCATGGCAAGTTGCCTCCTCCCATCAAGGCTCTCATGCCTCCTAGAAACGCTGTCTGCTGGAACAAAGCTTGCTTCAGAACCTGGTTGTTCTGCTCTGATTGCTTCCTTTTGCGTCGTTGAGTCATGGCTTCTTCTTCGTACGCTACTAGCTGGTCATTATCAGCCAGTTGCGCTCTTCTCTCGGCCCTCAAAGCTGCCAATTGAGCCGTCAGTCTGGTCATATCGGCCTGCAACGAGGACACGAGGCACTTCTTCTTCTCTCTGTGTCTCTGAACACTTGAAGCAATCTGTGAGCGACGTTTCTGTTTCTTCAGCTCCTCCACAGACAGCGGCTCCTTCTTCACATCGGCATCTGCGACTTTCTTGGCTCTGCCTCGTCCTCTGGCCACTTTCTTAGGTCCCTGAGCCTTACCTGTTGGTGCAACTGGTTGAGGCGCCACTTGAGCTGCTTCTGGGATACTGCTGATACTACTGGAACTGCTGTAACCTGCTGGAAGAGCCCCGGTAAAAGGGGAACTTGGTGTCGCTTCACTTTGTCGGAATTGCATGTTTTGAGCCGAATTCTGGGTCAAATGAGCCGAGTGAGGGCCCAAATTGACCACCGAAGGAGGCGGAAGCGAATTAAGCGCGTCGTTGATCAGCAAGTCGCTCAAAATCTCCCAATCTTGGTCCAAATTGGCCGGAGGAAGTTCAGCTGACACATCGTCGCTCACTGGCGATGGCGCTCCCTCGCTGCTGCTATAGGTGGACGGGGAGCTCCATACATTGGAGGAAGGCGGAGGAGACGCGTAGGAATACGTCGAGGGGCGATACACGGGCGGAGAAGCCGTGGAGGCCCCAGCATTAGGCATCTCAAATAAACTCTCCATTATTATTAGAGACCTTTGTGGTCCAGGAAGCCGGAGGAATGGCGAATGACTTGCGATTTGTATCAATAAGTTCAATGTCTCTCCCTCTCAGGAACGACACAAAATAGTGAAAATAGCTTTGTGGGAGGACTATATTGATTTGAACAGGGTTTCGTTGGAATTTCGGTGAGACAATTGATAATTAGCCAATGGGAAATGAGATTAGAATGACCGACAGATTACGCGGTGTTCTTGATGAACACCAGAATGTTCGACTACCGTAATAATTTCTCGTTCTAAGCCAACTGACAACTGCGAGTATTTAGCCACACAGAGCAACACCAGGCTTCTGCTTGATCTTCTGCTGATGTTTCGGTACAATACTATAAATACCGTGATCCAGAGGCATCAACAATATTGGGCTTACAAGACAGCTACTAAGTATGTTCCAGTAATTTGATCTGGTAGCCCTTCAAGTTCGAGCCCCGCTGCTATATGTAACCTGGTTTCTCTTAAGATGTGACCAGAGATAAAAGCGATGGTTTGCTAACGGTCGTTTACTGTTCATGACAGTGATTCTTAGACGGAATTCGTCGGTCGGACTACTGGATTCTGTATGATATATCATAGTTTATGCAAATTGTAGGGACAATCTTTGCTAACATCACTACGTCTCGCTACGCCTTTTCTTCGCTTGTCGAAGGAGTTTCCCAATGGTAGACCAGCTGAGCTGCCCTCGACGCCTTTTACGGGATTGCCCGGTTGTGGACTCAACAGCAACACTATCTACGCATGCCAGGTACACATTAATGGCATCTTCGATACTTGACAGTGCGTACACATTAATGGCACCTTCGATACTTTGACAGTGCAGAAGCAGATTCTTTGATGTAGCATCGCACCAATTCCGTTCCCCACGTCTTTAGCTAGCTTGTTTTTGAGTCTTTGCAGCTCTGACTCCAGGGTTTTAGCCATTGTAAATCCGAAATCGCGGTAGAGATTGAAGTTCAATCTCTACCGCGATTTCGGATTTACAATCATTGAACAATGCTGCCCTATGAGTATTGAGTGCTGAGTAGCTGAGAGGGCTACCATCTCTGTGTTTTAAAGTCACCAGCCAAGTGACAAAATCTTGTGCGTGGAGTTTATCGAAGTTAAGCGGTGGTGTACTGCGATCTTGGGCGATCTTCTGCTTCACACGAGTGCGAAGCGGCTGTTCTGTGTAGTCTTCGACTCGATCGTAGGACTGCTTATTGAGTGTAGCCCACGCAATGAATCGACTGTAGGAGTTCAGGTATGTAGCTCATGAGCGTGAATTCACAGTATTTTCGCGGATTTCACGGACTTCGCTCCGTAGTGTCCCAATCATAGACCTCCATTCTAGTTGTACACTTGTCCGACGTTTGAGGGGAGAATCGCACTTTGGGTTGTGAGCCACACATTTAAATAGGAAAAAGAAAATCGCTTTTTCAGAAAATGTCAGACAGGATGTCCGACGTGTACCAATCAGGTGGGTACAATGTCTGACAGATTTTGGGGAATGTATGTTTACTGTAGTGTATGTGTACCGTGACTGTCAGTGATATCAAATTGATATTATCAATGACGTCCAAGCATAAGGTCGATTATGGGATGCACTAGCGGCGTTGTGAGCTGGATTTTGACAATGTATGGATTACCCGACGTGCCGGAGAGCCTTAACAGTTTGCCAAACATCGAGTAATCTTCTACTATAGCCTGAGAGAATGCTCTAGCTATCCTCGTGTTCGTAGGCGTCCGTCTCACTGTTCGTGATATCACCACTTCAGAAATTCCTTCACAATGGACATGCGACTTCAATTCCTGCTGCTATGGACGGTAATTGCTCCATTTGTAGCGGCCAAGAACTCAACTACAGTCGACAGGACGTATCCCACTCGATCCGGCATCAAACCGTGGGTCGATCCTGCTACTCCACTCGACGTGCACTCGTACACGAGCTCACGGGGAAGAAAATGGGATCTCGTCATGAGTGACGAGTTCAACGTGGCAAACCGCAGCTTCCGACCTGGCGACGACCACATCTGGACTTCACTGGAGAAACCTGACGGTGTCAATGGTGCTCTGGAGCTCTACTCGCACAATATGACTTCCACCAAGTGCGATTCAGACGGCACGTGCTACTTTTTCATCAAGTCGGTGGACGAAGTGACCGTGATCCACGTCTACAACATGTACACGCACCCGCCAGGCTTCATCGATGCCAATTTCTTCTACCGGTCGGCAATGGTCCAGTCTTGGAACAAATTCTGTTTCCAAGGTGGCATGCTCGAGGTTCGAGCCCAACTCCCTGGAGCAGTGTCCAAAGCGTCTGGCAATCCCGATCTGGCCTTAGGAAAGACTGGAAAGGTGGCCACTTCCCAGTTCTACCCGACGTGGCCAGGCATTTGGATGATGGGGAACCTTGGCCGTTCCATCTTCTCAGCATCAACTAACCGCATGTGGCCGTTCTCCTACGACAAATGCGAGCCAAACGTCTTCAACTCAAGTAACCAACGTATTAGCGCTTGCGACTCGGACCCTGGCTACGGGTTAAACCCAAATCAAGGACGTGGGGCGCCTGAGATCGACGTCTTGGAAGGTGGAGGACTCGCGATCTCATCGTCTCTCCAAATTGCTCCTGGGATGCCGGATGAGTATCGGATGTTCGCTCCCAACTCGACATCGGGCGACTTCGGCTCGTGTTTCTACGCTTATAGCTGCCAAACGCCTGGCGCAAACAACGTGGACGTGCCGACTGCGTACTACCAGCAAAAGAGAGGCCACAAATCGTGGTATCAAGACCTCATGTACGCCTCCAATAATGAATGTGCGAAGAACGCCAGCTTACAGCAAAGCTACAGCACCATTGCTGCGTCCATGAAGGCTGGATTGAAGGACAATTCTTGCTCCTTAACGACGTGTCCTGCTTCCTATGACGTGCATTCTAATTTGAGTCTGATATATGGAGCAGGAGAGAATCACTGGGGGATCAACTACAACGGAACTTGCTTCCCGGTCATGAATTCGTACACTGGGGCGTATCTCTGCGATCCGGACAACACCAACTTGAAGTGTACCAGTCCTCGAAATTCCTCCACGCCCAAATCCAGTGCCATGAGCTCTTTCAACTACCAAATGGACGCCATCTCGTCCAATTGGCCGATTCATCTCGGAGCGTACTTGGATTTCGTCGTATATCAAGTGGAATGGGTCACCGGTAAGAATGGCTACGTGCGCTGGATGCTTCATGGCAGTCCGCTCTTCGAAGTCCCTTCCAGTTCGATCACTGACATACCGCAGAACGCACAAAAGACTAACCCGCAGAAGACGATGCTGGAAGAGCCCATGTACGTGATCTTCAACGTTGCTCTCTCTGCTACGTGGGGTGCAAAGCCTCCGAACCCAGGGATGGAGTGCCGTGGTGACGGTACCGACCCGGAGGTGAAACGAATCTGTGACGATTTCCCAATGTTCTTGAAAGTGGATTACGTTCGGTTGTACCAAGACCACGGGGATGATCTGGATGCTGATAACTACATGCAGGTAGGCTGCGATCCAAAGAGCCACCCGACGAAAAAGTGGATCGAAGGACATTTGGACGAGTACGAGGACAACGACAACAAGTGGGAGCAGGTGGCAGGCAAAGCTTTTTGCAACTCGAGCGACGACTGTACTCTTGGTGGTAGTTTGGGGAGAACCGCTCTGAAAACGGGCAAATGCCAAAAGTCCCGCTGTGTCTGCACTTCTCCGTCTTCGTGGGGTGGACCTCGCTGTACTACGGCGATTTCGAGTTCTTCTAGTTCAGCTGGTTCGTACTTTTCAAGAAACAGTTACGGGCCTCCCATAGGTTTGTCAATCGCTATGGCAGCGATCGCGGTGGTGTTATCCGTCGCGTCCACATACGCAGCCATGATGAAAGAGAGGAAAATGATGACGGAGAGAAAGAAAGCTGTCAAATCTGCCGTGGAAATGGGAGAAAACGCCGCCACTCAGAGCAAAACTCAAAGTCGAACGAGTAATGGGCCTCAGCCTAAAGACAACTACAGCCAGAACTTTGTCTAAAATTTAATGTGAATTTGCAATGCCAACTGTTACATTTGCATTTTGCACAGATTGAAATTTAAGCCAAAACTGACTCGCAATTGTCACAAAAAATAGTCCTCGTAGTTGACGCCACTTTGAGGTAGAAGCATGGGCTCCCCGAGCGCTTGCGACGAGTGTGGCAAGAAGTTTAAGGTCTTTGGGCTCAAGAAGAAGTGCAAACACTGTATGGATGTCGTGTGCAAGAACTGTCTGGCCGCACACGTCGAGTTAAAGCACACGCACTTAAATCGACCGCCACGAGGCCTGCGACGCCGTAAATCGCTCGAAATCTTCGATGCAACCGGTAACGACGACGAAGAACTGCAATTCCTGTCTCCTATTGGCTCTCCGGACTTGGAACTCGAGTATGCAGACCCGGAATCCCCCGATGTTTTGGACGGGGTGGACGGAGTAGAACCAGTGAGTGACGACGAAGATGACGGTGAATTTTTGGACTTTGACGCGGAGGACGCAGACGATCTCCTCATGACGACACTATCGAGACAGTCTTCTATTGAGGAGGAGGAGATTCAACACAAGGAGTTCCAGAAGATTCAGGGAGCTGTGGCTACGTGGGCCTTGAAGGAGAAGCTTGCCAAGGCGGAGATTAAACGCAACAAGAAGAACAGTTATTGCTCCATGGCCCCAGTCTTCCCGGAAGTCTGTGACTATGAAAACTGTAGTGTCTTTGCTGTGAGCTATGCTGTTCTTGCTACGGTGGTAGTATGGCTGCTGTTTGGACTGGTCCTGGCACTTTACTTGCGAGCACGCAGTCTACCGGCAGGCTTCAGCTACGTGTTTTGAGAAAAGCAGTTAACAACTGACTGTCTTTTACACTACAAGTGGATGTTGCCGGTGTATTTACGCTCAACTTGATGGACGAACACCAAATTGTGTTTAAGTTAATTCTCTTCGTCGTCGAACTTACGCTAAAGCCTATGTAATAGAGCTGCTGTGCATGTAAAGTGTGTTTTACGTTGAAATCCCGGCACAACTGGTACAGAGAAGCCTTACGACACTGACGAGCCCGAGGACACAGCCCTGGTAGAACCAACAGATACCCAACTGATTGATGAAGGACATAACCTCCAGTTATTATTAAATATCCAGCATCTATCTTCACTAAATATCATTTCCTACAGGTCCCTCTCACTTTGACTACCAGATCACAACAACTTGTGACTACCTGGTCATTTTCGTACTTAATCGCATCGTCCTCTCCGTCCACCAATTACCTCAGCCTTTCTCGCCCTCCCTTCTACCCTCATTCTCCCTTTGAATCGTCGTCGTAAGAAGCGCCCCGACTCGTTCGTAGAACCAAAAGCATGAGCAAATTGAACTCGGAACTGCTGTCCCAGGCCGTGGATGACATCCTGGCCTTCTCCGCCGGTGAGACGGTTAACCTCAACGGCGAGGAGGTTAAGGGCAAGAAGCGCAACTTTAACGAGACCATCGAGCTGCAGATCGCCCTGAAGAACTACGACCCGCAAAAAGACAAGCGTTTCAGCGGTACTTTCAAGCTGCCCACTGTGCCCCGCCCGAACATGAAGATCTGTGTGCTGGGTAACGCTGTGCACTGTGAAATGGCCGAGAAGGAGGGCTTCGAGTACATGACGGTGGACGACCTGAAGAAGTTCAACAAGAACAAGAAGGTCATTAAGAAGTTCGCCAAGAAGTACGACGCCTTCCTGGCTTCCGACACTCTGATCAAGCAGATTCCTCGTCTGTTAGGTCCCGGTCTGAACAAGGCGGGCAAGTTCCCCACTTTAGTGACGTCCAACGACTCTCTGACCGAGAAGGCTGACCAGGTCCGTGCTACCATCAAGTTCCAGATGAAGAAGGTCATGTGCCTGAACGTCGCCATTGGCCACGTGGGCCTGGAGAAGCAGCAGATTGTGGTGAACACTCAGCTGGCTGCCAACTTCCTGGCTTCGCTGCTGAAGAAGAACTGGCAGAACATCAAGGTGCTGTACCTCAAGTCCACCATGGGCCCTCCCGTGCAGATCTTCTTCTAAGTGCTGTCTAGCTGCTTTTTCTCCTAAGTCTCACCATTGTTTTGCTCGTACAAGCAAACTATGGAAGCTACTTCGACTACTGATAACAATTTGAAGGGATATGTTACCAGAAACGAAAAGTCTTGTGTGTTTTCTATTGTCATTTTTCAAATTGAAATTGTTAATAAGTGGAGATGCCAAGACTTCTCGTAAAATATCGAAAGAGGTCTGTTCTACCATTTTACGGAAAGCCAACTCGTTTCTACAATTTGAAGCCGTCCATTTCCACCAAATTGAATCGGTCTATTTCCTTTGACAGCCCGTCGAGGATACTTTCCTGGCTCATTCGATCGTTCATTCCTCAATTTTCCCCTTTGAAGCGACTCAACCACCAACCTCTTCCATGACTCCGAGAAAACCAGCGACAGTCGTGACCCTCACGGGTTTTCTTGCGGTTGGACTGGCAACGGCTGACATTCCAATCTCTGTGCACTTGGACGCAACGTATTCGCTATCGGAATACAGTGGCTTGGCGTGCTCTGGAGACGGAAAAGCTCCAGTGGGAACGAACTGCCCTAAGACTGGTGATGTCGCTATCGCCAATTGCTACCCGTATCTGCCGTCCTTCAACGGAACGGACTGTGTCGCGCCTGTGGACGCTCACTGTGTCCTTGTGACTGGAAACGCGTGGGGTTGCTCCTTCCTCAATTTAAACGGAGACACCGAAGTCTACCAGCACTCGGGTACTACAGACTACTCAACTAGCAGTGGTGAATTCTACCCAGAAGAGCCTGAAGAGAGCACCTACGCAGCCATTGAGGCCACTGCAATCCCATCGGAGTATTCTTCCGACATTGCAGATACCCCAACGGTGGAGACTTTTCACTCTGCAGCACCGTACAAAACGAAGATGCCGGAACCAGAGTACGAAGCAGCGACAACTGAGACTCCGTACGAGTCGACTGAACCCGTGTATGATGCGGAACCAAGCAAAACGGTGTACGATGCAGAAACGATCGAGCCCGTGTACACTGCTGAACCTGTGTACACTCAGCCAACGAAGGAAACGATGGAACTCGTGTACACCCAGCCTCCTTACGAACCAACTGAATCTGTACACGACACTGAAATGACTGACCACGAGTACACTCAGCTTCCATACGAATCGAATCAACCCGTGTACACACAACCTCCTTGCGAAACGACTGAATCCGTGTACACTGTTGAACCTGTGTACGAAACGACTGAACCCGTGTACACTCAACCTCCGTACGAAACGACTGAACCCGTGTACACTACTGAACCTGTGTATGAAACGACTGAACCCGTGTACACTCAACCTCCGTACGAAACGACTGAACCCGTGTACACTCAACCTTCGTACGAAACGACTGAACCCGTGTACACTCAACCTCCGTACGAAACGACTGAACCCGTGTACACTCAACCTCCGTACGAAACGACTGAACCCGTGTACACTACTGAACCTGTGTACGAAACGACTGAACCCGTGTACACTCAACCTCCGTACGAAACGACTGAACCCGTGTACACTCAACCTCCGTACGAAACGACTGAACCCGTGTACACTCAACCTCCGTACGAAACGACAGAACCCGTGTACACTCAACCTCCGTACGAAACGACTGAACCGGTGTACACTTCTGAACCTGTGTACGAATCGACAGAACCCGTGTACACTCAACCTCCGTACGAAACGACTGAACCTGTGTACACTCAACCTCCGTACGAAACGACTGAACCCGTGTACACTCCTGAACCTGTGTACGAAACGACAGAACCCGTGTACACTCAACCTCCGTACGAAACGACTGAACCCGTGTACACTACTGAACCTGTGTATGAAACGACTGAACCCGTGTACACTACTGAACCTGTGTATGAAACGACTGAACCCGTGTACACTCAACCTCCGTACGAAACGACAGAACCAGGGATTGACAGTAGAGCTCAAACTAGTACTATTTCTGCCAATAGTAATATAATATTATTAATATTAATTATTACATTGGCCAAATGTATGAAATATCAATATTAGTCTAATATTAGTTTATTTTGCCAAGTAATATTACTAAATAAACTACTATTTTACTGTACCCCAAAGACGCTTTTTTTTAAAATTATTTGCGAGCCTCACGTGATAAGTTCATTTAGAGCCTTCAATTTAGTGGATGGCTCTTCGCTTTCTCATTCAGTCGGCGATTTCACGAGTAAAGAACAGGATAAACTCTGTCATGAAGTGTTCCAAGGTAGATTGCAGGTGCAACGAGCTCAGCAAGCCTTGTTCCATCTGCAGTGTCCTGCCCACCGCCTATTCAGCAATGATATTTGCGACGATGAAGATCAATCAAAGAGGCGCGGTTCACGTAGCTGAATTCGAGCTCTTTTTTTTTTTACTCATTCTTGCATAGGTACTGCAGTCATGAGTGTTTTACAAATTACAAGGGACTAGATGTCTTGTCGACCAATAGTTCAGAACCTGGAGGCGCCTGCGGAAGCCATCCAAGCTGCAATAACGGGGGTTTAGTACGCAGAACACGTTAAGATATATGTCCAAATTCCGCTAACGACGACAATTCTGGAACGTCTTCGGTTTCGGTCTTTCTAGGCTGTTAAGCCCCTGACACATCGGACACACAGATGAGCTCGTTGTGTGGTGAAGAAGTATCCCTCAGACAGAGTAGAGATTGACCGATTCAAACCTTGCGAAAGAAGGAGATGCCGTAGTAGACGTGTGCTGCGAAGCTTAACCATAGCTGCTCAACTGTGTCCCAGCAAATATTGTTTTTGGCCAGAGCCTCTTCGCGGCCGAATAGGCAGCAATCATGACATAAACCTGTGTTAGGTCATTGAAGACCTGTAATAGGTCATAGTATTACTATATTATAATAATATAGTATATATTACAAAAGTAAAATCTGTGAATAGTAATATTACTTTCAATATTATAATTCAGTGAACCATCAAAGTAGTAATATTACTAATCACGCAAAAAACATTCTACTATCAATCCCTGGACAGAACCTGTTTACAAGTAAACAGGTCTGTTTTTTGTACATTTGTGTCGGATCAAAATCATTTGATGTACTTCCATATTCATAATATACATCGATTTGAGTTTTGGATAATTTTTTTGCGCGATTTCAAAACGATTCTTTGTGTTGGTCTTTGCAACTTACGACAGCCAGCGGTATCTCATCATGTGGGAGCATCTTACGGCCCAACGCGAGCGGTCCTCGATACTCGAGTCAAGTCGACGAGTCGACCACACTTCTCTCTCTCTGCACAAATCTAAATCGATCTAAATGGGATTTAGAACGGCCACGCCTCTGCGAGTGCCGCCTCAAAGTTCTTGTCGTTAAATGGAACCTTGATATCTTCTCCGAAATCTGCCGACTCGAGGGCAGTTCGTGCTCGTTCCGTGAGCTCTTCCCACGTGATGAGATCCTGGTACTCGCCATCTTCATCCGGAAAGTCCAATCCGATCCAGCCCGAACCGTCCGTAATATCCTGAGACACCCTGATGGATACGTTTGACCCAGCAACGACATTGTAAACGAAGTCAGGTTGACGAAGCGTGCCCGTAGCGACACGGTCTATATAGCTACCCACAAAAATGGTAGGAGGGATCTCCGTCGCTCTATAGTAGGGGTCTTGTTGCTGTGTTCCAAGTGGCAAAGACAGAAATTTGGGCACTTTGAGTGTTTGTCGTGACAGTGACACGGCGAGGATCTTCGGAGTCTCGAGAGCGGGATTATCCAACCACAAGACCATATTCGCCCAAAGATGGCGGCCTTTTGAATCACCTCTCCAAAAATTCTTCGGGAAATACCACGCGAACATCATGGCCCACTTGTCTTGATACCAGGTCGAACGGCCGTAGACTTGAGACCCCAAAGGTGGTTCAGTACATCCGTCCTTGTCATTTGTCCCCTTGAGCCCTCCAGTGATGTCTCCAGCAGCATTCACAGCTGGGTATGAAACGCAGCCGTAGGTAATCTGGAGTTGCGGCTTGTACTTGACTGCTGCTTTATCAGAGATCGTCACCGGCAGGCCTCCGAGAAAATAATATCAATACCGCAATTACTACCTATTTGTTATTATACTACGGATTATTGTTTTTTCGGGATAATAATATAGTGTGATACGGACGGAATAATACAAATATAAAGGCTTACCGTTCGAGTGGCTTGCAGCGACCCATTCCTTGCCACCAGCCATTTTTCAGCGCCTAGTTCACTTTCAATCTATGAGAAGGCGGTCATTCTTGATTTACATCATGTCGTCCCAGCAACTCGCCGCTTTCTTCTACACCGTTCTCGAGCCTGGGCTCTACCGGTGCAACATCTGCGAACAGCCACGCAAGCAAGCCCAGCGCACAGGCTACACAAATCTGATCTCTCACCTGAACTCGAAGCATCCCACTCACGGCGAAGAGTATGCTGAGTTTCAGCGCCGAAACCTGACCTCCCTCGAGGTTTTTGGATTCGTGGACGAAACGACGACTCACATGTACGACTGGCTACGCTGGATTGTCGAGCGGAATCTCCCTCTGTGCGAGGTTGAGAACCCACTAACAAGACAGTTAGTTCGCATGAAGCCTACCTCAGCGGAGACGCTGAAGACCTACATGCAACGAGTCGCTGAACGTGTCGGCAACACCATCGCCGAGAAGATGGTCGAGTGTTTCGGTGTTATGTTTGATGGATGGAGCTCTGGGACGCGTCACTTTGTTGCGGTGTTTGTCGTGTACCACGGTAGTGATGGTCTATGCGAACGACTAGTTGGACTAGCTCCAATGAAAGACGGACAATCGGCAGACGCTCACATCGAGTTCATCGACGCTATCCTCGATGTGTACGGCAAGACGTTGGCGATGGTCAAGTTTGTCGTGGCTGACAACTGCGCCACGAACAAGAGCGTGGCAACGAAGCTTGATGTACCCCTTATTGGGTGCGCCAGTCACAGATTCAACTTGGCGATGGTTCGCTTTTTGTCCAATCACGAGCATCTGATTAATATGATTCAACGCCTGATGACAAGCCTCCGCCAACCAAACAACGCCGCTCAGTTAGCGCTTCACACAGCGCTACTGTCTGAGAAAGCGAATGCGACTCGCTGGTCATCGGTGTGGAAAATGGTACACAAGTATGTGTGCATTCGCGACGCTGCGAAGCACGTTGCCGAGGTAGAAGAGCTGCTCCCCCGTCTGAGTGAGCATCGCCGGATTCGAGTGCTGCACGACAAGCTGAAGGAGCTCCTGAGCGTCAGCGAGAAGCTGCAGCATCACAGCCGAACACTTGGTGAGGTCCGTGCTCTTTTTGACGCTTGCATGACAAAGTACCCTGTCATGGAAGAGTATCTGAAGCCTACAGCCGAGATTGTTCATTGACCGGTATTTGAAGCAGCGGTCATCAAGGTCACGAGTGCTCTTCCTATTTCCGGTGCAGAAGCCAAGGCGATCGAGGCGTTTCGGCGCCCAGAAAGTCCTGGACAAAGTGAAGATGAACCAGCCGCTGACTTTGCGAGTGAGATTCTGCGCCGTGCCAAGAAGCCACGTTACTCCCAGAGTCGTGCTGTCGACTACATTCCACTTCTCAATGTCATCCCACCAACGAGTAACCGGTGTGAGCGGCTCTTCTCGGAGTGTAAGTACGTGCTTGAGCCGCACCGTGCCTCCATGCGCTCAGCTAACTTCGAGAGATTGATGTTTCTTAAAGCTAACCGAGATCTCTGGAACGCGTCGACGCTAGTGCCGTGATAGCTCTTGCTCGCAAGAATACACTGAATATTGCGGTATTGCGGATTATTGTTTGTCTTGATACGCCACTATGTATTGCTGATGCCACAGCTGCCTGCGTATACTGCCTATTGTATTTTAGGAGGCCTGGTCACCGGGTCAGGTTGAGCAAATGGCTGGACTTTGTCGTGGTCAATGATGGCGCCAATGGTAGTTTGTGCGAGTACCAGGCAAAGCACCACGACAGGACCAAGATTCATGAGGTCCGATAGAGTTGTGAGACTGAAGGCGAATCGAGAAGTGAGTAGACTCCACTATGGAGAGTACAATGACCTGTCAACCGTCTCTTTATTATCGTTAGTTTACGCTAATCGTAAACTTTTTTTTTCTAAAGAAGACACTTATGACGACAAATCGTTCGCACTATTAGACGCTCCTGCGATTGCTGTTGTCGCAAAGCCCAACACGATTCAGGAAGTATCGCCCGTATACCCTCGGGAGACTGTGATGGATAGGCTGGATCCCAATTTATATTTGTGTTTGATTGGGCTCTTACAGATCGACGGAACCTGCAAACGATGCGTTCCTGTTTCCGACGTGCTGCACCTTTTGGTTGGACTGCATAATTCCGTTTTGTCAAACTAATTATAAGTAGGTAATAATTGGGAAATGACCAAAGGAATGTACGGTAGTGCGAAAAAGAACCGAACGAAGAAACGATGTAACCATGTAACCTGTGTACACGCAGCCATCGTACGAAACGACTGCAGCTGCGTACATACCAATCTGTGGCGATGAAACTCGCATACGATGCAAAAACACCAGAACTAGAATACAAGCGCTCAACCGAATCTGTGAGCAGGTTCGTGTGGTTCCGCTAGCAACAGACAGGTTGACGCTCACCACAATTCAGATCCATAATCAAAACACACAAAGGAATAGGATCTGCTGAAAAATCTAACTCAATCTTAATCAGATTTAGAACGGCCACGCTTGTGCAAGTGCTGCCTCGAAGTTCTTATCGTTCATTGGAACCTTAGTATCTTCTCCGAAATCTGCCGGCTCGAGGGCCGCTCGTGCCTGGTCTGTAAGTTGATTCCACATGATGGTATCCTGGTACTGACCGTCGTCACTCCCGAAGTCCAACCCAATCCACCCCGAATTATCGGGACCCGGGTGGATCTGTTAGAGCCACCCGTGTAATTGTACGTGTACGTGTACCTGTTCCCGTACTGCCTAACCTTGCTCGTTACAACTGCCTGCATGCCCACAAAACCCATAGGAGGGATCACTGTCACCTTTATGTAGGGGTCTTTTTCTTGTCTCCCAGCGGGGTAAACATCATTTTGGGCACATCGAGTGTTTATCGGGAGAGTGACGCACCGAGAATCGTCGGAGTCTCGATACAGCATTCGATCTAACAATCGAGCAAGCAATGGCCATGATCGTGGTGCCGCCTGGATTTGGCACAGGAGAATCTGAATCCACGAAGACGCAGTACCCCCTTTCCTACGTTCTCAAGACTGGACAAAACTTCAACAACAAGTACCGGAGATCAACCACCATCCGATGGAAGATCTTTGGTGTCCGCCCCACCGGATACACGAGGAACTGACTAATTTGCTGTTGCTGCGGGGCTACATGTTACCGGTTGTTGATGTGAGGTTTCGACTTTTCTATGGTGACATCGACAAGCTCGTGGAAGACAATTACTTCCACTGGGAGTTCAACATGCGGATGAAGCTCGCTCGGAAGGGCCTGCTCCCGCAGATCATCAAGCCCGAGTTCGACCAAGTGAGTGATCGCTCCACGGCGGAATGGAAGACCAACGATCTGAAGGCACTTGGGGTTATCGCTGGAGACGTGAGTCTCACGTACCAAGTTTACGTCCGTGGAGCATTGACTGCCGCTGAGGCGTGGACGATGCTCGAGGAGCACTTCAACAAGAAGACTCTCAAGAACCGGCTTCTCGTCACCAAGAAGTTGAACAACTTCAAGATGGAGCCCGATACCAAGTTCGCTTCCCACGTCGATCAGTTCAAGGAGATCGTCCTCCAGATGGAGACGATCGGTGAGACTCTGGACGAGACTCGGCAGCTCGTGTTGCTCCTTGGCAGTCTGACGGACGAGTACAAGATGATCAGTACTGTCCTCGAGAACACGCCCAACGTGACGTTGGCCTACGCGATCCAAGCCCTCTCTGGTGTTCAAGCCTCGGATGAATCGTCATCGGCTCAAGAGAAGGCTTTCGCTACGAAGAAGAAGGACTTCGGCGGCAAGCAACGTTTCAAGGGCAAGTGCTTCTACTGCAAGAAGCAAGGGCACCGAGAGTTCGAGTGCCGGAAGAAGAAGGCTGATGAGGAACGAGGGCAAGCGGCGCGAGAGGAAGCGCCCGACTTCTCGTTCATGGCAACGGGTGCGATGACCAAGAGTGAATGGCTCGTCGACTCAGGTGCAAGTTCGCACATGACCAGTGTCCGGGACAAGTTCGTGTCCTTGAAGGAACTGAAGACGCCAGTCCGCATCACGATCGCGGATGGCACGAAGATCGACGCCGTTGCGAAGGGAACCGTCGGTATGAAGCTGATGGACGGCACGTCTGTCACGTTGTCGGATGTCCTGTACATTCCTGAAGTTGAAGGAAGCCTCATCTCGGTGTCGAAGCTGGCCGAGAAGGACGTCACCGCGCAGTTCAGCAAGGACAAGTGTGTCTTTAGCTTTGGTGGTGCTACCGTCATGGAGGCGAAGCGCTGTGGAAACATCTACAAGTTGAAGACAGTGGGGGACGAGGTGTGTCATTCTGCAAAGACAACTCGTAAGGAGCCATGGGCTGTTGTGCACGCCCGACTCGGCCACATCCCGTACAAGCGCTATGAGAAACTACTGACCATGGCAGAAGGAGTGCCTCGCATCACGGGAGAAGTCCACGGGGACGACGTGTGCGCAGGCTGCTGTATGGGCAAGATGAAAGCTGACGACTACCCGAGACATCCGGAGAAGATCGTCAAGAGTGTTGGTGTGCTTGACCTGGTGCACTCGGACGTAATGGGTCCGATGCAAACCAAGTCACCTGGTGGCTGTAGATTCGTGGTGACCTTCATTGACGACTACTCACGCCACGTTACGGTCTACTTCATGAAAGCCAAATCGGAAGTACTGTCGAAGTTCAAGACGTACAAGGCCGGAATTGAGAACGCGACAGGCAAGACAATCAAGCGCCTGCGCTCGGACAACGGTGGCGAGTACACGGGTCGCCAGTTCAAGAACTACCTCAACCACTGTGGCATCAAACATGAGAAGACGGTGCCGTACACACCTCAGCAGAATGGACTGGCTGAACGGATGAACCGGAGCCTCGTGGAGATGGCTCGCTGCATGCTCAATCATGAGAGTGTTGACAGAAAGTGGTGGGCCGAGGCGGTTAACACTGCGGCCTGGATCATCAACCGGATCCCCAACTCGGTGAATGTGAAGACACCCTACGAGATTGTGAGCCATTCCAAGCCGCAACTCAAGAACGTGAAGGTGTTCGGTGCACTGGGATATGCTCACATCCCCAACGAGAAGCGTCGCAAGTTGGATGCAAAGGCATTTAAATGTCGGTTCATGGGATACGAGGATGGAGTCAAGGGGTATCGTGTACTGGATTTGTCAACTGGAAAGGTGCAAATCGTGCGCACCGTCAAGTTCATCGAAACGACCAACCCTGCGCACATCATGCCTCGTGTGGATGGCGACGATGATGCAGACGCATTAGCGCCAACCACGGAGCAAATGTCGTTGACCGACTCCACGCAAATCGTCCCTACTGATGTTGAAGTTGCTGACGTGATCCCACTTCAACGTGACGTGAGCGTGGATACTGCAATGGTGCCATACGATTCGACACATCCTATGATTACTCGTTCACGCGTTCGGCACATTGACGAGACAACGGATCCTGAAGAGGCAAGCGCGAGGAAGAAGCAAGTCATCGATGCTCCATCGTCGAGTGGAACGAAGCGTCAGAAGATGACTCAAGAACGACCGAAGCAAAGTGGTAACGAGCTCGCCATTATTGAGAGTGAACAGCTGATGGCTGCTACCGAGGAGGTCCCGAAGACGTATGCAGAGGCGACTACAAGTGCTGACCAAGACAACTGGAAGAAAGCGATTGCAAGTGAGCTCAAGTCGCTAACGGACAACGGTACCTGGAAGTTAGTGCCAAGATCAACACACCAGCGCCCGATCGGTTGCCGCTGGGTGTTCGCGTTGAAGCGCAACGAGAAGGGGCAAGTGATTCGACACAAGGCCCGTCTCGTAGCCAAAGGGTATTCACAACGACAGGTCATTGACTATGAAGAGACGTACGCGCCTGTGGCTTACCTGAATTCGATCCGAGCAGTGCTGGCCAAGTGTTGTGCTGAAGGATTCGAGATCGAGCAGTGCGACGTGGATACGGCGTTCCTGTACGGCAAACTCGAAGAAGAGATCTACATGGAGTTGCCAGAAGGTCTTCGGGAATTGCTAGCACTGGCAGAGGCTCAAGGTGAAGATGACGTCGTCTGCATGCTACTTCGAAGTCTGTACGGACTCAAGCAAGCGTCTCGTGTTTGGAACGAGACAATCGACAACCATCTCAAGAGCATGGGGTTCAAGGCTGCTGATGCTGACCCGTGCATCTACACAAGAGGTGAAGACGAGGACGAGTGCATCGTGTGTCTTTACGTAGACGACATGCTGATTGCGTCACGGGACAAGGGCATCATCGCGTCGGTGAAGGCTGGGATTGCTGAGAAGTTCCGGATCAAGGATCTCGGACGAGCACGCTTCATTCTTGGCATCGAGATCGACTACGACATGGAGCGCAGAACGTTGGGCATCTGCCAGCGAGCCTACACTGAGTCGATCATCAAGAAGTTTGGTCAAGAGAACGCAAAGCCAAGCCTGATGCCACTAGACCCGAGTCTTCACCTGACTAAGGGGGACGGACCGCAGACCAATGAGGACAATGCCAAGATGAAGTCGAAGCCGTACCGATCGCTCATCGGTAGCCTCACGTACATGGCGTGTGGAACGCGGCCTGATATCTCGGTTACAGTGGCCAAGTTGAGTCGCTTCTTGGAGAACCCTGGTGAGGTACACTGGTGTGGCGTAGTGGCTCGCGAGGAAACTCGACGCGAGGGGCACTCACACACTTGGCGTCTGGACTCCCGACTGACGGAGGGGGTACTCCGCTTGCCGTGGGAGGCTCTGAAGACTTGCTCACCTTGTGTACCCGTCGGGTTGGACGATTACGCTCTTCTTGATGACTCGGAAGAGATGTCGGGCTTGATCTGGGTTGAGTGGGTGTGGACGGCACTTGGGTTTCGGCTTGACGGCTTGTGGCAACTCTTCACTTGCCGTCGGTTAGGGTGTAGATCTCGGGGTAGCGTAGATCCACGGGGGGTCCTGGGGTGTGTTCACCAAAGGCCAATAATTCCAATACGATGCTTGACTGCCTCCTTCTGGCAGGGATCTTGAGGGGGGGTGAGAAGGGAACGTGGACGACCTGGGCAAGCTATCCAGGCGTTCTTGCGCTTCTTCTTGTAGATCGCTGCAGTCCTTGGTCGTCAGAGGGGGCCAATATACTTCCCAGCTCTGGAATAGGTAGGACGCTTGATATATAAGAAGAACTCCCTCTCTTGTTGAGTGTTAACTCACTTGTTCTCTAGAAAGCAAAAAGACACACTTGTTCGCTAGCCGGCAAATTATACACTGATATGCAATTCCCTAAACCTCTCCCCCAAGCCTCGACGCCTCTCTGCCACACATTGCCAAACTGGCTCCACAATCGTACTTAACCTTGACGATGCCTTGATCACACCGCGATCACCACACACCGCGATCACCACAGCATGTACCACGATTAGGGTACCTTGATCTTCCTTGGGGATCACGCTTGGTGTATCCGAATGACTGCACCATTCCCTGGGGATCACCGCGATCTCGACCTTGAGATCACTGCGATCTTCGACCTTGAGATCACCCTGGTGTATCAAAATGATTGTACCGGACCCCGATGATCACGTTCGACTTGTGATGGAATGATTGGGCCACAATCATGTTCGTGATCCCGTCAGGCCGTACCATTTAAACGGTACCGTGATCACGGAGACGGTGTACCACCAAAGTGGCACAGTGATCTCGAGCCGGTCCTTTCCGTCAAACAAGATTCCCACTTCACCACAATCGTCCCCCGCACGGAGAACGACTCGTACAGCGATCGGGACACGTGCGTCGCCATCACTCCTTGGAACCTCCTGCTCATGTCTGACTCTCCCAACGCGGGTGATTCTCCTGCCCCTGGTGGCCCTCCAGTCTCACCCACGGTGACGAACGCTGCTGTTGGTACGTGTCAACCATACGATCTTTCCTGAACATCCTCCTTATCACATGTCGCCATTGATCTCCACTCAGCTGCTCGTGACACTCCACCTGCTCCCTTTGGTCAAGCTCCACAAACGAGATCAGATGCTGCGGCCCGCTCTGAAGAAGGTGTGCCCCTCGTTTCGCTGCACAGCAACTCTCCTCTGTTGGCTAACTCCTCGGCAATTTCTCACAGGTGCACCACCGCTTCAATCGCGCCCTCTTCTGCAGCTCACCGACCATACTCCATCCACGGTGCATCGGCTTCCTGCTGAGATCGACGAGCATGCTCTCCGGCGTTCCATCGGTGATCTCCAAGACATCTTGGGACAATTGACGGCATACCAACTTCAGACTGCAGCATACAATGATCTCCAGCGGGAGTTCGAAGATCTCCAGCATGAACACGCTCTACCTTCAGGTAACTGACCTTCGACTGTGCTTGCCTGTCAACGTATGCAAATATGCAGAACTTAGAACGCTCGGCTCGTACCAGATTCCAACCTGGCGAGCGTCCTAGTTTAACATCTTCTCAGCCTTCGAGGGGAACATCCCGGCATGGCGCGTGGGATCGTACCACTGACGGATCAAGTTATAGAACTCCTCCATCGGGCACTCTCTGGCTTCATGCACCTCGCCGCACGCTCGACAGACGTACAGGCAGTGATCACCAGGGTGTCCTCTTCTTCCGCACTTCTGACAAGTCATACGCTTCCAGCATCCAAGATCCGTGTGGCGCGTGGACCCGCAGTGGGAGCATCCCTCTACGCGATCGTCGTTCCGAGGGCGATGAGGTTGCTCCGGGTTGTTCGTTGGTCCTTGAGCGTCACGGCGTGGCTGAGGCTGATCTTCGGACTTGCGCTGATCAGCGACCGCGGCAAGATAGATCTGGGATCTACTTCGTTCGAGGTCTGATCCTCCGGAGTCCGAGTCCGATCCAGAGCTGTCGCTGTCATGGGCCATGTGAATGGCACGAATCGCTCGGGCATGTTTGGTGGACGCTTGTGGAGGTGTTGGCGATGACGACTTCTGGCGGTATTTCGAAGATCCCATGGACGCTTTTCCTTGCCGGGATTTGGCGCGCTGGCGTAGGCGCAATACGTCTGCATCTCCGTCCCCAAGGCGCAGTAGCGTCAGCTGGTCCGCGAGATCGCGATCGTCCAAGGTCTCGATGAAGTGTTCCACGTGTTCTCGGAGGGCAGACGGTAGACCCGTCTTGATTGGCAACTTCGCACGGAGTCCTAGCACAGTCAGGCGATGAAGATACTCGAGTGGCTACTCACCAGATCTCTTCCTCGCGTGGTAATATTGTCTCGCGAGAGACACGCCCAGACCGCAGTATTCGGCCCTGAAGCCATCCAGCAGGTCTTTCCACTTGCCACGCGTCGTTCTCCCCAACTGCTGGTACCAGTTCCGCGCCGGACCAGTTAGCAAGTTCCCGAAGACGATACACTTCTCGCTATCAGGGGCTTGATCACGGACGAACGCAGACTTCACCTTGCCCAGCCAGCCGCGGGCGCGATCCTCGTCAGTGTCTTTGGCGGAGAACTCCTTCAGCTCGGAGATTGCTGACATCCGGACTCGCGGGATCGCAGCAGTGTGTTCGGCAGACGCGGTTGCTTCTGCTGAAGCAACGATTGCTCGGCGGGGCACGTCAATGCTGAAGTCGTCAGGATCATACTCATCCGGGGATGCGTGGATCGATCCCACCGATTCCATGTCGACATCGGACGCCTCACGCGCTCTAAGCCCGCCGCGGTTCTTCTCTTCGGATTGTTCCTTCAGGAAACGTTCCATGGCTGAATCGAAGAACGACTGCATGCGGTCCGGGTTGTGGGCGTTGGTCGGCACTCTGGCTACGGGCACAGGGTTGACGGGCATCTTCTCTTCCTTGATCTTCCTCGCCTGGATCATAGCGGCTCCTGATGGACCAAGTGTCATTCTCGTTGGCCCGGTGGGGTTGTCCGACCCGATGTCTGACGACACAGACGCCTTCGCGGACGCGAAACCAGAGTGTGAGGAAGCCGAAGTCGGGTATTCCTCCGTAGGGCCAAGACTGGACGATGATACAGACATGGCTTCAGCAGCTTGAGCAGACGCTTGGCCGATTCCTCAACGGTGGTTATGCTGAGCTCGAACACAGCTTCAGCGTCGAAGGCTCCGGCGACGATCCCAGCTTCATCCAACAGATTCATCAGGCTGGTGATCGCGACCATGAGGTCGGACGCCTTCGCAACGGGTGTTACAGGGCCTTGGAGGTCTCCAATCAGCTTCGGCTTCATCACGATCATCACGGGATCTTCTAGCAAGAACGCGTTGAGCTGCTTCCGGTAGAAGATCTTCTGTAGCTGATCCGGAGTCCAAGGCCTGACGTCTCCACTCTCCTCCTCGTCTGGTGCTCTCAACTTCGGCTTACCAAGCTTCGACGTCGACTTCTTCGCGGAGATGCGAGGTGTAGGGGGAGTGGTTTTGGGCGAAGATCCTTCCGTTTTCACGGTTGGATCTTCATCCGGCGGATCACGATTCGCATCGCGATCCGCAGGGGGCCCCGAAGGGCCCAAGGGAGGAGGGTGAGGCTTCTCTTCGAGATCCATTGCTGGACCTGCCTCCTGTTCCTCGCCAGAGTTCCTCCCAGTGCTCTGGCGGTCGGTGAATCCTTCACTCTTCAGATGCGACGACGGCGATTCACCTTCCGTCGACGCGCCGATTCCTGGCTCAACTTTGATCTTGACATCTTCCTGGTCGGACTCACGGTAATATCCGGAGTCACCAGAAGATCCGGGCACGCGCACCATTGTGGCGTAGTGGCTCGCGAGGAAACTCGACGCGAGGGGCACTCACACACTTGGCGTTCGGACTCCCGACTGACGGAGGGGGTACTCCGCTTGCCGTGGGGGGCTCTGAAGACTTGCTCACCTTGTGTACCCGTCGGGTTGGACGATTACGCTCTTCTTGATGACTCGGAAGAGATGTCGGGCTTGATCTGGGTTGAGTGGGTGTGGACGGCACTTGGGTTTCGGCTTGACGGCTTGTGGCAACTCTTCACTTGCCGTCGGTTAGGGTGTAGATCTCGGGGTAGCGTAGATCCACGGGGGGTCCTGGGGTGTGTTCACCAAAGGCCAATAATTCCAATACGATGCTTGACTGCCTCCTTCTGGCAGGGATCTTGAGGGGGGTGAGAAGGGAACGTGGACGACCTGGGCAAGCTATCCAGGCGTTCTTGCGCTTCTTCTTGTAGATCGCTGCAGTCCTTGGTCGTCAGAGGGGGCCAATATACTTCCCAGCTCTGGAATAGGTAGGACGCTTGATATTTAAGAAGAACTCCCTCTCTTGTTGAGTGTTAACTCACTTGTTCTCTAGAAAGCAAAAAGACACACTTGTTCGCTAGCCGGCAAATTATACACTGATATGCAATTCCCTAAACCTCTCCCCCAAGCCTCGACGCCTCTCTGCCACACATTGCCAAACTGGCTCCACAATCGTACTTAACCTTGACGATGCCTTGATCACACCGCGATCACCACACACCGCGATCACCACAGCATGTACCACGATTAGGGTACCTTGATCTTCCTTGGGGATCACGCTTGGTGTATCCGAATGACTGCACCATTCCCTGGGGATCACCGCGATCTCGACCTTGAGATCACTGCGATCTTCGACCTTGAGATCACCCTGGTGTATCAAAATGATTGTACCGGACCCCGATGATCACGTTCGACTTGTGATGGAATGATTGGGCCACAATCATGTTCGTGATCCCGTCAGGCCGTACCATTTAAACGGTACCGTGATCACGGAGACGGTGTACCACCAAAGTGGCACAGTGATCTCGAGCCGGTCCTTTCCGTCAAACAAGATTCCCACTTCACCACACTGGAATGCTGGCATCAAGGTGGTGCGCTACCTGTTGAAGACCAAGGATGTGGGGATCACGTACGACGGGCTCCTGGGAACCGAGTTAATGGCTTACTCGGATGCTGACTGGGCTGGGAATCGCGATGACAGACGCTCGGTGAGCGGGATGATGCTCATGATGTGCGGTGCTCCTGTAGTTTGGCGCTCTACGTTTCAGAAGACAGTCGCGCTGAGTTCTACTGAGGCCGAGTACATGGCTCTTAGTGGCTGTATCAAGGAAGTGGTGTGGCTGCGACTACTTCTCAAGGACATTGGTGCAGAGCAAGTGGGGGCTACGGTGATCTACGAGGACAACCAAGGTGCCATGGCGTTGGCGAAGAACGTCGGTTATCAAGCTCGGACCAAGCACATCGACATTCGCTACCATTTTATTCGCGAGAAGGTAACAAGTGGTGACATTGAGCTGGTCTACGTGGAGTCCAAGAACCAACTCGCGGACTACCTCACCAAAGGTCTGTCGTCTAAGACACTACGCTACCTGATGATGTCCAGCAACGTCGGACCCAATCTCGAGACGTCGAATTGAGTGGGGGTGTTGTGATTGCACTTCGCCGTCACTTCATCTGGGTCCCTACCTCTAGGCACGCGCCTGGAGCACGTGGTTGGTGCGTGGGAAGCGTGTGCCTAAAAAGGTTATAACTTGAAGTGGGTCAAATGGAGGGATATGATTGGCTGAGACGGTGATTGTAACGGGGTTACACGGGTTTACACCTGGTGTGTTCCACACATGGATACACTTTGTGTAAAGTACATAATTGATGTACGGACACTCGAGGGAGTGTGTGTGGCTGAGAGCCACACGTTATGCATTTGAAGTAGGATTTCACTTGGTTTTACTATGTTAGATAGTTAACCACATACATTTACCCCTAGGCGGCTAGCCGCAATAAAAGATAAATAAACAGTTTGGATTTGGAACACTAAGAGTAAAGTCCTTTTATTAAGGTCGTAGTTAGTAGGTGCCTTCGGATATTAAGGCCTATTAACCCCTAATAAGGTGTGTGTTAATCCTTGACTCGTTGAGTTAACCGTCTTCCTCTGACGCTAAGCTACGGCAGCCCCGCTGCACTTGGTAGCACTTGTAGTCAATCCTGCGACTGAGTCTTTTGACTGATCCCTCTGAGAGGATGGAACACGCTGTGTTCGCGAGCTTGCCGCCAGGCCAGCAAGAGACGCTTAAAAAGCTTATGTCTCTGTTGGGCCCCGAGGGCATTGCTCATCTTGCTTCGCAAGGGCCAGAGGCGGTGTCCGCCAGACTGGAGGCTTTTGCAAGCTACGAGAAGGCGCTCTTAGAGCATGTACAAGAGCGCGTGAGCGCAACGGCGTCCGCCGCATCGTCCGCGGCCGCGTCGTCGACGCACGAGTGGTCTAATAGACCGAAACCGCTCATGTTGAGCGCGAAGACCTTCGAGGGGAAGGAGGGGGGGAACCTTCTTCTCTGGACCCGACAGGTCGAGATGGCCATGGGATCGGCCCTGCTCCAGACTGAGCAACAGCGCGTAGCGCTGGCGATCTCGAAGCTCGGTGGCCGAGCTCAAGAATGGGCACTAACGTGCGGCACGTCTGTGGACGCTGCTTTCCCGACCTGGGATCAGCTGAAACAGCAACTAGTGCGCGTATTCGCGCCGCCTAACCAGGCGTACCGTATACGGTCGAAGTTCCTTGCTACCCGCCAGGGTAAAAAGGAGTTGATGGACTATGTCCAAGAGTTGAGAACTCTGATCGCCGGTATGGCGTCGAGCCCTCTCCCCGAGGCGGTCGCAGTGACCGTGTTTATGGAGGGCCTGCGCACGGGCGCTGCCCGAACGGAAGTTTTCCGTGTTCACCCTGCCTCATTTGAGGAGGCCGTGAACGTGGCATTGAATGCCGACTATAACTTCCAGTCTGCGAGACATGGTTCGAGCGCTGGTAGCGCGAGCTCTTCGAGCGGTCCTGAACCGATGGACCTCAGCCACGCTGACGTCGAGGCTGACCTCTATGCTGCTGAGTGCTGAGCAGCGCTTCAGCATCCGTCGATGCTATACGTGAGGGAGCACCCGCCACTTGAGGCCTAGTTGCCCGTTGCGCAACAAGGCCCAGGCTCCATCGAGCCGAAGCACCGCTTCGAACCCTCAAACAGGGTCGTCGCGGGGAAACGACGGAACCCAGTAGGCGCGGGGCGCCCTACTGGGGAGGAACTGAGTTCTGTTGGGCCTCTGGGAGGCAGGAGAGAACGGGACTCAGCCCCGCAGAGAGCTAAGCTCTCTAACTCACGTAGTGAGTGCAAGCCCGGCTTGTTAGTCGTTCAAGCGAACGTGAAGGGCTTCGACAAGCCGTGGAGAGTCTTGATCGACTCGGGAGCGTCCGGCAACTATGTCCGGCGCTCCACTGTTGACGGTTTTAAACCGTATGTGGAGGCTCTGAAGGAGCCTCGAAGAGATAAGATCTCTGTCCGTCTTGCGACGGGGACACTAGTGACAGTGTCGAAGGTCTCTATTGACCTGAACGTGAAGTTCTTAGACTTCGATAGCGTGGAACGCTGCTTGGTCTTAGACCTGGATGAGAGGTATGACCTCATCATTGGTATGGCGTGGCTCGAGAGCCACGAGCCATGGATCGACTGGAAGTCGAAGACGTTGGGCGCTACGCGCCCGTCTCCTAGTGGAGCATTGGCGAGTCATGAACCCACCTCTGCTCGGAGACAGAAGCGCTATTGGCGCGAGCACGAGACCGAATCGGTCATGGTGCTGGTGCTGGATGTCAGAGTTAGTGAGCAACGAAGTTGCTGTTTGCCGTGCGTGTGACTCACAGGGCGTGCGCGGGGTGGCGCGTTATCCGCCGAGCGGTGTTTGTAGGGTCGCTGACCCGCCGCTGTGTCCTATGGACAGACGTGGAACGGCACGTAAACCGTTGAGCGGTACTTGTAGGGTCGCTGACCCGCCGCTGTGTCCTAAGGACAATTGTGGAACGGCACGTACTCCGTTGAGCGGTGCTCGTAGGGTCGCTGACCCGCCGCTGAGTGTCTCGAATGACACTGTTCCCTCTCCGAGGAGCCATAGTGCGTTGGCACCTAGGCAGCGCGACGGTGATGTCGCCCTGCAGCCCTCATCCGGCCGTGCGCGGGCGAGGAGGGAGAGGAGGAAGAGACGCAGAGCGTCTGTGACGTCTATGACGTCGGACGAGGTGTCCAGCGTGTTGAGCGGTGAGGCTCCACGCGACTGCAGTGAGCAGTTGTACACACTCGTGAATGGAGTGACAGGGGATGTCGACGGAGACATAAGTCTCGAGCGACTCCCGTCGGTTGATGCTCTGCTAGAGCTGGACGAGATGTCCGTCGCCGAGTTTGGCGAGGCCTTAAAGGCCGGCGAGCTTGCCGAGGTGGTCATGATACGACCCGAGGAGGAGTTGAACTCCTCGTCTGTCGTGGACGAAGCTGTCCTTGAGGACACGAAGCGAGCGCTGAGCGCTAGGAGTGGATCTTCGATCCTCAAGGATCCCTCGGATCCGTTTTATCCTTTGATCAAGGAATACCACGATGTGGTGTCGAAGGACTCGCCGTCAGGGTTGCCTCCGGATCGAGGCGTACGTCATGAGATTGACTTGGTTCCTGGAACCAAATACTGCGTAACACGGCAGTGGCCCTTACCAAGGGAGCAATGTGACGTCACCGACGCGTTCTTCCGTGCTAAGCACGAAGCCGGCTTGGTGCGTGAGAGCAAGTCTCCGCACTCGACACCCACGTTCTGTGTCAGAAAGCCTAATGGCAAGTGGCGCATAGTGCATGCTTTTAATAAGCTGAATGCAGCCACCATTCCGGCGCAGACGCCGATTCCTCGAAAGGATGTTCTGCAGAACAACATGGTGGGATGTACGTTGTACAGTGCACTCGACTTGGTCGACGGGTATTATCAGTTGCTCATGAGAGCTAGCGATATACCCCTCACGGCTGTGAGTACTCCGAGCGGTATGCTCTGGGAGTGGTTGGTGATGCCCCAAGGGCTGTCGAACGCGCCTGCGACGTTCAATCGTCTAGTGACGCAGTTGTTCAGGCCCCATCGGGCGTACGCTCAGACGTACTTCGACGACATCTTCGCCCATAGTCGTGCGGAGCACGGGAGGTCTGATGTGGAAAACCACCTTGACCATTTGCGAGCGGTGCTCGAGTGCATGCGCACGAATAAGTTGTATGCCAACTTGGATAAATGCGTCTTTGGCGCGGAGGAGATTCCTTTCCTCGGATGCTTCATTGGGAAGCGAGGCCTTAGGGCAGATCCTGCCAAGGTTAAGGCCATTGTGGACTGGCCGGTTCCATCGAACCCGAAAGACTTGCGCAAGTGGCTTGGCTTAGCCAATTACTTGCACAAGTACAGCGAGAACTACGCTGATATGGCTCGGCCATTGTCCAATCTCCTTAAGAAGGATGCACCTTGGTGCTGGGATGTCGTTCACGACGAAGCCTTCAAGGCTGTTAAGGAGAGTCTCCTTCACGCGCCCATCTTGGCGCTTCCGGACCCGGATCGTCCGTTTAGCGTCGTCTGCGACGCCTCCGATTTTGCAATCGGTTGTGCTTTATTACAAGCAGACGCCGAAGGGCGTGAACGCGTTATCGCGTTTGAATCTCGCCAGCTTAAAGCTGCTGAGAAGAACTATCCAGTTCATGACAAAGAGCTACTTGCAATGAAGTTTGCTCTAGTCAAATTTAGAGTACATTTACTCGGCTCTAAGCCCTTTGTGATCTATACAGATCATGCGTCTTTACGCACTGCGACTCAGTCGCCTCACCTCTCACAGAGAATGGCAAGATGGCTCTCATTCTTTGCCGAGTATAACTTCGAGGTGAAGTATAAGCCGGGACGGCTTAACGTAGTGGCCGATGCGCTGTCGCGCAGGCCGGACTACGAGCTGACTCATGTCACTACCGTGACGTCGTCGGTCCCCGACCTTATACGCAGGGCATACGCCCAAGACGACACGTGTGTAGCTTTGCTACGTGCTCTTGGGAGCGAAGAGTTTAAAGACTCTGACAAGGAATTGTCACCGCGCTTACGCGCGAGGCTGCAGCGTTATACGCTTGATCATGGCCTGCTGTACTACAGCACTGACCCTGAGGACACTCCTCGAGTGGTCGTACCTCATGATGAGGATCTTAAGTATCGCATCCTCTATGAGGTGCATGATACGCCTGTCGGTGGACATCTTGGTCGTGAGAAGACCTATGGCTCGGTGAGCAAGATGTACTGGTGGCCCAAGATGTACAAGTGGGCAAGCACCTATGTGCGTACATGCGAGACATGTCAACGGACCAAGTCCGCGCCGCATGCGGCTGCGCCGTTGGCGAGTTTGCCAGTCCCTTCGGGATGTTGGCAGTCCATTAGTATGGACTTTGTGTTTGGCCTTCCCAAAGATAAGGCGGGCAACACGGGTGTTGTGGTCTTTGTTGACCGATTGAGCAAGATGGCTCATCTTTCGGCTGTGCCGGACACCGTTGACGGTGAGGATACAGCTAAGCTGTTCTTAGACAGAGTCTTTCGCCAACATGGCTTGCCTGAGGCAATTGTCTCTGATAGAGACCCTCGCTTTACAGCGAAGTTCTAGACGTCCTTGTTTAGGGTGCTTGGCACCAAGTTGGACATGTCCACGGCGGATCATCCGCAGACCGATGGTCAAACTGAACGCGTGAATCGCGTTGTGGAGGATATCCTCCGAAGCGTCTGCGCTGAAGCGCCACGACGCTGGAGCGAGATGCTCCCCCTCGTTGAGTTCGCTATGAACAATGCGGTGCATGCCTCGACAGGCTTCACCCCGTTCTATGTGAACGGCTTGGTCGACCCTCGCGTCCCTCTAACGCCGCCACGGTGAGGCTCTGGGCTTGATGGGGGAGGGTTAGCCGATCGGCTTGCTGATGTCAGCCCAGTTGCGGTTCGCAAGCAAGTCGATGACTTTGTCTCTTTGAGACTGAGCGTCATGCGCCAGGTGCGCGACGCGATGGCTGAAAGCCAGGATCTCCAAAAGGAGTATGCAGATGCCAAAGGCAGGAAGAACATGGAAAGGTTTGAGATCGGGGATCTTGTTTTATTAAACGCTAAAAACCTACCTACACATGCAGTGTCTGCGGTCTTTAAGACCAAGTTGAGACCTAGGTTCATTGGACCGTTCAAGGTCGTGGCCAAGAAGGGCCTGGCGTACACGCTCAATCTTCCGAAGAAGATGCGTACGCACCCGGTGTTCTACGTGGGCTTGCTTAAGCCATACCGGGACCCTGCTCGGGTGAGCTCTGAGGCGCTAGCGCCGGGTCGGACGAGGGCTGCGAAGCAGCGAGAGGCTGCGAGGCAGCAGGAGGCTGCGAGCCAACAGGAGGCTGAGAGCCAACAGGGTGCTGGGGCCCAGCACCAGAGTCCGAGTGCGCGAGATACTGCGGGGCAGCAGGACGCTGCAGAGCAGCAGGGTGCGGAGGCACAGGAAGCTGCAAGGCAGCAGGCGGTAGAGCCATCGGCGGTGGCATTGCCACGGGATGAGAGCCGTACGGCTGCATTCGAACCAAGAGGTCGAGTTGACCCTGCAGCTGAGCAATCTGACGCTCAAGGTCTGCGACCCGCTGTTGCATCGCCTGAGGCGACTCCAGCCAGTCGAGGCGACGCTCGACCTCCTCGAGGCCATTCGCTAGGCGATGCGAGGAGCGGTCCACGTCGGCGACGTAGTCGCTCACCGAGCGGACACGGCTCTGTAAGGAGAGGAAGTCCCCGAAGCTCGCAGCGCGAGAGTCCAGCGGCGGCCCGGCCTCCCCCTGCTCTGCTCGATGAGCATGGGAATCTCCACTATCATGTGGAGCGCCTGATGGCGCGGCGCAGGCGCCAGGGTCATAACCAGTATCTGGTAAAGTGGCGAGGTTACCCTCATTCCCAGAACTCATGGGAGTTCGAGGTGCCACTGCGGCAAGATTGCCCTGACGTCGTGGACGCTTACGATCGGCGTCACCCGGTGACGGACCGCCCGCAGGGCGTGCGACGGAGTCGCCGGGCGCGCCGCGCTTCCCACTACTAGAGTGGGGTGACGACAGGTCAAGAGTCGAGCTCAGGCTCTGACCAGTGGCTGTGACAGCCGACCCATGGCTATGGGTAGGACTGCTCACAGCGGGAGCAGGAGGCCGGGGTGCCTCGTAGCGTGAGGGGCGTTGTCCCGGTACACGCCGTCTTGCTTGTCGCTTCGCGAAGTCGAGGCGTAAGCGCCGCTCTAAGCGGATATCGGTTTCCGAGAAACTAGCTCGGAGAGCATCGAAGGAGTGGAGCCGTCGAGATAGCTCCACCCAGTTCTGAAACTGCGCTTCGTAAGCGGCAATCGTTTCACCCTCTGAGAGGACCACCGGCACTGTCCGCATGGCCGGCACGGCCTCACCGTGGAGCTGCTGACGCAGGCGCTCCCGGTACTCCGCTGGAGTTGTGACTTGTGGAGTCAGGAAGCGCTCGCGGAGCGAATGTCGCTGGGCGACTTCATCAGGCGTCTCGGGCGCGCGCCCACACGTGTACGTGTCCAAGAGCTGCGAAGCAGCGCGTCGAACGACCTCCGCAGGAGAGAGACGTTCATACCCGTAGTCGCGGCGCGACGTGCCCACTATGGGGCGGGCCACAGGTCTGTTAGACCGCGCGCGAGAGGCAGCCTCGAGCTGTCGGCTTTGAGCCCCGTCCAGGTCGTTGGAGACCACACCTGGCTCAGGGAGCTCGTCCTCGTACCTCGAGGAGAGAGGAGGCGCATTGCGCAGGGCGTTCGCCGAACCATCACGGTTCGGGAACGGATTAGGCGTGTGCAGCTCGCGAGAGCGCATCGCCGGGCTTGAAGGCCTCTGAGAGGCAGCCTCCTGACGTGATGGAAGCACCTCGTCATCGTCTGGGACGATCTCACCCTGTTCAAGCTCGTCGAGCCAGGCGTTCTGACGCGTACGCGGCTTAGATGGCTCGGGAGAGCTAGGAGCTTCGCCCTCACCCGGATGTTGGCTCACGGAGCCGGGGCCATGACGTCGACGGTGCTCATCGTGGTACTGTCGTACACTGAGCCGCTGCGGAGCAGCTTCCCTGTCGGGACTGCGGCCTGTGGCCTGGGGCGATGGCGGGCTGTCACGCCCCGACATGCGTCCACTGGACGATGGCGAAGAGAGGTCAGATGACCGTGGCGAAAGGTGTAGCATTATGAATGCAGTTTCGATAATGGGCTCTGGGAGCCGAAGTTCTTTGAACTTGTGATGAGGTAAAGTGACCTCTAACGTCTTGAGAAGACTAGACCTCACTGAGAAAGTGTCGTGGACACGGGTGTCCACATCTTGGTGGGGGGTGGTGTAACGGGGTTACACGGGTTTACACCTGGTGTGTTCCACACATGGATACACTTTGTGTAAAGTACATAATTGATGTACGGACACTCGAGGGAGTGTGTGTGGCTGAGAGCCACACGTTATGCATTTGAAGTAGGATTTTACTTGGTTTTACTATGTTAGATAGTTAACCACATACATTTACCCCCTAGGCGGCTAGCCGCAATAAAAGATAAATAAACAGTTTGGATTTGGAACACTAAGAGCAAAGTCCTTTTATTAAGGTCGTAGTTAGTAGGTGCCTTCGGATATTAAGGCCTATTAACCCCTAATAAGGTGTGTGTTAATCCTTGACTCGTTGAGTTAACCGTCTTCCTCTGACGCTAAGCTACGGCAGCCCCGCTGCAGTGATCATGAGATCGGGACATGTGTTGATTGACGGGACAACCGTTTCCGTTTCACAAATCGTTTCCGTTTCAAATGACAAAACCTGTATGATTTGTATGTTTTACCGAGAGCTTTACAGGAGAGGTAGGAGGTAATGCATGTGTAGGAAGCAAGAACAGATAACTAAATCAATCTCACTTTCGGATTTACATTCCAACACTCACTACACTACCAAGCTTCGTTCGCTACTCTCAATTACATGGAGACTTCGAAATGGCATTCACTTCGAAGAACGGACGCACAACAACCAAATGGTCGTTATTCAAGAGGAACTACCAGTTCATCTACCAACATGCCAACGCGCTCGACTGCGATAGTACAACAATTACATTGGTAATCCTAGAACTTGGCTTTGACCCGCCAAAAGATGTCCACCTGGAACAAACCCGTCGACTATGGATCGATCAAGCGTCAATCTAAACAAGATGCAGACTAAGTCTGAGTACATGTAGTCCAAAGATTGATTTACCCGCTAACCGGTTAATTAATTGATTTTGCACACGGGGGGGGGATCATACTAACTGGTCAAGTACAACTAGATGCAACAATGGAAATACAGTTCACAATTCAACTGACTGGCGCGGTTCATCTCTGATGACGATAGCGGACTGCCAGTACCATTGCAGGTTAACAGATTTCATTCTTCCTTTTACTTCCTCCATTCCAAAATGATTGGGACAATTAGCTTTTGGAGACGTCAATAATGATTGGGACAATTGCAACAACACTTTATTATTTGTTTGCAGGAATGGGTCCCCGCTAACAGCACTCAGAGCCCTGTCGAAACTATCCTTCGGGCATGTTAGCACTTTCGGTAGCTTTCCAGCGCGACGGAGCTTGTGCTTTCCAATATGAGGTATCTACTGTAGTACTCATTATCTCCCGAGCATTCTAGAATCGCTATCATAACTTTCTGCAGCGATAGAAACACATCATCTAGAGTAGTGTAAGTCAAACGATCGTAAGCATCATCTACCGCTTTTACCAGTTCCTTCACCCCCATACTCGGATGCTCGAGCTGGATAGCTTGAATCGACGAAAAGAAACCCAGGTCGAGGACGTTCAAATCGGGTGAGTTAGCTGGCTGGGATATTAGTCGTATATTCCAGCCGCCAACCGTTCCAGCAGCAACAATGTCGAGGTTATGGGGGGAAACGTGGTGCCTCGCGTTGTCTTGCTGTATGAGGATCGGCAAGTGGCGGTCACGCACAGGCCACTACCTCTTGATTGCAGGGATTAATTCGTCCAATAGGAACCGCTTTATCACTGTTCGATCGATGGACACGATGTTCTTTGTTAATATCGTACCCGCAGGTCGATTAATGCTGCTGCGTTGCGCTGTGTACTGCTCCGCCAGCGGCCAGATCCCAATCTTGCCGTCGAACATTGTCTTCCTATGAAAGTCGTACCTACCAGCAAGAATACCCATTTTATATCATGTCAGTTGGTTCAGTAGTTTATAAGAAAAGAGAGGTCTTACCGGGGTCGTGCGACAACTGCTAAGAACATTGTCTTGGGCACGAACCGCTTGCTTTGGCGGTGTGTTGCGGGTGGCTCTTCATCCGGAAGGAGCAAATAGGGTCGCTTGTCGACGTCAGCGTCGAACCACTTCTCATCCATATGCACCATGGTATACATACCCTCAACCCCGAAGGTATGCTCGTCGATAAAGGTAAGTATCCATCGCATGCTTGCAAGTTTCTGAATGTCGGTTAACTGGGGCTTTATACGGGTCGTACGACGTGTCATGTGGCCTTCTTTGAGTAGCAGATGCAGTAGCCCTGTCGAGACGCCGACGGCAGCAGCAGTACGTTCGATTCGCCGGCGGTCAGCCAAGGGAACCGCACCAAATTTTGCTGCCAGCTCTGCTCGATCGTACGGGTTACGGCCAGACTTCTGCTTGATCCTGCTCTCGGGGGCTCGTCAGCAACGCCGTCCACTACATTTCCGCAGTAGCGCGCCCTAATCCGCTCAACCGTGTGTCTGTGGCACTCGTGTTTGCGTGCTAGCCTCGCATACGTTTCATGCGGCACCTTGCCGTCCCTAAATGCAAGCAGGATGTCCTGAACGGCTGCCCGACGTTCCGGATCAGTGAGGTTGTGTTCCCTCATCTCTGTGGCACAAAGACGTTAGAACTAACGGCTCAGCGGGTAAAGGTAGAATGAAGTTGTCGAGGCAGCGCACACCAACCATCACAGCTCCACCAATTTTTTGCCGATAAAAACAAAATTTGTATGGCTGCATCGCCCTCTTCGGATTGAGCCAATCAGCGAGAACATTCGTGCGATTTTGACAAATCTGCGTTTCTTTTGGTGCAAATGTCCCAATCATTTTTGAATGGAGGAAGTATTTTACAATTTGAATGGTCCGCTGGTGGTCCAATGGGCGCCTGCTTAAAACCGTCTTAAACGGAGAGTCTAAATTTGTCTCTAAATATAAATTGTGTAGAGGTCGAAATATGTGAGAGGTCGCTAGATATGCTGGTCAGTTGCCAATTAAGAGATGACCATACTGAAGCTAAGTTAAAATTTGATGTTGCAAAATAAAGGTGCGAAGTGACTCTTCATCTGATATCTACGCCTCACGAGTATTAAGTCTCTTAAATATTCTAAGAAGTTGGATTTAGCAGTATTTGGAAGGCGTCCAGTGGGTAATGGCCCCACGAAGTATGCTCCTGGCACGAGTTCGATCCCCCGCGGGATCAAAAATCCCAGATGTTAGCACTCTCAAATTTAATCATCTCAAAATTCAAAATCTCATTAAATTCAGTACCTTAGTGTAATTCAGGAGCAACAACCAGCATAACCAGTTAATCGACTCATTTCTTCTTCTTCTTCTTCTTAATTCAGCATTCATCGAATTGTAATATTGATGCCAAAGCAAATAATCGAGTACATTATGCGCTTGGACTTCGAGCCACAATAGACTGAACCACACACGACAACGAATACAGTCTCTTCGCAGCTAGTGGTAATATCGGATGTAGGTTAGTCCAGCTAAAGCTAAATCATCTTTACCTATTGATTCGCAGAACGTTATCCTACATGATGTTGATATAGTGAATCATCATCAGTGATGATTCCTCCATGTGTTCGTCCATACGATGATTCAGCAAAGATCTGTCATTGGTGCTTTCTTACTACTTCTTAGTAAGGGTTTAACGTGTCATTTGACTTATTCAATACACTAGGTGTATGTAACGATAGGAGCGAGCTTCTATTTACTCTCGGAATGCCTTTGCGCGGGAATGAACAACGTTCAGCGTATAGAAAAGGTATGCAGAGGGATACAGTAGTGTAGATTCGCAGAGTTTCGAAAATCCGTGCATGTACGGGCAGGATTTACATTTGGGCTGTGCTCCAGCCAGTTACATGTATGATTCCTGTCCGCCAAAAGTCGATCCCTTCTCACTTTGCAGATTACCTAAGACTGCAAAACAGGACCCGATCAACTATCAACTGCTGCCATCAATGCGTATCTGCTTCGTCCTGTTACTCCCTGTTGTTGCGCTGATCGCGGCGGTATCGGGGTCCTCCGTCAATCTGCGAGCCTCCCACAGGATCCAATCACGTGACGTCGTCCAAGACAAAGCGAGTGGTCGTGAACTCCGTGGAGATTTAAACACCGGTGAAGCGACCGAAGAGAGAGCGAAATTCGATTTCGTCAAGAAGTTGGTTTCAAAAGTGAAGGGCGATCCGTTGGAATCGTTCGCGAAGAAGCAGACAAGATACGTTTTCAATGGTCGTATCTTCAATGACTTGCATAAGAAGTTCCCTGATCCTGACGCACTCTACACGACGTTAAAGCTGAGCAAGTACGAAAATCGGTGGGACAAATTTGGACAAGCGACCCCAAGTTTCAAAATTTACGGGAAGTTCCGAAATGCCTACGTGGAGAAGTTCCCTGACTGGACGAGCAAGCTGAACTGGCTATGAAGCACGCGCTTAAACGCTAATGACAGAATATTTGGACAATTACTGCTGGTTCTAAGGACTTCGTTTCGCCCCTTAATTGCATGTGGTTCAGGCGAGAGAATGGCAACTGGGTAGATATCTAAAGAACAACAATACTACAGAGATGGTGATGTCGTTCAGTCAAAGTTAATCAACTTTTAGCTATCTATGTAAAATAATGAAGCAGCCAACCGGTGGAACCGAACTAGGTGTTGGAGGTCTGTATGTACCTAATCAAGAGTATGAGAGCAGGACTTTTAGTGCTAAGTGAATGTTAGTAGCCTGCCGATTGTAAAATATAATGGTCGCATTTTGCGTACAATGAATTAAACCCTGAAACAGATTTTTATTTTCACTACTACACCCGATTATCTTGTCACCTTCGTCCGCCTTACCATTTCGAGTTATGCATATCAATAATAAATATATCAGTGGAACAATAAAAACTGTACGGATATTATTTTTTTTTCGATCCCTGGCTGAAGGCAATAGAAACAACTACGTGATCCCGTTTTTATTGCTTAAACACCGGCAAAACCGGCGAAGCAGATCTAGTGGTGGACTCTCTGTAAACAGCTTCCTATTGATATGACAGATCCACAATTATTTTGATAAATTTTTGCACATTACTAAAAAATGTTCCAGGATATAGTCTAGCCTTCAACGTTGCTGCGATTAAGAAAAGCAACAAGGAGACAGGAATCCTAGGCAGGGATCGGAAAATAAAATAAAAAAATTGAATTGCACTCGAAACTATCCCGTAATAATCACATACTTCATGTTATGGATCGGAAAATAAAATAAAAAAATTGAATTGCACTCGAAACTATCCCGTAATAATCACATACTTCATGAAGTATTTAATTGTTTGAATAAAATCTATTGTATCAAGAAGTATAATAGTTTCAGTCTAATCAATTCCTGCTGGAAGAATTCGTCGACACCAGCACACGTACCGATAACTTATTGGGTCTAACGTATTAGCTCAAAACGCCGTCGCCTCTGGGTCTTGTGGTTCGGTAATCCCGCTCTGATGGTTAAAATCTCTAATTGCCTGCAGCTCTCTTTCGACTTTTTGTTGAGAGCGAATACCAAACTGAGTACAGTAAAAACACTAGCAACACTTCCTACTTCGAAGTATGTGTTTGTGGACACTCCAGCAATTGAAACGGCCAGGATTAGTCGATTCCACGTACATTGGTGGCTTCAAGATTTCGGTTCTCAACTTTTCCTGGATGACCTTTGCAATTGGAGACTGATTTCGGGGATAAGATCGTCATTTAAACTAACGCGGCATCTTTTGCACAACTGTTCTATTGTTAAGCTAAACACCACAGACTTGTAAATTCAAATAAACAGTTTTGAATCAGAATATATAAAAAAACGATTACATTCAGCGTGCAAAATTCAGTTCATCTCAGTGTTGTGGTACAAACTTACATTTGTACTGTCACCGCTTCTGAAAGTAACTAAAGAAAGTTAACCTATAGGAACCATTTTGATACGTTCTAACTGTGCAAAAGCACACTACACTTGCTCATGCAAGCACATGAAGCCTATTTCACCAGTCAATTGACGAATAACATTCAATCCCACTTTTGATCCTTCTCAACTTCTCCGTTCAGGCTCCATTGATCATGACAAAGTGTAGCCATTCGACCCAGTCACTATCTCCGAAAACGTCAAGTTCAAGACACAACTTGTAGTCCGCACAGCCGTCACTTCGTACATTACAGTTTTATCCCTGGGACCGACTACAATGAATTCTTTGCCAATGATGTACAACCAATATAATCTTTGGAGTTTTCCAGGACCACATGAACAACTATCCAAAATTTAACGGAGAATTGCGTCTTCCCCAGGTTGAAGAAGTAGGAACTCATTTTTTTTAAACTGTTTTTTTTCAGTCAGCGTTTAATGTATAACCTGGGATAGCAATAGGTTCCTTCCCAAACTTAAAAGGATAGATTAGATCTAAGCGCTCGCCCTATGAAGGAGCTTGGCTAACCACAAGTCACGTTGTGTCGATATCTTTTCATGATATGACGCTCCGAGTGTTCTTTGGTTTTCGGCGACTAGTACTATTCTTAAAAGCGAGTGATCTCAAGTTGGAATCGATATAACGTTTGAGTTTCCGATCGAGAAATGTTAATCAATCTCTCGAAAGGGATTGGGAAAAAGGAACTGTTTAAGTTCAAGTTTTCCACGGTTGATTACATCTCGCTCTCCACTCATGAGTTTCTCACTTCTCGATTCACAACAGTCTCTGACCCAATGGAGCTGTAATTGACCCTGACAAATCAAGTATCAAAGCAAACGGGGCATGATGTTATCGGTAATTCTCGAATGTGTGTGCCCCTCGAATGTGTGGAGGGATAATCCGACCCGGAAGACTTTGAGTCGCTCTCACTGCTCCAAGCAAGACTAGGATTTCTAAATGTAATTCACTTTCGGATTTCATTCTACTACAAGCCTCAGTCGCATACTTTCATTTAGATTTTCTCTTTTTCAAACAAAGTTATGGGATCCGCACAAATCTAGAATTAGAACGGCCACGCGTGCGCGAGTGCAGCCTCAAAGTTCTTGTCGTTAAATGGGACCTTGGTATCCCGTCCGAAATCTGCCGACTCGAGGGCAGCTCGTGCTTGATCCGTGAGCTGGTTCCACATGATGAGATCCTGGTACTGGCCGTCTATGTACGTAAAGTCCAACCCGACCCAACCCGAAGTGTCCGGATAACTTTGAGAAACTCTGGTGGATATGGTCGAGCCACCGGTGTAGTTGTACGTGTACTGGAATCGACCAATTCTGGCCGTTCGGATTTGCTGCGTGCCCACAAAACCCATAGGAGGGATCGGCGTTACCTTACTGTAGGAGTTTTTCTGTTGTACTCCACTGGGTATAAACAGCCACGTTGGTACTTTGAGTGTTTGCCGTGACAGTGACGCACCAAGAATCGTCGGAGTCTCTAGAGCGGGATTATCCAGCCACAAGACCATATTCGCCCAGAGATGGCGGCTTCTTGATTCACGATCCCAGAAGTTTTTCGGGAAATACCACGCGAACATCATGGCCCACTTGCCTTGATACCAGGTCGACCGGCCGTAGACTTGAGACCCCAGAGGTGCCTCCGTACACGCGTTTGTGCCACTTGTCCCCTTGAGGCCTCCAGTGATGTCTCCAACGGCGTTTACGGCTGGAAATGAGACGCAGCTATCGAAAATCACGAGTTGTGGCTTGTACTTCACTGCTGCTTTCTCGGAGATCGTTACCGGCTCAGGTTGGGCGAATGGCTGCACTTTGTCGTGATCAATGATTGCACCATGAGCAGTTTGGGCAACGGCAAGGCACAACACAAAGGCAAAAATGAACTTCATGAGATTCGCTCGATTTGTGAGGCTGAAGGTGAATCGGGAAGTGATCTGCAGTGGAGAATCTCCACTGGAGATGCAATGCCAAATGTACCTATCTGGCAACCGTCTCTTTTTACTGTTATCGCCTTTCAACTTGACTGATGATGACAAATAGACACGCGGAACGTAGTGATTACCTGTGAGAATCTATTACGACGCAGTGAAGGTCAAAGTTTTACTTTAGTCAAGAATTTTCTGTCAGCAGTTGCATGATTTGCACATTTGCACTGCCACTTGGGGTGGACAAGGACCCCGTGCGGATAAAAACCTATGTGCTGTCCCTGAGAGGTATATGCTTGGTAAACGAAGTACAGTGTCTAGCGTCACTGCTATGGTTAACCACGTCCTCACCTTGCTGTGCGAAACAACTACGGTTAGAAAACGTCTTCACTCGCAACTACTTCGCTGAGACCGTGGACATCGCGTGGGACTGTTGTTCTTAATGTGGAATTGTTTCAGAAGGACTACGGGTTTAGTACTAAGCCTAATCATTTCGGCGAACTCTACGAGATCAATAGACTCTGCTGCCTCCGCTTTGTCGAGCTCCTCAGTCCATGTTGGTCTCTACTGTCGACCGACACCTACACCAGTTCACCATTCTACGCTAACGTTGTCGTCTTCTCCGACGTCTTCATCATGATGTTTCTTTTCACGATCTTGCGCATTCTCGTCGTTCTGATTCAAAAGAACTTTGAGCCTGTCACTGCGGATCAGTGCTTTCGGGTGACAGAACTTATCAGAGCCTCTTTGGCACTCTGTCCCTGCGTTTCAAGGCAATGCTGCCGCCTCTGTCAAGTTCCGACGTCCTCGCACTTTTCAAGTCTGCAACGAACGTTCCAGCTATTCGATTAGGAGTGACTCCAACTATATCTGCTTTCTTATGGAGCGGAACATGGCGACCTTCCTCGACATTCTGTGGGCTCACTGAAGGGATTGGTTCTCACGAGCCCTTCATCAAGCACCTTGTCCGACAGGCACTCAATTCGTAGATCGACTGAGGTAGCTTCAGAGTGAGGCCCGTCATGGTTGACTCTTGAAGCATGAGTCATTGGGAGAGTCCGTGTTCAATCACTCGATGCTCTGATGATATCTTCAATGAGACTAAGTTCAAGCTGTATAATTCATTTCTCGTGATCACGTGTCGTGAGAATGTATACGGTAAGTGGATGTATGCGTACGCATTAGTAACTTCCACATGCGTCGGGTAATCCATGTGTCTCTTTCTCTCGGCCAGAGTCCACTAACCGACCCGTATTCTATACAATACATGTAGAGGAAAACAGCCTAAAAGATAAGACATCGACAGGGAGCTTGAAGATATCGCATTTGCACTCGATAGCGCGCATTCAATACGGGGGCTGAACTGACTTTGCACTGGCATTGTGATGATGATAAATTCTTGCGTCATCATTTGTTAAGAGTGTTCGTGTTACTGCCACCGTTGGGGACTCGCTTTATTTCTCGATTCGCTGTCAGCTCCTCAACACTATCCGTTATGAACCTCGTTTCAGCCGTGGTGCTTTGATTGGTGTTCACCCACTCTGCTCTTGGCACCAACATTGATCATGATAAAGTTCAGCCATTCGCCCAACCTGAGCCGGTGACGATCTCCGAGAAAACAGCAGTTAAGTACAAGCCACAACTGCTGATTTCCGAAAGCTGTGTTTCATTTCCTGCCGTAAATGCTGCTGGAGAAATCACGGGAGGCCTCAAGGGGACAAAAGGCACGGAAGGATGTATTGAAGCACCGTTGGGGTCTCAAGTCTACGGTCGGTCAGCTTGGTATCAAGACAAATGGGCCATGATGTTCGCGTGGTACTTTCCGAAAAACTTTCAGTGGGATAAAGCAAAGAGCCGTCACCTTTGGTCGAATATGGTCTTGTGGCTGGATAATCCAGCACTGGAGACTCCCAAACTCCTTGGGGCATCACTATCACGGCAGAGACTGGATGCACCAACGGTTTTTTTCGTCCCACTTGCTCCCCGACCATAAGACCCATACAGCAAGGTAACAGCGATCCAACCTATGGATTTTGTGGGTATGAATTGAGAGTATCGAACGAAGCTTGGTAGTGTAGTGAGTGTTGGAATGTAAATCCGAAAGTGAGATTGATTTAGTTATCTGTTCTTGCTTCCTACACATGCATTGCTCCTCCTACCTTCCCTACAGAGCATCAGAAAAAGTATGCAAATCATACATATCCTGTCAATTTGAAACGGGAACGCTTGTTGCAACGGGGTACGCTTATTGCAACGGGAACGTTTGCAACGGGGTACGCTTCTTGCAACGGGAACGTTTGCCGATCTCATGATCACCGTCTCAGCCAATCATATCGCCCCATTCGACCCACTTCAAGGTATAACCCTTCAAGGCACACGCTTGCCACACATCAACCGCGTGCTCCAGGTGCGTGCCTAGAGGTAGGAACCCAGCCGAGGTAGACGGCGAAGTGCAACCACAACACCCCCACTCAATTCGACGTCTCGAGCTTGGGGATAACGTTGCTGCGTGTCATCAAGTAGCGTAACGTCTTGGACGACAGACCCTTCGTCAGGAAGTCGGCGAGCTGGTTCTTGGTCTCCATGTACTCCAGCTCAACTTCACCACTTGCAACCTTCTCACGAATGAAGTGATAGCGAATGTCGATGTGCTTGGTCCGTGATTGGTATCCGACGTTCTTCGCCAGCGCCATTGCACCTTGGTTGTCTTCGTTGATCACCGTGGCCCCCACTTGCTCGGCACCGATGTCCTTGAGCAGTAGTCGCATCCACACCACTTCCTTGATGCAGTCACTCAGTGCCATGTACTCGGCCTCGGTCGAGCTCAGAGCCACAGTCTTCTGGAATGTAGAGCGCCAAACCACAGGTGCCCCACACACCATGAGCATTGTCCCGCTGACCGAACGTCTGTCGTCGCGGTTGCCTGCCCAGTCAGCATCCGAGTAAGCGACGAGCTCTGCTCCTTGTGAGCCGTCGTACACGATGCCCACATCCTTGGTCTTCAACAGATAGCGCACCACCTTGATTCCAGCATCCCAGTGTTTCTCACCAGGGTTCTCCAGGAAGCGACTCAACTTGGCTACGGCAACCGAGATGTCGGGTCGCGTTCCACACGCCAGATACATGAGACTTCCAACGAGTGACCGATAGGGCTTCGACTTCATCTTGGCCTTGACTTCTTCGGTCTGTGCTTCATCGGCCTTGGTCACGTGGACTCCTGGCTCCAGTGGTGTCGAACACGACTTCGCGTTCTCTTGACCAAACTTCTTGATGATCGACTCGGTGTAAGCACGTTGACAGATGCCCAACGTCTTGCGTTCCATGTCGTAGTCGATCTCGATGCCGAGAATGAAGCGTGCACGTCCGAGATCTTTGATCCGGAACTTCTCCGCAATCCCAGCCTTCACCGACGCGACGACTGCCTTGTCTCGTGACGCAATCAGCATGTTGTCCACGTAGAGACACACAATGCACTCGTCAACTCCATCACCTCTTGTGTAGATGCATGGATCGGCATCAGCAGCCTTGAACCCCATGTGCTTGAGGTGGTTGTCGATGGTCTCGTTCCACACACGAGATGCCTGCTTCAGTCCATACAGACTTCGCAGCAGCATACAGACGACGTCATCTGCACCTTGAGTCTCAGCTAGAGTCAGGAGTTCCCGCAGACCTTCTGGTAGCTCCATGTAGATCTCCTCTTCGAGCTTGCCGTACAGGAACGCCGTGTCCACATCGCACTGCTCAATCTCGAATCCTTCAGCGCAACACTTGGCCAGCACTGCTCGGATCGAGTTCTGGTAAGCCACAGGCGCGTACGTCTCTTCGTAGTCGATGCCCTGTCGTTGTGAATACCCCTTGGCAACGAGACGAGCCTTGTGTCGAATCACTTGCCCCTTCTCGTTGCGCTTCAACGCGAACACCCAGCGGCAACCGATCGGGCGCTGGTGTGTTGGTCTTGGCACCAACTTCCAGGTACCGTTGTCCGTTAGCGACTTGAGTTCACTTGCAATCGCTTCCTTCCAGTTGTCTTGACCCGCGCGTGTAGTCGCCTCAGCGTACGTCTTCGGGACCTCCTCTGTAGCAGCCATCAGCTGTTCGCTTTCAACAATAGCCAGCTCGTTACCACTTGGCCTCGGTCGCTCTTGAGTCATCTTCTGACGCTTTGTCCCACTCGACGATGGAGCATCGATGACTTGCTTCTTCCTGGTACTTGCCTCTTCCGGATCCGTCGTCTCGTCAATGTGCCGAACGGGTGAACGAGTAATCATAGGATGCGTCGAATCGTATGGAATCATTGCAGTATCCACACTCACGTCACGTTGAAGTGGGATCACGTCAGCAACTTCAACATCAGTAGGGACGATTTGCGTGGAGTCACTCAACGACATTTGCTCCATGGTTGGCGCTAATGCGTCTGCATCATCGTCGCCATCCACACGAGCCATGATGTGCGCAGGGTTGGTCGTCTCGATGAACTTGACGGTGCGCACGATTTGCACCTTTCCAGTTGACAGATCCAGCACACGATACCCCTTGACTCCATCCTCGTATCCCATGAACCGACATTTAAATGCCTTTGCATCCAGCTTGCGACGCTTCTCGTTGGGGATGTGAGCATATCCCAGTGCACCGAACACCTTCACGTTCTTGAGTTGCGGCTTGGAATGGCTCACAATCTCGTAGGGTGTCTTCACATTCACCGAGTTGGGGATCCGGTTGATGATCCAGGCCGCAGTGTTAACTGCCTCGGCCCACCACTTTCTGTCCACGCTCTCATGATAGAGCATGCAGCGAGCCATCTCCACGAGGCTCCGGTTCATCCGTTCAGCCAGTCCATTCTGCTGAGGTGTGTACGGCACCGTCTTCTCATGTTTGATGCCACAGTGGTTGAGGTAGCTCTTGAACGGGCGACTCGTGTACTCGCCACCGTTGTCCGAGCGCAGGCGCTTGATTGTCTTGCCTGTCGCGTTCTCAATTCCGGCCTTGTACGTCTTGAACTTCGACAGCACTTCTGATTTGGCCTTCATGAAGTAGACCGTAACGTGGCGTGAGTAGTCGTCAATGAAGGTCACCACGAACCTACAGCCACCAGGTGTCTTGGTATGCATCGGACCCATTACGTCCGAGTGCACCAGGTCAAGCACACCAACACTCTTGACGAGCATCTCCGGATGTCTCGGATAGTCGTCAGCTTTCATCTTGCCCATGTATCAGCCTGCGCACACGTCGTCCCCGTGGACTTCTCCCGTGATGCGAGGCACTCCTTCTGCCATGGTCAGTAGTTTCTCATAGCGCTTGTACGGGATGTGGCCGAGTCGGGCGTGCACAACAGCCCATGGCTGTCGTTGCAGAATGACACACCTCGTCCCCCACTGTCTTCAACTTGTAGATGTTTCCACAGCGCTTCGCCTCCATGACGGTAGCACCACCAAAGCTAAAGACACACTTGTCCTTGCTGAACTGCGCGGTGACGTCCTTCTCGGCCAGCTTCGACACCGAGATGAGGCTTCAACTTCAGGGATGTACAGGACATCCGACAGCGTGACAGACGTTCCGTCCATCAGCTTCATACCGACGGTGCCCTTCGCAACTGCGTCGATCTTCGTGCCATCCGCGATCGTGATGCGGACTGGCGTCTTCAGTTCCTTCAAGGACACGAACTTGTCCCGGACACTGGTCATGTGCGAGCTTGCACCTGAGTCGACGAGCCATTCACTCTTAGTCATCGCACCCGTTGCCATGAACGAGAAGTCGGACGCTTCCTCTCGCGCCGCTTGCCCTCGTTCCTCATCAGTCTTCTTCTTCCGGCACTCGAACTCTCGGTGCCCTTGCTTCTTGCAGTAGAAGCACTTGCTCTTGAAACGTTGCTTGCCGCTGAAGTCCTTCTTCTTCGTAACGAAAGCCTTCTCTTGAGTCGATGGCGATTCATCCGAGGCTTGAACACCAGAGAGGGCTTGGATCGCGTAGGCCAACTTCACGTTGGGCGTGTTCTCGAGGACAGTACTGATCATCTTGTACTCGTCCGTAAGACTGCCAAGGAGCAACACGAACTGGCGAGTCTCGTCCAGAGTCTCACCGATCGTCTCCATCTGGAGGACGATCTCCTTGAACTGATCGACGTGGGAAGCGAACTTGGTACCGGGCTCCATCTTGAAGTTGTTCAACTTCTTGGTGACGAGAAGCCGGTTCTTGAGCGTCTTCTTGTTGAAGTGCTCTTCGAGCATCGTCCACGCCTCAGCGGCAGTCAGTGCTCCACGGACGTAAACTTGGTACGTGAGACTCACGTCTCCAGCGATAACCCCAAGTGCCTTCAGATCGTTGGTCTTCCATTCCGCCGTGGAGCGATCACTCACTTGGTCGAACTCGGGCTTGATGATCTGCGGGAGCAGGCCCTTCCGAGCGAGCTTCATCCGCATGTTGAACTCCCAGTGGAAGTAGTTATCTTCCACGAGCTTGTCGATGTTGTCGGCGTAGCTTGGGCTCATAACCAATTGAGAGTATCGAACGAAGCTTGGTAGTGTAGTGAGTGTTGGAATGTAAATCCGAAAGTGAGATTGATTTAGTTATCTGTTCTTGCTTCCTACACATGCATTGCTCCTCCTACCTTCCCTACAGAGCATCTGAAAAAGTATGCAAATCATACATATCCTGTCAATTTGAAACGGGAACGCTTGTTGCAACGGGGTACGCTTATTGCAACGGGAACGTTTGCAACGGGGTACGCTTCTTGCAACGGGAACGTTTGCCGATCTCATGATCACCGTCTCAGCCAATCATATCGCCCCATTCGACCCACTTCAAGGTATAACCCTTCAAGGCACACGCTTGCCACACATCAACCGCGTGCTCCAGGTGCGTGCCTAGAGGTAGGAACCCAGCCGAAGTAGACGGCGAAGTGCAACCACAACAGTATGCAGGCAATAAAAACGGGCAGAATTAGTCGGTTCCAGTATACGTTCAACTACACCGGAGGCTCTAACACATCCACCAGGGTTTTTCACAGACACCCGGACAGTTCGGGGTGGATCGGGCTGGAATTTGGGAGTGTAGACGGCCAATATCAGGATCTCATCATGTGGAATCAACTCACGGATCAAGCACGAGCGGCCCTCGAATCGGCTGATTTCGGGGAAGATACTAAGGTTCCATTTAACGACAAGAACTTTGAAACAGCACTCGCGCAGGCGTGGCTGTTCTAAAGCTAGATCGCTTTAGATTTCGACAGAAGCCATAATTCAAGTAATGAATTAGTTTGGATTTAAAAAAAAAGAAAAAACATACTACGAAATTTATATACTAATACCCTCCTAAAATACAATAACCAACACAGTTTACCAAGCCTCTGAAGGTTTGATCGATTTGAGGTAGTACCGTTGTCCTTCACTGTACTTCCTCGATAAATACCGGTTCTCACCAGCCAACCGATTTTAATTGATTAATATTTGAAATTAAACATTTTGATTGGCTAAAACGTCACATGATGTCCATGGAGCAGTGTTCAACGGTACTTTCTGTAATTTCGTGTAAACTACACTTGTGATTTGCCTGCTTACCAACCTCTGTTTGAGGTGTCAGAACCCGACGTGTACCTTTTACTTTTAAAAAGGAAAGAACGACTCAATGTTAACGACGGGCATCGTGGTGGCCGCGAAAGCTGCTCAGTCGTCGTTCAACTCACGATGGTAAGGATGCTGCTCTGTTGATGATTTTTCTTTATCTTTTCATTTTTGTGTAGATGAAGATGCGTTGACCAGTGCATGTGGTGTTGTGAACAGGTTTCGGAGAATAAGAAGCGCACCAGACGATTCGGACCAGGTACACCCACTGTGTTTGAGTTTGGGTATAGTGTCGGTTGCTACGCATCAGGAGACTAATATGTGTTGTTCGGTCCATGTGACATTGTGGACATGTTTTAGAGCGTCAGAGGCGAACTGCGTCAGATACAACAGCAGTGTGTGTGTCGCGGTTCTCCCTCGTTGATCGGGGCCGTGTATCTTGGGCCGACGTAGGGATGCTAGTGAGCGTAACTCTTTGAAGAAGAATAAAGTTTTATGTATTCCAGTGTTTTAGTTAGAAGGAAAATCCACGACTGAGCTACGGGCAGCTACTTTCCTAGCCGCCCTGTAAAGTATAGATCACACTACCGTTCAGCAGATCATCGTACGTGGCGGTCCAGTACCTCCACAATTGGGCGACGGAGGCGTTCCCGATCACACTTCACACTCCGACGCCGGTACTTCAGGTCCAAGCTGGTCAGACGGGGCTCGCTGCGATTGCAACAAACAGAACTTGTGGATACAGTCCACCATCAAAGCGAGTCCACCGTCCAGCTGAGGGTCGTGACAATTCTCCCCGACTGTCGCTCGGTGTCCTCGACGAGCATTCTCCTTAGGCGTCGGTCGCACTACACTGTCGCCTTCAGGTAAAGGAGTGGGGGAATGCCTCCAAGAGTCGCCGCCTCCTTCATCAAGCTTGCAACCTTGGTACTCGTAGTAGTAGCAGGCCCACGCAGACGCTCCACACTTAGGCGTTCCCGCTCTTCGCGCATACCAATGCGTTCCGAGAGTCGTCGCCATCCACTTCCGTACGTTCCTTGTAATCAACCCGCAATCGTAGCCTTAGCGTTCTTAACCATCGTGCAGTTCATCGTAGAAACTCTTCTCCGTCCCGCTCGTCAAGCGTTCTCACCAAATATAAAGTCAAATCCAACAATAAAGAGAAATATAAACACGTCCCACAGCAATCAGGTACTCACGCGTTCCCAATCGCTCTCCAGGGCGTAGCCCGTAAGCCCCCCTCTCTATCCGACCCCTTGGCCCCCTAGAACAACACTTCCGCGTCGTCAACGTCAGCGTTGGATTCCACCAACCTGGCGTTGCGACGCAACTCGGCCAAGCCACGCTTCTTCCGGTAGGCGTCCTCGAACACCCGAATAAGCGTTCCAAACCTAGGGGCCAAAGCCGCCCGAGACAACCAAAACGTCTCATACGTAGCAGTCAGCACGAGATACTGGAGCTCACCTTTCTCAATCCGTTTAGCCACAATATCCACAATAGGCTATTCAACTCCAGAGAACGCCGTCTCTTCACCGCCAATCGAGAGGCGTTCCACGAAGCTAGTGGAAGGTAAGTCTTCTTCATTCAAAGGACCGGGTTCGTCATCGGAAGCGTTATCCTCCACACCATCGGGCACGTCATCTTTGTAAGGACGGCTCCACTTTCCACGGAAACGCTTCAGCCGGTTGACGTTCACGGTTACCACTTTATTCGGGGGGCTCGGGATCGCTATCTGATAGGCGTTCTCCCCGACTTGGCCTACAATACGGTACGGTCCGTGCCAAGAGAACGCCAATTTCCGAGTCTTGCGTTCCCCCACACGCGCTCTAAAGTATTGGTACACCCAGACAGCGTCTCCAACCTCGTAGGAAACGGCAACTTGCTTGTCCATTCGTTTTTCGTGCCGGTCCTGAGCTTTGATTAACTGCCGTTCCACTAAGCGACGTGAATCTCGCAGTGAGAGGTACAACTTCCTCCTGTACGCCGCGACTTCGTTGCTCTTCCAGTCTTTACCCGTGTTTAGGAAAGCCAAATCGATAGGCAGTACCGGGTCACGCCCGTACAAGCTGAAGAACGGAGTGTCACCAAGGCCCTCGTGATAGGCGGTCCGATACACGAACAGGACCCTTGGTAGGTACACGTCCCAATCGGTTTGGGTCTCGCTCACAAACATCCGCAACATACCCATCAGCGTTCCATTGAAGCGTTCCACCAACCCTTGTGTTTGCGGGTGGTACGCCGAACTGAACAGCTTCTTGATTCCCAGTGTCTCGTACAACGATTTCGCCAAATTCGATATAAAGTTCGACCCTCGATCACTCAACAGGCGTTCCGGTACTCCGTGTAGGCAGATTACGCCCTCAATCATTGTATCCACAAATGCAATCGTGTCCAACGAAGCCACAGGGAACGCCTCAACCCAGCGTGTAAAATAATCCACAAATACCAAGATATACTCGTTCCCACGCGGAGTAACCACAAGCGGTCCAATGGCATCAACAACCATCAGTGAGAAAGGGCCTGATAGGTCCTGAACCGGCATCCTTTGCATTAGTCCCGCTCGCCAGGGTCTGTGACCCTTACCACCTCCACAAATGGAACACTCCCGCACGTATTCGACCACATCCTTTTTCCAACCGGGCCAATAGGCGTACCTTCTCACCTTGTCAGCCGTCTTCGTCTTACCCAGGTGTGCTGAAAAGATGTCGGCGTGACAGTAATGCAATACCGTCTCGATGAACGGTAGAGGCACGGCAGGAACGCTTATTGTCCGGGCGGGCCCAGCACGATCCCCAAGGTGAACTCTACGCATCAGCACGCCGTTCCGGATCAGGAAGTGAGGTGACATCTTGAAAACGCTCGCGCGTAGCTGAGGATCGAGAGCCAAAGCACCACTCTGCAGGAACGCCTTAAGAGCTTTCATCCACGGTACGCGGTCCTGCTCTGCCACAAACTTGTCATAGTCCAAACCAAATTCGTCATCAGGAGACGGAGGCGTCTGTGTAGCTCGTCCTTGTAGATCTTCTTCCTGCTCAGCCTGGGTCAAGGGCTCGGGATCAACAAAAGCATCGGTCACGATAGGAACGGCTCGATCCGGCTCCCCGACTGCGACTGAAGTACCCGTAGCGTTCCCACTAGGCATAGGCATTCCATGCTGGTCCCTCGAGGAGTCCGCGTCCGCATTAAGAAGATCCGACATCTTGATAGCGCTCACTGTCCCCGAGTCGGGACGATGATACAACCGCGATAAACCATCCGCGTGGCCCATAGACGTTCCAGGTTTATGATACACCTTAAAACGCAGCTGTGACAACTCCATCGCACATCGAGCTAGTTTAGCGTTCGAAGGCCTGGTATTCTCCCCAAATATCCACGTAAGAGCCTGGTGATCCGTGTACAAGTCGAATTCCGCATGGTCCAAATAGCACCTAAACTTGCGCGTCGCCCACACGATTCCCCAGCACTCAATCTCCGTTGTTCCACTGGTCTTGTTGATTCAATTCCGTTGCGATCCAACAAGCATCTTGCTAGCGTACGCGATGGCTCGGTCACGCCACTCAACTTCTTGCATTAGGCACGCTCCAACTGCCAAGTGCGAGGAATCCACGTAAAGCTAGAATCTCTTCTTGAAGTCCGGATATATCAGTATAGGAGACTTCACTAAAGCTCGCTGCAGCTGACGGAACGCCGCCTCACAGTCGTCGTCCCATCGGAACGCTACCCCCTTCTGTTTGAGGCGTTCCAACGGTGCCGCAATCGCCGCGAACCCAGATATATAGCGCCTAAAGTAGCTAGTCAGCCCTAGGAACGCCCTGACAGTATGAAGATCATGCGGCCTGATGATGTTCATCACGGCCTTCGCCTTTTCCGGGTTCGGTAAGATACCGGTGGGAGTCACGATATGTCCCAGGAACGCCACTTGGTTCCGTCCCCAATGGCATTTTTTCATCTTCAGTTTGAAACCAGCACTTCGGAAGCGTTCCAGAACTTGGCGCACGCGTGTCAAGTGGGTCGGAACGTCATCACTGAAGACTACGCAGTCATCCAAATAGACCAGGCACGTCCTCCATTTAAGATCGACCAACACGTTCTCCATGAGGCGTTCAAACACAGGTACGGCGTTACATAGGCCAAACCACATCACTAGCCACTCATAGAGTCCAAATTTGCTAGTGAACGATGTCTATTCTATGCTGCCGGGGCCCATGGGAACGTTCCAGTATCCAGAATCGATATCCATCGTAGAAAATAGCTTGGCGTTCCCCAGTACGTCCAGGATGTCATCAATTAGAGGCATAGGGTAACAGGCTTCCACCATGACCGCGTTCAACTTCCTGTAGTCGATACAAAAGCGGATCCCACCGCCAGGCTTCCGTATCATCAGCACCGGACTTGCCCAAGGACTCGTGGACGGCCTAATCAGACCGACATCCAAGTACTCCTGTATTTCCGATTCCATAACGTCTCCCTCAGCCTTGGACACCCGATACGGAGGTTGTTTAATCGGCATATGCGTTCCGGTATCGATACTAAACTCCAAAAAATCCGTTCTCCCAGGTTTCTTAGAGGTTTCCACAAACAAATCTCGGAACCCAGCCAACATCTCTGCGAAGAGTCTCCTTTGCTCCGTTCCCAGCGACGAATCTTCAAAATTCACACCAAAATCGTCTTCCTCGCTGTCGAACAAAGCGGCAGCCATCTCCACGTCTTCCTTACGCTGACCATCGGAGGCGTTCTCTTGAACAGGACGCAGCGCAGGACTGATGGCCCCGGGGGACGCCTCTTGGCCATGGACCTTGACCTCGAAAGCGGATTTCGGTACCAGCGTGATCGCAGCGACGTAGGTTCAAGGCTCAATCGCGACCTCCTCCATCGTCGCGTTACATACTTCCACTAACACAGAGCCTTCCGTAACAGTGCATAGCGTTCTAGCCACCCTCGAGGACCCATCCGTTCCTGGAACGCCTTCCACCAGCACAGCAGAGATATCCGCAAGCGTTCCACGGACGTCAGCGCGGACCAGCGCTTGCTGGCCAGGTCCTAGACGCACAAGCGAAGCCACAGTAGCCGCGTAGGTCTCTTCCACTCGTGTACCACCTAGTGGGAGCACCTCGCCAGTCTCCTTTAGCGTCATCGTCTGTTCTTCGAGATCAATTACCGCACGGAACGCCTCGAAAGAGTCCGTTCCGAGAATGGCGTCGATGTACAAGTGGTCCGCCACTAGGAAAGGAAGCGTCTTCTCAAGCGTTCCCAAGGTCACAGGCAAGTCAATGATGCCTTTTATGCGAATGGCATGACCAGAGACACTGTCTAAGCTGCCGAGGTACGGTCTCAGAGGCTCTGAGGAACGCCCCAGCCGCTTCAGCACTCGTATATCGACTAGGCTGGCGACAGCTCCGGTATCGGCTAGCATTTGCGACGGACAACAGTCGATGAAACCACTCGACCACGCTTGCATTCCTCCAACGCTGCATATTACTCGCTTACCCTCCGGTACGATTCGCTCATCGCCAGTCTGGTACAATTCGATGAGGCCAGGTCGTCGTCGTGGTCTCCAGGCCCTTCGCGTATTAACCGTAAGGACTTCGGGAGCTTCGTCGGCTATTTCAGATTTCGCAGGTTCGGGTGTCGGCAACTCGAACGTCACCCTCTTTCCGGTGCACGCCTCGGCTGTCGCGAGTAAAGGATTATCTCCCGCGGCGTCCCTTCTCCTCCGTTCCCGTTTTAAAATCTTGTCCCGCACCATGGAGGCTTCCTCCTCATAGTATCGCTTAGCCCACCTCAAAACTTGGTCCAAGAACGCCTCCTCCAGCGTTCCGTCGATTTCCAATAGGTGGTCTCGCAGCGACCGGGCGTTCAAGGGAGTAATTTCGTCCCCAAGGCCTTCTTCTTCCTGCTCCTCGGGCGGCGGTCCCTCCCCTTCCTTCAAAGTCCGTTTCAGAGACTGGTAAACCCAGCGACGAACAGTGGAACGCCAGCTAAACAGAGGCGTTCCCGTTTCCTCCGGGACCTCAGCATCTCTCACCATGGGAGCACTAACCTCCGCAAGGCTCATGCGCACGTTCCTCATGAACTCACGTTCCGTACCGTCTTCCTCTAGCTTATCCGAGGCCACGGTGTTCCCCTCGCTTGCAGACACGGAATTTACCACTCCGGTCTCCGAGGCGTACCCCTCTCTGCCATCTCGGAAGTCCCGATTGGGACGCCACGCCTCGTCCGACTTCTCGAGTGCCTCCGAGTACCAATCCAGCCAGTATTCAGGCGTGTCGAGGTCCCCGGTCGAGACATCTCTAGTGCGTTCAATTACATCCACAGGTATTCCCAACTCGACGCTCAGATCCTCTAGTCTCGGTTGCCCTTGCCCCTCGGCGTTCCGTTCCGCTCGCCGTCGAATAGCTACTTCGTCTAACAGGAACAATCGATCTTCGAGTTCCTTGTCGTACTCCTCCAGCTCCGTCTTGGTCGTAGTAACGCCTCTCCCGTCGAGATATCCAGCTCCTTGTCCGTAAGTAGGCGTTGATAACCACGCGCGGGTACCGTTCCGTGAGTACCCCCTCCATCGGCCTCGCGAACACCAGACTCCGCTGTGTTCGCCTGTACCGCTCCAACCATAGACGACTGCTGACCAGTCACGACACTCTCTGCGTCTTCCGCGCGCGTACGAAGGGCGTCCCTGTATTTCTCAGTATCGTAGGACGGCTCTCCGGCCTCCTTCTTCTCCAAAACCTTACTCTCGTATCCTAACGCCGCCTGGGAGCGTTCCGTAGCTCCTTCTTCGACGTCAGGCGTATCCTTGGAGCGTTCCGTAGCTCCTTCAATGGCAGCCAATCGTTCCGTTGATTCTGCCATGTCATCATATCCCAGTGTAGGCTCTTCCTTACTGCCTTTCATTTTTCCGTCATCAAGCCAACAGGTTTCATCGAATCCGTTCCAGTCTTAGTATCTCCATTTTCAGTCCTTGTGCTCTCGACGGGAACGCCTCGAGCACTATCATCATTTCCCGTTACTTCCTCCAGAGCCCTCTTCGGTCCACAGGTCACTTCTTCGTTCTGCAGACCCTCATCTCTCGTCGTGTCGCCAACCAGGCAAGAGGAAGGAGCGACACGTCGTTCCCCTTCCTCCTGCCCCCTTCACTGTTGGGACTTGTTGGTGGCTGCAGGCGTTCCATCCGAGGGAAGCGTTCCCAACAGACCACGGAGCTTCCCCAATCCATTACATATCGTCACTGTATGACCTTTCTCATGACAGAAGAAGCTCTCCGGTTCTCTGCGATTCCCGCCCTGGTAGTTACCCTGTGGTCTTGGCCAATTACACTCCATAGAGAAATGTCCTTCACACTGACAGCGGTTGCAGCGACCCTTTCCTCTTGGACAATTCTCACGGCTACAGCCCTTGCGTTCGCATCGACCGCACACTACCTCGCCTTCCGTAGTTCGAGTATCAGGCCCGAGGCGAATGCGAAGCGGTCCAAGGGGGTCACCCTGAGAACCGTCCGTAGGCGTTCCGCTAGGCGCAGAGGATGTGGTAGCTGGAGCTATGGCACTGATATGCCCAGGACTTTACAGTTGTTTCTGCATGATCTGATTCATCAGCTGCAGCTGTTGGAGCATTTGAGTCTGGGTCGACGCCGCAACACCCATTCCAGCAGGAGGCGTTCCCTCGCCAGCAAACTCGTCGTCCTCCTCAACAGGCAGATGCAGATTCTTGTATAGCAACAGGGAGCACGCCTCCGGAATCGTCGTTACCATGCTCGCATTCAAGGCGGCCCTCAGTTGCTTGTTCCGAATGCCTCCCAAGAAGAACTCGAATCGCATACGAGGCTCGTGGTAGTTGAGAGCATCACACATCTTGGCGATCCGGTCCCCCCATTCCTCGGCGGACTCTCCGCGGTTCGGCTTAGCCGTCTTGAGGCGTTCCCACAGCTACCCAGTCGTCTGGCAGATGAAGCGATTGTGGAATTTCACCCGAAGCGTCTCCAAGTCCCTGATGACCGAATTATACCACCACGCTTGGCCCACCTTCCCCTTCAAGCACTGTTCGAACGCCGTCAATCTCGTCTGATCATCCATACCGTAAGTGCATCGTTCGAAAGAACTCTAGAAAGCAGCGACCCTCTCACTAGTAGCCGTATCGGAGTAGAAAGGAACTATGACTTTCACCGCGTTCCGCAACTCGGTCGGGATACCTATATAAGGGATACCCCGAAGCGCAGAACTCCTCGGGACCGGAGTACCAGGAGGGTCTCCTCGAAGAGCATAGGCGTTCCCGTCGAGCCCGTATCGTCCGCTGCCTCCCGCCAGGCCTAGAGACGCTTGGATCGTAGCCGGCGCCCGCGAACCCATAGCATGGGACCACGCCGGGACCGTCCCAGGGGTCGTTGCGCCCCAGCCGGCAGTTGAGGTCATCGGCGGCTGAAACGGCGGATAGAACGCCTCCGGGTGGAGCGGTCCTGTCCCTCCATAGCCCAGGCCTCCACTCTGCGTCTGAATCGACACACCACCATACGACGGGATCGCCGCCATAGGCATCCCTACCGGAGAAGACACGGTTGTCCGTAGAGCTTATTTCGACGCAGAGGCGTTCCGAAACTGGGATGCGACCTCGTTCCGAGTCTGACCAACATCTCCTTGATTAGCGTCCCTTGTTCGAGCCAAACGTCCGGTCACGGGGTGATGAGGCGGTCCCGCCGAAGGTCGGCTCTCCGTAGACAATTGTTGCATCGCCTGGCTCACAACATTCACTAGGAACGCTTGTAGGAAAGGGTCAGCAGTCTGGTCAACTCCCGCCTGAGTAGGAGCAGTCCCCTCACCCCTCGCGGATGCTCTACCACCTCCAGATCGCGCGCCAATTCCACCGTGAGCCTCATAAGCCGGTACACCCCCCCTCTCTATCGGGCTGAGTTGAGGGAACGCTTCCACTTGTCTTGTCCAGGCGGTCCGTAGCCACTCGAGGCTGAAGAAGCGTCTGATCCCCACTCTGAGGACGCTCCAACGACGCCAACGACGGTCGAGACGGGTCAGTCGTGATCGCCATTCCTACCCGAGGTCTCGCCGCGTCGGTAGCCACCCTCGTGACAGCAAGCGTTCCATGACCTTGAGCCGGTCCTTCGCTCGGGGCAGGCTGTCCCGCTATCCCGGCGAGAAATTCGTAGAACAGTTCACGCCCTCGTGGCGTCTCCAAGACGAACTCGCCTCGTGCCAAGGTCCTAGGCGAGAGAGGCACCGGTCCATAGAGGCTTCCTCCCTCGTCTCGGTTCTCGGGTCCCTCCTCGCGCGGACCTTCGATGCCGATCGTTTCGAGTCCCGCTTCGCCACCTTGTCCTTCAGCCCCAGGCGTTCCCTCTTCGGCATCTCCCCTGGCGGCGTCCCCGACTTCCTCATCGTTCTCGAGTATCTCGGCGAGACCGGTAACGCCCGTTTCCAAAGGAGGAGACCAGCCTTGTCCAGTTTCCTCATCTTGTCCGTCGCCGGACCATCCGTGGGTGCTCATAGCGTTCCCACTCCCTTTTTCCTTCGATCGCACTCTCCGTAGCCGAGTTACTTCTTCAACTGCTCACTGTGTAAGCGTCCCACGCTAATTCGGCTAGAAGATACCCTGCTTCTCCACCAAACTGTTGCGGTTCTCCCTCGTTGATCGGGGTCGTGTATCTTGGGCCGACGTAGGGATGCTAGTGAGCGTAACTCTTTGAAGAAGAATAAAGTTTTATGTATTCCAGTGTTTTAGTTAGAAGGAAAATCCACGACTGAGCTACGGGCAGCTACTTTCCTAGCCGCCCTGTAAAGTATAGATCACACTACCTTTCAGCAGATCATCGTACGTGGCGGTCCAGTACCTCCACAATTGGGCGACGGAGGCGTTCCCGATCACACTTCACACTCCGACGCCGGTACTTCAGGTCCAAGCTGGTCAGACGGGGCTCGCTGCGATTGCAACAAACAGAACTTGTGGATACAGTCCACCATCAAAGCGAGTCCACCGTCCAGCTGAGGACCGTGACAGTGTGATCGTGGCGACAGCATTTAGCAAGCTAACGTTGGTGGTGATGAATGTTTGTAGCTATGGTGCTTCGACTGGTGGGTCAATTTGAGGAGGACGACGTGCTAGCGCATTTGGAAGCTGTAAACCAGAATGAAAAAAACCTCGCTATGAGGCAGCGGTCCAGGGCGCGCCAGAAAAAAACGAACAAGTTACGAGTTCGGAGCTCAGGCCGTATTACAAGTATTGTGGGTGATAACCGAAGCGGAGAACAGTCGGTGCATGGATTAGGTTCCAGCGCATAAGGTTTAAATAATACCGTGTATACCATTTGAGATCGCCTGGCATTATTACGTGCTGTGGAACGAATTGATGTATCCGATTGGAAATACATGGGTGGTTTACGAGAAGTTTTGGGCGTAGCTGGCGCTGATATCCCGCAGAAGCTTTTGGAGCAATATGGAGCCCCACCTTTGATTCTTAGTCTGGGAACTTGGCTCACACAAGTTCAGGGTCTCCGCCCTGAACCTAAAATAAATCAGAGTCTATTATACTAAGAGTTAAGTCTATCTTGGTCTATCTGCGAGCTTCCTCATCGCTACGTGTAAGCTAGTAACGGTAAAGACATAGCCCGTTACACATGGTATCACTTGGTAGTCCTTCCAACGACCAGACCAAGACCCAAGCCAAGATGCAGCACGTCATGACGCCCGGTAACGCCGGAACGACCATGGAACACGACAACTTCCCCCATCTCACTCGTGTGGAGTGGGAAGCTCGCGGCGGTGTCCAGGCAAGTCGTCGTAGCGTCACTGGTTAGCGCGGCATCTCCAGACCAGCAACACCTGGCCGCTCGAGGGTTCATGGAACGAGAGCTCGCTGAAGCCAAACAGCGAGGACAGACTCCCTCACGTCCCAAGAACAATGCCGTAAAGATGGAAACCTCGACGTACTCCGGTACCGGCCCAGACCGCCTACCGTTGAATCGATGGTTTCGGGAAATCGACATCGACATCGCCTCGAGGCGCATCTAGGCGCCGTTGGCGAAGGTTAATTTTCTTCTCTCCCGGCTGTCCGGGAAAGCCAAAGAGTGGGCTCTCGGTAAGCTCGTCGTAGATGCACAATCGTTCCCCACCCTGGACACGCTCCAGAGCGACCTACGCCTGGCCTTCGAGCCATCTCAAGATGAGTCACGTATTCGCGCTCAATTCTTCGCGCTCAAGCAAAGCAAGATGTTAATGCGAGATTATGTTTAGAAGGCCCGACACCTTGCTTCGTGTATCATCACGAGTCCGATCGACATGGCATCACAAGTCCATGTCCTCGTCGTCGACATGCGTTAAGGCATGACGCGCTACAGCCTCACACGCGCTGAGCCTGACACTCTGGAGAAGGCGTTCGCTCTCGCGGTTCGCGAGGACTATGTGGTATCATCGTCGTACGTTCGCTCGACACCGACGCCCGACTCGACGAACATACCCAAGCCGATGGAAATAGACGCCATTGAAGCATCTGCTACCCGGCGCGGGTCCAATCCGACTACATCTAGCCGTTTATCACACACCTGATCCTGTTGCCGCGAATTCAGCGGCTGCGAATGTCGACAACCCGAGTCAGGTCGCCAAATCAATAAAAAACCTGGGCCAGTAGGGTGCGGGGCGCCCTACTGGCTGGAATGGGTGTCCGGGTCCACCGGTGGCGACCCAGCCTCTCCGCCCTCGTGTGCAATGAGCACACTTTAAAGCCACCTCCGCTAGCGATGGCCCAAGGCAGATCATCTTGAATCTACATGTCACCGGCGCCCAGCGCCCGCTGCGTGCGCTCCTCGATTCGTGAGCGACGAATAACTTCTTCGGTGAGTCGCGCTTGTCGGTGCTACCCTGGGTGATCTGGGGCGTCGAAGGTCCTGGGTGAGGTTGTCGTGAAACTCGCGAATGGAAAATCACGCCGCGTTCCGCGGCACGAGCTCCACCTCCCGTACCGATTCGACGGCTTCACCAGTCGGGATGACTTACTGGTGATCTTAATCAATTATGTATTCGATTGTATCCTCGGGATGTCTCGGCTCGCACGTTATCAACCTGAGATCGACTGGTTGGCTCGTTCAGTTCGACGCCAACACAACTTCGAGGTCAGCGAAGTGTTCACGCACTTGCTGGTGCCGCCACTAAATTGGCCACACGTCACCGTCGTGGATGATCGATCCACGACGCGGCCCGTACACACAGTGAGCGATGGCCCTATCTGTACGACGTGTGCTGTGCTACTAGATGCACCAGACGAGCCTCGCGAACGCGCGAGGAGGCCGCAAACGTGACGGACGGGTTTACCAGATCTTGATGAGGACAGAGGACGTTCCTCTCACGGCTGAGTACTCCCAGCGGAATGCTCAGGGAATGGCTGGTGATGCCTCAAGGTCTCAAGAACGCGCCCGCCACCTTCAATCACATGGCCTCCAACGTGCTACGACCTCTGCGCGATTTCGCGCCGAGTTATTTCGACGACATCTTCGTTCACAGCCGCGCCGGGGGTAACCTCAGCGCACGTCTTCGGGAAAGTCTAAGGTGGAGGTCAAGCCAGAACCCGGGCTCGTGGAGGAGAAGGCTCATACTGTGAAGTCTGACGACCGGCTAACAGAAGATGCTGATGTAACCTACTGATTCGCTGAAGACACTGTCGGATGACTGCGGGATAGTTGACTCCCTGGTTGGTGAGCGTGCTGTGAAGTATGTACATCATCAGCTTCGTCGATGGAGGAGTGAGAGCGCTGGGAGGATTATACCATCAAACGTGGACTATGCGTGGACGACGCCGAAGCCGGATGCTAACGCGTTTCAGAAGGCGGCTGCCGTGACTGGAGACTACATGAAGTGGGGATACTCCACCGTTAGCCCTGAAGGGTCTTGGATATCGGAGCTCAGGTTGAGGCGAGACGGCTTTGGCTTAGTCGAGGACCTGACGTATGCCGAGATTCCAGTAAGCATGCTGACCCCCATGGAGTGTGTTTCAATTCTCCAGACAGTGTTGTTCGAGGCTGGGTTCGAGTTCCAGAACTTGATCCCAAGGTAGTCTGACAGTCTGGCATCGAGGGTCTCCGACGTCCTGATGCGTTCTATCGCTCTGGAGTTTCAGGTCAGACTTGCCTTGAAACTTGTCGAGTGGCCTACAGTGACTGACAAGTTGTCATACACTAGGTTGCAAGGATCGCCAAGCCAGGAGACCAAGGATGACACGCTTAGCAACCAGGAAGCTGACCTTCGGGGACGACGATTGATCCTGAAACTTCGGGTAACCGGACTCAGAGTAACACACAGCTCTGATGGGTCTGCCAGTGGAGAACTGCCGCAGTCCAAGCGCATGCGGCATGGACCGCCACGTCTACTAGCCCCGTCAACCCCGTCGATAATGTCAACACCGTCGCTGACTTCTCTTCCTGTGTATGGAAACCGTTCCGAGAGTACTCGTTTGGAGTCTTCATTGCTCAGTTCCGAGAATCAGATTGGTGATCTCCGGACTCCTGCGATAGCTGCAAGCATCCCCGGTGTCATTGGCACATCGAGGATTTCGGATGATCCGTCGTCTGGGCTCTAGACGTCGCGAGGATGTTATTCGGAACAGTCCATGATGTCTGTAGGTCGAGGGGCGTCCTCACATATGCCCTTTGTGGGAGGAGGTTTGGCGTTTGTTGCTCAGGAAACTGGTGCGGGAACAATCACCGCCGGGAAGGAAATGAGCATCCAAGTGACCAGGACCAATCTGCCCATGAAGGTGGAAAAAGAGGACGTTGACATGACTGAAGCAGAGCCCGAAATCCCAAGTCCAGTGTCTGACGATCACATGATTCCCAGACCATTGCAGTTGGTTCTCAGAAGACTCGCACCGATAGCTCAAGTATCTGAAGCCTCAAGTCAAGGGGCGGATCGCGACAAGCATCGTCCAGATGTGAGGAGTGAGAAATCCCAGAGACTATCTTCCAGGCGCTCGAATTCCATTGTGGCGAGTACGTTGAAGCCTGAAGCCACTGGTTCCCAGAGATCAGACCCTGCCCAGATCGAGTTGAATGTCATGCGACAGCAGCCGGGTGGCAGGCTCGGATGTAACAGGTACAGATATTATTGCCGCAGGAACGCTTGGCATCCATGGAACGTGAGTGGCATCGTGAACAACGAGACTTGGAAGCACGCCGTCAGATTCAAACGCTGACGGACCGGCTTCTGGAATCGGAAAAGGCAAGGCTGGAAGCTCAAAGGCGCGCCGATGATTTAGAAGAACGCAGAAGTCGAGTGTCAGAGCCTTCTTCAGAAGTTGAACGTCTAAGAAATGCACTTCAAACGTCTGAGAAACAGCGCCTGGAGTCGGAATACGCGGACCGCTGGAAACAACGAGAAGTCGAGGCCGAAGCCGAGTATGCACGTACGGCAGACGAGATGAAAAATGACTGGATTTCGCAAATGGAAACGCTACAACGACGAGTGAAGGAAGGAGAAGCAGAACGCGACCAGGTGAAAGAAGCTTCTCAGAATGTCCAAAAGTTCCAGGCGGGACAGTTACGTAACCTTCGGGCGACATTGTCCCAGGTTCAAGGAGTCCGAGGCGTCGCTTCCCCTGATTTAGCAACTGTAATCATGGCGTCTAATCCTGTAAACCCTGAAGTTGCAACTTCGCACCCCTATCTGGGTCGGAAATCAGAAATAGCGTAGTCAGGGGTAGGGTTGCACCTATATCGCATCCACCGGCTCTCCAGCAGTCACTTCGACGACGACCGACCATTCAACAGTCAGCCCCCCCCCCCCCACACACACACACACACATCCGGCGTCGCTAATGGAGGAACAGTGAAGGCTGAGAGGCCTGGCGCCGCTGCTGCAAGCGCCACGACAACGCAGGCGCCCCAGCCAACGCATGACACTGAGGCCAAAGCCGATACTGAACGTACGACGGCCCCCCGGCGAGAATCCAGGCAGAACAACGACGCTAGACGCTCCAGCGAAGGGCTCCGTGCTCCATGCCGCAATAGATGCCATGGGGGAACCCCCAGACGTGGTGGAGGGTCTGACGATTCCAGTTCTGACTCCGAGAATTCTTCATCCGAGGATTCGGAACCCGGAGAGGTCGTGAACGTCACTGCTGCGAACTCAGCACAGTCAGAAACAACACCACTCTTTCAGACCATTTATCAACTCCAACACGTTAGGGGAGTTTGACCCAAGAGCTACGCTAAGCAAACGAGCGCACTGGTGGGAGAAATTCACCAACATGGCTTCCCAAGGAGGATGGAGTACCAAAGCTCGGATCCAAGAACTCAAGCTGAAGCTCCCAACATCTGCCCGTGGCTGGTTTAACCAGTTACCCAAGAGCGTGTCCCGAGACTGGAAAGAGTTATCATCTGAGTTCAAGAGACGCTATTGCAAAGCAAGGTCGTCCTACTCAGAGAGGTATTTATCCATGGAAATGAAGAGTTACGAGACCCCTCTGGAATTCTTCAACCGCTTGAATTCTGCAGCTGGGAAAGCTGATGTGGATTTCAGGAAGTCGTCCAAGCGTCTGGGAAAGCACGTTCTGCGGTTCATCACCAAGCTGAATGACCCACGTCTGAAAACCTCCCTGCAAGGGCAGAGATTTAAGAGTATCTCTGACTTGGAGTATGCCATACTGCAGGACGAGGAAGTCTGGAAACCGGAGACCGTGACACAACTACGACCAAGCCCCGTGACTTCAGGGCTGATAACATCCCGTGAGGGCAGTTCAAACCCAAGCGTATGCACAGGACGTATGTCGCTAAAGAAGTCGACTCTGAGGATTCGGAGGATAGTGATTTTGGAGATCATCGAGAATATCTGAAGAACAGCAATGGCCCCAGGACCCAAGGCGAAAACGCCAGACATCAGACAATGTCCTCAGGATCCACCGTGATGAGAGCTCTGCACAGATGACTCGATGACTGCTGGTCCTTCCCCTGGGAACTCGGATGGGACCCAGACTTTGATGAACGAAGTGTATCGAGTGATGGATAACATGGGATGGCGCCCGCCACCCCAGTCTCCAACAGGATCATCGAGTCAAGGCTTCAGCCAGGCGCCGTGACAATGCTGGATACTAGAACAAGTTCTGTGAAAAGTGTTACCGCTCAGGCCACTCCGAGGAAGATTGTTGGAAAGATTTAACGTGCGACCCATGCCTGGAAAAAGGACACCCGACTCGGATGTGTCGCGTACCGCCTTGCGATGTTTGTGAACGATTGTATCCTGAAACGCCGTGTGAAGACCTGGAGACCTTGGAATCCCTGAAAAACCTGGCTCGTCAAGGCGTATTAAAGGACATGCCGAACCACCTATTAGAGAAACACCTGGGCGATGAGGCAAGCTCTGGGAAACAGTCAAACCAAAAAGCCCGTCGGATGGGGATCCGAAACGCGCTGGGCTAGGTAAGTCCCCAGAGTTGTGTGTTCTATTGTACGTAGGGCCCGAGTTGAGGACCGCAACTTAAGATAACCACCAACAATGTATGACCGCTTTAACCCAAGACCCATCCATTGCTCTATCAACGACCATATCTGGGAACTCTGTTACCGGAAATGCTAGAAGACAAGGACCAGGATTTCGACGATACTGTTCAATTTCGTTTGAAGGATGGAGAATGCTATGGCTGGTGGGAGGATCATTATCCTGATTCTGCTAAGCGTGATGTGGTGATGGTACACGGCGCTGTCAATGATCATCGGACCAAGATTCTCCTGACAACAGGGGTGCCTATCAACATTTTGAGTTACGACTTTGCGCGTAGGCTCGGACTCATACTCAAGTCGCACAAACAAACCAAGGTGTCCGGGATAGGAGGGGTCCCGACGTACATTGGTGCCAGTGCTGAGATCAAGCTTACTCTCGGGCCGAGAGTAGTCTACATTGTGGATGTTTGGGTTGCGAATATCAGTGAAGGGATTGATGTGCTTCTAGGAATGGGGTTTCTTGAATGCTGCTGGTCTAAGGGTCAGTGTTCGAGAAGGATGGTGGCTCTTCCAGATGAAGTTGTAGTGATGATGTGCAGCTGGGAGCCAGGTGACCATATCGGACGAAACAGGGCTGTCAGGCCAAATGAGGCTGTACTTCTGAGTCCCGGAGAGGAGTTTATCGTCAAGGTCGACTATGGACCCGCGAACCCGCAACGTGAGGTTGTGTGGGCTGGTCGAGGTGATCGTTGGGTGACCCAGCTAATCTATGCAGTCCGGTCGTGGCCAGTCGCTGTCCGAGTCGCGAACATCTCCGACAAGAACACTTGGGTGAACGAGTTCTCAGACGTCGCAAGGATTGTAGAGTATGGATTCTTTCCGAGATATGGTCGTTTTGTGAGGCTGCTTATCGTGACCGGGAGGTGCTCATTTTGGAGAATACTCCGTCTCCTGAAACTAAGAGGCGTCTGAAACACGAGGCCGATTTGGAAGCTCTGGTGCCACAGCCGCCGTGTGTGGATCACCTCGTGTACCCGTGGCCGACCAAGATATTGCAGCGCTCGAGGATGGATAATGCTCGCGTTCAATTCGTGAGGCCCTCCGTAGCTACCCGTACGAAGCGTGTCCGTTTCGCCCTGGATGTCTCCACGCAAACAGACGATTCTCTGGAAGAGAAGGAGATGCTGACATGGAATGCAAGTGTTGATACCAGCGATCTGAACACGCTCCCTGACACCGAAGCGGTGGAATATGAGCGGTGCATGCGGATTACGAATGGGGACCTGGATTTAGAACCTGGGGTTTATATGCGGAAAGGAACTGAACACCTGGCTCAGTTGCGAGACCTGTTGGTTATGCTGCCTGAACTCGAGGAACTCACTCCAGAGTGCGACATTGACGCCGCGGATGTCGGAGTCCCAGGGAAGACGACGCCGGAGATGGAATTGAAACTCAGGAAAATTCTGAAGTACCATAGGAAGATTTTTCTGGGAGATGGAAATGCTGCACCCGCACTGGCAAGGGGCGTGTTCTGCGATCTCGATGTAGGTGGCGCTAAACCAGTCGCCCTACGTCCAAGATCTGTTGCGCCACATCTCATGGTGAAGGTGTATGAACTTCTTAAGAAGCTTCTAGAGACTGGACTGATTGAGTACTCGAATAGCCCCTGGGCATCGCCCATCGTGATAGTTCTGAAGAAGAACGGCGTGGATGTCCGGATGTGTATCAACTATCGTATCGTGAATGGTTTCATCCAGTTGTCGCATTACCCGTTACTGCTGATTGATGATCTCTTGATTGGATTTGAATCAGCGATGTGGTTCATGAGTTTGGACATGGCGAGTGGTTTTGGGCTGTCAAGATGACGGAGCTTGCCCGACTGATTTCTGCGTTCATCTACCCATTTGGACATTTTCAGTGGGTTTGAATGCCCTTCGGTCTGAAAAATGCTACATTAGTGTACCAAGCGATGTTGGACAATTGTCTGTGGGGCTTTGTACGGCCGTCACCTAAAGAGGAAGCTGATTTTGACTCTGATGTATTGGATTTCCTGAAGCTGACGCCTCAAAAGTCTGGGAATCATTTTACACCGTCTGAGGATCATACCTCAGAGTCACGACCGACTGGGCTCACAGAGCAGATGACTGGCTTTCAGAGGAACATCCCTATCCCGTCTTTCATTCGGCCGGTATTAGGTCGAGGTTCCTACATTGAAGGCATCGCACATGGTGCTCCAACTTGGTACCGGCTCTATGAGGACCTGAACGCGCTACTTTTCAGGTTGCGATATTGGAATATTTCGGTGAGTTTGCCTAAGACTGAATTTGGAAAACATTCGATCCCCTACATGTCGCATAAAATTAGTGCTGAGGGACAGAGAGCTACTCCGAAGATCGCCAAAGGAGTCCAAGATTTGCCATTCCCGTCGACGCTTAAGGGTGTACAGAGCTTCATCGAGTCTCAATTACTACAACAAGTTTATTGGGTACTTACCTGTGATTGCCGCTACGCTGTACGAGTTGACAGATGAACAGATCCGAGCCGGGAGAGATATGACCCGTGCTAAGGAAGCTTTCGATATTCTAAAACTCAAGATTGTATCGACTCCACTTCTCAGACACAGCCCGCTCGAAGCCGTTTGTTATCATCCCACACGCAAACCCGTGGGCTGCAACCGCGGGCCTAGGGCAGGAATACGATGGGATAATTCCATCCGGTGCGTTTCACAGGACGCGTGCTGAATGATTCTGAGCTACGATATCACATCGCTGAAAAATAAGTTGTCGCGATTCTCCGAGACCTGGAGAATTTCAGAGCTTTGGTCGAATCTAGCCCAGTGATCATGGTACTCAGTCTTGAAGTGGTTGTTGACATCGGGTTCTGCAGACGGTAGGAGCGTTAAGTGGGGTCTTATGTTATCCCACTGGAACTAGGAGATTCGCAGAATCCAACGGGATGAAGACGGGCTCCCCGCCATATTGGGAGCCGGCATCACCCCCAGAGAATATCTCGATGAAGAATCTGAAAATTAGATTCCGGTCACGGGGCGCATCAAACCTCCAGCACCGATTAGCGTGGAAAGTTGGAAGCTGATTATAGCGTGTATGTTCTGAGTTTCGACGGAGCTGCAAAGACATCAACGCGCCTCAGGAGTTGTGGATGTATACTCTGGGAACTTCCCGGATGGAGCGTTCTTGAAGCTCAAGGTTTCGCCTAGACAGATGTCACAGTTAACGACTCTGAGAATTGCGGACTTGTGAACGGACTGAAGATGACCTTGAGGCGTGGAGTCCAAGAACTTGTGGTTGTTGGAGACTCGCGCATTGCCATTGAACAGGCCCAAGGCTTAATTAATTGCAATCAACCGAACTTGCATCGACGTCTGGCGGAGTTTGAGTCTCTGAAAAACAAATTCCGGATTCTGCGGTTGGCGCATGTGAAACGGAAATACAACCAGGCGGCAGATTATCTCACGTTAAAAACACTGGTTATGGATAAAATATGGCAAGTGGGGGACGCTGACAAGTTTACTCATCTGCGTCTGGTGTCTAAGATCCACGAGAAGTTGATGAAGCCCCTGCCTCTGAAGATCCCAACGCACGAGTCCCAGAGACCCATGAGTCCCAGGATCACGCGATTGGAGAACAAGATCCTGGATCAGCGAGTGCCCCGTTACCGTTAGCAGCCAAGGTGCTGATTGCTATGGCTCGTGCGCAAGCTCAGAATGAAGAGTTCCTCGGAGACCCTATGGGACCGCTTGAGTTCCAAGCAGAACGGTGGAGGCGGATCAAGGCACATCAGAACCAAGTCCCGGAACTGGCTGAGCTCATCAAGTTTCTAAAGGGTGACGTGGGAGGCCTACCACGTCCCCAAGTCAGAAAGCTTGCGAGAATTGCTGAAGGTTTCTTGGATTCCAGAGACATACTCTACCGTCTTAGTCGTGCCACCAGGGAGCGCCCTAGGGACAATTTTTATGAAATCAAACTTGTGGTTCCCCTGCGACTTACGCCCAGACTTGTTACATTATGCCCACGAAGATTACAAAGGTGGTCATCAGGGGATCAAGCGGACTTTCTGAGTTCTACTGGCTGGGCATGTACGCTGATGTCGAACGATTTGTCAAAGTATGCATACTGTGCGAGCGGCAAAGGGCGTCCTCCAAACCCTGGACCGTCGCCTGGGAATATCGAACCCAGTCGACCTTTAGTGTCCATGGATTTCGTGGCGCATATGCCGAAGTCTGCGAAGGGTAACACGTTTCTCCTGCTGTTCCAAGACATGTCTCAGGGTATGTGATGTGTAAGCCCCTGAGTATCACTACCGCCCAAGATGTGGCCGAAGCATACGAGAAAACGGTTTTCAGACACTTTGGTGCGAGTTCCTGGGTACGACACAATCAGGACCCCCGTTTTACCTAGTTCATAGGTGGGATGCTCAAGGGACTGTGTCAGCGATGCTTGGCCCAAAACCGCCGACAACCCAAGAACTAACCGCATATGAGTGGCGCCGGAAGATGCAACGTGATTAAAGTTACGCTCAAGTGTGTGCTGAGGATCTGCAGAAGAAGGCGAAGTTAAAGCGCTCTGAGGAACAGACCCGGAAGTGGAATAAACTATCGGAGAGGCTGAAGTCTGGGTTTGCCGTAGGTGATGCTGTGTGGCTTTATATCCCTAAAGTACAAACGGGTTTGAGCCGCAAGCTAGCGCACACGTGGCACGGACCATTCCGAATCGAAGAAATGTTAGATGATTTCCGTGTAAGACTCAAGATTGAAGGCTCTGGTTATCGTATGAATTCCTGGATCCACGTGAGCCGCTTGAATCCCAGAGTTGGGTTTCCCAGAAGACCCATGACGGAGCTAACAATTGTTGAGGGTGATGACTTTGATACAGCACTACTCCCAGAAGATAGTTAGGAGTCCGACACGGAGAATGATGAGTATGAAGTGGAAACAATTCTGGCCATACGGCGCACTAAGCGAAAACGGTCGTCCAAGGGACTCCGCGAATATCTCGTTAAATGGAAGGAGTATGACGAAACCGAGTGGCTGCCATTTTCGGAGTTGTGCTGTGGAGCCTTGCTGTATGAGTTCAAAAAAGTGCGAGAGCAAGGGCTTCCAAGCCATGCAAGCCGGTGACGATCACCCCAGCGTTTAACGCCACAGTTGCTTTTGGGAGAGAAGGTCAGGCGTCTGAAGAAGGTTTTCGAGACTTCGGAGACGCTGAAGAGCAAAATATCTCCTTCAGAGTTCTATTCTTGAAAGAAATACTTGTCAGGCCGCTGATGGAAAAGTGGCTGAGAGGAAAGTTTTGGTGGTGAGAGCGACTTGTGAAATTTCGAGTGGTTAATGACTCTATGGATCTTATCGTGAGATGTTGGTGGATGCGAGCTATGCAGGAAAGTGAAATGATATTACTCAAGGCTGGTGAGAAAATAACGACTGGGAATTGTGTTGGATTGTAATTACGCTACTAGATAAAAGATGACTAGAAGTGAAGATGTGGTTCCTATAACAGTTGACACCTGCAGATCAGAATTTCTTGTGGGTCACGGGATTGGAGCCACGCTTCATTAAAGGAATTGCTTCTTGTTTTAGGCTGTCAGGGACGAACTTCATCCAGGCAGAATCATGGTCCACTGAGTGCGAGCAGGTTCTTCGTCATCCAGCTCCTCCAGTCGCTCGCCCAAAAGGTCAAGTGGGTCCGGGCCACCGAGATCAGCTACGTGAGGATCTTGCAAAATCCACGGACAAAGCTTGTCAGTGAGGGTCCAGATGCCCGGCTCGTGAAAGAGAGTTTCTGGGAAGGTCTTGCACGCTTGGGATTCTTTGACCAACTTACGATATTGCCGTTGACGAGCGTTCCGACGGAGTGCAAGCTGACAGTAGATATCTGCGGAGCGAGCGTCGGCGGCGACGTCTATCGTAACCCAGTGAGTTCGTTCCCAGAACGCTTGAGCATGCTTGTGCATACAGGCCACAAACGAGTCGACAATATCCCGGGCAGCTGAACCAGCGAACCCCGCTTGTGGAAACGGAAGGTCTCGAATGCGATTCTGGAACATGTAGTCCCAGGGGGTTCGATCTATTTTCAGTAACGCAATGTACTCTTGGGGGTCCCAGCTGTGCTTGACCAACTCGCTTGCATGCTTGAGGATCTCGTACTCAGGGAAGCTCGTGGTTTGCCAAAGAGACGACTTGGAGATGCTGACCCGTGGCACCTGGACGCGGGAGTAAAGCCATGAGAGGACACGGTCGTCAAGAACTTTCACGACCTGAAGCTCGTCCACTGTCAGGGAATCATATGTCTTGTGTGACAGAGAGCGGCGACGTGAAGTCCTAAGGGCAGATTCCTGGTGGCTTGACGACGAGTGGTCTGCTGACGTCGATGTCCCGACGAGGCTCTCTTGTAAGACTTGGTATTTTTGGAATGGGGGCGGTGGAGCATCTGTATCTGGACTGCTCTGGGTTCGAGAACGCTTGTAACCCTTGCGAGTGTATCGTGGGGTACCAGTACCTCTCACGCGACGATGTGGACGAGCTCGAGCACGTCATTCCCGAGGTTTATCTAGACGACATTCTACGACCGCGTTCAATGGCGACGAATCCTCAGAACCTCGACGGAAGCCTGGGTTCCATTGCGGCACAGCGTGAGTTGATGTCTATCTTGGCTAATCCCCCTGTCGACAGACTGGCCGAGCGCTTCTTCAAGACCTCAGGCTTCTTTAAGATCATAGCGAGTGCTCATCGTCATCCACGGGAGCAAGCAGAGACTCAAGGAACTTCGGCGATGATTGACGCCGCTGCTGCCCAGATCCGGTGTGATGGACTCACCCGTGAGTGGCTCTTCAATTGCGATTTCTGGTATCGTGAAGTCGGTCAAGCCTTGAAGGCCTCCAGGCCTCTGATGAAGTCGAGAAGCGCATGAAGTCTGCGATGCAAGACCTCAAGACTCGGTATCTAGATCACATCGATTGTCTGGATGCTGATAAGGCGGAGTTCAAGGCTCGTCTCGCCGACACAGAATCGCATTTCCACTTGCTGAAAGATCGCCCAGTAACGAACGCCATCGACGCTTGGGGGGCTTCGCTGAGTTCCTCCAGAAGTACACTGATATCTCTGGCAACTGGGACCGCCTTCACGAGCTGCTGGAGCTCTATCAAGACAATGCCACGGTACCCTCGTCTTGGGACATCGTCATCAACATCACTTCTCTGGACACGCGTCGCGACCCGGTTCCTGACTTCAATGAGGCTTTCGACAAGACGACAACAGCGTTGAGCTCTGTCGCTACAGAGAAGCCGCCAGTTATACTTGATCTGACGCATCCTGGTGCGCCGTCCAAGTCTGGAAAGTCCCCACCCAAGCCGTCTAAGACTTCATCAGGAAAGCAGCCACATGTCAAGTGTGCTGGAAAATCCAAGCTTCGGAAGATGTCATCTCCTCTCAAGATCCAACGCCGTCCTAGTCGCCTTACCCCAGGGGAGGACTCTGTGCGCAAGGCGGGTGAGAAGACTTCGGTTCCTAAGAAGAGTGTTCACACGATGCTCCCCGGAAATGTGGTCTGGAAGGAGGTTCGACCGGATCTTCGGCAGGCACTTCAGGCAGGGATCCAGTACGAGAAATCCATGGACTGGCTGAGTTCTGATCGTGCGTGCCATGGCCTCTTCCGCGAACCACAACTGGTGAAGATGCTTGTCAGCATGATGTACTGGCGACGTCTGGATACGACTCCATGGTCCCGAGGTATATTGCAAGATGGCCGATGAGCGCTTGGATCGACTCCTGAATCTCGACCAGCTAGCAACGTCCTGGGGACCTCCGGATGCCGATGTGCCATATCCAGATGAAGATGTGGAGTCTACGGCGGACGACACCACGGCGGACCCTAACTTCAAAGCGCCGCCTTCAGATGGGTCTCCTTCGGAGGACGAGGGCGGTGATGAGGAGTCTGACCGTGGCTCTGAGTCTGATGGTGGCAACTTGTCCTCAATAGCTGCGTCCTCTGACGGATGTCAGCCGCTCGAGCTGGTACGCCAACCTGGAAGGCAGGGCCATCATGCCGTGGAACTCTGGCTGTCAAGTAGTTTGCAGGCACATCAGGACGTAGGACCGCAGAAGCTCCGGTGCCAACCTCTGTCAGAAGCTCTCTATTCAGAAGAGCATCGACATCGGAGATGCTCACCATGTGTGGCACCTCATGTGCAGCCACCAGTTGGTTATCACTACGAGCAGCGGTCACCGTGCCCCAAGGAGACGCTGGCGCTTGGGCTGGGGCGCTTGATCTGCCACCAGGCGAGATGGCTGTGTCATCACCACCACCCTGAAGAGAAGACACTGTTGCTGAAGCAGGAGCACCTCCTGGGGCGTTGCCGGCCGAAGAAGACGATGGAACGTCGCTTGATTGAGTCACGAAGGTATCGGACATGACGGTTTTGACGTTTTTTGGAGAATGTGGGCGCAAAGGTCGTGTGGGTATTTCTCGTTGGAGTTTGGAGTTTATGATGGGTGGATTTCGATTGGCTAGAGTGACAGGAGACCAGAGGCTCTGAAAACTTGGCAACTGGCAAAGGGTTGCCGCAGCCTGTCCCTCTGATAAACGACGTTCTCTGCGTTTTAGAGACCTGGCAATGATTCACAGTTTGGGAGAAAGTTCCTCACTGATGGATCGTGATTGGTTGTGAGATTGCTATTTCCGGTTTTCGAGCGAACGGTCGCTGGCTCTCTATGATGTGTGTGTGTGTGTGTGTGGATTTACTGGCTTCTTGAAGAAAGGAGGGCTGGGACGCGGCTGATTTGTACCGGTTCTGTGGTGTAATGTTTTGGTTTGTGGATTCATCCTTCGCCTGTTTCTAAAGGGGCCCAACGGGTTGGAAGTGCTACGCAAGGCGGTGCACAAGTCTGGGCATACTAGCACTCAGTCCAACCACCGGACTTTCCCCGAAGTGCCTAAGTGTCGTGCGCCGTGCGTCGCCTACCCAAGACACCCCTGAGGACGTTACGTTATTGAGCATTGAAGCTCTACTCCCTGGGAATCATCGTCTCAAGATACTGGTACAGATCCGAGACCTCTCACACGATGATTGCCCCAAGTCCCAAGCATCCCCAGTAAGCTCAACTATGTTCCAGTTGACACTCAAGATTTCATGTGTATTGAGCAGAGCTCTACACCCCTGAGAATCAAGTCACATGTCTGAAGATCAAGCCTCCAAGTCTGAGAAACATGATGGTCACCGCTCTGAAGATGAATGCCAGAGCCAAAAGATCGCGTACCAGACATGTACCCAGTGAAGTCGATGCCTTACTATACTGAGTCCAAGTCAACCCGGAGAATCCAGTCCGCCATCAAGTGACACGCAACCTGAACGCTCCATATTGATGCCTCATTATGCTCACTCATCAAGATCTGCCGCACTGACTCAAATACTGAGACCCAGTGAAGCCTCCCTGACACATAGTTAAACCAAGACAACCTGAGATACGAAGACTGACTGCAAGGAACCCAAAAAGAAGACCAAGAAGAAGATCGAAGTATGTATATGAATAAGACATGACAGACGATTAATGTTAAACAGAGTCAATTTGCCTTGTGACGCTCAAGCTTTCGAGTTCCATCTGCTGTCTATACAGCCGTAACAAGGTTTGGTGTTACGTGATCTCTCGCCTTCTTCCAACCCCTTTAGGTGGAGATCAGCGTAACGTAGAGACCTGAAGTGACCCGCCTATTCCATTTCCTAGTTGGGTCGTTTGGACAGGTTCTGGGAGCTAGACATTCACTCCCAAAATACTTGATTGACTGCTGTATATAACGGATTGTATTGGTTTATTTTTCTATATATATTAGAGGGTGATGCGCGAAAGGAACGGGTTTTCAGGCAGACCAGGGGCCTGAGAAACATACCCGGTTGACCTGGAAGTACTAGCCCACCGTCCAAGGGCCAGGAAAGAATAAGTGACGGCTGTGTATATTGTATATTTATATTGAACTCTGTTAATTGGTTGATTATCTTCTAAGTCTAAGCCTCCAGGTGCCGAATTTGTGATATTCAAAAATGTGCCTGGTTATTGGACTTCTTCACTGTTTCTCTGACCTACTCTTGGAATCACTTGTGGTTCTCAGGGCTTCCGACTCCATGAGGACCCCACAGAGACTTCGAACGTCTTCGCCGCTGGTCTTGCAAGGAGCTCCACTAATCTTCATCCCAAAGTACTTGTTCCGGGAGGTGTCATATTCCTCAGACAACGGTCCAACGAGGATACACAAGGTATCACACGCCACAACCTGCGACTTCTGAGAGCCCTCAGATTTGTCGCCCGTTGGTTCCACTGTACGCTTCCTGCACCGCGGTCACTGGCTTCGCGACACAAGAAACACAGCCGTGCAACCAAAGCTGGACACGCTCTGAGTTTACAATGACATCCGTAATAATGCATCAATACCGTTTATCTATTACACTAACTATGGTGAGCTTGTTGTATCAGTGTGAATGACAGTCGGTGTTTAGAAACGCGAGGAGGCAAAGGCCGTGCTGATATACACTACAGTCTCGAACCTGAAGATATCTATCACTCTACAACTAAAGCAATTGTCGGTGTTGATACTTACTGCTTGTTTCGTTTTTGATGCTCTTAGTCATAAGTACCAAACACATATTTTCCTGTTCGTTGACTGGGCCGATGGTCTCTCTAGTTTTTTAACGTGCAGCATTTCATAATGCTACCACTTCTTTTGACCTCATCAACGTGATCTTCCTCATTTACACTAGACTAAGTTGAGTTTTTTTATTTGAACCAGGTGTGGTGGTTTCTACTCCTTAACAAGTTGGCCACGCTTTTGTACCTGGATCACGTGACGTGCCAAATCATGATGCGGAAGGTTGAGGACGTCCCATGTTGGCTTTGTTGTCATATCTCCAGAAACACTAACGTACTTTACTGGGGGGGTCTTAAATTTGAGAATTGGTCCATTGAATCCGTTAAATGGCGATTTGGTCTTCCATGTCAGTTTGAACTTTGTATGTAGATTTTATATTTTCTCTCAAATTCAATCAGAATTCAAAAAAACAATATATCATCAAATTCAATACGTTAGCCCCAACAAAACTATTTTTAGGATAAAAATAATAATCCATTTTTAAGAGCCCGGTGTGAAATGACCACGAGGAGGTTCAAAGTTTGATTTATGCTAAATGAAATAACGTCACACCTTCTTCCAAGCGCGCGTTCACAAACTGTTGTAACTTTGAGGGGCTGTGGCATCCAACCACGTGGACAGAATCCGCGATATTCTGATGCTTGTTATGTTGTGCTGCGTTGTACCAAATATTCGCTGTAGAAGTTGCTTGACAATCTGGTACTCTTCCACTCGCGCCTTCTCCAGCAGAAGTGTTTCCACGTCGTACAACAGTACTTGAACGTGGCCGCAATTAATGTACCTCCAGGCTCCTGTGGTTGCGTCCTCGTCGTCAGCGCCTGTATCTGACCAGCAGACATCGTCTACGGATGATTCGCTGTCTGACATGGCTTCCAGCGCGGCGCGGGGGAGCGGTGAGCCGACGATTTGCGCTGGTGAATTGAACCGACCAACACTCTTTTTTTGTCCTAAACGAGATGAGTTGAGGATAAAAAATGCTTTGATAGAAAAAATAAAAGACAAAATTGATCCTCATTTTAACCCCTTCCTTACCGACGTCGTAAGATACGCCATAGCCGAATTGCTCTGTCGTATTATACGACGTACGGAGTACGACAATAGGAAATGGCTCAAGCCATAAGTCATTAAAATTAAATAAGATCCGAAAGGTCAAGAAAAGTTAGAAACAGGACAGGGGTAGGGTGCGGGAAGGAGTGACGTTTCTAGCGGGAATGAGATACGCGGATGCAGAGGGAATGACGTGCGATGCCAGCCATTCCAGAATTTGCCAAATGGCACGCATCCGTTCCAGCTCCCGAGGTAAAACCGCTGCTGTTGCAGCAGCGGCCCGCGACATCGACTTCAGACATCTCTGGCGGCAATTGCGTGGTGCAGGATGGATAGCCAAGCGTCCTCGAGGTATTGAACGTGAGTGGAGATACGTAAGTCCAGATGGCGCGAAGACGTTTGCTGGTGAGGATGCTGTAGTACTGTTTGCTATTGAGTCTGGATTGCTCCAGGATATTGAGAGCAACGAGAACGCAGACGGAGAAGAAGGGATGGAAGCAGCCGAGGACGGCGCGGCTGAAGAAGCTCAAGAAGATGGCGAGGATGCTGTGACCAACGACGTCCGCCTGTCACAAATCGACACTTCTGCTCAGCTCTCCCAATACACCTTGGACGAACTGTTTGGAGCATCAAGTGACTCGGATGCTGAACTTTCCCAAGCGGCGGTAGCCCGTGCGTTTGACCTGTCGCCAAGCAACATTCCGTCGGCGGAGTCAGATCGGGAAGCAGCCACCAGCCTGCAACTGCTATCCGAAGCGTCCGGAGCCGAAAGCGATGCAACCCCAGAAGCGACGCCAGCTACGGCGACGGACCGGGTTTTGCGGTCGCGAAACAGCAGCAAGAACGACGTGAACTATGTGGCAGACGACGAGGATATGGATGCGTACGTGAGCTTTAGTTCCGGGGACAGCGCCGGAGAAGACTTTGACGGGGGGAGCGATGGCGTTGAGCGCCCAGCAATGGGCGAAGACGATGTGGATTTGTTATCGGACGGCGACGCAGCGGATATGGACAAAGCCTTCGTGATGTCGCTACAAGTTGGCACTGAAACGCTGACCAAGAGCGCAATGCAGCAGCGAGCGGAGGCGTTACGTGGAATGCAGTGGACTCCTTCAACGTCGGTGTTCGAGGAAAACGTTTCCGCGTACCCTGGTCTCAACATGGAAGATGCCCAACCCACCCAAGAACTTCGCAGCATTTGCCACTCGCCGCTACTCACCTTTTTCTTCATCTTGCATAAGTCACTATGGGTTACAATCGGTGCGGAGACCAACAGATACAGCCTGCAACAAGTGGACCGACGAGCACGACGGATAGTTTCGAGGCAAGCCGACCGCCCGCACGAGATCCGAGAGACTTTCGTCTAGATACGCCGTCGCTTAAAGGCATCTCCTGCCTACCAGACTCACGAGATCCTGCATGTGATTGGACTTCTCATTGCCCGTATGCTGTGGCCACAGAAGGGCCGATTTTCGGCGCACTGGTCGATGTCTGTTGATGGCGCGGTTCCTGCTGGGACGTTTGGTCAGTTCATGGGTCGTAACCGGTGTACGGACATCTTGCGTGATCTACATTTCGTAGACAACTAAGGTGAGCGCACGCGTGACAAGCTGTGGAAATTGCGCCCCATCGTGGACAAGTTACAGCAGCGGTTTCTGGCTGGTTGTTCCTACCTGCCGTTTTTCCTTTTGATGAAGGCTTCCTGCCTTCTACCTCTAAGAGGAATACTACCCGCATGTTTATGCCAGATAAGCCCCACAGATATGGATCGAAAATGTTCATGTTGTGTGACTCCAGGACGGCCTATTGTCACAGGTAATGTGTATGTCGTAAGTTGCTACTTCCAACCATGTCTGACTTCCTATGTCGTTACTTACTAGATTCGAGATGTACGCTGGCAAACGTAACGCTGACAAAAGTGGAGGTAGTTCATTCGACAACAAGACCGGTGCTGCTGCTGTCGTGCGCAACCTGAAGGCAGTACTGAATGAGACCACACATCATCAATGGCATCTTGTTGTCATTGACAGGTTCTATACTTCGATTTTACTTGCTGTGGAGCTGCTCGGAATGGGAGTTTATGTGATTGGCACCATTATGACGGACCGGCTTGGATACCCGAAAGAAGTGAGAGAGAGACGGAAGACGCGTCCGGCAGCAATCACTCGCGGCACTTTCATGTTTGCGCTTTCTGTTGACGTGCCACAGATGATTGCATTTCACTGGTGGGACCGAAAACCGGTGCATTATTTGTGCACCGCCTCGGCCATGACCGCTTCTACTATCAACCGGAACGTCAAGCAAGTCGGCTCCGTCACGGAGGCATGCCCAGCTGCAGTCAACGATTATCAACGATGGCTGGGCGGAGCTGACGTGCATGACCAACTCCGCCTCCAGACGTTCTTTCTGCAAATGTCAACCAGGTTTACCAAGTAGTACAAAAGCTTGTTCTTGGGTTTTGTTGACTTGGCGCTGGTGAACGCGTACATATCCCACAAGGAGACCGCGCGTCTTGCTGGTACAACTGCGATGTCTCGCGGTGAGTGGTTTCGCGTCCTGCAAAACCAGCTAATGCAGCTGAAAGCGGACGACTTTGCTGGTGTTGTGGTCACGCCGCCACCAAGCAATCAGAAGCGTAGACGTGCGCCCGTTCGGTTGACGCACGAGCTGGAGCAGTCTGAGGATTGGGTGACTGTAAGTGGAATTCAAAAGAGGCGTCAGCGGTCTTGTAAGGTGTGTGCACTCCTGAGGACCAACCCGAAGAAAAAATCATTCGCTACAACTTACTTCTGCGAGCGCTGCTCGGTCGATAACGCTAAGTGCTGGCTGTGTAACAAGCTGCGGCATACTTACAAGGGCGAAGCGAAGACGTGCTTCGCTATTTGGCACGATGACTTTGAATGTGGCCAAATTATTCATGTGACTCTAGGTAAGAAGGTCGTCCTGCGCCGCCCTGGTAAGAAGGTGGGTGAAAGAAAGAAGACGCGACGTGAAATGGATCTTCAAGGCGGCGATGCTGATGACGAGGGAACGGGAAACATAGAAGGCAGTGACGAGGATTAGTACTTTTAGGCCACAGGCTGTGGAGCCAGCAGGATGAGCTGACATGCAATCTATGTTGAGTGTTAGATGCTAATGCACTTTTTCTCAATATTACGTCTTTTTAGCTTCCTGGTTTACCATGAGTTTGCATTCGTGATACCACTCTATTGGTCGCTTCTGTTGCCTGCCGGGGTGGCTTACGACATCCAGGAGAGAAAGCCCGCCAGCTATGTAGTATAAATGACGACATCTTTACAAAAACCTGTTGAAAACTTATGCAGTTTCGCGCACGCGGTTATGTACGCCATACAAATATACTGTGAAAACTTTCGTCGTATAATACGACGTAAAAGTACCGTAATTAACATGTTTGGAGGCCTGAATTCCGGTAAGGAAGGGGTTAAGGATAAAAAGTGTTGAGGTTAGGGTAATTTAGCCCGCGAACAAATCAACCTCGTTTCTTCTTCTTGTTGTTGATTCAACATTCATCGAATTGTAATATTGATGCCAAAGCAATTAATCGTGTACTTATGCGCTTGGGCTTCGAGACTGAACAAACACATACGACAACAAATATAGTCTTTTCGCAGCTAGTGGTAATATCGGATGTAGGTTAGTCCAGCTAAAACTAAATCATCTTGTACCTATTTATTCGCAGAACCGCTACAGGCTGTAGTACAGCCGGAGTTGTTATCCTACATGATGTTGATAAAGTGAATCATCATCAGTGATGATTCCTCCATGTGTTCGTCCATACGATGATTCAGCAAAGATCTGTCATTGCTGCCTTCTTACTACTTCTTAGTAAGGGTTTAACGTGTCATTTGACTTATTCACTACACTTGGTGTATGTAACGATAGGAGCGAGCTTCTATTTACTCTCGGAATGCCTCTGCACCGGTATGAACAACTTTCAGCGTATAGAAAAGGTATGCAGAGGGATACAGTAGTGTAGACTCGCAGAGTTTCGGAAATCCGTGCATGTACGGGCAGGATTTACATTAGGCTGTGCTCCAGCCAGTTACATGTATGATTCCTGTATGAGATGGACCCGCCAAAAGTCGATTCCTTCTCACTTTGCAGATTACCCAAGACTGCAAAACAGGACCCGATCAACGATCAACTGCTGCCATCAATGCGTATCTACTTCCTGGTACTTCCTGTCGTTGCACTGATCGCGGCGGTATCGGGGTCCTGAACTTGCTATGAAGCACGCACACAAACGCTAATGACAGAATATTTGGACAATTGCTGCTGGTTCTAAGGACTTCGTTTTGCCCCTTAATTGCATGTGGTTCAGGCGAGAGAATGGCAACTGGGTAGATATCTAAAGAACAACAATACTACAGAGATGGTGATGTCGTTCAGTCAAAGTTAATCAACTTTTAGCTATCTATGTAAAATAATGAAGCAGCCAACCGGTAGGTGTTGGAGGTCTGTATGTACACTGTACCTAATCAAGAGTATGAGAGCAGGACTTATAGTGCTAATTGAATGTTAGTGGCCTGCCGATTGTAAATTATTATGGTCGCATTTAGTCTACAATGAATTAAACCCTGAAACAGATTGTTATTTTCACTACTACACCCGATTATCTTGTCACCTTCGTCCGCCTTACCATTTCGAATTATGCATGTCAATAATAAATATTCCAGTGGAACAATGAAAAATAAACGGATATTATATTATTTTTTTCCGATCCCTGGCTGAAGGCAATAGAAATAACTACGTGACCTCATTTTTATCACTGACAAAAACGACGAACCCCCAGCGAAGCAGAGCTAGTGGGTGGACGTCTCTGTAAACAGCTTCCTATTGATATGACAGATCCATAATTATTTTGATAATTTTTTGTACAATCCTAAAACAAACAAAAAATGCTCCATGATATAGTCTAACCTTCAACGTTGCCGCGATTGAGCAAAGCAACAAGGAGACAGGAATCCTAGGCAGGGATCGGAAAATAAAATAAAAATGAATTGCACTCGAAACCATCACGTAATAACCACATACTTCATGTTACTTGAAGTATTTAATTGTTTGAATAAAATCTATTGTGTCAACTATAATAGTTTCAGTATCTTGAAACTCTAATCAATTCCTGCTGGAAGAATTCGTCGACACCAGCACACGTACCGATAACTTATTGAGTCTAACGTATTAGCAACGCCATCGCCTCTGGGTCTTGTGGTTCGATAATCTCGCTCTGATGGGTAAATCTCGAATTGCCTACAGCTCTCTTTCGACTTTTTGTGGATAGAGAATACAAAACTGAGTACAGTAAACACACTGGTAACACTTCCTACTTCGAAGTATGTGTTTGTGGACACTCCAGCAATCAAAACGACCAGGATTAGTTGGTTCCACGTACATTGGTGGCGACTTTTCTGGATGACCTTAGCAAATGGAGACTGATTTCGGGGATAAGATCGTCATTTTAAACTAACGCGGCATCTTTTGCACAACCCTTCTACTGTTATGCTAAACACCACAAGTTTGTAAATTCAAATAAACACTTATAAATCTGAATGTCAAAAGAAAAATAAACACATTCAGTGCGGAACAGCGCAAAGTGAGTTCACCTTAGTATTGTGGTACAAACTTACATTTGTACTGTCATCACTTCTGAAAGTAACTAAAAAACGTTAGCCTATAGGAACCATTTTGATACGTTCTCACTGTTCAAAAGCACACTACACTTGCTCACGCAAGTACATGAACCCTACTTCACCCGGTCAATTGACGAATAACATTCAATCCCACTTTTGATCCTTCTCAAGCGGTGAATCTAGTCATATTCTTGGTGTGTCAACTTCTCCGTTCAGGCTCCATTGATCATGACAAAGTGCAGCCATTCGACCCAGTCACTATCTCCGAAAAAGTCAAGTTCAAGACATCCGCACAGCCGTCACTTCTTAGATTACAGTTTTATCGACTAATAACTCTGCCATACCTTGTGTGTGATGGTGTTGCAATAGAATTTAGGAGTACCGATGACAGGCAGATTTTATCCCTGTGACCGACTACATTGAATTCTTTGCCAATGATGTACAACCAATATAATCTTCGGAGTTTTTCAGGACCACATGAACAACTATCCAAAATTTAACGGAGAATTGAGTCTTCCCAGGTTGAAGAAGTCGGGACTCATTTTTTTAAGATGTTTTCTCAGTCAGCGTTTAATGTATAACCTGGGATAGGAATAGGTTCCTTCCCAAACTTAAAAGGATAGATTAGATCTAAGCGCTCGCCCTACGAAGGAGCTTGGCTCACCACAAGTCACGTTGTGTCGCTATCTTTTCATGTATGACGCTCCGAGTGTTCTTTGGTTTTCGGCGACTAGAACTATTCTTAAAAGCGAGTGATCTCAAGTTGGAATCGATATAACGTTTGAGTTTCCGATCGAGAAATGTTAATCAGTCTCTCGAAAGGCACCGGGAAAAAGGAACTGCTTAAGTTCTGGTTTTCCAGTGTTGATTATATCTCGCTCACCACTTATGAGTTTCTCACCTCTCGATTCACAACAGTCTCTGACCCAATGGAGCTGTAATTGACCCTGCCAAATTAAGTATCAAAGCAAACGATGTTATCGTGGTAATTCTCGAACGTGGGGAGAGATAATCCGACCCGGAAGACTTTGTGTCGCTGTCACTGCTCCAAGCAAGACTAGGATTTCTAAATGTCATTCACTTTCGGATTTCATTCTACTACAAGCCTCGCTGGTATCCTTTCATTTACAAGCTGCGGATACACTTCAATACTTAAAGAATTTTTTAGACTCATAATACATAAAGTAGGGCTTGTTGTCAGATCCAGAATTGCTCTTTTTTCAAACAAAGTTATGGAATCCGTGCAAATCTAGAGTTAGAACGGCCACGCCTGCGCGAGTGCAGCCTCAAAGTTCTTGTCGGTAAATGGGACCTTGGTATCCCGTCCGAAATCTGCCGACTCGAGGGCAGCTCGTGCTTGATCCGTGAGCTGGTTCCACATGATGAGATCCTGGTACTGGCCGTCTAGATACGTAAAGTCCAACCCGACCCAACCCGAAGTGTCCGGATAACTTTGAGAAACTCTGGTGGATATGGTCGAGCCACCGGTGTAATTGTACGTGTACTGGAATCGACCAATTCTGGCCGTTCGGATTTGCTGCGTGCCCACAAAACCCATAGGAGGGATCGGCGTTGCCTTACTGTAGGAGTTTTTCTGTTGTACTCCACTGGGTATAAACAGCCACTTTGGTACTTCGAGTGTTTGCCGTGACAGTGACGCACCGAGAATCGTCGGGGTCTCCAGAGCGGGATTATCCAGCCACAGGACCATATTCGCCCAGAGATGGCGGCTTCTTGATTCAAGATTCCAGAAGTTTTTCGGGAAATACCACGCGAACATCATGGCCCACTTGCCTTGATACCAGGTCGACCGGCCGTAGACTTGAGACCCCAGAGGTGCCTTGGTACACGCGTCTGTGCCACTTGTCCCCTTGAGGCCTCCAGTGATGTCTCCAGCGGCGTTTACGGCTGGAAATGAGACGCAGCTATCGAAAATCACGAGTTGTGGCTTGTACTTGACTGCTGCTTTCTCGGAGATCGTGACCGGCTCAGGTTGGGCGAATGGCTGCACTTTATCGTGGCCAATGATAGCGCCAAGAGCAGTTTGGGCAACGGCAAGACACAACACAAAGGCAAAAATGAACTTCATGAGATTCGCTCGATTTGTGAGGCTGAAGGTGAATCGGGAAGTGATCTGCAGTGGAGAATTTCCCCTGGAGAGTGCAATGCCAAATGTACCTATCTGGCAACCGTCTCTTTTCACCGTTATCGCCTTTCAACTTGACTGGATGATGACAAATTGATGATAGGACAGACACGCAACACATGCTACTTCTGACAGAACAATCTTGACGAATTCTAGTCTGTGGGGTCTTCATGTTGTTCTTCCATCGACACAAACATTGACTTTTGAACTGTGCTGGGATAGGGACGCACCAATACTCCTCGAAGTTTCGGAGAGGGATTATCCACATAGTCAACCAGAGATGGCGGCATTTTGCTAATCCCCAACATAAGCCGTTTTTAGTTAGACAAGAGTTGCTTCAGTGAATTTCAGATCCAAAATTGCTCTATTTTTATAAAAACAAAGCTATGCGATCCGCACAAATCAAGATTTAGAATGGCCATGCCTGCGCCAGTGCTTCTTGAAAGTTCTTGTCGTTAAATGGGACCCTGGTATCCTCTCCAAAATCTGCCGACTCGAGGGCTCCTCGTGCCTGGTCAGTGAGCTGCTCCCACATGATGAGATCCTGGTACCTGCCGTCTTCTTTCGCAAAGTCCAACCCGATCCAACCCGAACTGTCCGGAAAAGTTTGAGAAAGCCTGAGGGATACGTCGGAGCCACCGGTGTAGTTGTACGCGTATCTATATAGACTAAGTCTGCCCGTTTGAATTGCGTGCATACCCGCAAAGTTCATAGGCTCGATCGTAGTTACCTTCCAGTAAGGACTTTTTTGTTGATAGCCAAGCGGCAAAAGAAACAGAAACATTGGTGGTTTGAGCGTTTGTCGGGAGAGTGACGCACCAAGAATCTTCGGAGCCTCCAGAGCCGGATTATCTAGCCACAAGACCATGTTTGACCAGAGATGGCGGCTTCTTGATCCATCATTCCCAAAATTTTTCGGAAAATACCACGCGAACATCATGGCCCACTTGCCTTGATACCAGGTAGACCGGCCGTAGACTTGAGACCCCAGAGGTGCCTTGGTACATGCGTCTGTGCCTTTCGTCCCCTTAAGCCCTCCAGTGATGCCTCCAGCAGCGTTCACGGCTGGAAATGAAACGCAACCGTCGGTAATCCGCAGTTGTGGCTTGTACTTGACTGCTACTTTCTCGGCGATCGTGACTGGGTCAGGTTGAGCGAACGGCTGTACTTTATCGTGGTCAACGATAACGCCAAGAGCTGCTTGAGCAACGGCAAAGCACAGCATCAAGGTTAGAATGAACTTCATGAGGTCCGATAGTGTTGTGAGGCTGATGATGAATCGAGAAGTGATATCCCGTGGAGAATCTCCCCTGGACTCCAGGCTGGAGAGTGCAATGCCAGTTGTACCTATCTGGCAACCGTCTCTTTTTACTGTTAGCGCCTTTCAACTGAACTGGTGCTGACGAATTGATGAAAGGATAGACACGCAGTTTCTGACAGAACTCACAACACATCATTTGTCCTGACTAAAACTGTTGCAGTTTAACTGACAACGGTGAGTGACTGAGTCATAACTAGAAAAAGACCCAGCGGCCCATGAGTCATACCTAAGTACGAGAGAATCCTCGAAAAAGGATATAGACGACGTACTGCCAGTTTCTTCGTTTATTGCTATATCCATTTGCTGCCGTTCACGAGAACACCACGCTGAACTATGTCAAATGCTCTAAGAAAACCAACGACAGCCGTGATCCTCATCAGCAACAGTACTTGTTTACAGAGTCCAACGACCACTCATGTTCTGGCAACGGAGACACCAGGAACGATTTGTCCTGTGGCTAGTGACGTCATCATTGTCGAATGCCACCCGTTTCTGCTGGGTACAAGCAGATTTGGAAATCGAAAAAGTTCTTTTAGACGACAAGGGCTTTGAGGCCAAGGTTTCTTTTCTAAACTTAAGGCATGACGACGTTATCTATATCCTTTCTCGAGGATTCTCTGCTACCTTTTTCTCTCTCGTACTTAGGTATGACTCAGACACTTACCGTTGTCAGTTAACCTGCAACAGTTTTAGTCAGGACAAATGATGTGTTGTGAGTTTTGTCAGAAACTGCATGTGTTGCGTGTCTATCCTATCATCAATTCGTCAGCACCAGTCAAGTTGAAAGGCGCTAACAGTAAAAAGAGACGGTTGCCAGATAGGTACATCTGGCATTGCACTCTCCAGCCTGGAGTCCAGGGGAGATTCTCCACGGGATATCACTTCTCGATTCACCTTCAGCCTCACAACACTATCGGACCTCATGAAGCTTATTCTAACCTTGGTGCTGTGCTTTGCCGTTGCTCAAGCTGCTCTTGGCGTTATCGTTGACCACGATAAAGTGCAGCCATTCGCCCAACCTGACCCAGTCACGATCGCCGAGAAAGTAGCTGTCAAGTACAAGCCACAACTGCGGATTACCGACGGTTGCGTTTCATTTCCAGCCGTGAACGCTGCTGGAGGCATCACTGGAGGGCTTAAGGGGACGAAAGGCACAGACGCATGTACCAAGGCACCTCTGGGGTCTCAAGTCTACGGCCGGTCGGCCTGGTATCAAGACAAGTGGGCCATGATGTTCGCGTGGTATTTTCCGAAAAATTTTGGGAATGATGGATCAAGAAGCCGCCATCTCTGGTCAAACATGGTCTTGTGGCTAGATAATCCGGCTCTGGAGGCTCCGAAGATTCTTGGTGCGTCACTCTCCCGACAAACACTCAAACCACCAATGTTTCTGTTTGTTTTGCCGCTTGGCTATCAACAAAAAAGTCCTTACTGGAAGGTAACTACGATCGAGCCTATGAACTTTGCGGGTATGCACGCAATCAAAACGGACATAATTAGTCTATATAGATACACGTACAACTACACCGGTGGCTCCGACGTATCCCTCAGGCTTTCTCAAACTTTTCCGGACAGTTCGGGTTGGATCGGGTTGGACTTTGCGTATGAAGACGGCCAGTACCAGGACCTCATCATGTGGGAGCAGCTCACTGACCAGGCACGAGGAGCCCTCGAGTCGGCAGATTTCGGAGAGGATACCAGGGTCCCATTTAACGACAAGAACTTTGAAAGAGCACTGGCGCAGGCATGGCCGTTCAATCCCTGAATGGTTGTTGCCCACTCCTTCGACCGTGCGCCCTCGCACCAGTGAGCGATAGTTTTGTAGGACAGAGCGCTTGTTTTATGATAACGGCCACCTTCTCAGCCGAGGCGAACCGTTTACATTGTGGCCCACAAATTCGAGTTCGAATGTGAAGGTTCTTTAAACTACATATCTCCGAAAGATTCATTCTTAGCTGAATACCTTTGCACATCTCTTTCGTTCGTGCTGTCAGAGTGGAGTGGACGCCTTCCACAACCTCTCTAAAAAAGGTTTTTGTCGAAGGGCCGTCCGATAAAACCGTGATAGAACTTTCGACAAAAAACAAACGAGTTTGATATGACCAAACTTTGGTCTGATCAAAAATCGCATAAAACCATTGCAAAAAACTTATTTCGTCCCATTTTTTTTCTTACATGGCGGCCAATTTTTTTACTCATATCGGTTGCTGCTCAATAAATCACAGGAGGGCTCATTGAGCCGCTCAACTTGAGGGGACAAATGATAAGGACGGATGCGCTGAGGCACCTCTGTGCCTCAAGTCTACGGTCGATCCACCTGATATCAAGACAAATAGATCACAATGTTCGAGTGATGTTTCCGGAAGAACTTGTGGGGAGGTGAATAAAAAACGCCACCACTGGTCGACTACGGCCTTGTGGATCGATAATACTGGTATCGCTGTAGAGACTACCAAGATTCTCGGTGCATCGCTCTCACGGCGCTATAGGCATTGCGTCTTCCGAATGACGTGTAGCGAAAAGATTCTTACAAGCCATTGGGTTTTGAGGGAACACAGACAATCGTAACGTCCAATTCCGGTACTGTACAGTGTACACATCATGAGCTCGAACGTACGGTATCCACCAGAGTGTCCCATGGGTACACAGACGATGTGTTAGGCTTTGCGTCCAGCACTAGGATCTCATCATGCGGCAGCAATATATGGACCAACGCTCGAGTCGGCGGGTTTTGAAAATGCCCAAGTTCCTTTTAACGCCAACGGAAGCGTACCTATTCTATATACAAAGAACGTGCAGGAGCGTCTGGTACATGTAGCCTAAGGCAATTAATAATAATTATACAGCGAAGACCTAATTCAATTCAAAGAATTTGTCATCTATTTCAAGTTGAAAGGCGTAAATTAACGGTAAAAGAGACAGTTGCCGGATAACTACGTCTGGCATTGCACTCTCCATCCACTCGTCGATTCACCCTCAGCCTCACAACGCCATCGGATCTCATGAGCCTCATAATGAGGTTCTTTTCAGCCGTGGTGTTGAACCTTGCGCTAGCCCAAATTGCTAGTGGCGCCATCATTGACCACGATAAAGTGCAACCATTCGCCCAGCCTGACCCGGTCACGATCTCCGAGAAAACAGCAGTCACGTACAAGCCACAGCTGCTGATTTCACGCAGTTGTGTCTCGTTTCCTGCCGTGAATGCCGCTGGAGACATCACTGGAGGCCTTAAGAAGAAGAAGAAATGAGTTGATTAACTAGTTAGCGGATTTCTCGTCTGTACATGTGGATATATCTCAAGCTAAATTGAAATACCGAATGTCTACAACTGCGGGATCCAGAGGTGGTGTTCAAGAGCTGGGGATGGGTGGTCCATCGGAGTTTCAAATCCAAGTCGCCGAAGTGTTACTTGCAGAGTCGCCCGATCACAATGCAGCTCATCTGAGTGCTCGTAAAGGAAAGTATAGTGTTTCCTGAATGAATTCCAAATATTTAGGATATTTGGTGATTCAGCCTGTGTTTCTCGAAAGTGAATGTCGTTCCGGAGTCTCCAGATCGCATGGAACACAACTGCAGTATGAATTCGCCACAATAGTAGCACCACTTTATGTTTTTCTCTCCATGCTGCTCGAAGATCTCGTGGCGCTGCAAACAATAAAAGCCGCCAAGTCAATGGCGACGTAAACACCTGTCTCCATGATCGCCACAATTGTTGCCACATCACTACCAAGGACGGGCATTCAAGGAAGCAATGCTTCACCGTTTCAATGCCTTGACACGTCGGACGAACGCACTGTTGGATCGAAGGGTTCATCGCCCTTAAGAAGTATAACCGAGAGCCAACGATGAGATCGCAGAAGAACAGCCGTACCATCACATCATGAACTACTGGTAATAGATAACCTCGGAGCGATAGAAGATTTGATAACTCCCGATGTACCAATTGTTTTGGACACCCTAAGTCCTCCATAGGATGACGTACCAACTCTGGAACGCGTTGCAGGAGATCATTCCAATCGCGATTTCTTAGGTTCGGGAAGAAACGGGATTTTGTTCCAGTTGGTCTAGTATCACGGGTTTCAACACCATGGGTTGGTACCAGGGAGGTCCCACTCACTATTTGGATACCTCCGGCTTCTGGATGTGGCAAGACGCGATGAAACACTTGACTTAGTCGGCGATAAAGAACAAATATTTCCTGGAGAACCTCTCTCGACTTCAGAACTCCATGTACTTCAGTACATATCCTCCGAAAAAAAGCGGCCGCAGTTGGCCAGGCGCGATGCTCATCTAGAAAATCAGCGAAGCAAACCTTGTGATGTTGTGCCAATGTTCGACACAGCTGACGAAAGTGATATGTCCCCGATCCTAACGGTTTTGACGTGCGTGTCGGTCCATGTGAACACAAAGTGTGAAACTCTGGTGATTTATTCCACCATAGTGGACTGTACAGAGCAAACTGCAATACCGTTCTCCTAGTGCTCAATGCATTGCGAGAAGGCCATTTCAGTCTATTCCAATCTCGCAATACATGCCTCCACCACAACGGGAACATGTTAGCCTTCCATCCAGCTGGATGTGGGGGATTCTGCAGCAGAAAGTCCGCTGATCTAGGGCGCGCGAAAGTTCCAAACCGATCCCGAATCATAGCCATCATTGGACGGTACCACAAATCCTCATCATCATCGTTTGGATGAGAACAGACCGCTGATACAAATTTTTGTAGCATTTGAAGGTGTTGACGGCGTACTATCACCGCAATAACAGGCACACCGATTCCATCGTCCTCTCGTGGCCGATTAGCCAGACCTTTTGGGACAACATTAACCCCGGATTGTCTTGTAGTTACTCGATTGTACAGTACATATCGATTTACTATTCCTTGCCATCGATTCAGATATCGGATTGGAATTGTTATAGTCGACGTAAAATACCATTGCAGTGAGAGAATTTCGGTTTGAGCAAGTAATCGTCTGCCGAGAAGCGTACGAGCCCTTCCCTTCCCACTGGAGGCCTTAAGGGGACAAAAGACACAGATGCATGTACTGAGGCACCTCTGGGGTCCCAGGTCTACGGTCGGTCTGCCTGGTATCAAGACAAGTGGGCCATGATGTTCGCGTGGTATTTCCCGAAGAACTTCTGGGGAGGTGGATCGAAAAGCCGCCATCTCTGGGCGAATATGGTTCTATGGCTGGATAATCCTGCTCTCGAGACTCCGACGATTCTCGGTGCGTCACTGTCCCGACAAACACTCAAAGTGCCAAAGGTGCTGTTTTTACCCATGGGAGAACAACAAAAAGACCCCTACAGTAAGATGACGGCGATCCCTCCTATGGGTTTTGTGGGTATGCAGTCAATTGTAACGGGCAGGATTAGTCGGTTCAGATACACGTACAATTATACGGGTGGCTCTAACAGATCCACCAGAGTTTATCAAGGTTATCCGGATAATTCGGCCTGGATTGGGTTGGACTTTGCGTATGGAGACGGCGAATACCAGGATCTCGTCATGTGGGAGCAGCTCACTGACCAGGCACGAGGAGCCCTCGAGTCGGCAGATTTCGGAGAGGATACTAAGGTTCCCTTTAATGACAAGAACTTTGAGGCGTCTCTGGCAGAAGCATTCCCGTTTTAAATCTAGACCTGTAGTGCAGCAGGGCTGCCGTAGCTTTAGCGTCAGAGGAAGACGGTTAACTCAACGAGTTATGGATTAACACACACCTTATTAAGGGTTAATAGACCTTTATTACCAAAGGCACCTACTAACTACGACCTTAATAAAAGGACTTTCCACTTAGTGTTCCAAATCCAAACTGTTTATTTATCTTTTATTGCGGCTAGCCGCCTAGGGGGTAAATGTATGTGGTTAACTATCTAACATAGTAAAACCAAATGAAATCCTACTTCAAATGCATAACGTGTGGCTCTCAGCCACACACACTCCCTCGAGTGTCCGTACATCAACTATGTACCTTACACAAAGTGTATCCATGTGTGGAACACACCAGGTGTAAACCCGTGTAACCCCGTTACACCACCCCCCACCAAGATGTGGACACCCGTGTCCACGACACTTTCTCAGTGAGGTCTAGTCTTCTCAAGACGTTAGAGGTCACTTTACCTCATCACAAGTTCAAAGAACTTCTGCTCCCAGAGCCCATTATCGAAACTGCATTTCCAATGCTATACCTTTCGCCACGGTCGTCTGACCTCTCTTCGCCTTCGTCCAGTGGACGGATGTCGGGGCGTGACAGCCCGCAATCGCCACAGGCCACAGGCCGCAGTCCTGACAGGGAAGCTGCTCCGCAGCGGCTCAGTGTACGACAGTACCACGATGAGCACCGTCGACGTCATGGCTCCGGCTCCGCGAGCCAACATCCGGGTGAGAGCGGAGCTCCTAGCTCTCCCGAGCCATCTACACCGCGTACGCGTCAGAACGCCTGGCTCGACGAGCTTGAACAGGGCGAGATCGTCCCAGACGATGGCGAGGTGCTTCCAACACGTCAGGAGGCTGCCTCTCAGAGGCCTTCAAGCCCGGCGATGCGCTCTCGCGAGCTGCACACGCCTAATCCGTTCCCGAACCGTGATGGTTCCGCGAACGCCCTGCGCAATGCGCCTCCTCTCTCCTCGAGGAACGAGGACGAGCTCCCTGAGCCAGGTGTGGTCTCCAACGACCTGGACGGGGCTCAAAGCCGACAGCTCGAGGCTGCCTCTCGCGCGCGGTCTAACAGACCTGTGGCCCGCCCCATAGTTGGCACGTCGCGTCGCGACTACGGGTATGAGCGTCTCTCTCCTGCGGAGGTCGTTCGACGCGCTGCTTCGCAGCTCTTGGACACATACACGTGTGGGCGCGCGCCCGAGACGCCTGATGAAGTCGCCCAGCGACATTCGCTCCGCGAGCGCTTCTTGACTCCACAAGTCACAACTCCATCGGAGTACCGGGAGCGTCTGCGTCAGCAGCTCAACGGTGAGGCCGTGCCGGCCATGCGGACGGTACCGGTGGTCCTCTCAGAGGGGGAAACTATGGCCGCTTATGAAGCGCAGTTTCAGAACTGGGTGGAGCTATCCCGACGGCTCCACTCCTTCGATGCTCTCCGAGCTAGTTTCTCGGAAACAGATATCCGCTTAGAGCGGCGCTTACGCCTCGACTTCGCGAAGCGACAAGCAAGACGGCGTGTACCGGGACAACGTCCCTCACGCTACGAGGCACCCCGGCCTCCTGCTCCCGCTGTGAGCAGCCCTACCCATAGCCATGGGTCGGCTGTTACAGCCACTGGTCAAGGCCTGAGCTCAGCTCTTGATCTGTCGTCACCCCACTCTAGTAGTGGGAAGCGCGGCGCGCCCGGCGACTCCGTCGCGCGCCCTGCGGGCGCTCCGTCACCGGGTGATGCCGATCGTAAGCGTCCACGACGTCAGGGCAATCTTGCCGCAGTGGCACCTCGAACTCCCATGAGTTCTGGGAATGAGGGTAACCTCGCCACTTTACCAGATACTGGTTATGACCCTGGCGCCTGCGCCGCGCCATCAGGCGCTCCACATGATAGTGGAGATTCCCATGCTCATCGAGCAGAGCAGGGGGAGGCCGGGCGTCCGCTGGACTCTCGCGCTGCGAGCTTCGGGGACTTCCTCTCCCTACAGAGCCGCGTCCGCTCGGTGAGCGACTACGTCGCCGACGTGGACCGCTCCTCGCATCGCCTAGCGAATGGCCTCGAGGAGGTTGAGCGTCGCCTCGACTGGCTGGAGTCGCCTCAGGCGATGCAGCAGCGGGTCGTAGACCTTGAGCGTCAGATTGCTCAGCTGCAGGGTCAACTCGACCTCTTGGTTCGGATGCAGCCTTACGGCTCTCATCCCGTGGCAATGCCACCGCCGATGGCTCTACCGCCTGCTGCCTTGCAGCTTCCTGTGCCTCCGCACCCTGCTGCTCTGCAGCGTCCTGCTGCCCCGCAGTATCTCGCGCACTCGGACTCTGGTGCTGGGCCCCAGCACCCTGTTGGCTCTCAGCCTCCTGTTGGCTCGCAGCCTCCTGCTGCCTCGCAGCCTCTCGCTGCTTCGCAGCCCTCGTCCGACCCGGCGCTAGCGCCTCAGAGCTCACCCGAGCAGGGTCCCGGTATGGCTTAAGCAAGCCCACGTAGAACACCGGGTGCGTACGCATCTTCTTCGGAAGATTGAGCGTGTACGCCAGGCCCTTCTTGGCCACGACCTTGAACGGTCCAATGAACCGAGGTCTCAACTTGGTCTTAAAGACCGCAGACACTGCATGTGTAGGTAGGTTTTTAGCGTGTAATAAAACAAGATCCCCGATCTCAAACCTTTCTATGTTCTTCCTGCCTTTGGCATCTGCATACTCCTTTTGGAGATCCTGGCTTTCAGCCATCGCGTCGCGCACCTGGCGCATGACGCTCAGTCTCAAAGAGACAAAGTCATCGACTTGCTGGCGAACCGCAACTGGGCTGACATCAGCAAGCCGATCGGCTAACCCTCCCCCATCAAGCCCAGAGCCACACCGTGGCGGCGTTAGAGGGACGCGAGGGTCGACCAAGCCGTTCACATAGAACGGGGTGAAGCCTGTCGAGGCATGCACCGCATTGTTCATAGCGAACTCAACAAGGGGGAGCATCTCGCTCCAGCGTCGTGGCGCTTCAGCGCAGACGCTTCGGAGGATATCCTCCACAACGCGATTCACGCGTTCAGTTTGACCATCGGTCTGCGGGTGATCCGCCGTGGACATGTCCAACTTGGTGCCGAGCACCCTGAACAAGGACGTCCAGAACTTCGCTGTAAAGCGAGGGTCTCTATCAGAGACAATTGCCTCAGGCAAGCCATGTTGGCGAAAGACTCTGTCTAAGAACAGCTTAGCTGTATCCTCACCGTCAACGGTGTCCGGCACAGCCGAAAGATGAGCCATCTTGCTCAATCGGTCAACAAAGACCACGACACCCGTGTTGCCCGCCTTATCCTTGGGAAGGCCAAACACAAAGTCCATACTAATGGACTGCCAACATCCCGTAGGGACTGGTAAACTCGCCAACGGCGCCGCCGCATGCGGCGCGGACTTGGTCCGTTGACATGTCTCGCATGTACGCACATAGGTGCTTGCCCACTTGTACATCTTGGGCCACCAGTACATCTTGCTCACCGAGCCATAGGTCTTTTCACGACCAAGATGTCCACCGACAGGCGTATCATGCACCTCATAGAGGATGCGATACTTAAGATCCTCATCATGAGGGACGACCACTCGAGGAGTGTCCTCAGGGTCAGTGCTGTAATACAGCAGGCCATGATCAAGCGTATAACGCTGCAGCCTCGCGCGTAAGCGCGGTGACAATTCCTTGTCAGAGTCCTTAAACTCTTCGCTCCCAAGAGCACGTAGCAAAGCTACACACGTGTCGTCTTGGGCGTATGCCCTGCGTATAAGGTCGGGGACCGGCGACGTCACAGTAGTGACATGAGTCAGCTCGTAGTCCGGCCTGCGCGATAGCGCATCGGCCACTACGTTAAGCCGGCCCGGCTTATACTTCACCTCGAAGTTGTACTCGGCAAAGAATGAAAGCCATCTTGCCATTCTCTGTGAGAGATGAGGCGACTGAGTCGCAGTGCGTAAAGACGCATGATCAGTATAGATCACAAAGGGCTTAGAGCCGAGTAAATGTACTCTAAATTTGACTAGAGCATACTTTATTGCAAGTAGCTCCTTGTCATGAACTGGATAGTTCTTCTCAGCAGCTTTAAGCTGGCGAGATTCAAACGCGATAACGCGTTCACGCCCTTCGGCGTCTGCTTGTAGTAAAGCACAACCGATTGCAAAATCGGAGGCGTCGCAGACGACGCTAAACGGACGATCCGGGTCCGGAAGCGCCAAGATGGGCGCGTGAAGGAGACTCTCCTTAACAGCCTTGAAGGCTTCGTCGTGAACGACATCCCAGCACCAAGGTGCATCCTTCTTAAGGAGATTGGACAATGGCCGAGCCATATCAGCGTAATTCTCGCTGTACTTGTGCAAGTAATTGGCTAAGCCAAGCCACTTACGCAAGTCTTTCGGGTTCGATGGAACCGGCCAGTCCACAATGGCCTTAACCTTGGCAGGATCTGCCCTAAGGCCTCGCTTCCCAATGAAGCATCCGAGGAAAGGAATTTCCTCCGCGCCAAAGACGCATTTATCTAAGTTGGCATACAACTTATTCATGCGCATGCACTCGAGCACCGCTCGCAAATGGTCAAGGTGGTTCTCCACATCAGACCTCCCGTGCTCCGCACGACTATGGACGAAGATGTCGTCAAAGTACGTCTGAGCGTACGCCCGATGGGGCCTAAACAACTGCGTCACTAGACGGTTGAACGTCGCAGGCGCGTTCGACAGCCCTTGGGGCATCACCAACCACTCCCAGAGCATACCGCTCGGAGTACTCACAGCCGTGAGGGGTATATCGCTAGCTCTCATGAGCAACTGATAATACCCGTCGACCAAGTCGAGTGCACTGTACAACGTACATCCCACCATGTTGTTCTGCAGAACATCCTTTCGAGGAATCGGCGTCTGCGCCGGAATGGTGGCTGCATTCAGCTTATTAAAAGCATGCACTATGCGCCACTTGCCATTAGGCTTTCTGACACAGAACGTGGGTGTCGAGTGCGGAGACTTGCTCTCACGCACCAAGCCGGCCTCGTGCTTTGCACGGAAGAACGCGTCGATGACGTCACATTGCTCCCTTGGTAAGGGCCAATGCCGTGTTACGCAGTATTTGGTTCCAGGAACCAAGTCAATCTCATGACGTACGCCTCGATCCGGAGGCAACCCTGACGGCGGGTCCTTCGACACCACATCGTGGTATTCCTTGATCAAAGGATAAAACGGATCCGAGGGATCCTTGAGGATCGAAGATCCACTCCTAGCGCTCAGCGCTCGCTTCGTGTCCTCAAGAACAGCTTCGTCCACGACGGACGAGGAGTTCAACTCCTCCTCGGGTCGTATCATGACCACCTCGGCAAGCTCGCCGGCCTTTAAGGCCTCGCCAAACTCGGCGACGGACATCTCGTCCAGCTCTAACAGAGCATCAACCGACGGGAGTCGCTCGAGACTTATGTCTCCGTCGACATCCCCTGTCACTCCATTCACGAGTGTGTATAACTGCTCACCGCAGTCGCGTGGAGCCTCACCGCTCAACACGCTGGACACCTCGTCCGACGTCATAGACGTCACAGACGCTCTGCGTCTCTTCCTCCTCTCCCTCCTCGCCCGAGCACGGCCGGATGAGGGCTGCAGGGCGACATCACCGTCGCGCTGCCTAGGTGCCAACGCACTATGGCTCCTCGGAGAGGGAACAGTGTCATTCGAGACACTCAGCGGCGGGTCAGCGACCCTACGAGCACCGCTCAACGGAGTACGTGCCGTTTCACAATTGTCCTTAGGACACAGCGGCGGGTCAGCGACCCTACAAGTACCGCTCAACGGAGTACGTGCCGTTACACATTTGTCCATAGGACACAGCGGCGGGTCAGCGACCCTACAAACACCGCTCGGCGGATAACGCGCCACCCCGCGCACGCCCTGTGAGTCACACTCACGGCAAACAGCAACTTCGTTGCTCACTAACTCTGACATTCCAATGTCCAGCACCATGACCGATTCGGTCTCGTGCTCGCGCCAATAGCGCTTCTGTCTCCGAGCAGAGGTGGGTTCATGACTCGCCAATGCTCCGCTAGGAGACGGGCGCGTAGCGCCCAACGTCTTCGACTTCCAGTCGATCCATGGCTCGTGGCTCTCGAGCCACGCCATACCAAGGATGAGGTCATACCTCTCATCCAGGTCTAAGACCAAGCAGCGTTCCACGCTATCGAAGTCTAAGAACTTCACGCTAAGGTCAATAGAGACCTTCGACACTGTCACTAGTGTCCCCGTCGCAAGACGGACAGAGATCTTATCTCTTCGAGGCTCCTTCAGAGCCTCCGCATACGGTTTAAAACCGTCAACAGTGGAGCGCCGGACATAGTTGCCGGACGCCCCCGAGTCGATCAAGACTCTCCACGGCTTGTCGAAGCCTTTCACGTTCGCTTGAACGACTAGCAAGCCGGGCTTGCACTCACCACGTGAGTAAGAGAGCTTAGCTCTCTGCGGGGCTGAGTCCCGTTCTCTCCTGCCTCCCAGAGGCCCAACAGAACTCAGTTCTTCCCCAGTAGGGCGCCCCGCGCCTACTGGGTTCCGTCGTTTCCCCGCGACGACCCTGGTTGAGAGTTCGAAGCGGCGCTTCGGCTCGATGGAACCTGGGCCTTGTTGCGCAACGGGCAACTAGGCCTCAAATGGCGGGTGCTTCCGCACGTATAGCATCGACGGATGCTGGAGCGCTGCTCAGCAGCATAGAGGTCAGCCTCGTCTTCAGCGTGGCTGAGGTCCATCGGTTCAGGACCGCTCGAAGAGCGCGCGCTACCAGCGCTCGGACCCAGTCTCGCAGACTGGAAGTTATAGTCGGCATTCAATGCCACGTTCACGGCCTCCTCAAATGAGGACGGGTGAACACGGAAAACTTCCGTTCGGGCAGCGCCCGTGCGCAGGCCCTCCATAAACACGGTCACTGCGACCGCCTCGGGGAGAGGGCTCGACGCCATACCGGCGATCAGAGTTCTCAACTCTTGGACATAGTCCATCAACTCCTTTTTACCCTGGCGGGTAGCGAGGAACTTCGACCGTATACGGTACGCCTGGTTAGGCGGCGCGAATACGCGCACTAGTTGCTGTTTCAGCTGATCCCAAGTCGGGAAAGCAGCGTCCACAGACGTGCCGCACGTTAGTGCCCACTCTTGAGCTCGTCCACCGAGCTTCGAGATCGCCAGCGCTACGCGCTGTTGCTCAGTCTGGAGCAGGGCCGATCCCATGGCCATCTCGACCTGTCGGGTCCAGAGAAGGAGGTTCTCCCCTTCCTTCCCCTCGAAGGTCTTCACGCTCAACATGTACGGTTTCGGTCTATTAGACCACTCGTGCGTCGACGACGCGGCCGCGGACGATGCGGCGGACGCCGTTGCGCTCACGCGCTCTTGTACATGCTCTAAGAGCGCCTTCTCGTAGCTTGCAAAAGCCTCCAGTCTGGCGGACACCGCCTCTGGCCCTTGCGAAGCAAGATGAGCAATGCCCTCGGGGCCCAACAGAGACATAAGCTTTTTAAGCGTCTCTTGTTGGCCTGGCGGCAAGCTCGCGAACACAGCGTGTTCCATCCTCTCAGAGGGATCAGTCAAAAGACTCAGTCGCAGGATTGACTACAAGTGCTACCAAGTGCAGCAGGGCTGCCGTAGCTTTAGCGTCAGAGGAAGACGGTTAACTCAACGAGTTATGGATTAACACACACCTTATTAAGGGTTAATAGACCTTTATTACCAAAGGCACCTACTAACTACGACCTTAATAAAAGGACTTTCCACTTAGTGTTCCAAATCCAAACTGTTTATTTATCTTTTATTGCGGCTAGCCGCCTAGGGGGTAAATGTATGTGGTTAACTATCTAACATAGTAAAACCAAATGAAATCCTACTTCAAATGCATAACGTGTGGCTCTCAGCCACACACACTCCCTCGAGTGTCCGTACATCAACTATGTACCTTACACAAAGTGTATCCATGTGTGGAACACACCAGGTGTAAACCCGTGTAACCCCGTTACATGTAGTGTCCAGCGAAAGTAAAGACACGGTTGGGGGAGCCGGCGGAGCTCCCAGGAAGTATAGCCTAGTGTATTTGCGAGTAAATAGCAAAGTGAACAACTATTGTAGTCTACATGGTCCTAGTTGTCTAGGCCCCAATGGTTGGACGCGAGCCGAGTCAACATAAGACGCGTAACAGTGTATCTTGTCATCGTCAGTGTCGATATGCTGTATACAACATTGTCGATACTCTGGATACTGTTCAGGATTTGTTTCCCCACTTCAACATGTACGTGGAGTTGGCTGGCTAAATACATGCATGCGTAGCCTGCCCCTCCAAGCCAGCTGCACGTAGAAGTGGAGTTGTCACCAATAGTTGCCAGTATTGTCATTGTGACGGCACTGTATAAATAATTATCTCGTGATTGGGTACGACTAGTGATAACGCACGTTTCTGTAACGTAATTTCAGTGATCGTTGATCGAGATGTCCCGGCCATAACTATAACTAGTGCAACCAGTTGAAGTTGCTTGAAAATAATTCATAATGAGATCAATATTGATCAGAATCAATTCGGAGTTGCACCAAGTTATAGATATACTACAACACTATATGATAGTGCGTAGTTTAGGAGAATTGGCAGACATTGATTTGTTTTGGCAAAAGTATGCGGAATTTTTTATTGAAAATTGGACTGGCAGTCTTTCCAATACGTACGCAACTTACTGTCCTGCTTCTGAATGTACTGATCCAGTAGAATGTAGACATCTTTGGCCAGAGATGTCAGCGGCTCCCAGGAGTCTTCTACGGACTCCAAGCCTTTCCAATTGACTAAAACCTCATAGTCCTTTATAGACTTGTTCCACCGATGCTTTTTCAGCTGGTTGATGGCCAGGATAATGCCCTGGGAGGCCACGTGCTCGAGGATTTCCTCGGTTACGTTCAAATTTTCGTCTGCATAGAACTTAAGACGTGATGCATGAACATCTAATTCACTCCCTGTCACTAAGTGACGGATTCGGAAGGAGTGTACGTCAGCTCGGACCACTCTGTATGGCCCTTGCCATGTTACTAGCAGCTTGTTCCCTTTCTTTTCGTCCACGCGTGAGCGTAAAACGTAGTCGCCTACGTCGAAGTTGACTACATTGTCACCTCTTTCTTTCTTTTTGTTGAGTAGACGTTGCTTCAAACGCTGATCTGCAATAGGTTGGTGCATTGTGCACAGACTCTGCCGAAGCTGAGCCAAATGTTTGTCAATTGCATCCGAATTCTTCGGTACAGTGACTAGCCTTTTGCTGCTGGGATGGTAGAACTCTGCCAGAGGCGATGGGCATGGCAATCCAGTGAAGAGTTCTACGGGTGCTCGGTTGCCGAGCGAAGGTAGTGCAGTGTGGTTCAAGCTGGCTTGGACCAAAGGTACTAGGTATTCCCAGTCTTTTGTTGAGACTTTGTATTCTAGGGTCATCACCCGTAGCACTTGGAGGATGTCTCGGTTGACGCGCCCACTGACCCGTTGATCCAGGGGCAGTATGCTAGAGTAAAGTTTTGTTGGCTCTTCAGCCGTTTTGAAAGCTCAGCTACCACTTCGTTCTTGAAGTGGCTGCCGTTATCACTTACCCATACTGGTGGGGCTCCAAACCGACTGTGCCAGTCGAGGATGGCAGCGGTGGCAACGGCACTGTCAGCTGTATCGCACACCACGAGCTCACAGAAGTGAGTGGCGTGGTCCTTGAGGACAAGCAAGTACTTGCTGTCTCCGAAAGATTCACCAAGTGATAGGAAATCCCAATGTAAGACTCCATTTCTTTCGTTGCACTCGATAGTTTCACCCCACGGTCGACGTATCATTTTGCCGCCCTTCACATGAGGACACAGTAGGCACGTTGACACAAATGTGTGCACGATACTCCGAATGTCGGGGATATGAAACAGTCGACGCAGGTGATTCACCATCACTTGCTCGCCCCGGTGGCCTTGGGCCCCGCAGTGGGCGATTACACACAGCCGCTGGGTGAGATCCACGCACGCCCTTGGGATCCAGATCCTCTCATTCACCCTCAGCACGCCGTCTGCACCTCGTACTGCGCTTGCGAGTGGCTGATGCTGTAGTTGTGCCTCCATGAACTCGTTCAGGGTCGGCCACGTGAAGTTCTCCTCGTCCAGGGGTCTAAGCGCTTGCTTCACTTCTGTAGTGGTCGATTCTCTCTGCTTTTTCACCTTCTTGCTAGTGAAACGTTTCAACTTCACTGTGGTAGTTGGCTGACCAGCCCATCTGGACAGCATGTCGGCCCAAACGTTGGCTGTTCCGTCGACGTGCTCAATGACATAGCGATAGGACATTAGCTTCAACGCCCAGCGGAGTAGCTTCCCTCGAATGTGTTTTTTGATACTCAAGTCTGGCGCGAAGATATGGATGAGATTTCTGTGATCGCAGAATAGGCGAAACGGTCGAGCTCGAAGTAGCAAATAGTCGAGCTTCTCACATGCCATCACTATTGGATATGCTTCCTTCTCTATGACTGACCAGTTCAACTGAGAACCATGGAAAGTGCCACTTAAACACGTGAGCAGCTGGTGCTTCTGTGCTGTGATCGCTACTTTCGGGTCAAATTCCTTTACCTGAGTAAGGATGATAGAGTAACCAGTATCCGAGGCGTCGGAGAACACACAGGTAGTAGCAGCGTCGTCTGGTAGAGCTAACGTAGCCGCTGTTGCTAAAAGCTCTTTGACATGGTCGTAAGCAGCTTTCTCTGCGTTGTTGAGTTCGATCGTAACCCCTTCAGCAACACGCTTTGTGCGCTTGCTGTTCTTGAGGGCTTCGTCGAGTCTTTTTTGGAGTGGGTCGGCTGATCGAGCGTAGTCTACGATGGACTCGCGCATCCAATTTGCAGCGCAAATAAATTGCTGTAACTGGCCTGCAGTAGTCGGATATGGCATCGAACGTAAGACGTCAATACGCTCTGGGTCGTGGGCGACGCCATCGCTCTTGATAATCCGTCCGCACCACTTTACTGATTGCTGGTACAAACTGCTTTTCTTCACACTCAACTTGAGTCCAAAATCAGCCACCAAGTCAAAGAATTGCTCTAACTTCTGTAGGTAACTGTCAATGTCATCAGCAAAGAGTAGAAGATCATCGATCCAGATAATGAGAGACGTGTACAGCAGCGACTCAAAACAACGCTCCATGGTCTGCTGAAAATGACAGCAGCGTCACAGCACCCTTGCGGCACTCGACGTGGAGTATATATTTTGGAATCAGTGATGTACGACATCAACTCTTGGCTCAGCTCCTCTAGAGGTAGTTGCCAAAATCCTTTTAGGAGATCGAACAGTCCGTAGTGCTTTTTACCTTTGGTGTACTCCAATAGAGTGCTCATGTGAGGCATGGTGCTGATAAGAGCCTCCACTAGGTCATTTACCAAGCGGTAGTCACAGGTTTGCCTGTACTCGTCGTTAGTCGCACCTGGCTTGCGCACTGGAAGCACCGGGCTGGCCCAGCGACTCGTTGGATTCTCATAAACCCATCCGAGTTCAACCAGTTTTTTGTTAAATTCTTGGAGAAACGCTCGAACAGCAGGCGGATAGCGACGTGGCTTACACTTTACAGCACTCGCTCCTTCCTTCAGGCGGATTTTCAGCGGTTTGACTCGTGCCGGAGGGTCCTTGCCTAAATTGATTCTCCAAATATCATGTTTTAGCGCAATGGCGCGAAGCTGTTGTTCAAATTCCCTTGGGAATCCGTGCCCTAATGCCTTTTGCACTAGTTGCTCGACAGCTTCCTTCAGGTCGGTATCCTTCAGAGTTGACGTAAAGATGGGTGCACTGTCCTCGTCGGACAAACAGGCGTCGTCATCCCCTTCACGCTCAGCTAGCTGCTCTAACTGCCGGTTGATGTCGATACCAAGCGTCTTCAACACGTCCTGGCCCAAAATAAATTCAGGTTCTCCATCACTAATCACCAGACACTCCACCGGCTCATGGATTGCAACTGTACCGGGGGCCGTGTTCAGCAACACACGAAGGTTCACCGAAGCTCGACACGTGATCACGTGCTCACCGACAGGACAAATTATCACGGGCGTGGTCAACCGGGTCAATTTAACCGTCGGATCGCGAAGCATGAGCTCTCTGACATGCTCTTGGCTGATTGCCGTTCGGTCGGCACCGGTATCGGCACAATACGGCAATTCCATCACTTCATTTAAAATGACAGTCTTTTCTTCGTTGGGGATACATTCACGAAGACGTTTTAGCCGAGCCACCTCTCGTTTTGATTTTTCCCCACGTTGAGACCGCAATTTCTTACGTATCTCTGCCTTTTCGCTGTCCGTAGCCGTGGGGCATTCCGACAGCCAAATGACATCGCCGCAGTGGGGGCAAGGGGTAGGAGGCACTTTCGGGCGATCAGTGGTCTTGGTAGCTGGCTGTGAGCCAGTACTATTCGTCGTCTCCGCTAACCTTGCTTTCTTTACAGGTTTCTTAGCGCCTGTACGCACAGATGCACGATCAGGTTCACGATCCCCTCGATCACGATCGCGCTTGGCGCGTCGTTGGTTTTGAAAGGATTTTTCATGATCGAGTGCCTTCTCAAGGATTAGGTCATGGAGTACGACCTCGTCCTCTCGAGCTTTTCGCACTTGAAAACGAGCTGTCCGGTCCTTTTCCTCTCTTAGAGCCTTAGGCTCAAGCGACTTTATCAGAATGGAACACAGCTGCTTCGTTCCATCAGGACCAGTGAAGAAAACGTGCCATCCGTGATCTTCAATAATTTCACGACATAGTTTGAAGTATTGGATCACACGTTCGTGAACATCACTTTCACTCAGGTCCATTCGCAGATTTTCGGCCATTTCTAGGTCGATATCGGGCACACTGTTGTTTTTCACTGAGGAAATGATTTTCTCAATTTCCTCCAGTATGATGGAGTCGGTGACGTCGTCGATGGATATCTTCCATCGAAGACGGCACCACTCTCGAAGAAGTCCTTCGTCAAAGGTGTTCTTGATCGGGACGATCAGATCATCCGTATCGCCCTTGGCACGATTTCGGATGATGTCCTCGTATTCCCGACGTTCCTTACGCCACTTCACCAACGCCGCATGGGACGTCCTGGTGATTCGTGGTGGAAGGATCGGCGTGAAGATGGGGGCTGGCCCTCTCTCAGCCTCGCCGTCAGGTAGCGTTGAGCTCTGAGCTCTGGTCTTGGTCATGTCTTGATTAAGCAGGAGATCTGCTAAAGAATTCTTTGTAGTGTCCAGCGAAAGTAAAGACACGGTTGGGGGAGCCGGCGGAGCTCCCAGGAAGTATAGCCTAGTGTATTTGCGAGTAAATAGCAAAGTGAACAACTATTGTAGTCTACATGGTCCTAGTTGTCTAGGCCCCAATGGTTGGACGCGAGCCGAGTCAACATAAGACGCGTAACAGTGTATCTTGTCATCGTCAGTGTCGATATGCTGTATACAACATTGTCGATACTCTGGATACTGTTCAGGATTTGTTTCCCCACTTCAACATGTACGTGGAGTTGGCTGGCTAAATACATGCATGCGTAGCCTGCACTACAAGACCCATTGACGCATGGGTAGACCAAATTGGATTCATCCGGATCATGACATGAATTACGAATAGGATACGGAGATGTAGGTGATGATAACAGCAGTCAAAATGACGAAAAGACTTATCACAAGAGCATTGGTCCAGTTGAAGCAGGAGGTACAGTCCAGCTTAGGGTGCAGGGCTCGACACCGACTTGAACACGTGCTCAAAGCACGCAAAGTGCTAGAAAACGATCAGCAAGACCGAAACGCGGTCATCCAGCGGCTTCGAGAGTACCAGGACTTTATAGTCCTTCCAGATGACAGTCAGCTATAGCCACAGGACATTCGGTATTTAAAGTCCTTGACACTCGGTGCAAACAATGGCGATGGCATACATGGAGAACCAAAGTTAGCACCATTATTACCCGTTTGTCAGGTAAGTTTCGTTGCTCGTGATGCATGATGCCGACGGAGCCGAGAGACTTGCGTGATAGGTCTGGAGAGCCTGAAGGTTGGGCATAAGTACTAAATCGTGATCGGGTGGTCGTGCCAGACTCCCCACTATAGATAGAGTCTCCTTAAGTTGGGTTTGGGGGAAAACTCCATTTGGATCATATAAGGAACGGATCAGTTTTCTTATACTTTATTTTGTATGCTTGTGATCATGGATAATCGTCCACTTTTTCGGGAGTGAGGAGCGAAGACGTAGCAAACCCGCGCGGTATTTGCGTAGCGACGAGCTCCCCAGCGAACACCATAACTTGTTTTTCTACCGAGGGGGTCAGGAGGTGCAACCCCCAGTATTATACTCCTGTGCATTGCTGAAAAAGGCATATTGTGAGTTCTACTCAAAATTTCCGCGTGCGGTTCTTCAAACCAATCGCACACCGAATCGCGCAAACCTCTCTCACAGCATAAATATATGCATATAGAGAGTGTTTCAAGACTGCAGCCTCTCGTACTTCTCCTTGTCCTGCTTCAAAATCAAGTGGGGCTCGACCGAAGTGACCGTGAGCGCCAACTCGTCCAGCAGCGCCGAGAAGACCCAGCTCTGCGCCACTACCGTCTCGCACCAGAAGGGTGGTACGACAGTAGCACCCCTGCGCCGTCGACCCACCCACGAAGCCGTAGCCCGTCTCCAGCTCCCAGCACACCTCCATCTATCTGGTTGGCGTAAAACGCGCTGAGCTAGTGCCAGCAGCCACTGCTGCATTGCAAGTAAAGATGGCTGATGAAGCGGCAAGAGTGGAGACTCCAGGGCCAGCATTGACAAATGCACAAGAAGGCAGAAGCACTGAGCCGTGTGCGTCAGGACGTCGCCCAACGTCCGTACTAGGGATGCCACCTTCGACGTCGCCAGCCTTGCGCGTATCGCCGTACCCTTTGCAGGAGCGAACTCCACCTCAGGCGGTTCCATCCTTAGCAGCTCCAGCGCGTCAGCCAGCTCGTGTATCACTAAGCACGTCACCATATAATCCAGAGCAACACCGACTACAACTTGTGGTGCAAGCCGTCGTCAAAGACACTGTTGGGATGCGTGATTCATCCGGCAAGATGCTAGATGTTTTCGCTGCAAATGGATCCACTTTTGAAGCTATCCGGCACAAGCTTTAAATTCGAATGCCATATCAAGGGCCAGGCCGTTAAATATGCTGACACATGGACTTGTGTAGCCCCGAGTGAGTCAGCATGGAACAAGGTTATGCAATTTAAGGTCAATGGGCGCATCATTCCGACATCAAAGTCTGAAGAAGCGTGGAACCGTTGGGTTGCTTCACTACGTGGCGACACAGTCACCTTAATGCTTTACACCTGTGGCCTAAGCATATCAAATGCACGAATCCTCGACGAGTTTAAGGTGGCCTGTATCCGACCAGAGCACACAGACCGTTCTGGTGCTGCTGCAGAGGCTTCGATTCTTGAGTTGGTGGAGCGACTCCGTGAAATTTGGGGAGCAACGTTTCAAGCCAGCGCTGCAGCATGGCGAATGTGGGCGAATGAAATCGTGCGTAATCTAGATCGCTCAACGTGGGAAAATGCCGTGTTGGACCCCCCCCCCCTCAGCTAGGATATTGCCGATGCTCCAGGCAGCTAATGCGCGAGTTGAGCAACATCTTGCAGATCTAACTAAATCGGCGGATTTGGCTCTTGATATTGTTGAAGCTTCGCTTAAGGACAACGAACAGCTACATCATCACTGGGAGATGTTTGGCTTGCGTTTAGCAAATCAGAAGGACGCACTTGAAGCGCGCAAGAGGACACTTGAAGGCATCCGCGCAAATATACCTCTACATCCCCTTTCGACTGTGCCTGATCCACTGGCCGCAATGGAGAACATGGAGGACATTGAACACCAAGAGTAGTATTTCGGTAAGTCGTTTTATTAGCTTTCGAATTCATGCGTTTGCCTCGTTAAAAAATCTAAATGGTTGCTATCGATGCCTTGAACTTCCAAGCCCTCCTGTCTCGCATCTTGTTGATTCTCTCTTGACAAGGGGCCAGTCGGATCAAAATGCCCTTGCACTGCCCAACCGCAGTGCTGAAAGACGTTAGACATGTCAAATTTTTCAAAACGCGTAAACGTTTCAATAGTAAACCTGTTCCTATTTGCTCATGTGGAGGTAAACAAGTCGTCAGACATCGCGCACGGATTACTGTGAAAGGCTGTCAACAGCAGTATGGAGTCAATTTTTGGGAGACTTATGCTCCAGTGGTGTCGTTTGAAGCCGTGAAGTTTGTGCTATTGCTAGCACTACACTACAACTTTCTGGTGGAACATGTAGATTTTGTGACGGCATTTCTTAATGGTCCAATTGGCGAGTGATGTTCACGTGTGCAATCAAACTGCAGTGTTGCACAATGTACATGTGGACACAGTACACTACTTAGAAGTCTCTGTAGAGATCTTGGCCATCCTCTGCGTACAAACGAACAGGTTATGAGCCCAACTGGAAGCAGGTCGCTACCACTTGACTCAACATAGTGCCTCTGAAATGACCTCTTAATATAGCCGAACATAAACTCAATCGGATTGAAGAATGGGCAGTAGGCAGGCAGGAAAATAGGGATCACTCCGATACTCCGGAGGAAATGAATTATTTCTGGGTCTCGATGAATCGAGGCGCCATCCAAAATCCAAACCGAATTGGTGCCAGGGTACTGACGAACGTTTCCACGAGTTGAATAGGCAAAATCTCTGCAGCTCTTGAAGAAATTGACACGGTCGAACGTTCCGTCGGTGTCATAATAGTCGATGATTCCGTTAATTCCCATGAATGCCAGGACTGAAACGCGTGGTTTTCGTTGGAAATCACCACGAATTGCAATTTTTTGTCCCCTAAGCGAATAGCCCCGCTTGCGGATCATCCCACGATTATCAAATGAAACTTCATCTAAAAAGACAATGTTTCGGTGGCACCAATCGATAGAACTGAGCTCTTCCACAAAGCGAAACACGTCCTTCTCTTTGATATGCATCGCTCTTCGCTCAAGCACTTTGCGAGTAAATCCGCAATCATGCAGTATTCTCCACACAGATGTCTTTGAAATGCTCGTTTGATGGGCCTCGAGGAAAGCTTCCTGGGCCTCATCTAAATAAGCAAGAGGCTGCTTCGTGAAAAACTCGCATAGCCACGTTCGATGCGCCTTTGTAAATGCTCGCGTTGAACTTGCTTCATCCCGCTGGTAGGTCCCAGTTCTCTCGTAGACGTGGATCCAGTTTCCAATCGTTTTTGCCGACTTGTGATAGATTCGAGCAAGGTCCTTGCGCGAATATCCGAGGCAATAAAAGCCGTAGAGACAATGAAATACTGTGTTGGGGGGGGCATGCCGGCTTGTTACTGCTTCTTCCATTAACACGAGCGAGCTATGCCTAGGCTCTTCCTGCCCAACATTTTAAACAAAAGCATTAGCATAACGGCGTAAATATGACACCCTCGTACTACACACCTGAGGCACGACGCCGCTGCAGCGCGGAGCGGAAACTTGCCGTTGTGGATTTGTTTAGTTGTATTCTGACCAATCAGAGCAGCCTGTGGGTTTGATATGCGGTTCGACCAGTAGGCCAGAATGTGTAAATTTGGACGGAATTGACAATACTAGAAGTAAGATCAAGTACATCAGATCCGTTCCGTATATGATCCAAATGGGGGTTTGAATATTTAAATCCCCATTTGCACACTCTCGTATGACTAAGAGTCAGTTCATCCTCTGTTAGCCAATTTTACAGGCTGACCAATTCAAATCATCAATCTATCATGATCAATGATGGCGAGCCCGCTTCAAGTGCGTAAACCAACAAAGCTGTCGGGAAAAGAGACAGTTACCTGGTAAACCTTGGTAAAGCACTTCATTCTTTTCGCTAATTAATCGACGCAGTTCTCGATTCACCTCCAATCCCACAACTCTATCGGACTTCATGAATCTCGTTCCTGCCTTGGTGCTTTTTCTAGCACTCGCCCAAACTGTTCTTGGTGCTACAATTGGGCACGATAAAGTCCAGCCTTTCGACCAACCTGACCCCGTGACGGTCTCTGAGAAAGCAGCAGTCAAGTACAAGCCACAACTCCAGATATCCGACAGTTGCGTCTCATTTCCAGCCGTGAATGCTGCTGGAGAAATCACTGGAGGCCTCAAGGGGACAAAAGGCACCGACGGATGTACTGAAGCGCCTCTGGGGTCTCAAGTCTACGGCCGCTCGACCTGGTATCAAGACAAGTGGGCCATGATGTTCGCGTGGTATTTCCCGAAAAATTTCTGGGGGGGAGGAGCGAAAAGCCGTCACCTCTGGGCGAACATGGTTTTGTGGATTGATAATCCCGCCTTGGAGACTCCGAAGATTCTCGGTGCGTCACTGTCCCGACAAACTCTTGAAGTGCCCAAAGCTGTATTTTTATCCATGGGAGAGCAGCAGAAAGACCCCTACAGTAAGGTGACGGCGATCCCTCCTATGGGTTTTGTGGGTATGCAGGCAATCCAAACGGGCAGAATTAGCCGATTCCGGTACACGTATAATTACACTGGCGGCTCTGACATATCCACGAGGGTTTCTCAAGGTTATCCGGACAATTCGGCCTGGATCTCGTTAACGTTTGCGGGTACCGACGGCGAGTATCAGGATCTCATCATGTGGAATCAACTCACGGACCAGGCACGAGCGGCTCTCGAGTCGGCAGATTTTGGAGAGGATACCAAGGTTCCATTTACCGACAAGAACTTTGAGGCAGCACTAGCACAGGCGTGGCCGTTCTAAATCTAATTTCGATCGATCTGGATTTCAGAAACAATAAAACCCAATGAATCTGAGGAAATTCTTTCATCGAATGTGCAAAATATGCGAGATATTCTAATGAGGCAACAGTACAGAAATCCGAGATCATCGTGCAGAAGAAGAGTCGCGTACGGGTGTCCCTACATCACGTTTGTGAATCAGTAAACCGACAATTCCATGGAATCTAGAATTTCCACAATTATTAATCCGTCCGTAAAAAAACTGGAGTTGGGTTACGTCGAGGCAACTTTCTTCACCCGCTAATTAGTTGCCATGCCGCTGGAGTGCTCATTCCCTTATATCCCTCTTGGAAACGACTCAATTACCACTTACTCTCGAAGTGATCAATGACTCCAAGGAAACCAGCGACTGTCGTGACCGTCACCGGCATCCTTGCTGCTGGAATCGCATCGGCCGACGTCTCTATCTCCGTGCAGTACGACGCAACGTACTCGCTATCAGAGTACAGTGGCCATTCGTGTTCTGGCAACGGAAAGACTCCCGCAGGAACGGTTTGTCCCAGGGCTGGCGACGTCGCCACTGCCGACTGCTATCCTTATCTGTCGTCCTTTAATGGAACGGATTGTGTAGCCCCCGTGGACGCTCACTGTGTCCTCGTGAAGGGCAACAAATGGGGTTGCTCCTTTCTCAAATCGGGTGGAGAGACTGACAGTAAGACGGAAGGATACGAGTATGCAGATACTGCCACGCCGACAGTGGAGACTACTTACCCGACATCGTACCCAACAACTCAGACGTCAGCACCTTACGAGTCGGAAACGACACAGCCCCCGTATGAAGTGGAGACGACGGAGTCACCGTACGAAACGGTGACCGCAGAGCCTCCGTACGAGTCTGAGTCGACAGAGTCACCGTACGAACCCAAAACGACGGAGCTGGTGTACGAAGCGGAGACGACGCAGCCTCCCTACGATATTGTGACGACAGAACCTCCTTACGAACCTGAAACCACGGAGGTTGTGTACGAACTGGAAACGATGGATCCTGTGTATGAATCGGTGACAACTGAACATCCATACGAACCTGAAACCACGGATCCTGTGTATGAAGCGGTGACCACTGAACATCCATACGAACAGGAAGCGACGCAACCCCCATATGAAATGGCGACGACGGAGCCTCCGTATGAGTCCAAAACTCCTGGACCTGCCTATGAGGCGGGGGCTACGAAGCCAACTCAGTCTGCATATGGAACGGAGTCGACGCAGGCTCCATGTGAAGAGGTGACGACGGAACCTGTAGAAACAACGAAACCTGAGTATGATTCAGATACGACTGAACCCGTGTACACTCAACCACCATACGAAACAACTGAACCCGTGTACGATGAAGATACGAGTGAATCAGTGTACGATGAAGATACGAGTGAATCCGTGTACACGCAGTCTCCATACGAAACGACAGAACCCGTATACACACAACCTCCGTACAAATCGACAGAACCTGTTTACACTCAGCCACCTTATGAAACCGTGTACACCCAGCCTCCGTACGAAACGACTGAACCTGTGTACGATGAAGATACGAGTGAATCCGTGTACACACAGTCTCCATACGAAACGACAGAACCCGTGTACACTGCTCAACCTTCGTACAAATCGACAGAACCTGTGTACACTCAACCTCCGTACGATTCGACTGAACCCGTGTACACTCAACCGCCATACGAAACGATTGAACCCGTGTACGATGAAGATACGAGTGAATCAATGTACACGCAGTCTCTATACGAAACGACAAAACCCGTATACACTCAACCTCCGTTTAATCGACAGAACCTGTGTACACTCAACCTCCATACGAAACGACAAAACCCGTATACACTCAACCTCCGTACAAATCGACAGAACCTGTGTACACTCAACCTCCATACGAAATGACTGAACCCGTGTACACTCAACCGCCATACGAAACGGAACCTGTGTACACGAAGCAGCCGTACAAAACGACGGAACCCGTGTATGATGCTGAAACGGTGTACGTGACGACGGAACCCGTGTACAAACCGACGTCTAAACCTCCGTGCTGATGATGACGATGACAACGAACAGAACAACTGGTGCTTAGTGTTGTCTTGCCGACGCACCCCACTTTTGTTTGGACTGCATATTTGCGTTTATTTCAAACACATTCGATGTAGGAAATCCTATTCATAATACATGAAAGCATTGTTTCAGATCCAAACCTCCGGAATCTGCCGACTCGAAGGCCCATCGTACTTGGTCCGTGAGCTGATTCCACGTGATGCGAACTGATACTGGCCGTCACTGCCCACAAGGTTAACGAGATTCAATCCGAATCGTTGGGGTAACCTGGATAGAACCTGGTGGATGTGTTCGAGCCACCGGTGTAGTTGTAGGCGTACCTTAACCGACTAATCCTACTTGTTCGGATTGCGTGTGCACCTCGTTACCTTTGTTCCCCAAATCGACATTAAGTGAAGTTTTGGCTCTTTGGGTTTTTGTCGGGACAAGTGAATCGTAGGAGAGTGTTTACCAGAGCATTAAAGATGACGCATTTTTATTTACCTTCCGGGAAGCTTTTCCATCACCCACTGTCTCGATTCCTACGATTCAGTGACGATAGCACCAACTTACGAACCTGGAACAACTGAACTTGTGTACGAACTGGAGACGACTCAACCTCCGTATGAATTGGCGACGGCGGAGCCTTCCTACGATACAGTGACGACGGATTTTTCTTACAAGCTGGAGACATCACAGCCCTCGTCTGAAGTAGAGACGACAGAAGAACGGTGACAACAGAGCCTCTGTGTGAACTGAAGACAACTCAGCCATTGTACGAGTCGAAAGTACCTGTGTATGAGTCTGATAGGACGATATAACAAACGTTAACTCCCGGCCTCCATGCGAGGCCACGTCACCGTATGAAGTACGGAGCATCCATACGAATAATTCAGTCTCCATACAAGTCTAAAGCCACGGGAACTGTGGTTTAGTGATAAACCTGCGCACAACTCGTTGACGACCCAGCCTTTATACAAAGTAGAGTCGACAGATCCTCCGTGCGAAGAGTTGACGTGTTTACGATGTGGATACAGCAGACCCTAAATAGGAAGTGGTGCCGACTTAGCCTCCGTACGAAGCGATGGTAAAACTTGTGTACAAACCAGATACGACCGATCCTCAAGTCACTTGGGCAGAGACTACCTGCACAGTCTCAAAGTTAGACTGTGCAGCTGATGCACAGTCTCGAGGTATTTATACTTGGTTTTTGTATGGTGTTCACAGCGATCTGTTTGGGCTGAACAAAGACGGGCAGCGCTCGCTAGCGCTCGCGAAAAAAAAAAATAAGACCGGCTTCGTTCACGCCCTCACGCTTTCGGCTTTGGCGGGAAGCCCTCTCCCCCTGCCACGCCGTGACGCTGCGGGGACGTGCGCGGTTCGCTCGCTATCGCTCGCTCAATGTTGCCAAAACAGGCTGTTTTATTTACGAGACTGTGCAGGGAGACACTCTCAAGTCACTTGAGTCAAGTGTCCATTTTATGTGTGTGGTGTGTGTGTGTGTGGGGTGGCAAGCTGCCACTAACAACAGAGCCTCCCCACAAAGCCGTGACGACGGAACGTGCGTCAAAGCTAAGGCGACGAAAGAGGAGGATACGACGTTATCTCCGTACAAGACGTTGAAGACGCAGCCTCCGTGCTAATAACGCTAGCAAGACAGAACGACGGGCCTCAGCAATAAATTCAATCACAACCGTGCTTCCTGCGTTTTGACACACCATTCATTTCCATAGCAAAAACAAAGATGGAAGCCTCTTTTACTTGTCTGATTTTACCACCCACGGATTCTTGGCCTCACTCTCAGTGAGAGTCTCACAGCATCCGCAAAACTTAAAAGTGTTATCGTATCTGTCGGCCAAACGATTCTACGACTCTATTCTAACACATACGAGTGGATGTCCAGCCATTTTGGAGCGAGGGATACAAAGGCCTCCACCGTAGAGAAAAAGCTACATATCCTTTGCTCTTTACCACGTCGACTGTTGAATTTGCAAACTTCGCTTCAAGTCGGAGTGTTGGTCATTTTGTTGAAGTTGTGTACACATTGTGTACAACAGCCACGTGGCTGTTTGATAAGCAAGTACAGTTTCTGTCGTCAATTCGTAACTTGCAAAACCTTATCACCTTTTAAACCAATTCTTAAAAAATCACAATTCATACTGACATCCTGTTGAACTACTGTAATAACGAATACAATTCGTCTATACCATCCCTTTTATCCACATCGCTCCGAAAGGGACACTGTACAAACGTCCACGTGGCTCTCGTACTTAACTGAATAGATTCCACATACACGTGGCGATCCGACCTCGAAGACACTCATTCGAGAATTTGCGCTGCTTCAAGCAAGACCATCACTCCCGACCATCACTCTGTAACATGCTGACCAAGCTTGTCGTTGCGCTGGCCGCTGTGGCCGCCTCTGTGGCTCAGGCCGAGCTCTTCCGCGAGACGTTCGACGACGCCGACTGGGAGAGCCGCTGGGTGGCTTCGACGTGGAAGCCTGCGGCCGAAGTGGGCAAGTTCGAGCAGGTGGCCGGCCAGTACTACACACAGGAGGACGACAAGGCCATTAAGACGACCGAGGACGCCCGATTCTACGCGCTGACGGCCAAGTTCGCCAAGCCCTTCGACAACAAGGACAAGGACCTGTACTTGTCGTACCTAGTGCAGCACGAGCAGAAGCTGGACTGCGGCGGCGCTTACATCAAGCTGCTGCCTGCCGATGTGGACCAGGCTAACTTCGGCGGCGACTCGCCATACAACGTCATGTTCGGCCCGGATATCTGCGGCAGCACCAAGAAGACGCACGCGATTCTCAACTACGCGCGTCCGGGAGAGGAAGCGGTGAACATGGACCACAAGGACACGATCCGTGCGGAATCAGATACTGATGCGCACTTGTACTCGTTCGTGCTGAAGAAGGACAACACGTACGAGGTCAAGATCGACGGCAAGAGCATTAAGCAAGGCTCGTTGGCTGACAGCTGGCCGTTCCAGCCGGAGAAGCAGATCAAGGACCCCAAGCAGTCCAAGCCTGAGGATTGGGTGGACACGAAGCAAATCCCCGACCCGGAGGACAAGAAGCCCGAGGGCTACGACGACATCCCCAAGACGATCCCGGACCCGGAGGCTGAGAAGCCTGAGGACTGGGATGATGAAGATGATGGAGAGTGGGAGCCCGCTATGATTGAGAACCCAGAGTTCAAGGGCGACTGGAAGCCGAAGATGATCGACAACCCGGACTACAAGGGCGAGTGGGTGCACCCGCTCATTGACAACCCGGACTACTTCGAGGACGAGCACATGTATAACGTGGCCAAGAACGTGGGCGCCATTGGCTTCGAGCTGTGGCAGGTTAAGAGTGGCACTCTCTTCGACGACATCCTGGTCACTGACAACGAGGACGAGTTTAACGCACACGAGGAGGCTGTCCTTGCTAAGACGGACGCTATGGCCGCCAAGAAGAAGGAGATCCAGGACGAGGAGAAGGCCAAGAAGGAGGCTGAGGCGAAGGCTAAGGAGGCTGAGAAGGAGGACGCCGACGAGGCTGACGAGGACGAGTCTGAAGAGGAGACCAAGGAGGAGGCTAAGGAGGACTCCGACGAGGCTGAGGAAGACGAGGTCAAGGAGAAGGCTGAGAAGGACGAGCTGTAGATGCTTCCTACTGAGTCTAGTTCCCTCCTTACTTTTTTAACTTTTTGTTTCGCTTGCGCAACAAATACACGTAGAGTTGGTCAATAGTGAGCTTCTTCTCTGTGTCTACATCAAGATTTGAAAATGACGATGTTCACGAAAGATAATCACTTACCAAAACTCGCAGTACCGGTAATACTAAATGTAGTGTGTTAAGTTGGGGAGGGGGGGGGGGGTAAAACTTCCCCACGCGATGAATTCAGTTAGTAGTATCACCTTGGTGCTCTGCACTACCGGTAGACAGCGTAATTAATTCAGATAATTCTCGCGGCGTGGATTTACAAGTTCTAGTATGTATTGTTGAAGTGCAGTTTACAATTCCATGGAATCTATAATACTGTCGAATTTCCACAATTTTGACCCGTCCACAAAATACCGCTTTCTTCTGGCGCGTTGGGTCACGTCGAGGATATTTTGCCATATCGGAGAGCTCATTCCTCAATTTCCCCTCTTGGAAACGACTCAACCACCGACACAACTTGCTCTCGAAGTGATCAATGATTCCAAGGAAACCAGCGACTGTCGTGACCGTCACCGGCATCCTTGCTGCTGGAATCGCATCGGCCGACGTCTCTATCTCCGTGCAGTACGACGCAACGTACTCGCTATCAGAGTACAGTGGACACTCGTGCTCTGGTAACGGAAAGACTCCCGCAGGAACGGTTTGTCCCAAGGCTGGCGACGTCGCCATTGCCGACTGCTATCCTTATCTGTCGTCCTTCAATGGAACGGACTGTGTAGCCCCCGTGGACGCTCACTGTGTCCTCGTGAAGGGCAACAAATGGGGTTGTTCCTTTCTCAAATCGGGTGGAGAGACTGACAGTAAGACGGAAGGATATGAGTACGCAGATACTGCCACGCCGACAGTGGAGACTACCTACCCGACATCGTACCCAACAACTCAGGCGTCAGCACCATACGAGCCGGAAACGACCCAGCCAACGTATGAAGTGGAGACGACGGAGTCACCGTACGAAACGGTGACAGCAGAGCCTCCGTACGAATCAGAGACGACCCAGCCACTGTACGAGTCTGAGTCGACAGAGTCACCGTACGAACCCAAAACGACGGAGCTTGTGTACGAAGCGGAGACGACACAGCCTCCCTACGATATTGTGACGACAGAACTTCCTTACGAACCTGAAACCGCGGATCCTGTGTATGAAGTGGTGACCACTGAACCTCCATACGAACCAAAAACGACACAACCTCCGTATGAAATGGCGACGACGGAGCCTTCGTACGAATCGGAGACGACCCAGCCTCTGTACGAGTCCAACACTCTCGGACCTGCCTATGATGCGAGAACTACAAAGACTACTCAGTCTGCATACGGGACGGAGTCGGAACAGCCTCCATGTGAAGAGGTCACGACGGAACCTGCATACGATGTAGAAACAACCGAACCTGTGTATGATCCAGAAACGACTAAACCCGTGTACACTCAACTTCCGTACAAATCGACAAAACCTGTATACACTCAACCTCCGAACGAATCGACAGAACCTGTGTACACTCAGCCTACTTACGAAACGACAAAACCCGTATACCCTCAACCTCCGTACAAATCGACAAAACCTGTATACACTCAACCTCCGTACGAATCGACAGAACCCATGTACACTCATCCTCCGTACGAATCGACTGAACCCGTGTACACTCAACCTCCGTACGATACGACTGAACCCGTGTACGATGAAGATACGAGTGAATCAGTGTACACGCAGTCTCCATACGAAACGATAGAACCTGTGTACACTCAACCTCCGTACGAAACAACAGAACCCGTGTACACTCAACCACCTTATGAAACCGTGTACACCCAGCCTCCGTACGAAACGACAGAACCCGTGTACACTCAACCTCCGTACGAAACGACAGAACCCGTGTACACTACTGAACCTGTGTACGAAACGACTGAACCCGTATACACTCAACCTCCGTACGAAACGACTGAACCCGTGTACACGCAACCGCCATACGAAACGGAACCTGTGTACACGAAGCAGCCGTACAAAACGACGAAACCTGTGTATGATGCTGAAACGGTGTACGTGACGACGGAACCCGTGTACAAACCGACGTCTAAGCCTCCGTGCTGATGACCATAGCAACGAACAGAGCAGCTGGTGCTTAGTTTTGTTGCCGACGCACCCCACTTTTGTTTGGACTGCATAATTGCGTTTATTTCAAAACACATTCGATGTAGGAAATCCTATTCTCAATACATGTAACATTGTTTCAGATTCAGAACTGTTCATTAATTGAATGATGGGTTCTGCTTTAGATTTAGAACGGCCACGCCTGCGCGAGTGCTGCCTCGAAGTTCTTGTCGTTAAATGGAACCTTGGTTTTCTCTCCGAAATCTGCAGACTCGAGGGTCGCCCGTGCTTGATCCGTCAGTTGATTCCACATGATAAGATCTTGATACTCGCCGTTTACATTCACAAACTCCAACCCGATCCAGGCCGAACTGTCCGGGAATCCATGATAAACTCTGGTGGATGTGTTCGAGCCACCGGTGTAATTGTACGTGTATCTGTATCGACCAATTCTGCCCGTTTGGATTGCCTGCATACCCACAAAATGCATAGGATCGATCCCCGTTACCTTTTTGTAGGGAACTTTCTGTCGGTCCGCAAGTGAGAAGAGAAAAAGAGCCTTTGGAGGATCAAGTGTTTGTCGTGATAGCGACGCACCGAGGATCTTGGGAGTCTCCAGAGCGGGATTATCAATCCACACGACCATATTCGACCAAAGGTGACGGCTCTCTCCTTCACCTCCCCAGAAGTTTTTCGGGAAATACCACGCGAACATCATGGCCCATTTGTCTTGATACCAGGTCGACCGACCGTAGATTTGAGACCCCAGAGGTGCTTCACTGCATTCTTCCGCTTGTTTTGTCCCCTTGAGTCCTCCAGATAGTTCTCCAGCAGCATTAACGGCTGGAAATGAAACACAGCCACTTCCAATCACCAGTTGTGGCTTGTACTTGACTGCTGCTTTCTCGGAGACCGTCACCGGGTCGGGCTGTTTGAATGGCTGCACTTTATCGTGATCAATGGTGGTCCCAAGAACAGAGTGGGCGAACGTAAGGCACAGTAACACGGCTGGAATGAGCTTCATAACGGATAGCGTTGTGGAGCCGACAGTGAATCTAGGAATGAGGCTAGTCCCCAGCCGTGGATTTATCTGGTACACTGTCCACAGATGATGATGCAAGAGTTTATCATCATCACAATGCAGTCACTTTATTCTCCGTATTGAATGTGTACTATTTGAGTGCATAAGCGATATCTTGAGCCTCACTTCCGACATTATCGCGGTTCATTCATGCTTTCCTCATTTCAATTGTTAAGGCTGTTTACTTTTGCTTAAGTAGTGTTTCGAAGTTGTAATTTGACAACCGCAAAAGCCTCTTCGATTTCGAGATTCCAGACCACTAGAACGGGAATGCTGCCGCTACAGACGCTTCAAAGTTATTGAGGGTTTCTAGCGCCTGGTCTGTACGTTAATCTCACGTGATGAGCTCCTCATACTAGCTATCCTTATCCCCAGAACTTCAACTGTGGTCAACTCTGGTAGACGTACAGACGAAGTCGCCGACTCCTCATCCCACGAGGTTCATGGAGTATCCCCTTGTAGATGTCGTACGGTGTTGTCTCTGGGGCTCCCGTAATCAAGACCTTCTTGGGTACTTCTACACTCTGTTGTTCCATTGGCGTTTAGACTTACGGTCGGTCAGAGGTGGATTTTCGGATAGAAGTCTTTCGGGAAATGCCAGGAATACATCATAGTCCACTTGCCTTGGTAGGTACCTAGTTGAACGACCGTAGATTTGAATCCCCAGAGGCGCTTCACCACATCTGCCATTGTGTTTTGGATCTTTGAGCATCGCCCCACAGTAACATCTCCAGCAGCATTTAGTAGGTAAAGAAGCGCTGCCGCCTCGAAGTCGAAGCTGTGGCTTGAACTTGTTTGACGCCTAGTTAGAGATCGTGACTGGGTGGGATTGCACTTTATCATGATCAATTGACCCATCTAGTGACGAATAGAGTACCTGTCGGTCTGTAGGACAAGCAGCAGTATCTGGATCACACCCAAGAACAATTCATAAAATGATTTATGAGTTTCTGCAGTAATTTAAAACGACTTAGTTTTAGAACGGCCACGCCTGCGTGAGTGCTGCCTCAAAGTTCTTGTCGTCAAATGGAACCTTGGTTTTCTCTCCGAAATCAGCCGACTCGAGGGCCGATCGTGCTTGATCCGTGAGTTGATTCCACATGATGAGATCTTGATACTCGCCGTCTGCATTCACAAAGTCCAACCCGTGCCAGCCCGATTGGTCTGTGTACCCATTATAAACCCTGGTGGATGTGTTCGAGCCGCCCGTGTAATTGTACGTGTATCTGTGTCGACCGATTCTGCCCGTTTTGATTGCCTGCATACCCGCAAAATCCATCGGTTTGATCGCCGTTACCTTCTTGTAGGGAACTTTTTGTCGGTTCACAAGTGGGAACATGTAAAAAAGCTTTGGCACATCGATCGTTTGTTGGGACAGTGACACACCAAGGATCTTCGGAGTCTCCAGAGAGGGATTATCAATCCACACAACCATATTCGACCAAAGGTGACGGCTGTCTGCTCCACCTCCCCAGAAGTTTTTCGGGAAATACCACGCGAACATCATGGCCCATTTGTCTTGATACCAGGTCGACCGGCCGTAGGCTTGAGACCCCAGGGGTGCTTCAGTACATCCGTCCGTGCTTTTTGTCCCTTTGAGCCCTCCAGTGATGTCTCCAGCAGCATTTACGGCAGGAAATGAAACACAGCCACCTCCAATGACCAGCTGCGGCTTGTACTTGAGTGCTGCCTTCTCGGAGACTGTCACCGGGTCGGGCTGTTTGAATGGCTGCACTTTATCGTGATCAATGGTGGCGCCAAGAACAGACTGGGCGAACGCTAGGCACAGCACCACGGTTGAAACGAGGTTCATGAGGTTGGATGACGTTGTGGAGTTGACAGTGAATCTAGGAATGAGACTACCCGTAGTCCCCAGCGGCGGTTTTATCTGGTACACTGTTCACAGATGATGATGCAAGAATTTATCATCATCACAAAGCCAGCTTTGTGAGCCAGTCAATCTAATATATGTAGCACTAAAGCTTCGATAAGTGGAAACAACCATACATAACGTTACAGAGACGCCTTGGCAACCGGAGCGCAGCGGCGCTCTATCACGGGACTGTGCGAATCAAGAAAATGTTTACTGTAAACGCACATTTGAAGAATGGTTTTATCAGCCAAACCTGCTGGGCCTACAGCAAGAGAGTTTATGAGATGAAGTAATGGAGAGCTAGGCAGAGATTTAGTAGGATAAGTGATACGGTCGATTTCGTTTTGGCCAAGCGCATACTATCATTTTAGACTGCAATAATCCAGAGCTGCCCGGTAACACACGGCATTAGTGATTTAGTAAGTATGATCCGACCGAACCTCCGCGCTGTCAAGGGTTGTCGGACACTTCCCCGCGAATGTTTTGACGAACCTTGTTTACTCACTGCGTTCATATCAAGCCTATTCGAGCAGAATTGTTCAATTAAAAAAACAGTTATGGGAACTTCACCATTCTAAATCGATTTGAATTGGATTTAGAATGGCCACGCCTGCTCGAGTGCTGTCTCAAAGTTCTCGTCGTTAAACGGAACCTTCATATCTTTCCCGAAATCTGCCGACTCGAGCGCCGCTCTTGCTTGATCTGTGAGCTGATTCCACATGATGAGATCTTGATACTCGCCGTCTCTAGTCGCAAACGTCAACCCGATCCAACTCGAACTGTCTGGGTATCCCTGGGAAACCCTGGTGGATGTGTTAGAGCCACCGGTGTAATTGTACGTGTACGTGAACCGACTAATTCTGCCCGTTTGGATTGCCTGCATACCCACAAAACCCATAGGAGGGACCGCCGTCACCTTCGTGTAGGGATCTTTTTGTCGGTCCACAAGTGGAAGGACAAAAAGAATCTTTGGCACATCGAGTGTCTGTCGGGATAGTGACGCACCGAGGATCTTCGAGAGTCTCCAGAGCGGGATTATCTAGCCACAAGACCATATTCGACCAAAGGTGGCGGCTGTCTGCTCCACCTCCCCAGAAGTTTTTCGGGAAATACCACGCGAACATCATGGCCCATTTGTCTTGGTACCAGGCCGATCGGCCGTAGACTTGAGACCCCAGAGGTGCTTCAGTACATCCTTCCGTACCTTTTGTCCCCTTAAGGCCTCCAGTGATCTCTCCGGCAGCATTAACGGCTGGAAATGAAACACAGGTTCCATAAACCGCGAGTTGTGGCTTGTACTTGAGTGCTGCTTTCTCGGATACCGTCACCGGGTCGGGCTGTTTGAATGGCTGCACTTTATCGTGATCAATGGTGGTGCCAAGAACAGAGTGGGCGAACGCAAGGCACAGTAACACGGCTGGAATGAGCTTCATAACGGATAGCGTTGTGGAGCCGACAGTGAATCGAGAAATGGGACTAGTCCCCAGCCGTGGATTTATCTGGTACACTGTTCACAGATGATGATGCAAGAATTTATCATCATCACAAAGCCAGCTTAAAAGGTCAGTTCACCCTCTATATTGCGCTATCAGCGATATCTTCAGCCTCACTTTCGATATGTATTTTGGATTAAGTAGTATTTCAAATTGTAAAGTGACAATGAACCATCGATTGATGCAAAGTTTTCTTCGATTTCGAGATTCCAAACCATCGCATTGAGCCTAGAAGGGGAACGCTACGTTTCAAAGTTCTTGAGGGGTTTTAGCGCTTTATCTGTACGTTGATCTCACATGATGAGATCTTGATACTGGCTATCCTTCTCCCCAGAACTTCAACTGTGTCACTGTCAAGGTAGTACGGTGTCGTCTCTGGTTTCCCCGTAATCAAGAATTTTGAGGGTACTTCTCCACTCTGTTGCTATTGCGACGCTTTGAGAATTTTAGGCATCTTCAAAACAGGATTATCGACCCACAATACTATATTCGCCCAGAGGTGGCGGATAGTTTTTTTTTTTTGGGGGGGGGATGCTACAGTTAAATGAAATAGCATCGAAGCTTGAGGTAATTGTTTAACTGTAGCTTAGAAATTAACGGGTGGCAAAAGTGACGAAGCACACAGCAGCGATGAGCATACAATGCAACGAGATAGCAGTAAGGAACACGTAGAACCACTTGATCGTTCGTTCACCCACGCACTTTCCCGTCCATGGGCAATGGTGATCCAACTGCATCATCAACTGAACGTCAAATATCACTTTAAACGGTCAAAACCCTCACTAGTAAACGCACCTCCCGGACACAAACACCGCAGTCGGAGCAATGGGACGCGTTCAACGGTCGACGAACTTCACATTGAGCTGCAAAAATGGCAAAAAAATATTATAAACATAAAATCCTACACATAATTTTAATAAAAAATAACGAAACTTACCACAGATAATGCCCGTCTCGACGTCTCCTTGCAGCTGGTTAGACACTTCCAAGTCCTGGAAAACTACTCCAGGGTCGCTACACGCCACCATCGTGAAGGAGGCCGTCGTAAGGCAGATAGACAGGATAAGAGCCACCTTAAGACCGTACAGTAAGTCGTTCGCGAAGAAGAAGAAGGCAGGAGCAATCGCCAGGCAGTACGTCACCAGCATACAGGCCCAATGGGGTCCGATGTGGCATGTGGCTGGAAAATAACCGTAGTTCTTGGACAGAGAGCACAACACCCGCGTACGGCCAAACCGCACGCAGCAGCGGCCATTAATACGTTGTGGGGTACTGTACTTGGCTGTGGGCTCCGTCTCCTCCGTTAGACGCACGTCATCTTGGCGCGAGAGTCCTGCATCAGCTGGCATTCTGGTACTGATGACTTTTCTTAAATTTAAATACAGTATTTTATGCTGTATTATATGGGTTAATGTTAAATTTAGGACTTCTATGCTGTATAGATTAGTAAAACGTCATGACTCAGTATAAATTTAGGATGATCTAACATTTTCTAAATCTGTGATTTAGAACAAGGGATGTTGTTTTGGAAGGAGCTGCGTATGTATAACCTTTGCATACGCATAGCACTGGGTCTGCACTAAACTAAAGTCCGCTCCATCCGTCTGTCACTCTACGGCAGTTCGTTCTCTTTCTTGTCTGCTTAGAAGTTAATGGGCTTGTCGAAAGCAGCCAGACACGCCTCCTTGAACGCCTCGCTCAGCGTCGGGTGGGCGTGGCACGTGCGCGCCAGGTCCTCACTGGCAGCACCGTACTCAATACCGATGACACCCTCCGAGATCATCTCACCGGCGTTGCTGGCGATGATGTGCACGCCCAGCAGCTTGTCCGTCTTCTTGTCGGCCAGAACCTTCACCAGACCGTCAGCCTCGGCCACCGTACGGGCACGGGAGTTGGCCATCATAGGGAACTTGCCCACGTTGTACTCCACACCTTCAGCCTTGAGCTCCTCCTCGGTCTTACCCACCGACGCGAACTCCGGGAACGTGTAGATGACGCCGGGGATGGCGCCGTAGTTGACGTGGCCGTGCTTGCCGGCGATGTTCTCCACACAGGCAATACCTTCCTCCTCGGCCTTGTGGGCAAGCATAGCGCCCTTAATCACGTCACCAATGGCGAAAATACCGGGAACCTGCGTACGGAAGGCATCGTCCACCTCAATACGGCCGAGCTTGTCGGTCTGGATGCCCATCTGCTCCAGTCCGAGGCCAGCAGTGAAGGCACGACGGCCAGTAGCAACGAGAACAGTGTCGCACTCAATCGAGGAAGCGTCACCACCCTTGGAAGGCTCCGTCGTGAGCTTGACCACGTCACCGTTGACCTCCGAGGCCGTCACCTTGGTGCTGAACTTGAAGTCCAGGCCCTGCTTCTTCAGGAGCTTGGTGAACTCCTTCACCGCTCCCTTGTCCATGCCGGGGCAAGCCGCATCCAAGTATTCCACGACCGTGACCTTGGATCCAAGACGCTTGTACACAGATCCGAGTTCCAGGCCAATGACACCAGCTCCGACCACGACAAGGTGCTCCGGAACGCGGGTAAGCGACAGAGCACCAGTAGAGTCAATGATCTTGCCAGCAGCATTGTCCACAGGCACAGGAGGGAGAGGGGTAACCTCCGATCCAGTGGCAATGATGATGTTCTTGGCCTTGACCGTCTCGTTGCCCTTGTTGTCGTTCAGTGCAACGGACACTTCACCCTGGGCTGAAACCTTACCGAAACCCTTGATGTACGTCACCTTGTTCTTCTTGAACAGCGACTCAATTCCGCCCGTGAGCGTCGTCACCGCCTTCTCCTTGGCTTTCATCATCTGCGGGAAGTTGGCTTTCACCTCCGGAGCGTCAATTCCGTAGCTCTTAAAGTCGTGCTGGGCTGTGTGCAGCAGGTGCGTGGAGTGCAGAAGCGCCTTGGACGGGATGCAGCCCACATTAAGGCACGTTCCGCCCAATTTGCCACGAGATTCAATACACGCAGTCTTCATGCCCAATTGCGCGGCTTTAATGGCCGCCACGTAGCCACCAGGGCCACCACCAATGACGACCACGTCGTAGTCGTTAGTGGACGAGAAGGCACGAGCCGTGGACGTGCGTAGCGCCACGGAGCGACGCGAGATGGTGCTTAAGTTGCGCAACATAATCTTTTCGGACTGGTGGCGTGTGGGGGAGTCGGCAGAAGTGGAAATGACAAAAAGCTGCGGTTGTAAAGACTGGTGTGTCATCCACCATTTTCGAGTCACTTGTTTTCAGTATGGACGACACTGATCTGCTGCGTTCACTTGGTTTCACTATGGTTCACCCCAAGCAGAAGTCGACGCTGTGATTGGATGCAGCGATGATCCATGTGGCGCACACAAATGCACAATTGATGACTGTGAATTGGGTAACTTTTTGCGTATTTATTTAACGAATTAGGCATTAACCCGTAAAACTTGTACTCCAATCTAACGGATCCGTCGCCAACATGATGTGGAGCAATGGGGCAAAGGCTTCGAAGCAATTCTCAGCGGTTTTCAGAGCTTTAAACATCGCATCCAAGTTATCCGGAAGTTGTTCGTTGCCACGTGAATTTTCACTCGAAATCTCGTCATGGCCATCTCGTTCGGAAGTGCTTTGTCGTCTAGTGGAAGGGGTTAACCCTTCTGGTAATTCCTTCTCAGACGATTCTTCACCTGCAGTTGTCGCTGGTTGCTGGTGTGTCTGAAGTTCTTGAACTGTATCCAGTAAAACTGCTCCCCAATGGTCCTCCATGGCGTGTTTTGAGCATTTCTCAATGTTTTTCGCCTTTAAATGCTGATACGCACGTCCACAGAGCTCCAAGGCCAGGCGAGTGAACGAATGTTGCTGTAAAACGTGGATAAAGTCCTGTGAACTGAGTGAAAAGAGATCACAAGCTCGTACCGTTCGCACGGTATACGCGCTGATAGTGCATCCTAATAACCCTCTTTCTCCGAAATAACTCCCAGCTCGAAGCCCCACTGCTCCATCCAGTAACGAGTTGCTCTGCATATTCAAATGGCCTTTGGTAACGAAGTACATAGCTCGAACGATACTTCCTTCCGTCACGACGTTCTCATCTCTCGGATACCCTTCGAAACGCAGTTGCTCAGCTATCGAAAGGGTGAAAGCGTTGACAGCAGCATTACCCTCCCAGCAGATAGGGGTTATTACCTTCATCACGAACCAATCCAACGGTTCTTTACTTGCATGTTGGACGCAAGCTGCGCGAATCGGACGGGGTAGTTCTTCCAGTAGTTCTTCGTAATTAACCCCTGCATGAGAAGACCATAACGACGTCATAAAGGCATAAGTTCGCGCTTTCAGGCGCTCGCTGACCCGTAAACGAGTCAAATAGAGCTCCACTGCGATGTGGTTTTTCCGAAAATCCACTTCCAGGTTAATATACGAGATAAACAGAGTGGCGAGTTCTCCAATAACGAACGACATGGTAATGAGACCGATAAAAGACATGGTGATCTGGAAAGCGTACAACGGAGCTGTCTCTGGAGCCATGTTGCGAGCTTTTTTGACAAAAGCAGTAGTCGCGAAGAATAAGCCGCGTAAAAAGCATCGAGAAAGTTGAGATGTGGACGGATCTCGGGGGTCGGAGATCTTTAACTCTTGTGAAGGCAGCCAAGACTCCCATTCTTGTCCAAATCCGACCTCCGTCGCCACCGCGAGATACCCACAAGCTGCCCAGTGGATCACGAGGAGATAAAGCATCCAGACATGGCAGAACCGGGTTAATTCGTTCGCGACATTGCGACGGTTGTTCTCGTCCAAATAACCCATAACATTGACGATTTTCACACATCGCAGTAATTTCATCCATGGACGACAGCGAAAGACGAGGAAAAGGCCGTAAAACGGGATAGCAGCGATCACGTCAAAGAGCATCCGTTGCTTCTTGTAGACACTGCGTAAATTCTGCTCATAAAGCTCCAAAGAAGTGGGCGATTCCTGCACATGCCAGCTAAACCAGACATCGAGGATAAAAGCTACTTCACACAGTAACCCCACAGCGTTCACAGCGGTGGCAATGGGTGTAACACGGTTCATTTCATCCACTGACAGTTGATAAGGCGTCATAATAGCCACGTACATGGAGCAGAAGACCATGAAGCGGAGCCAAACCAAGTGGAACGTGGTCTGCACTGGAACACCATGAATTAACCCTTGCGAAACGAACCGGAACGGTTCAAGTACGAATCGATCTATCGATTTTCCTAGTGATACACTGAGAATCGTGAAGCGTTCACTGTTACTGCGCTTTAACCGCACGAGATTTAACTCTTCTTTAAACCTTTCAGCCCGTTCGTTCAGTACATCAGCACGGGAAAGCATTAAGCCCGTAATTGTAGCCATTCCACGTCGTTGCTCATCACGTGAAAGCTGCATTAACCGCTCCTGTTCACGACGGATATTAGCGATTCTCAACACTTTCTGCTTCCATTTCGGGTATCGAGCGAAGACCAGCTCCATGGAATCTCGAGATAAGCGATATAAGATACACGAGGTTTGCGCTTGGACGTACGCGTTGCGTTTCCCATTCGTGAATAATCCGTTCTCGCCGAAATATCGTCCAGCGGAGATTTCGTTCACTTTTACCAGTTGATCTGGTGCTTTACTGGGCTGTTCCCGGTCCTTTTCTGGGCTAATTCGGTTTAAAGTACCAGGTTTCGGGATTAAATTCCTTACGACAGATTTAAACGTACTGCCGTGGCGATTCGCGACACGAGCAGGAAGGAGAATATCCAACAAGCCAGCGAAGACGAAGAACATATCACTGCCACTCTCCCCGTACTTGCAGACGAATTCCCCTCTAGAAATTAATACCTGGGTGAATTGAGACACTAACATCCTCGTAATGGACCCCTCCATTCCCCTCAAGAACTCCACTTTCTCGATCATTGGCTTTAAATGTACCAGTCGGATGTCTGTCAGCAGAGAAGGAGGAAGACAGTGCACCAGAAGCCCTTCTTGCGTGATGCTGTGGTAACGTTTAAACAGTAAAAACGTTTTAACACGCTGTTGGAGACTCTCGGGCACCTGGAAATGGTCTAACAGCTTTCGAACGGAGCGCATTTTGGCGTTAAATTCTTTCGTTTCAGCAGTTTTTAACTCGATGATATCCGTAAAATTCCCAATAACGTACGCAAAGAGGAAAAACCCGGTTGTCATGGTAATAGCGCTAAAAAGACATTGAGCTGTTGTTTTCGGGAACTCTGGCTCGCTTGAGGCGGACATGAGCCCAAAAGACCAGTAGAGTGAAGCCATGTACTGGAGAATGTGTGGGCCGTGCTCTACATGCTCCGAAGGCAGCCAGTGGTTCTCCCCGAAGGCAGTTTTAGTCCATTCTTGGCTGAAAAAGCTAGGAATTGCCACTCTGGAAGCGAAATTGAACCAAACGCAGCCAAGAAAGTGAGACAGCATGAAAGTGTAGTATAAAAGCTTGAATAAACGCAACTCCGTCGCATGTTTCAAATATCTCGTCTCCAGCGCGTGGATTTGTCTTGGAACTTTGAATAATCGCAGTAATTTATTCACGTTGAGCAGATCCCAGCGTGTAACAGTCCAATTGACGACGAAAAGCGGTAGTAAAGCCACTAAATCCAGGACGAACGTCCCTGAGCGGAGATATTTTCGTTTAATTCGAGCTGGATCCATGATTTTATTCCCAAATTCGTAAAATCCAAGACGTAATCGGATGTGAATATCCAAGATAAAAGAGAGTTCCAGAAAAACCATCAACGCGTCTGCACTCCTATGGTCTCCATGCATGGGATAACATGCTTGAAACATGACCAGAGCCCACTGAATCGTCATAATGACAAACACCCACGTCTCCCAAGCCAAGATAAACCGCGAATCCGGGTCGTGTACCGTTTCAAAAGATTCTCGAGCCTTGGCAATGAAATTATGCAGCATTTTGGACGGAGATTTCATCAGTGTCCGACTTGATTTTTGCCTGCGCATACTGGATAATTTATTACCCAGTAATCGTTTTTCAAGCATGAGGAATTCATCTTTTAGATTGGGAAAAATCGCCTCCATAGCGTGTAATTGGTCGCGTGAAACCAAGAGCAGAATACACCCGCTATTAGCACTGACATGCTCCGTATATCCTTCCCCTTTATCTTGCTGCGTGAAGGCTGCCGTTCCGAAAAAAGCTCCTCGAGAGACTTCTCTGGAGGATTCTCCTTTCTCCACCATACAAACTTCCCCTTCAAGGAGGAAAAACATCCCTACAACCGAATCTCCATGTCGATACACGATCTCTCCTTGTCCGTAGAGGATAAACTTGGCATTTTCCACTAAAATCTCCTCCAGTTTATCCTGTACAGGCCGTACATTTTGCAGTAAGGCTAGGGTTTGAAGTACGGGCAGGCAGATACTTTTCAGTAAATCCAGTCGAATCGGACGAGGAAGATCGGCCAGTAGTTCTCCAATAACTGCGCCACGATGAGACGACCACCAGTAGTCCAAGAAGGATTTCACACGTTGGTGAATGACTAAAGGAGCGTTCTGACGGCGTAAAAAGAGCTGGATCCGAGTACTGGTGGCGAAAAACTCCTTCTGCTCGAAAGCAGAAGCGGTAAAACGTTTCTGGACATTATCCACTACAATTGCAGTGATGACGAAGCCACTTAACATGAGAATCACAGCTGCAATTAACTGGACGTCAGTTGTTGGCTCCACACTTTTACCCGGAGAAGCGAGGACACCAACGGCGTAATATAATGATCGAGAATATTGCAACATGGAAATATCCTGAAGATCGCGGATATTTGCAGATTCGTGAAAGATCTCACCTCTGCAATTCTCCAAAGACGTCGCGTTGATTCGACTTAAACAGAGAGTGACAGGGGATATCCACGCTTCTTCTTCCTCGTGATTAAATCCCTCGTAGTACGAAATGCCAAAGTGCACGCAGGTCACGATATGAAACATCATGAAGAGAAATGCTCCGAGTAAAATCAACTGCTTTTTACTGTTGAACGGGATAAAATACGCCATTTCGGTCAAATGGCGACGTAAATGGAAGACTCGGAGCAGTCGAGGCAAGCGCATTAACCCATACTTGTGTCTGTAGAAATATTCCACTGGAAGAGCACAAAAAACGTCGAAAAGGAAGCTTTTCCCAAGATATCGTCGTGCACTGCGTTTCGGGGTCATAATTTGTTCCGAATCGACCGTAAATGACAAACTGAAATTCAGGAAAATATCCAAGAATAATCCGGCGTTAGAAAGGCCATCGACCGATTGGATAAACCACCCGGGGTTTTGCCACAATGGAAACGTCACTTGCACTGGGATCATGATCCAGCAGTAGCTTAAATTCCCAAGTAGAAGTACAAGCCACCGTTTGCGCGTTGGAGAATGTTGGTCAATACATTTCCGCAGCAGAAAAAATCTCCATATTCCGACATCTTCTTGTACTCCATGCACTAAATTCAACTTGGGGCCGTGTCGATCGTACGGATTTAACTCTTCAGCCTTCGCTTCTGCCGGTTCCTGTTGGACAGAACTCCCGCTTCTCCTCCCTAACCACGGTACACTGATCTTCCTAGAGGAGGACGCACTAATTCGTCGGCTTTTGGATAAAACCCTTACAAGAGCCGAAGCTCCAACCACTACACCTGCAGCCACTGAAGCTCGACGGATTCCGTTCTTCCGTACATCAGAGGAACCTGTAGAAGCTTCACTCGCCTTTTCGCTTTGATTTAGTCGATCTAACACGTTCTGGACGTGGCGATCCACTAGAGAAGCACATTCGGGATATCCTTCGAGCACTCGTTGGCAGTGAAACCGAGATAATTTGTATAAAATCACGTAAGTTGTCGAAATGACCGTGGCTGTACGTGGCATGGACGCAAAGACGGAGAGTTCTCCGAAGCACGAGCCTTTTCGGATCTCTCGGACGATCACTGACTTAATTACGATGACTAGCACTCCCGAATGGACGACATACATGGCGTCTCCTTCGTCTCCAGTGGAGAATAAAGTCGTTTGAGCTGGTAACGCCATCATTTCCAATAAACTCGTCATGGCGATGATAAACTGGTCGTTGCAGCCTTCAAAGATGGAGATTTGCGCCACTGTGGACTTTAATAATTCCACTTGAATGTCGTTGGCGATCGACGGACACAGGATCTTGGCTGTCTCGCGATCGTGGGATTCCGTATCGGTGTAATAACGCTTGTATCAAATGTTAGAACAAAATATCCAAAAAAGAATCATATGCGGGGATTTTACCTTGAGATAATCGATCGCTTGAGTCTGCTGGTCTTCGGGGACGCGATGAAAGGATAAAACATGCACGAGCTGGTTAATCCGCGCCTCCATGGCTTCAGTTTGACCACTCTCGCACTTGGATATGACGAAAATCGTAGCAACCAGAGACGTAAACATGGAAAATCCGCACAGAGCTACGACAATAGTGAAGAGAAATTCCGAACTATGATGAGGTAGCTCTCCCTCAAACAGCCCAGTCATGATGCCAATACTCCAGAACAAAGACGCCAAGTACTGTTGGCTGTGGCCGTCCCCTTCGTGACTGTATATATGGATAAAACTGAAGCGAACGCAGGCCTGGACGTGCGCTAGATACACTGTGGACGCTAGAACCTTGAGTAGTTTGAGTAACACGAAGTGTTTTGCGTAAAATTCATCCAAACTCGACACGAAATGGAGCAAACGAGACCATCTCAGCAGTTTAAACAGCAGCAAATACGCCACTGCAGTCGGATAAAAGACGACGAAAGCTTGAGACGGTAAAATCGCGAGAATATCCAGCACAAATTGGGCCGAATGCACATAGCGTCGAGCTGTCAGCCTTTTATCTCGAATGAGATCGCCGTCCGAGTAATATCCCATACGAGCTTGAACGAAAAGATCCACCGCGAACACAACTTCGGCGCCAATGACCACCGCAAAAAGCGTTGAAACAGTTTTAACTCCTTGGGGTTGAAAAGCTAAAAAGTAAGGCACTAAATAGGCCTCGACCAGAAGACACGAGAGTAAAACATGGTCCCAAAGCTTAATAAGCCGTGAATTCGGGCCAAACGCGTCCTGTTGATCCTCGTCCAGTACCTTGGACAGACGCGTGTGGAGACTGAAGGGACTGTGGGTGGGTTTTCGACCCAGAGAAAGGATCCACGAGTGCTTTTCGCTCGCTTTGCTGCCTTTATCGGGCTTGGAACTGCTTGAGGCCATCGTCGCTCTTTGAGAATTGACGCCTGGAATTCGTTCGATCACCCCAAAATAAAATTATCCATCGTACCAGTATTCAAGTTGCAACAGCCTTTCAACGTAATTATCCTAAAAAAAAAGCCAAAAGATAGTAATCGCCCCCCTGCATTCCGTCAGACTCTTATGGACCGGCAGTTTACATAGAAATCACCCGCAGTCCCGTACCGATGAGCACTAAAACCGTCCCAACCGCCAGACTCTGGAGGTTTTCCTTGCCTTGAATCTCCTTGAAGTAACCAGCTGACCACAACATGGACACCATCGCTGGCCCAATGGAACAAATGGGGAAGATCTGGTCGAACCCTAACGCTCCGATCGCGTAGAGCTGGCCACAGAGTCCAATTCCCCACAAAACGCCACAGATATACGCTGGACGCATCACACTACGCGGCATTGATCGCTTCAGTACGAATCGGTGGAACACCGAATAGAGTAGGAACACGATGGTGCTCGTCAAGTACACGCCGAGGCATTGCGAAAAGACGAAGTTCAGCGGGTTGCACGTCTCCACTATGGGGCTGCTCAGTGCAGGATCGGACGGACGGCAACGGTCTTTCCAGTTCACGAAAGGCACCAAGCAGCAACTGAGGAAGGCACCGACAAGGAGTGCCACCGCCATCCCGAAAGCCTTGCGGGTCTTCTCTGCGTCCGCGTCCATCAGTTCCACGTGTTCTTCCAGTTCGTTCGGCATCATATAAGGCCCGAAATTCGGTAATTCGGGATGAACCAGCGATTCCTGCAAGGATTCACGACGAACTAACGACACGTCGGACAGCTCTGCATCGTCAGCAAATTGCGGTAGCAGCGGCGAACTCTCCCCTAGTGAACTGGTGACACTGGTATTGCTGTCTACGCTTTCCCAGTGGACTGTCGGCTGTCCGTTTTCAGCGTCTGGATGGGTTTTCACCTTGCGCATTCTTTTACTGACTTTCGGAGCTTTCAGCGTCGGTTTGATGGTCCCGTACACGGCAATAGACGCCAGCATGAACACGATGCCTAGTAAACTGATCCACGGCATACTGGGGATTGTCGGCGAGACTCCGAAGAGCCCGAGACGTGAAACACAGTAGCCTAACGTGATGTTGGTGGCGTTCCAGAGCATAAACCCCACGCCAAGACCCAAAGTATTGACCACAGTGGGGATCAGTAAATTGGCGATGGCAAATAACGCCCCACCAAGTAAACCTTCCGGGAAAGTAAACATTCCTGATTGCGAATATTGAGACCAATTGTTGCTTAGTAGTCCCCAGCCGAGACCAACCATTAATATTCCTGAGCACTACACGATAATAGTTTTTAGGATTTAGCTTAATACAAATAAGATTTAGGAAACTGTACCATGAACCATTGAAAAATAATGCCGTCTAGTGACAAAAGTTCAGAATATGTACGCCACATGAGGTTAGAACTAGAATCTAGAAGCTCTAGATCGGATTGACGCACCGTAAGTGGCGTAGGTCTTGGCTGGCACGTAGCACGTGCCGAAGAAGAAGACGGCCACTATAGCGGCAGTGTAGCCCAGCACTACTTCCTCACTCATGGCTGTATAGAGGACGAGCTTGGCTGGAGAAGGGAGAAGTTGTTAAATGGCGAAAAAGGATCTGATGGGTGTCGAACATGTGCGACAGAACCTTGAAGTGGGATCTGGAATTATCAGATCTGAGGTGGATAACTTCTGATACCGGTATTAGCAGGACAAAATCATCATCATAATAAATAACACTACTATTATAGTGGATGTTTTGGATGTCCTCTCAACTCAGCAAAACGAAAGAAAAAGTAAAGAGTTCTGTACGAAAGTATGCGTTTTGTTTAGTTATCCAAATCTAATTTATGTAAATTATACTAATAGGGGGGGTCAAAGTTTGCGTTTTTGCCTGTCATATTTTGGCGTGTACCCATGTCATATTTTGACACGATTTCTGTGATATTTTGTCGCGATGACCTGTCATTTCAAAAATCACCTACCTCGGGAGCAGGACGATTCCTTGACATTTCCAATAATAAAAAAATGATCCGACGTTGGGGGTATGTTATATTTTGGAGTGTACCCATGTTATATTTTGGAACGATTTCTGTCATTATTTGGCGCGCCGACCAGTCATATTTTGTCAGCCAAAAGTCAGGTTTGACTCCCCCTAATATAATTATAAACATGTAGTAAAACTTAAACAAAATTATTAATGGTGGCTCCTAGACCATACTTCTATACTATTCTTGGTATCATAGTAATGTATCTTAACCATCAACCCCTCTAATACGGCCGACGATTAAAATGATAAATGATACACCTATATCAAGCGTTCTTTTTAAATTACTACTATTCGTGGAGTAGCTATTAATATGTTTGACGAACAATTTACGTCTCTAAAAGCAGCTACGCCATGAACTCGGCCAGTGTCTTGCGCGGGAGACGAGCGTCAGTTGCAGCACCTGCCAGAAAGCAGGACAGTGAAAATGATTTTCTCAAAGTCATCGCAGTCGATTTGTCTCCATTGGAACTACGTTTTGAGAATATTTTTTCCCGTTTATCAGCTATCGAACAGCAATTAAAACTCAAGGACAATGACACCAACATGAAGGAAACGACAGCAGAAGACTCCGTACAGTCTACAGAAGTCCCCGAGAGAATAGTAGAAGCTACTGATCCAGCTCCTAAGATCTATACAGATAGCATCACGTTAGCTCAGGAGCTCGAGTCGCTTCGTGCTGCTCAACTCCGGCTTAAAATCGACCAGGAATCGGTACATTCTACGCTGCAATTGGACATAACAAAGCTACGTATTGAAATGGAGCAGGAAGTGGCTGAATATTTACAGCAATTCCGAGAAGAAGTAGTCGCATGTTCCTCTGAATCGACAAAGACGCTTCAACTTGGGTACCAGAAGCTGGCCCAGAGTGTCAATTTGACTCTTTCAGAGCGACAAGTAGCTGAAAACCGGTGGAAAGCCACGTTCGAGGAGACAATAGCGGCTCGGATCCAAGATATCTGGTCAGGAATGCACTCAGCAAGCCGAAAACTACAGGAAAGTATGCAGTATTTACAGACCGAGATGGTCGCGCAGGAGGAGAGTTGTCGTGAGATCAACAAGTTCGTAGAGGCTATCAAAGCGTCAACGGAGCGATTCGATCGCGATACGAAACAGCACGCGAAACGACTGGCTGAACAGGAGAAGGACATGGAACATCTCAATGGAATGTGCTCTCAAGCGTCAACGCGTCTCGATGAACAGGACGGGAAGATTGCGAGTCAAGTGGAACAGATCAACCAACAGATAGGGAGCTCAGGAGCAAGTGTACAACGACATCTTCAAGTGTACGACGCGTTTGTCGCGTCGACGGAGAAATCGTTCACTGCATTAGTATCCGACCTCACAGCGTGCAATTCGACTCTAACGGCGCATCAAGGGAGTCTCCGGGCGCTGGATAACGTTGTTCACCGTCATGATGACGAAATGAGTCGTAATGAAGAGCGGATGGGGACTATAGACGCCAAAGTCGGTAGTATCGACGGGCGAGTGGCTCTCACGGAGAAGAAACTCACCAGTACAGTGGGGCTTTTGCAAGAACACTATCAAGAGCGACAGCAGATTGTAGCTATGTTACAAGGAAGCCTCAACCAAGCTGCAGTGGAGCGTACAGCTATGAAACACAACGTCTCGGATCTGGGCTTTGCAGTGCAAGAAGTCCGGCAGAAGTTGCACGAAGTGGATAAAGTTGCGGATACGACGACGTCGGCACTAGCTCGCACTGCTGCTGAACTGCCCAAGATCCATACGTTAGTGACGACCAACTCATCGAATATCGCCAAGAACCGCCAGAGTATCCGAGATATCACGACAATGATCGAGGACGACCGGAAGACAGCGAGTTCTTTGCGTCATGACTTTGATAAAGAAGTAGCGGACAGTGTTTCTCGCTTTTCAGCAGCTAAACAACGCGATGAAGAGGCCCAAGAGGCGATTGCGAGTGCTGTATCTACAACTGTCAGTGTCAAGTCGGAATTGGACACGAAAATCCTCAAGAACAGCAACCTCCTCCACCAACTCAACACAATGGTGGACAGTTTGGCTATTACAGAGTCTACGGAGGGCATGGAGGACAAGATGACTACATTTGCGGTCGCTTGTGCTCAATTGGGGCTGAAACTCGAGTTTTTCGGGCGAAAACTCAGCTCGGACGGCGCTTGTGTCATGAAAAACGACGTAAAAGCACATTTGGCGGTTTTACTCACGAAAGTCATCCGGTTCCTTGGTTCAGGTGTTTCTATCGACCAAAACCACTATTTATTAACAGCTAAACGAGCGAAAGCTGTGGATCCTATCACCGGTCAGATGACGATGGAAACTCCGCCTCAACACGTGCTCGAGAGTTTCCGAATCGCCAAAGCAGCAGCTTTTACGGTTAAAACCCGCAAGGCAATGGATCAATTACAACCGATAGTCAAGACGAACCGAACGTCGATCGACTTCCGAGACGCTTTTGAGCGGAAATTACGCTTCGTTGTCGAATTCGGACTCGCTAATCTTTTCCCCAATGTGGGGAAACCTAAAAATCCGTTGAACCGAAGAGGTGGAGAGTTTGGAACGTGCATCGCGTGCGATCGACCAATTGACAGTGAGAACCCCCAACACGACCCAGAAGAAGAGATCCCTATCCACCACCGAGCTCAAGAAGCCCTTATGAACTCGCAAGCGGTAGATACAGCACCAGAGCAACGTAATACGTCGCCAAACTCGCGTCCGAGTTCAGCTGCTGTTCGGAACCGGATTGATACGAAAACGGTGGTTCGAGGACGTTCAGGGGCGTCCAATATCCGTCCAAAAAGCGGTGGAGATTCGGTTCATAACCCTCCAGGAACCGGCGAGTACGTGTATCGAGGTGGGTTTCGGATCCCGAAGACAAACCCTAATACGATGATGAACGCCAGTATCAACGCTTTCCTTGAGAGAACCGACGAAGGCAGTGGAGACGGTCCGTTGAATGTGGATTTGTCGTATCTGGAGAAGGTGGCGCTGGTGGGGAAGCACCAAGTGGAGGTATCGACGAGCAGTACAGGGGCAGGCAGTGGAACGGCTGCTATTCGAGCAACTCGACCTCATACTGCGCCATTACGGATGAAATCTCTGCCTCGACTGGGTGTGGACAGGAATATCGACACTTTTCTTGGTGCAACAGAGTAACTAAGTAGAGTTTCTTCATTTCCGTTTGGATAATCGGACACAATTGAGGAAACATTTTCATTTTACTGCAAAACCAGTCCGATACTCTTCAGGATTTCATGGGCCTGTCTTACTGCAGCATCCTCTTCCGAGGATGTGTTCTTCTTGTCGTCATTGTGGACAATTGTGTCCATTTCCAACGTCCTCAATTTTGCCATGCAAACTTTGGCTTGTATCGTCTGTTCTGCATTCAATAGACCACAGGCTACCGCCGTCCCTAGGGCACCTCGTAACCTCCCAAAGCGGAAACTCCGTGCTGCTCCAGTTGCAAAACCCTCGTCGAAGCCTTGTTGAAGGGTGTCTTCTTTACCGAGCTCCAGACCATCACGGATGCCCATCTAACGGTTGAATATAAAGTATGAGAAACAGGGATAATTGACTGGATAGGAGATGTTTGAGCCTTACCGTCTTCATACGACGCTCTAAAGCCACGCTTTCCTGGTCCAGCAATGTCTGCTCTTCCTCTTCCTCACTCAGAAAATCCTGGAAGCCATCGTCCGAGTCGCTGGCATCCAGCTGAGGTGGCTGGAGGTTTGCCATGTTCGCGCAACAAATGATGTCAAATATCCGGATAAAATACAGATATTCAGCAGACTTAAAAAAATCGGGTTGTTTGATACAACTTTTGAGTTTAAAACAGCTGTAATGTAAAATCAGCAATAAATAAAGCTTGATTTTTCGAGGTTAGGCGAAATTTTGTACTACGGTCAGTAATCCCTTTTCCATACCGATTATATACCGGTTCATAACTGGCGTTCCAAAATTCATTTGACAAAGAAATGGGTATCCCTGTACTCCCCACGATCTTGGGAATCGTTTTACCCTGAAAAGTTAAAGAATTGAAACGGAATGAGCCGTTTCGCTCGCCACCAAAAAGACAGCCCTTTTTCTTGAGATGCCAGTTTCGTAGCCCTTTTTTACTTGCGTTCAGTAAGGAAAGTGTATGATTTGACACGTTTTGGCAATGACGAAGTAAGTACGATTTTGAATAGCCAATGAGAGTCGACATTTTCATTAACACCAAATTTGATTGGCTAATGGAAGGGACACGAAACTGGCAAAGGGACACGATACTGATGACTGACCTTAATGTTGTAAGGGCCAAAATTGAAGGAGAACGTCTTACTGACACACAGCACAGTTGTCGCCTTTCCGTCATCTGAAGCCGGCAGTCGGACCGATGCGAGCGCGACGGTTTAATAGGGAAAAGGAAACGAATCGAAGGAGCCATTTCTTGCCTCGAAAGGATCGCTTTAGCAGACGTTATAGCTACCAGGTATTTTAAGTCAGCCGGTCGATGCGTTTTGTTTTGGGGACTTCAATATTGAGCCCCAGAGCACATCCGTGAGATATTTTAAAAAGAAGTCATTCAGAACACGAACCAAATCCAAAGTACTATTGTCTATAACACCTTCCACTACCAGAGTTGTTTTGTAGGTCCGCTCCGGACCTCTACCTCGACCACTAAGCTCTCAGTAAAAACGAAAATCAGCGTATGGTATGGCTTTGATTATCCACCGTGGTTGGTGAAATTGTTGAGCGAAGTCGCTCACGGTACTGCTTCATATTCAAAATTCCGAACTGGCAAGGGGGGGAATTGGCACAGAGATGGTTGGGCTGAAAGCGACGCGGGCATGCAGCTACTGCAGCGATGCGCCGTGTGAATGGGGTCAGTACAGCAAGTACATCATTAGCAGCAGGCTTCGAATGTTGACAGGGAGGCGCGGACAACGAGCTCCACGGAGCGTCAAGAAGGCGCTAGCACAGCTGTATTTTTACAGGGAAATGGGCGCCTGTGCAGGGAGGCGCGCGTCGAGCTGCCCCTCTGCGTCGACAAGCAGATCTCTCGCCTCAACACAATCGTCACGTACGTCTACACTGCTTCTTTCTCCACGTTATGGCAGTTCAAGCTGATTAAGATACGTTAACGTCTTGTTCTTCTTCAGGCGTGTGTGTGCAAGGAGGCCTCCTGAAGCTTCGGCACACAGAGCGTCGAGGGCTGACCGGATGGCAGCTGAGTTGGATGTAAGTGCGTATTGAAAGTGAAAGGCTGTAAAGCAAACAACATGGAACCCTCTGTGCCACCCTGTGTACCTGAAAAGCGCCTTTCTGCTGGGAAATCCTCGCAGAGAGCAGATATAACATGTTAGTTCGCCTTTGGAGTGCTGCTTTGAGTTGGGCGTGATTGGATGGGGACTCGCGTCGGCTCCGACAACATCTTGAATGGGCTGGTTCGGGACTGCTTGATAGCGGCGCTCTTTTTGCCACCGTGCTTGCTGTACTGATGTCAACTTCTGAGCTACACGCCGCTTTAATTCGCGCAGCGTTACGCGTGCTAATGCAGTTTTCGCTAATTTTCGGAACAGTACGAACGAGTTTAAGAGAGCAAGGTCCAACTCCCACGTGAGGATGCTTATGGAGAGCTGCCTCTCCTTCCGCCGGATTGGATTGGTGCTCCGCAATTGATCCACTCGGTCTACGCCGTTCATGAAGAGGTTGTACGCTACTATCATGAGAGTGGCTGCGTACACAGTTTAAAAAGTCCAGGTAACAGTGGCACTTGTATCTTCTAATCCTCCCGCCAGATCGTGCGCGCGTCTCTTGCCGGCGAGAGTCTCGCTGCATGACCATCACTCTGATTTAAAAACGGGTGGCGCGAAATTCCCCCCCCCCCTCCCGTTACGAAGATTCGAAATGCCGCGACGCCACCCGCTCTCCTTCGACGAGAGCAGCGAGAGTGACGCCTCCAGCGCCAGCAGCACCAGCCGGAGACGAAGAGGTAGGAACAGGAGGAGCAGGAGCGTTTCCAGGAGCAGTAGAAGCAGCAGCAGCGGCGCTGCAGTGGCAGCGGTAGGAGTCAGCGACCGAGATAGCCGCGCATATGCAGGCTCCGAGGCGGACTCCGAAAGTCAGCCGCTCCCGCGTATCCAGAAGAGCATGAAGCGGTCAAGGAAGAAACACTTATCGCGTCGAAAACGCGCTAAACGCCGCAGGCACGCTACCAGAAGGCGTCGTTCTCACTCGTCCAGTGGCCATGCTTCAGACTCCTCCGGTAAAGATGCCGCGGCCAGTGGCGATGGGCCCGGATCATCCAGTACTCTGCTCGGGCGTGAAGGCTACGATTTCGTCGCACGGGATGACCTGGTACGCGTTCCCGAGCTTGACGTGAAAATATTCGACGACTGGGTCGCGCTAGAGTCATATTTGAAGAGCTACGGCCGTCGCACATACCAGGTTTGTTTCGACATTTCAAGTTGTGGCACAGTCTAGGACTGGCCGCCCGTGCTAGAAAGTTGTCATGTCTTATATGATGTGTGATGTTGATATTGTGTTGATGTGAATATATGTAGATCTTTTCAATACGGACAAATACCCCAGTTCGCACAAGAAATAAAAGAATCGCTGCCTCGAAGTACCCCGGCAAGTTACTTCCAGAGTCGGTGCGGTATTATAATAAGACCTACGTTTGCACGCATTACGGAAACATTAAGCCTGCTATGCAGTTTTACCGCTACCGATATCTTAGCCGCGCGTTAACTACAATGTAGACGCAAGCAGCTTTTTTATTTTGTTCTTCCGTTTAACTTTGCAAGCACATAGTTTGAAATGCAAGAAAGACTTTGTGAAAATCGCACCGAAGAGTTCCTTAACGGTGACATTCACTCATGCTTCTTGGCTTCGTTACTGTCTTGCTCTTGTCGGCGTCGGCTTGCTTATGCGTCGAAACCTGACTGGTAGATGGATGCACTCACGCAGGCTATCCAACGGAGCGTTCTGGTTATGTCAAGAAACTGTGTAAGACTGTGCTGAACGGTGCACATCCTGCACAGTCCTGTTTAACAGACGGTGTACGCAGCCTCTGCCCTACTATCATGGCCGGTACCTGGAATGTTTGTCGGTGCCCAGGCAGTACTTCCTGCGAAGGAGTACCTGCCAGATCGTTGGCGCAGAAGACCACAGTTTTCTTGTCGCGAAAAACGATGTAGCCCGAGTTCGAAGCTGTTGTTGTACGGCGTCTGCTGGTGTGCTGGAATTTTCTTTTGCGCACGCTTGTGCTTCTCTTAAAGCTTCTTCCAGCCGGCTGGTACATCCAGCGCTGCAATAAGCTCCCACAAGCCTCGTTCAGCATTATCGATCCTTACTTTCGAAGCCTCCAAACGCTCGGCCATCCACTTGGCCTGTAATCCTATACGAACAGTTCCGAGCAGCTTCATCTCGCCATCCGTAAACGTTGTCAGAGTCTTAGCTAGATTGTGTCTAGTGTAGAAGTTGTCACAAACGAGCAAACGGCGCTGGGTTGGTGCTGGATACGACTTGGTTAGGTGGCTGCACATCGCGATCCATAGAGCACTAGGGTCTTTACGTTTGATGCAGACATCGTCGCGATTAAGAGTTCTAAACAATGCTGGTCTAAGCGCTGGGAAGACGTCTACGTATCTGTCAGCCGGGACGGTCTGTGGGAGATTGCCGGATCCATTATCCCAGCATATAGGCTCTCCCACCCTACAACAGAGTTGAAACGCACGCCATACTTATCTGGTTTCGACGGCATGAACGTTCTAGCCGATGATCGCACCTTTGTGCGCACCGTGTTTTCATCTAAGGTGACAGCACCAACTGGGACTGCAATCGCGGCGAACTTCTCCGGTACTTGTGGTATCAGTCGCCGGCTGTGCCACAACGGATCCTGCTCGCGCCGCTCGACTGGCACGCTGCCAGGTGCGTGCACCTGAAACCTCGCCCGAATATGCTCAAAGCAACCCCTCGCCATTATTGCCACAAAGTCTGACTGCCCCATAAACATTTTCTGAGACCATAACTCATTGGTCTCGGTCACTGGGTTGGAACTCATCGCAATCTCTAAGCCAATATAAGCATCGAGCTCGCACACTGTTGCCTCAGGCTTTCCTTTCTCTTTGAGCATTTCGTTCGTCCACCTGTACAACGAATCCCGAAATTCTCTGGTAAAGAACAAGGAGAAGAGCCCGAGCTCTCCCCGCTCCTCCTAGGCAGCTTTCACCGCCCCCTCGCGAATTATATGCAGGCCGCTTTCATGAATGATGCCATCCACGTACGCGTTGCCAGTTCGCCTCTCCCCTGGTGGTAGCGCACCTGCAGTGGACTCGCTGTTTGATATGTCATCACCCTCCGCACCCCCGGTTCCGTTGGGTTTCCGTTCCTCTGTATCAGATACCTCAAAGCACCAGTCAGTGTCAGCGCCATCATCGGCGTTCAGCAGCTCGGCGATGTCCATATTCAATGCAGGAAAAAAGCAAACGTGCTGATAGTTCGCAAATGTACGGATAGACAGCGAAATGTGTGCGATAGAGGACCTCTTATTATTGAGGTCTTCGCGGTACTGTGTTTGGTAGAGGTCCGCTGCGGACCTGTTAGTCTTGGTGAGTTGGACGCCTTACCCTCGTAGAAAGAAAACTGGCCAATGGCTGAAAGCCGTAAATGCACTACTTCACAACAAAGTGCTGTTGAAATACAGATTGGTCGGTCTCTACTCGGCGCTGCACGCCGCGGGAAGTGCGCAAACGAGGCGCAGATAGGTTGTTGTTGTTGTCTCTAGCCAACCAGCAGTCGCTGGCTAGATAGGTGACTCACACAGAGACGCCCCCCCCCCGGATCTACCCGAGCAAACATGTCAAGGCGTCTGTCCTGGGAGAATTAAGCACTCGATGCCGACGCCTCCGCGGCCGACGTAATGCTGGAGGCATTAAAGTCCTTTGACATTGTGAAGAGCCAAACAAGGACGTGTGCAATTTGCGCTGACGCAGACCACAAGATGCGATATCGCCTGCTTGCATGCGCTTCGCTGTCATGCAGCGAGGCCAGTACCGAACTCCGCGGTGGAGCGACGATCATTACATGCCTCGAACCCGGCCACTCATCGACCTTCGAGTACGGGGCTCACACGCCAGCCGCGTCGTCGCTGAGGCGCAACAAACTAAACAACACGCAGAAGGCCTATTGCTGCGAGATGGCGGACAACCACCTCCGCCCGATGCGCACCAGGCACGCTCTGTCTCGCAAATTCGGCACCCCTCTCAAGGACGTAGTACTATATGAACAACTTCTCTCGCAATTGCCTGGAGGACCAGCTGGGGGCCTCGGTGCACGAGCGTGCCTATACGGGTTTAGAGGCGATTATAGAGCCGTTTACGTTTGGCTGGCAGCTCGATAATATGGGCAAGCCTGTTATAGGCAACAGGTCCGACGGCAAGCTGTTCATAGTTAGGATCTCAACGAAAGCTTTGGAGCTGAGACTCATGGTACCTCCTGAAAGCTTTATTCTACACTTAGACGCTACCTACAAAATGAGTCAGTGTGGATACCCCGTGTTGGTGGTGGGAATATCCGACCCATCGCGCCGGTTTCATCTCGTGTCTCTATTTGTGATATCACAAGAGACACAGCCCGTATTCCAGGCGGCACTGTCAGCCCTACGACGACTGTACTACTGGGTTAAGGCAAGGATCTACAAGTTAACTACGCAATGACGGACGGCGATCAGTCACAGTGCAACGCGCTGGCCGCCGTGTTTGGAGATAACCCCGCCTACCGTTTTCTCATGTGCTTTTTCCATGTAATGAAAAAAAGTTAAGGAGCACGTTAAAGCATTTTCCTTCGGTGTGGCGGCTTCTTTATTACGAGATGCGTACGATCTACACTTCACGCGTATTGAAACGATCTATTTGGAGATGCTGGGCCTCATTATAAGACGCTGGATGTGCACACCAGCGCTAGTTACCTTTGTCAAGTACATGTTCGCTCAATGGATGACCGGAAGCTTTGTGAAGTGGCAAGTGTTCGCTACATCCTCCGGTTTTGCCTCCACCAACAACCCGGTGGAGACGTTTAACGCTCTATTGAAACGCGACTACGCGCTTCGACGTCGCTTAAAAATGGGGTCCCTATTGAGGGAATTAAGCGCATGCTGCCAGGATCAATCGAGTACCGAGAGGGCATTCGAGTTTGGAATATGCCCGACTAAAACCCTCGCACGTAGGGTATCGGAGATGATGCGTGTTAACTTACGGGGTCAGGCGGAGGGGCAAAATGTAGATACGGCGCGAGCTGGATATCTATCCAATTCTACGGGTCATTTGTTTGTCCGCGCCTCGGATTGCTGTAGCCAAAACAACGCAGCGAAAACGGTATAGCTGTGTCAGCGCAAATGAGGGCTAATTATGCCCGCAAGGAAGTTGAAGGCGAGCCGTGGAGAGGGTGGCCGGTAGGCGTAGACCGCCGACGATGCCCATGCGATTACTGCTTCGCATTTGGCACTTGTGTGCACGTGCTGTTTGCGCTACGCGTCATCGCACATGTTGACAGCAGCGAACACGATAGCCTTTATAACCGACGCAAGAGAAATCGTGGTACTGTTACCTGCGGGCGCCCGGTAAACGTAGGATGTGCTCTCAGTTTCAATTAACGCCAGTATTTATAATTTACTTTTACAAAGCGTTCTGCTGCTACCAAACTATGAACAAACCGCTCTGCATCTAATACATGCGAGGGAATATGCGATATTGGTTGTCTAACCAACTTCAAGTGTTGTCTCAATTGTTGTCTACGTTCTTCTCCTTTGGGCCCCTGTTCTCTCCCCAGCAGCTATTGCATGCGCATTTAAACCATCTCTCTTCACCATAGTGAACAGTAATTTCGGCGCCGGCCTTAACATCTTTTATCATTTTCACCGGCACCTTCACACGTGGTCGAGTCTATAGCTCAAAGAAAGCAGCATTGGGGTCGCAGGTGTGCGAAATGAAACGAGTTATAGACCCGCATGATAGCGCATCAACGTATACATAGTTCCCCTTGTAAATCTGTCGTAGTGTACACCCGAGACCCATATGCTCAGTTTTAAATAGCTTCAGCGTAGGCAGCGTTTGTGGCGCGTTAGTACATTTGGCCCCAAGGTTACAGACCTTGGGAGTACAGAACGTTGATGTTGAAGCGTTGGAGCACACGTCCCCAAAACAATCGCCAATGCATTGACAAGCATCAAAGCTTCCTATGTCTGGAAATCTACATCGTTGCTCTTGCACGACTGGATGGCCTGGCTGTTTGCGTGCCATTTCACCTCTTGCAAAAACTCCCGAATGTCTTTTAATGATGAGTCCGGGTAACAGGAGCGTCTACCACGTAGATCCGCTAATCGTTGCTTCACCCATGTTACCTGAAGCAATTTGCTCATTGCAATAGCTATCACATCCTTGGCGTGGTAGATTGCGATAGCAACATAGTGGAGGCCGCTTCATACATTAAGGTGATCCTGAACCATCATGCCTGTCGAAAGATACGGCATCAAGCAAATGTGAAGAGAGTCGTGTGGCCACAACCGAGGTCTTAACGACGCCGGCACCAAGCAAAATGTGCCATTACGAGAAGCGGAACTAGTAACGTTAACTTCAACCCTCTCCTCCTGAACATACAAGATTAATTATCTCCGCAATAGAGCCTCCCCGGCCAGTTTCCTCGGGTAGCGCTTGCGGCTCGGTGGGGCAACACACGTTGTGTTGGGTTGAAATTGTCGCCAAGTTGCTACTGCTTGGTACCTCGTGAGCTAATCCCTCTGGATCGGATTGTTGCAGGCTGGAACAGTTGGAGTGGGGGCTTTCCGGGGCGTATTCCACGCTTCGTTCACAAAGGTAGCCGTGCACGGCTTCTATTGAAGCTTTAACCGCGTTCTGAAGTACCGTGTTAAGGGCGCTGGGCCGAGAAGGAACCGAAACAGACTCGCTACTCAACTGGTATGTGCGGAGGTTACGCTACTTGGTCGAAACAGGGGGTAAGGCTGTGCCACTGCGATCCGATACACGTTTCACCGTCATATCCAGGGGCTCCCGAATCCACGGCAACCGGAAACCTGACGCCTTCATTTGGGTCTACTCGTGTAACCATTGCCACACGATGGCTTCGAGTCGCCAGGAACGAAGGCTCGGCAAAAATACTCTAACCTATCATCCGGATACAACGTCTCCGGGCTCAGCTGGGACGCAGTGAGGCCCGGCATCGTCAGACTGCGTGTGCTGGACGCTCCAGCAACGTCAACCACAGATGCCTCAGATTCTAATGTGCAGTGTAGTGAGTGACCTCACAGATAAGGCTCATCATATGTGAGGTGCACTGCAGGCCCTGCACAGCACAGACGAGAAAGGACAGCTTGCCTGTATTTTCCGTGCGTATTGTGGTGGATGGGTTGTTTTGTTAGCCAGATTTCTACGTGTTAATATTTTTATTTCCTCAAATTGAAGGCCCCAACTTTAGACCCATCGTGATCTAAGCGACTTTCCACATGCGACCGTTAGATATAGGGTTGTGAGATTGCTATTTCCGGTTTTCGAGCGAATGGTCGCTGGCTCTCTATGATGTGTGTGTGTGTGTGTGTGTGTGTGTGTGGATATACTGGCTTCTGGGAGAAAGGGGAGCTGGGACGCGGCTGATATGTACCGGTTCTGTGACGTAATATTTTAGTTTGTGGATTCATCCTTCACCTGTCTGTAAAGGGCCCAACGGGTTGGAAGTGGTCCAAAGACTGTGCACAAGTCTGAGCATACTAGCACTCAGTCCAACCACCGGACTTTCCCCGACGACGAGTGCCTAAGTTCTGGCGGAAAGTCCCTTAGATTGAATGTATCTCTGAGGGACCTCGTCCCGTTACACCCATGAGCGACGATTGACGGCTCAAGGATCCCAACCAAGACCCACAAGACCCAAGAGGCCCGAAGCCCAAGTGTCACATGCCGTGCGTCGCCTACCCAAGACACCCCTGAGGACGTTGCGTGTATTGAGCATCGAAGCTCTACACCCTGGGAATCATCGTCTCAAGTCTGAGGATCAAGCTTCTGAGTCTGAGAACCAGAAGTCTAAGAAATGCCACTCTGAAGACCAATGCCAGAGCGAAGACCAATACTGATCCCAGACCTCTCACACGATGATTACCCCAAGTCCCAAGCATCCCCAGTAACACTAAGTATGTTCCAGTTGGCGTTCAAGACTTCATGTGTATTAAGTAGAGCTCTACACCGGAATTCAAGGTTCAGCACAAGCCGGGAACCGTGATGGGACATGTGGATGACATGTCGCGGTTGCTCACTGACACTGTGGTTGCGCTGACGATGCGTGACCTGCTAAACCCGGACGGGGGTGAGCATCCGTCTTCAGTCGGGGGGGGGGGGAGAGAGAGAGAGAGAGAGAGAGAGAGAGAGAGAGAGAGAGAGAGAGAGAGAGAGAGAGAGAGAGAGAGAGAGAGAGAGAGAGAGAGAGAGAGAGAGAGAGAGAGAGAGAACGGAACGGTTGTTGGGAACGGTACGGATGACCCTGCAGGAGATGACAGTCTTCCGCCTTCAGTCGGGGAGCTGAATGGAACTGATGAATATCGAGTGATCGACGGCGAAGAGGCTGACGGACACGTGGACGACCCCGGAGGCGGCTCACTAAGAGCGAATATTGGGATCGAACTGTCGACTAGAGCCGAATGGTCGCCTGTTGACCGTTTCGGATTGAATCGTGAGCAGTTTGTGAAGGAGAAGCAGGAAGTGCCATGGATCAAGGCGCTTGTGGCGTTCTTACTGGACGGAGCACTGCCTCTGGATTCGTTCCTGAAGGCAAGTGTGGTCCAGATGGCGCCAAGGTACGCTGTGAAGGACGGTATACTGGTGCGGCATGTGCACCTGCCCTCGCGAGTGGGCCAGGCACGGTCGTTGACTGTACCTGTCGTGCCACTACCGTACATCGGGACGGTGCTCCACTACTACCACAGTGACGTGTTGTCTTCACAGTTAAGGCGCTGGAGAAGGTGATACGACACGAATTCTGGCCTGGATGGGGGAAGGACGTCGCTGAGTACGTCCGTGAGTGCAACCTGTGCGGGAGTGGAAAAGGATTAAGGCTGTGGATGGCGGGTCAAATGCAGCGGATGTCCGTGGCTGATCTAACAGGACCGTTCTCTCTAATGGTGGTTGATGCTATTGGACCGTTACCAAGGACGGAGAGAAAGAACAGATACATTCTCGTGTTTCTGGATTACTTCACACGGTGGACTGAGGCCTTTACTGTACAGAAGCTGGCCTATGTAACGTTTGTGGAAGTGATGATTAACGAAGTGGTGGTGAGGCGCGGTGTGCCTTCACGGTTGCTGAGTGAGAACGGATCGAACTTCACGTCTGAGATCGTTACGTCTTTCTATCAGACGCTTGGGATCAAAACGTTGTTCGGTTCTGCGTACCACTCTCAGACTCAAGGGCTGATGGAACGGTTCAACGGGACTCTTGTCGGCATGTTGAAAATGCACGTCAGTGACGCTCAGACGGACTGTGGCCTGTATCTTCCACGCGTGTTGTTCGCGTACAGAACGGCGTTTCACGACGCTCTTTGGGGACACTCCGTTCTTCTCGTTATACGGTCGCGATCCCTAGTACCCCTGGATGTAGCTTTCCTGAACTTAGGCAAGAGGTGGAAGAACGATGAGGTGGCACAGTACCGGCGAGAACTGTACCGTTCCCTTCGTGATTCGCCTCACTTGGTAGAGCAACAGTTTGTCAAGGCGCAGGACAGGCACGCCCGCCGTCTCGACAGACAAGTGGCCTGCAGTATGAAGTTGGAGACCCAGCCTGTGTGTACCAGTCGTTTAGAGCGAAGCGCGGGGAAGCTCGGACGAAGAAATTGGCGTTTACTTGGCGCGGTCCGTACCGTGTTACGGTGAAGGTGAGCAAGAATGCGTACCGTATCGCGATACCGTCCCACCCGGACAAGGTCGTGACCGTCAACGTCAACCGGCTGAAGAAGTTTCGCGGTAAGTGGACATAGATGATGTACCTGTTGGAGTTGGGGACGGTGGTTACGTGGCTGAGGACGGTCCACTAGCTGAAGAGGACTTACCTTCAACGAGCTTTGCGGAACGCTTGACTGTCGGAAGTTGTGATACGGCTCTCGCTGGAAAGAACGCCCCTTTATTAGAAGTGGTGGCTAAGCGGTCTGTGAACCGTACCGTGCAGTATTTGGCGCTTGCCGCTAACTACGAGACCTTTTAGCTACCCCGAGACGCTCTGATGCCAGAGTTCGGTACGCTAGTGACAGGTTTCGAGCAGGCGGAGAGAAAGACGAAGGGGCTTCCTGAGTTGCGACGCAGTTACGTCTGGTTGAGGCAATGCCGGAGTGGACGATGACGACCTACGCATGACTTAACAGTGTCCTGGAGGTGTGTTCCTGTAACGAAGGACGGTGAAAAAGGAAAATGGGACGGTGAATGAGAACGGAACACAAGAACGGAGAGGTGGGAAGGAAATTGCATGTGTTGAAGGAATTATGGGACGCTGAAGCAGAACGGTGAAAAGAAAGAAAAATAACGGGAAAAGGCTTCCCTTCGTGTCGAAATGGGATCACTTGGTCTTGGGGAGAGTAGTGGCCGTGGTCAAAGCAGGCGAGGGTGGCTTCTTTTCGCCACCGGCAGTCTTGTCGTCGTCGTCAGCGGGCTTATCGTCGCTAACAGGCTTGAGGTCGTCGGATTCTTCGTCGGACTCGCGATCGTTGCCAGCAGATTTACCATTGCCCGACTTGGAGGAGCTTGAACCTCGATCGTCGTCTCCGTTATCCTCGTCCTGGTCCCCGGGCGGTTCTTGGGCCTCGACAAAGGCGTCCGAGTTCACTTCGTCTAGCGCTTCGTCGGGAGGAAGGACCTTGAGCTTCCCGGTCTCCGCGTCCTCGAAGTCCGAGTCGTTCACACCCTGTTCGCTGGCCTTGAACAGCTTCTCTTCTTCAGGGACGGTACATGTTCCGTCGAGGAGCTTCTTGAGCACGGACGCTTGCGTAGCACGGATGGCACGGTCGACCGTGAGGTGCTTCCAGACGCCGACATTCTTGTTCCCCACCCAGTTGGGGTTGGAGGGTGGCGTTTTGCCGGTGGCGTCGAAAGCGACGCGAGCAAGGGCGGTATCCGAGAGGCGACGGTGAGGGCTGCTGGAAGGGTCAAGCGCTCTGGTGTGCTCGGGAATCTCAGTGACAGACTTGCAACCTTCCTCGTCGACCATGAACTTGTTGAGTACACACACGAGTGTACGGTCGTAACGAGAACGGTCCTGCTTGTAGAGCGTGACCAGGTCGACCTGGGAGGGAACGGACGAGTCGGACGCCTTAGCCACAGTGGCGTGAGACGCCGCATTTCCGCCGAACCAAAACAAGGCGTCGTGTGAACCGTTCTCCAGACGCTCGAGGAAGCCGAAGTATCCAAAGGCCTCGATGATCGCGCTAATGAACCGGTGTCAGGCTTGGATGGCGCTTGACTTCTGCTTACGGCGAGCACCCGGCCGTCGGCGCGCTAAACCCTTGGCCTCGAGACGGGCGCGGAGGCGGCCGATGGCTGCCTCCCTACTGGCTTCCTTGGACTTGACCATGGAGACGACTGGCGAGGACGTGTTGGAGCCTGAGCGTGAGGGTGCGGATTAGTGAATGACTCGCTGCCTTGGACCTCATCCGATGACTGCTGTCGCGATACAAGGTTAACTATCGGTTCGCGTCTGGGACCCATGCCGAAAAATTCGGTGTGAGTACGGATCCATCTGGCGACGGTCGCAATCTGAGTGATGGGCACGGTGCAGTGAAGCCGCTAGTCTCTGACGTTGATTGATTGGAACGGTCTACGAGAACGGTGATGAAGTTGCTGACGGTAGCTACGGTGAAGTCATTGTCGAATTTGACGCGCAGAAGATGGAGCTATTATATAACAGGGTTACACGGGTTTACACATGGATTCACTTTGTATTTGATGTAGGACACTCGAGGGAGTGTGTGTGGCTGAGAGCCACACGTTATTCATTTGAAGTAGGATCATACTTGGTTTTATTATGTTAGGTAATTATACACATACATTTACCCCCTAGGCTGCTAGCCGCAATAAAAGATAAATAAACAGTTTGGATTTAGAACACAAAGAGTAAAGCCCTTTTATTAAGATCGTTGTTAGTAGGTGCCTTCGGATATTAAGGCCTATTAACCCTTAATAAGTTGTGTGTTAATCCTTAACTGGTTAAGTTGTACGTCTTCCTCTGACGCTAAGCTTCGGCAGCCCCGCTGCAACTTATGGAGTTTGTGGGGTGGTGCTGCTGGGCGCTGAACGCTGGGTTACCGTTGCTGTGGCGTGCTGTGCGCGTCCGCTGGACTGGGTTGTTGTGGGCTTTTGCCGGGGCCCTCGCTTGGATGATCACCAATCCGATGTGGGGTGTGTTGGGACGGTAGTGCTGGGCGGTCTTCTGCTTCGGATACAAGTGGGCGGACATCGCCAAGGCGAGCATTTATCGCTACCGTCGCTTCGTTAGTGGTCCGCCCGTGAAGGACCGTCCTCCTGCTGAGCGACGCTGGAAGATGTACGAGGCGCTGTGGGTGACGCCGATGGTAGTATTAGAGACCAAGAAGGAGCACGAGGACGGTCTCGGGCGGTTGTTGCACAAGTGGTTAGAGGCGTTCCACGCCTAGTGGCGCGTGTTTCTACCGGACGCCCTTGAGCTGGGCTTCCGTTCTACGGTGAAGTACTGGATTGGTTCGAAAGCGGAGTGCAGAAGGACGGTTGACCGTGCTTGATGTGTCGGTCGAGACTTCTGGTCGTTCGTGTTTTTGCTCTTGTATGCTGTGTTGTACACGGTGGTCTACGTTTACGAGTTCGCTGAGTGGGCATGCTGAGGGGTCACTGACGTTGGTATCCTGGTCGTCGCACCTAATGACCTGGCTGGTACTGGAAGTGTCACCGCTGAGGACGGTGTAGAGCAGGACGAAGGAACGGTTAAGGCGACCGGTACGGTAGTGTTCATCGGGACGGCTAGTAGATTATTTCAGTGGTATGAGACGTCCTCTGAGGGACGGTAGCCGATGGGAATGGTAGGTGACCGCTACGCTCGATGGATGAAGGCCCGGAAGAGAAAAAACAGGCTGAACGTTTCAGTGAAGCGTTCTGGCGCATGGACGGCTACGCCGGACCGAGACCAAGGGTGCCGACGCCAAGTGAGTTGCATGCCGAGCGCTGTGCCAACCATGAAAGGACCCAGAAGCTCGTGCGCGAGGGAGCAGCTCGACGAGGGCGTCGAGTTTCAGTCCGGGAGGATGTCACTACTGAAAATAATGGACACCGACTTGGGGACGATTACGACCGTACCATTTTCGGCAACCGTACTACCACTTATCAAGTTAGAGAGGATCAGCTGTACGAAGACGCGTTGGACAACCCACCAGTCGCCCACTTAAGAAGTCGCACCAAGGACCGCTGCCAGGGATGGCGCCGCTGAGGTCTGCGCGTAGCGCCAGCGCGCACGCACCTGCGCAGGATTGCGTCGAAGATGATGGTGAGGACGGGTACGGTGGGTAGGCTCTCGGAGGGGGGGGGGGGGTGAGGTACCTGGGGCGGGAAAGAGCTGGATCGAGGAGGACAAAAGGAGGACGAAAGAGGACGAAGGACGACACTGAATAGGAAGGTTGATTAGTGAGTTTAGTCGTGAATTTGCCTTGGACCCAATCAGTAGATCTTGCATTTTAACTTGTGTTTAAGCTTTCGAAGTGTTCCTCCGTTCCGTTCTCTTTCAAAACATCAACGTTAACCGTCCCGTCCAAGCTACGGCTCGCGACAGTATATAAGCCTGATGACTATTCCAGTGACGTGGATCTGAAGCCTCTACGTATTTAATACGTACTACTATCTGCAGTTTTTCCTGACCCTGAAATACCGATCACCCTATTCATCAAATTCTTCGTAAGCAAAAACGTCCGTACGTTTGTAAGCTGCGGTACTGGATTGCATAACGAGGTCCATGACTTCCCTCACCACAACGATCCCTTTTGCGATGTATCATAGTTACGGATTACTCTAACCATGACCAATTTGTAAATGTTGGAAACGTGATCATTATTTTTAAGGAAGTGTTATCTGGATCTGTCGGCGGTACGGATATGTCGTCTGTTGTGCTTCGCATGCCGCATGCCGACACATGCCCCAGAAAATACGAGTTGCCACCTTCTGGATATAGGGTTTCGACAGCCAACCTTCATTAATAGGTTCAAATGCAACGCTACCTTCCATAAAGCATTTGACAGCAACGCGCAACAGGGATCAGCTCGTCTTTCATGCGTGCTGCTAACGCTTCCGTTTGGACTTCGTAGTTATCGAGGCCTTCCCACTCCTCTTTTGAGTATTTGATTTTGGAGCTGCACCACCAGTTAGTTCCTTAGCTGCGGGTGACCTTGTCACTAGTTTTGTGCGAGCTTTTCTGATGGGAGCTAATTTACCGTTATATTACGGCTTCGAGCACTGGTCATCGATGTTGCACAGACCATGTGTACGGAGGTAGCCTCTCTACGAAACGCAAATACGGTGTTTGATACTTTGACATATTCCGAAATTGTAGTCACCTCGTAGTATAGCTTGTATTTTCAGCAAACCATTCCATTACATGGCGGCCAGGCCATCGAATTTGCTGCGCGGTGTACACATCATCCGAACAGGAATCATCATGGGTATACTTCCGCACCGCGAGCATGCTCTTTGGCTGGATCTTTCGCTTTTTCTGGGCATGGTGCTAGTACAACATTGGTTTACCCTCCACTTCTGTCGGCACATGTGATGGCGCAAACCTTCGGTCTAAATCGAAGACATTGCCCACTGATGTAGCACTACTCGAAACCGCTAAAACGTTTCGCGAACAACTCTGTGATGTCAGACAAATTTCATTTTCGTCAACGGAAACTTCTCTTGTGTGTTGCATTCCGTCTGGGTATGAACTTCAAACATCATATGGGCCACCAGCACTTTAAATTACATCACTTCTCTCACGGTCATCAATAATGGCATTTCTAGTTAGAATAGCATTTGTGGAAAAGTGACCGGTAACAATAACGGCACGATCACTGTTAAGGTTCTCTCATCGGGGTTTGATGTAACAACATCAGATTTCGCGTTGTTGCTTAGCATTGTTCTGTTGTAAAGCTCCAGATGTAGGATGCGTACTGGACAAATCGGAACCGCCTTAAGTAGCCTACAAGCATGTGACGGTTGGAGTAGTCGTCTGGCCACCTTGTAGCCGTTGTTTCTTTTTTTGCTTTTTTGCTTAACCGCTTCAATTCCCTTAACGGTGGGGCGGTGGGTATAATCCAGGGGTCCTGGATAAGTGAAACTGTATACTAGGGAAACTGTGGTGTATGAAACTATCGAGCAGCTTCCTTTGAAGGGACGCTCAAGGTTTGGGTGGGCTACCCTCAAAGCTCGCGATTGACTGCTGTTGCCGGTGTATTAGATTGAGTTTCCGTAGGTCATATTGTCGTAAATCAATTGTCGTTGCTAATATCGTATATCAATACGATCCGATTTTGATGAACATTGGACTCGCATAATTGTATCAGAAACAATAGCATTCTTGGTTTAAGATGAACTAACGTGTTCAATTAAAATACTACGATCAGCATGTTTACCACTTCACCGCTAAGTACGTGTTTTACTAATACAAATCAAGAGGGCGACCTTAGGATAATTTATTCTCAATAGATCAGCCTAGATTTGAGGATGCTCCAGCTTGTTTCACGTTCTATGTGATATCATTTCGCAATAAATACATTTCATACTACCAGTCTACGGAAAAATAAATAATTGTTTTGAAGCTAAAGAAAGAATGACCAATCCACCACGGCATGTGTGCCTCAAACAAAGTCCAACGCTGCGCATCTCACGGACAGTATGTTTGTCAGAAGCCAGGGCTACGTACGAACCAGTTTCACGATTTATGGGTTCATCACCGTAATCGTGAATCTAAAGATATGTCTAGAATGTATCAAATAACAGCTAAGGGGTCAAAACTTTATCGGGCAAAGGTTTCATCAGCTTCCCTATAGATGCACGATAATACCCATTGATCTACACCAAAAATCAGCGACTGCACTAAGGCTTATCAGTAACGTTGTGATGTAAGTGGTCTTTGTATTGGCAGGCCATCATGACTCCTGATATCCACAAACTCAATTGACGTTAAGTTAGGCGAGGATTGGACTAGTTTTTGAGCGGAAACATTTCCGCTGGGTTTCTGGTTATTTTCCTGTTTTGGCGCTAAGCATAGTCTGGTGCTAGGATGGTGGATAGCCAAAACGTAGTACTTCTTCGACCGCGGTTGGCGCGGACAGGAGTGTAGAAGCCACTCGAGAATTGATCATTAAAGGTGGTTCGCCTGCAGCGTGTCATCTTGGCAGCGACATCCTCCCACGCAACGCGCAACACTCTTCGTGAGCTCGCTGGTGATAAGCTTGTACCAAATTCTTGTCCTCCTCCTCGAGGAAGGCAGTACCAGGCACTATTCACTGAAGCCGCAATTCATGCATTACTATGACGTTGAGGAGAGAACGAATCTGCACACATGTTGATTTGATTATGCAAACTTAAGGAGAAAATTGTCGTTAATTGATTATTGTAAATTTTTAAGGATATGACCACATCAACTAAAAAAACGAAGATGGCTTATAACTTATTTGATTAATTAAGTGACATTATGTCACTCAGGTCATTTGAAAGCCTGAGGTGGTTGTCTTCATTATGATTTCGATGCTAAAAATAATGACTAGCTTCCAACTTAGTGGTATGCGTTGAAACCCTAGATGATGATTGTAGAATGCAACATTCATTGGCGACTAAGACCCTATTCCTATATTGAATTATGGTAAAGAATTACGCTACAAGATATCACATTACTAGTAAAACTTAGCGTTCGGAATCACGTACTACAGCACCAGAACAAATCGAATTAGAGGTCTGTAACAAAACCATTAGTTTTCCATTTGTGGGTTTAGCATCTGAAAAATATACCTAACCCGAACTTAGAACACAATTCTTGAACTGGGTAGTTCGCTCGAAACCCACCAATGCAGCATTATATTAACTGTTTGAAGCTATGAGCATGTGGTTTATCTTGTCCGCTAATTTTACACTAGTCCACCAGCAATTTTTCACCAGACCCTCGTCCAAGTTACAAAATGGTAGTAAACGGCAGACTCGCAAACCCCGAAATTGTTCACGAAAATGATCATGGTATTCAGGTGCAGCCATTACGCAGTCTGGCTCCGACGCCATGACAAACAAGCTCAATTGATACCAATTTCGTATGAAGTCGGCCACAACAATGATTTTGCTATTGCTGGGGCTATTGCGGCTTTTTCCAGACTGAAGAAATAAGATAGCAACTTCTGCGAGCACCTTTTAATTTCAACGCACTATCAAATTAAGATTGTATTGACAAGTTTCGCTTTAACAAAGCCCAAGTGCAACAAAAGACTAAACCCTTCAAATTCGACGCTATCCGAACTCGTGAACGTACAGCAGCAAACGGAATAGAAGGCCTTTGTATTGTTTTATACAAATTAGCTGTACCGGTACGATGGTCGGATTTAGAATCGTTCTTTTGTCGCAAGTCAAGTGGACACTCGAATTTGTTCCTGCCTGTTCTACATTATCTAGATCACACATGTAACGATATTACCTACTTCAACCAAGAGCACACCACTCAAAACTTGCGGTATTACATGGATGCTGTATTTGATGCTGGTGGATTAATGCAGAATGCATGAGGTTTTGTGGATGAACCTGTCAGATGTATTTGTCCACCGAAACCAAGAAATGTTCGACGAGATGAAAAATATCGTAGTCAGAAGGCTGTTTAAAAACGGTCAAAAGCGCACACCCGCCCTCAAATACCAGAATATTTCTATTCATGATGTTTTAATCGTTTCCAGGAAGGAATCATGATATTAAATTGTTCAAAGAATCTGGAATTGCCAAATTTATAAGAAATGGCGAACAATTTAAAGAATTTCGCATTTTCGGAGATCAAGCTTACGGTACCACGCAACCGATTTTAAGTAGCGTTTATAATTGTTAATACCAATTCAAGCATCACGGTCATAATCAACAGTTGCCACCGCTAAGCTCCTCGAATTTTTGATACCCACCCTATTTTTCTACAACGATGACGTAAGTTTTGTCTGCTCCCGTCGCCACCGATGAATCATAGCGTGTTTTGAGTTGTAAAAATCAGGATTGAGATCCTGAAAAAAATGGCCAATTTAATTACGCATTTTAGGAAGAGAAGCACAATTCCAAAACTACTGGCTTTCTAGCTTCTCCTGTACAAGGATGCACTTCATGGTCGCGTCTCATACCACCGACACGTAGCCTGCCAACTGTGCGACGCTTCGTGCGGTCAAGAACGCCAACTCGGTACATTAATCCTACAGATTGAGTACCCGATCGTGCTTGCCGCTTAAAATCCAGAGCTGTCCAATAATTGCATGCTTGACCGTAGCCCCATTCAACTGGTACACGGACCTTACTCATGCTTTTGTTGACACGTCCATGATTGATCGTAAGATTCGGCAAAAGGACTAACTAAGACGCAGTCATTATCATTCCCCACCAACAAAACGCGGTCGCCAGATAGGCTAAATCATCACTGCCATATAGGCTGTCATTCGCCGCCACCCGATAGGTCATCATTCGCCGCCACCAGATAGGACATCATCGCCACCACCAGATAGGCTAGAGTCAATACTTCCAGATAGGCAGGAGTCGCTACCACCAGGTAGACAAGAGTGCCTACCGCCAGATAGACTAGGGTCACTACCACCAGATAAGGTAGAGTCGCCACAACCAGATAGGCTAGTCCTCCCATTAAGTAGGCCACCACCAGATAAGCTTTCGTCGCCACCTACCATTCACCACCACCAGATAGGCTATCAACGCCACAACCAGATAGGCTAGTCACCGCCATCAGATAAACTAGTCGCCACCACAAAAATAGACTACGTTAGCCGGTACCAGAAATGAGAATCACAGACGCCAGATAGAGACGTCGTCACCACCAGATATGCAATAGTCGCCACTACTGAAAAAGGCTATCGTTGCCACCACCAGATGAGCTATTCACCACCACCAGATGGCTAGAACCGAATACTAACTCCGTCGTCCTATTCTGTGCCCCCCCCCCATGAGAGAAACAATATGGGAAAGGCGAACTGTCTGACTAATGCTTTTAATTCGTTTATCGCTTATTTATCCGAGATGCGATAGCGGGGAGTGTGTAACTACCTCGATTTAGTGATTATATGGGGAGAAAAATAAAACAACAACCTACGCAAATCAGTTATTTCGAGATAAAATATCTGCGTAAGCGCATGTTTAAACTCAACGCATCTGGAAGAAAAGTACCACAAATGCCCCGCGTGTTTTCGCTGCACTTTACTAGCTTCCGAGGGCTAAGATGCCTGGAGTCGCCGTCTACGACGTTCCGATATACGTTGAGCATATGGTCGTAGTACTGCAAAACCATATTGTTTGTAGACGTTATATTTCTTTATTAAAGAAGGGATAGTTTAAGTGATGTTTTGGTTGATTTTAATCGTTGGACACCTCTTAGGGCGTGCGCTTGTCCGCAATCTCGCTTTTGTCGTAGGACGCCTCTTGGGGCGTACGCTTGTCCGAAATCTCGCTTTTGTCTTATCAGCGACGGCGAAGAACCCCGTATCAGGTTGCTACATACTACTTCAATCCCTTACTAACGGGAAATAGGAACCTGACTACACTTTAAATTTACAAGGGCATCGTTAAGAAACATAACCCCCCCCACCCCCTCCAAAATGAGGTACACTTAGATTTGGTATCTCACGTGCATGCGACTTATACCCCGTTGAACTAGAAATGGCAGATACCAGTGAAACAGCAGCATACACGCTTTGGCAGAAGGCTTCAGTCGTTTATGAGTACTCTGTTGGGTTGTGCATGGAGGCCTTCCACATTTGTTCGCCGAACCGGTGTCCACCAGATATATCGGGAATAAATCTATTTTACATAAATACAAACAATTTCGCTTTCGAATATCTTGTATGTAGACCGAACAACTACCGATATCGACTAACACTCCGCGATTTAACATAGAGGTTTTTACAAAAGAGATGGGGAACTTGTTGGCAAGATGAAGCCACAAGTTTCGGGTTGTGGTGGACAGTTGAACGCACGAGCCTTTTGTTTGGCCCCAAGTACCGGTCATCCGTGTCGTCGAGCCGGCGCTTCAAAATATCGAGCTTTAACGCGACGTCTTGGATAAGCTTCGACACCGCGACTTTGTCCTTGTTCATGGTCTCGGCGAAGCTCTTCATCTCGCGCACGTATTGCGACATATCACTCGTCATGATCTCCATAGCCAGCGTGATGCCCTCAAAAGCGCGCTGGAGACCTTGGGCGTTGGCTTTGGTTTCCGGGGGACTGTAATCGTACTGGGCGTAGACCCGTCGGGCCCAATCGGTTGAACTCATCCCGAGAAGCGCGGTTGTATCTTGCGCGACAATTTCGCCGTTCTCGTCCTCTCGATCACGCGTTTGTGCATTTGAGGCAAAATACAGAGCGGCCGCGCGAGCGGTGCCGTACTCGCGGCGTTCACCGTTGCCTTGAGCATCTCCAGCATTGCCTTGACGAGGATTCGCGTCTTGAGCGTCGTCTTGAGTGTCGCTTAGATCCGTGTCTTGCGAGCGAGCAGCGCGAGTAGTATCGCCTCGACCAGGAGCATCGCCTCGACTGGGAGCTGCGCATCGAACGGGAGCAGCGCCTTGACCGGGAGCAGCGCCTCGATTGGGAGCAGCGCCTCGACCGGGAGCAGCGCGTTGCTCGCGAAGAGCGACCAAGCGAGCGAGCAACGCCGTTTCCTGCGCCGTCGGGTCGTCGACGAGAGTGCCCAAGCCAGCGACGAATCCTGGATTCGCGCCTTGGTACTTCTTGCAGAGTTCCGTGGTGTAGACAGCATCATTCCCGTGCTGGTGGTTGCGGACGAAGTGGGTCTTGAAGTTGCGGGCCTCCATCGTCGTATGGCAGTTCTTGTAGGAAGTCATACGATACCGACACACTTTGACTGCCAATGCGATTAAGTTTTAGGTTAGGAATTATTCTGTAGAATAAAAAATTAGAAGATATCTTGAGTAATGTATGGATGAACGATTGCAACACTTTATCAGTTGTAAGCCCTTTCTCAGCTAGATACTGCTATCGGGCGTAAAAGCGCTACGTAATGGTGTAAACCTCCAGCAAGGTATCCACCAAATGGATTTTTCGACAATTTTATTTGACAAGGACTGTATAGCTTACGATCAAAAAGCCTCTTTGTTTTAAAATCCTTTTTCAATGCGATCACGATTTCAACGCATTGTCGCAACCAGTAACGGGTGGGCACCGACGTCACGTCGCTTGGTGGCGCGCTCACCAAATATGGGTTAGTTAGTTCTATCATTACAGAGAATTAGGTAGGCTAGAGCTAGCCGAAAGTTGGGTGAGCAAAAAGAGATCTGCCGACTAAATTGTACGCATAATAAACTAGCTAAATATTTGTGTTAGCTAGCTACTAACCATCTTCTGCCACTACGCTTAGTTCTGTTACCATCGTCCGTTTTGCTATACAGTCGGTATACATCCATTACCTCCTGTTCCTTGTTCTGGAGCAGCAGCGCACACCCGTCAAACCCACAACTCGTTGTGTAGCAGCGCCACGCACCTGTTCGTTCTATAGTAGGCTCCGTAAGACCGCTTACCGCAGTGCCTTGTACCGAAACAACCTCCGTAAAACTGCTTGCTGTAGTGTACCAGCCTCCGTTAGACCGCTTACCACTGTGCCTTGTTCTGTAGTAGCCTTCTTAACATCACAGCGCGGTGCGTTATTCTGTAGCAGCAGCTATACCAGTCCGCTAGGCGACGCCGAATATGTAGTAGACGATGGAAGACCATATAACGCGACGTCGTGTTTATGGGACGCTGGAACTGATTTATGCCTGCATATTTCCATAGCAATAGGCCCAGTGGGGTTAGTTTACGATCTACACAGTGGCCATTAGCGCGTCGTACCGATAAAATATTTGGTTTCTCAGTAGCCAAGCTACCACGCCAGACTTGACGTAAGCGTCATTCACGTTGCACCCGTAGGTGGCCTAGCCTTACTCCGCACTAGCGCAACCTTCTCCAGAGCTCCTGGCACACCTTCAGAGCCACCACGTCGTACATCACACTAGTAAATAACTGGAAGTAGGAACGTAGAGGGAGACAAATGATACTGACTTTTGTTAGAATTTTCAAACCTCTGAGCAATTTATTTTGAGTTTTCTATATCAAGAGGGAAAGGCATGTCTATCTCCCCGTCAAGAACAAAAAGCCTCAACCTCATTCATACAAAGTGGTATATGCGGGGTATGGCTCGCGTTTTTCTTGACTGGAAGTTGGCGACGTACTAATACCTGCGAATCGCAGGCTGCGATAGCACGTATTATGTCCAATACATAATACGGCCTTTATTATGTTAAGTGACGCATTCCAACTGCGCACCAACAACGACGTTAAAAGCTAGATGGTGAGCCGTGAGGTCTACTTCTCTGGTTCGGGATGCTTAGCCGCATGAGGGCGAGAAAAGAGGCCGTGTTGTTGGTAAGGATGTTTTATAGACAACCCAACCTAAAACACTTCGACACGTGTCTGTGATATCGCAATCTCCGGTTTTCAAGCGAAGAGCTGCTGTCTCTCTACGATGTGTGTGTGAATACACTGGCTTCTGGGATAAAAGGAGGCTGGGATGTGGCTGGCATGTACCGGTTCCGTGGTGTAATATTTCGCTTTATGGATTCATCCTTCGCCTGTTTGTAAAGGGGCCCAACGGGTTGGAAGTGCTACCCAAGACTGTGCACAAGTCTGGGCGTACTAGCACTCAGTCCAACCACCGGACTTTCCCCGACGACGAGTGCCTAAGTTCTGGCTGAAAGTCTCTCAGATTGAATGTATCTCTGAGAGACCTCGTCCCGTTACACCCATGAGCGACGATTGACGGTTCAAGGATCCCCAAGCAAGACCCACAAGACCCAAGAGGCCAGAAGTGCCCAAGTGTCATATGCCGTACGTCGCCTACCCAAGCCACCCTTGAGGACGTCGCGTGTATTGAGCATTGAAGCTCTACACCCTGAGAATCATCGTCTCAAGTGTGAGGATCAAGCTTCTGAGTCTGAGAACCAGAAGTCTAAGAAATGCCACTCTGAAGACCAATGCCAGAGTGAAGACCAATACTGATCCCAGACCTCTCACACGATGATTACCCCAAGTCCCAAGCATCCCCAGTAACACTAAGTATGTTCCAGTTGGCGTTCAAGACTTCATGTGTATTAAGTAGAGCTCTACACCCCTGGGAATCAAGTCACATGTCTGAAGATCAAGCCTCCAAGTCTGAGAAGCATGATGATCACCGCTTTGAAGATGAATACCAGAGCCAAAAGATCGCATACCAGACATGTACCCAGTGAAGTCGATGCCTCACCATACTGAGTCCAAACCAACCCAGAGAGTCCAGTCCGCCATCAAGTGACACGCAACCTGATGGCTACACAATGATGCCTCATCATGCTCACTCATCAAGATCCGCCACACTGACTCCAATACTGAGACCAAGTGAAGATTTCCTGAAACATAGTGAAACCAAGACAACCTGAGATATGAAGACTGACTGCAATGTACCCAGAAAGAAGACCAAGAAGAAGATCGAAGTGTGTGTTTGAAGAAGATATGACAGAAGACAAATGTTAAATAGAGTTCAATTTGCCTCGTGAAGCTCAAGCTACCGAGTTCCATCTGCTGTGTCTACAGCCGTAACAAGGTTTGGAGTTACGTGATCTCTCGCCTTCTTCCAACCCCTTTAGGCGGAGATCAGCGTAACGTAGAGACCTGAAGTGACCCGCCTATTCCATTTCCTAGTTGGGTCGTTTGTCTTGTCTAACGGTAGCCCATTTCATATTGCTCGTTTGGACAGGTTCTGGGAGCTAGACAGTCGCTCTCAGGACGCTTGATTGACTGTTGTATATAACCGATTGTACTGGTTTATTCCCCTCTCTATATTAGAGGGTGGTGCGCGAAAGGAACGGGTTTTCAGACAGACCAGGGGTCTGAGAAACATACCCAGTTGGCCTGGAAGTACTAGCCCACCGTCCAAGGGCCAGGAAAGAATAAGTGACGGTTGTGTATATTGTATATTTGTATTGAACTCTGTTAACTGTTGATTATCTTCTAAGTCTAAGCCACCAGGTGCTGAATTTGCGATATTCAAGTGCCTGGTTATTAGACTTCTTCACTACTTCTCTGACTACTTACTCTGAGAATCACTTGTGGTTCTCAGGGCTTCCGACTCCAGAAGGACCCCGCAAAGGCTTCGAACGTCTTCGCCGCTGGCCTCGCAAGGAGCTCCCCCCATCTTCACCCCAGAACACTTGACCCGGGAGGTGTCATATTCCTCAAAAAACGAACCGACGAGGATACGCAAGGTATCACACACCACAACCTGCGACTACTGAGAGTCCTCAGTATTGTCGCCCGTTGGTTCACTGTACGCCCCCCTGCACCGCGGTAAAAGTTTCACCGACTTCGCGACACTCTGGCGCGGAATTCGAAAGAGCAGGTCCGTTCAAAGTGTAATGATAATCAATAATCGATACTAGCCCATGTATTTAAAACTGTCAACTATCGGTTTCGGGGTTGATGGAGATGGGCAGAGCACTGTGAGCGCGGTTTGGGAGAAAACTCCCGCTTTACTCCAAAGTGGACAGCTTTTATTCAGGTCGCTCATCCGCCGACCCCCCCCCCCCCTCTAGTGTTTGAAATTGGCGAAACCTCCACTAGCCAGCTTTCAGCTTCGTGTCACCGAACAGTGCTCAGCAGAGGGACTTTACGAAGACGATGGACTTTGGAAACGTAGAGCTGATTCGTCTGAGCCATCTCTCTACGAACCACTTGGTATCCACCAGCTCCAAGTCAAGGCTTAATGGCAATAACTGCCCACAACACCTCCACAACGGCCATCAGGAAGTGCGTGCCAGCTCCTACGACGGTGGTGGCTTACCACACGAGGCTGTAGTGGTTAGCGCTTAATTCGAGTTGATTTTTCCCTTGTGCTACATGGTGAGGGAGGGGAGAAAGTGGCAGAACGACTCCATGCTCTGGCGAATAATTCACTCTATTCAACTCATCGGAAAACTCTACTGCCATCTCTAGTAACATCGGCACCTAAGAAAAATAATTCATTTGGTCCATCTGGCAGTAATGCGTAACTGTCAGATGGACCAAATGAATTATTAAAGTCTTCCATCCGTCGTGGTACATATATTTTTAAAAGTAAAACGTTTAAAACAAAATCACTGGACAATACAGTTTAACTGTTCCAATAAAACACACACAGTATTAGACACTTTATTTTTGCGGACATTTTTTTCTGTCATATACGGTATGAATGATAACATCATTGTCAGAGTGTTAGTCGTAATGGCGCCCGTAAATGATTCAAGCAACATACTTGTATATTTATAAGATCTACACGGTGATTAATATTGACAGGTCTTTAAACCTTTCTTAATTTTTGTTTTTAGTAAGAAATACCGTTTATATGTTCTCGTAGTGATTTGTACCTCCGGTCGTATCGCCCTAACTACTCTGGATAAAATCCAGAGAACTAATACAAATCAACAGGGTGAACTTAGGTAAATTTATTATTAATAGTTCAGCCTAGATTTGAGAAATACCCCAGCTTGTTTCATGTTCTATGTGGTATCATTTCGCAATAATATATTTCATACTACCACTCCCATGAAGAAATAGCTATAACTTTTACACAGCTAAAGAAAGCAATTCCACCACGGCATGTATGCCTCAAACCTAGACCAACGCTGCGCATCTCACGTACGGTATGTTTGTCAGAAGCCAGGACTACATACGAACCCGTTTCACGCTTTATGTGTTCACCACCGTAACCGCGAATCTAAAGATATACCTATAATGTATCATATGTCAGCTAAGAGCATCTTCACCAATGCGACTATCGTGCTGCTAATTCCAAATTTAGCCGCGCAAGATAGCTTTAGGCTCTCCACCAACACGGCTATCCAGCTGATAAAAATAGATGCTGGCGTCCAAATGCTATCTGCTCGACCAGATTTGGTCTCCAGGATAGCAGCAGGGTTGGGGCTTTGTAGTCCAACTTGCAACGACTTCACTTCCGAAGCTGCACTAGCGTGAACAAGGATTCAGACCGCGATGTCTATGAACACATTGGAGGAGATCCCTGTTGTGAATTCTGTGGAGGAAGCAAATCGATCTCGAGGTGTCAACTACAAAACAGTGGAATATATCGTTCTATGCCACGCATGGCTCTCATCGAGTCGTGATCCAGTAAAAGGGGTTTACCAGACTGGCGAGGACTTCTACGACAGAGTCAAGACTGCTTTTGACGAGGAGCTCCGACGCATGGGAAAAACTGTAGCCGAGCGCCCTCCCACGTCATTGAACTCTCGCTTCTAGACTATATCTCGAGCCGCGTCAAAGTTCGTTGGGTGTGCTGAATGTCTGCGCTAGTGGACGCCCTCCTAGTGACATTGAACTCGACGCCATAGCTCTTTACGAGTCTAAGAACGGGCAGCTCAAACACATTCAGTACTGGAGAGTCCTTCAAGACACCGAGATATGGGGAGCATGGCGTTCGTCGACCGGAAAACCGAAAGCAACCTCTCAATCAAGTAGATCTCGCTCCAGGGTGATCGCATCTTCCGCACCAACCGAAGCTGAGGTGGTTGTTCCAGCATCCAACACGATTGGTGAGGTTAACAGCGCAGCAAACGAGCTTGGGATGGCTACTGTAGTTAATGAAGAGCTGAAAGGAGCCTCTCGTACGAAGCTGGACCGAGCTAACTTGGCCCTGTATGCACGACAAGTGAAGGCAGCCGAACGTGCAGCTGCTAATGCACAACAGCGAATCCGTGTCGCTCAAGATCAGTATGAATGGAGTCTTTTCAGCTTGCGCTCGGATGGCAATGACCCTCTCACAGCTGAGTTTCTTGCATTAAAAAGACAACCCGTAATCAAACGCCTACGAGTGGAGGCACCACAAGAAGAAACTATTCGACACAGTGACCCGGAATTGGTTAGTACTGCTGGCGGTGGCCGAGGTGCAGTACCTTGTGATGAACAAGCGCACGTGGTTGTGACGCACACAGCGCAGCCAGTGACAACAACCTGTGTAGCGGAAATCAACACAACTACAAGCAATGCCACATCAGACGCCAACACCAGCCAAGTTGTGTAGCCATTGATCTAGCTTCTACAAGTCTTTTAGCTTTAATTCATGCAAGAAACTATCAGTGTCTCGATCGACGTGGGGGCTTGCAAAGGCTGTGGTCGAGCATTATTTGATTACCGGTGTGCCTATTCTTGCAGATTGCCGTGCATGTTCCAAAGGTACCCAACTAAATCATTTTGGAGGCGATGGTGCGTGCGCACATTTCGCAGCTTGGAAGTTCGAACTATCAGTGTCTCGATCGACGTGGGGGCTTGCAAAGGCTGTGGTCGAGCAACGGAAAATGTGGGGACTCCGTCAGGCTGGTTTTCCTCTTCAAAAGTGGGAAAACATCTCCTGCTCTCGACTTCCCCGTTCATCCTCCACAATCATATTGTGCATGATAATACAGGCTTTCATCACATTGTCCATTTTGGGTGGGCTCCAGAGGCGACACGGTATATCGAGAATCCGCCACCGCGCCTGTAGCACTCCGAAACAACGCTCTACATCCTTCCGACATGCCTCTTGGCACTTAGCAAAATACTTACGCTAGTTTCCGAGGGGCTTTTCAATGGTTTTCACGAAGACAGACCACTCTGGATAGATTCTATCGGCCAAGAAATATGGCGTGTCGTACGAAGTACCTGCAGTCATGTTCATAGTGAGATTATAAGAGCTGAATGACATGAATTCTTACCGTTGACGTTATATTCAACCTGTAAAACCTCGCCGCTTAGGAAAGAATCAAATATCCTGGATTGCTCGAGTATATTAATGTCGTTCAGCGATCCTGGCGATCCAAAGTTGTAGTGCCAAATACGAAATCGTAGTCTGCAACAGCTTCCAATACTTTAGTCGGCTTTTGCTCTTTTCCTTTGTGCTGGCCAGCTAAATACACCGGGCAAATTTTCCAAACCCAGTGCATACAATCGATAGAGCCAATCATGCCGGGGAAGCCACGGCGGGCATTCTGCTCTATTAGTCGGTTCATTTTAAGTTTGGAAGGCGGACGCAAGTACTCATTCCCGAAGACAGCAATAATCGCTTCACAGAAATGATCAACACAAGCACTAACCGTAGGACCAGCCATCTGCAAGTTCTCATCTATAGCATCGAATGAAGACGAATACGCCAAGACTCGTAGCGCTGCTGTGATTTTGAAGTGACTGGATATGCCCACTTTTCCTGCTGCATTTTGTTTTTGCACAAAATAGGGACCATAGTCGAGAACACCGAGACCAATTTGCTCAAACAAACATCGAGACATTCGATAGCGCTGGCGGAAAACGATGGCATTAAAGATCGGGTCAGGGTTGAAGTATTGCCGAAGCAGCAAGTCATGACGAGCGTGCCACGTGCGCTCTCGATTAGGCGCCCTTCCAGATCGTGAAATACCATGGAGACGAACCACAGCATGTCCAGGCGTTTTTTCTTGGAATAGTAATTCCCCAATCGCTTCCTCCTCCTCGTCCTCTTCCAGCAATGCCTCCGTAATCGTGAAGGCGTCATGAAGATCCACCGCGAAGACTTCAACACTGCTTCCGGTCAGATGTAAAATAGCCGTATTGGTAGAGAGGAAGCAGCGCCGTTACTATCCTATTTATTGATTTGTAGTTTATTTGAAGTTATGGCCAGGATAGAATAGTCGCATTGGTGAAGATGCTCTAAGGCACCAAAAGTTTATCCGGCAAAGGTTTCAATAGCTTCCCTATAGATGTACAGTAATAACCATTGACCTACATCAAAAAGCAGTGCCTGCATAAAGTCTTATCAGAAACGATGTAATGTACGTGGTGCATTGGTGCTTTTTGTGGGCGGCTGGACATCGCTACTACTGACATCTACAAAATCAATTGACCTTGAATTAGACGAGGATTAGACTAGTTTTTGAGTGGAAGCATTTCCGCTGGGTTTCTGGTTAAGTTCCTGTGTTGGCGCTAAGCATAGTCTGGCGCTACAGTGAGGATGGCGAATGAGCCGAAACGACTTCTTCGGCCGAGGATGGCGCGGACAGAAGTGTTGACGCCACTTGAGAATTTTTACTTCGATCTCTAAAGGTGGTTCACTTGCAGCGTGTCATCGTGGCAGCGACATCCTCCTACGCAACGTGCAACACTCAATCGTAGGCACACTGGTGATAAGCTTGCACCAGATCCTTGCCATCCTCTCTGAGGAAGGAAGTACCCGGCATTATTCACTGAAGCCCCAATCTATGTATTACTATGACCTTGAGGAGAGAACAAATCTGCGCACATATTGATTTGTGTATGCAAACTTAAGGAGAAAATTGTCGTTGATTGGTTATTTTGATTTTTTATGGGAATAGCCATTTCAACTAAAAAAGACGAAAATGCTTTATAACTTATATGCTTAATTTAGTTGCAATCTGTCCCTCGGGTCATTTGAAAGCAAAAGGTGGTTGTCTTCATTATGATATCGATGCTAAAAATAACGACTAGCTTCAAACTTAGTGGTATGCGTTGAAACCGTAGATGATGGTTGTAGAATGCAACATTCATTGTCGAAATAGACCCTATTCGTATATGGAATTATGGCCAACAATTAGGCTACGACACGATTTCGCATTACTAGTAAAACTTAGCGTTCGAAATCGCGTACAACAGCACCACAACAATTCGAAATTAGAGGTCTTGAGCGAAACCGTTATTTTTCCATTTGTGGGTTTAGCAGCTGAAAATATATCTAATTAGAACTTCGAACACACTTCTTCAAGTGAGTAGTTCGCTAGAAACCCGCCAATGCAGCATTAAATTAACTGTTTGAAGCTATGATCATGCGGTTTGTCTAGTCCGCTAATTTTACACTATTCCACCAGCCATTCTTCACCAGCCCCTCTTCCAAGTTACAAAATGGCAGTGGATGGCAGACTCGCAAACCCCGCAATAGTTGACGAAAATGATCATGTTAACTGTTTGACAGTCAACAAAAGCATGAGTAAGGTTCGTGTACCATTTGAATGGGGCTACGGTCAAGTTTGTAATTATTGGACAGCTCTGGGTTTCAAGCGACAAGCTCGATCGGATACTCAACCTGTAGGATCAATGTGCCGAGTTGGCGTTCTTCTGACGAATTGTCTAGCTTGCGCTAATGGTTAAAATACAATTAGTGACTACTTTAGGCTATCACCGCCTAGCTTACAGCAGTGTTTGACACCTCGCTAATCAAACCCAAGTAGTATTTTATATTCAATAGTTATTGATTGTTTTGTAAACTAACTTCTCTCTACTCTCCGAGTAAGTCCTATTGTTTTTTAATGCTTTGGTGAAAAGCACAGCACATATCAAAATCAGGTCCCGATTGCGCTCTTCTGCTTCCTCGCGACTGCGTGCGAGACGCTCTTCTGCTCGCTCGCGTGCTAGTTCGCGTTCACACTCGAATTCCAGGTGATTGTTGCGTTATTATCGCTCAAAAACAAAGCGTTCGTCATGCTGACGCTACTGTTGTTGAAGCTGTTGCACAACCCGCCCACGGCGCATATCCATGTACTCGCGAATTCGTTTCCCTTGACGTTCATTTTCAACTTGAAAAGCACTTTTACGGCGTAACCCAGTCGTCAATGTGGTTGTGTTGGTTACTGTAGAGCTGACAGATTAACCAGATACATTCGATACCGTATCATCATCGCTTTCAGAGGGCGTTTCACTCAATGATAGGGCTGCAGCTCTTAATGAGCGTCGTGTAGTAGCTTCCATAACAATCTGAGATCCTAACCAGTTGATACTGCCTTTTTTTCTTTTTAGCTGTATAATCTGCCTCGAGTGCAACGCATTGTGCAATCAGACCAGCAAGTGTTTCGTAGTGACTCTGGACATTGGAAGCGCTCCTATCCTCTTCGATCCCGCTCCCCAGCGCCGAACGAAGTTCTCCAGCTCGCCAGTTTTTCTTGAGCCCCATACGGGCTTGAACCTGTTTGTCAATAACAACGACCCGGATACCAGTGGACACCCTCTCTGCGGTTCGAGCCTCCACACGACCTGCATCGCTGTATTTTGCTGTAAAAGGTTTTTGATATATGGCCTCACGCATCCGTTCTTTATCATTCCCTTCTGAAAACCGAAAGACCATCTTTTAGCTATGGCTTCGCTTCGCTCTGTCTAAATTGAGTGTGATCCAGATGGAAGATACCTGAACTTTGGACCGTTATGCTAAAACTAGTTTGCTAGTAGTTGTGCGTTAATTCAACGGTAACAGTTGGCGACGAACCCACTTCGTTCTTCAAAAGACCTCTATTAGCGCCACGTTGAAGATGGTCAAAACGATAAGAGATGGATTTTAACCAGTGGGGACTGGCGCAATTGCTTTCGCGTCGACACGAAATGAAACATAGCGAGCCATAGGTCATGATAGGACTTGCGCCGTTACCACAGACATCTACAGGCTACTTCAAATACAAGTATCTAATTGGCAAAATCTCCGATCCGAATACACCGGGAAAAAACGCATCTATACCTTGCTTTTCAAGCCCTTCAACTTAGCGCCTATTGTAAATTGAGTTGTGACCACGTTGAAGTCACGGTTTCACCATCGTTTTTCTCGGGGTTTGATTTTCGCTAATCGCAGGAAAACAAGTAGAAGTTGACGAGGCACTACGCGCGTGTAAACTTGGCAAAGCCACGGGACCTGACTCTTTCGACAAAAATTGGTACTGAGCCAATGCTGCTGGACTAACCCCATCCATGGAATTCTGATTGTACATTACGTTCAAGAGGGGGTGAAGTGGACGTCCAGGTGGATGGGTACGACAATATACCTTCGGAGCCCTGCTGTGGTTCCTGACCTACTGAAACGCACGCGTACCTTTAAAGATGCAAGCAGTATGCAGCTGAATCAGAGAAAAACTATGGTACTTGCGCTGTCTTCTAACCACCCGTCGCTCGACAGGCCGTGTATTTTCAGTACCAGACGGTGGGCCAGGACGGATGGTATCTCATCATATTCGTCGGTAGCCAACGAACCGGAGCACAGTCCGACTGTGATTCGCCAGCGGCAAACTGCTCACGATGGATCAGCGCTGTGTCATAGCATCGGCGGTAATTGTGCCGAAACTGACGTACGTTAGCCAACACTCCTGGCCTACGAGAAATATGATGTTTCGATTGGACAAATGGTCAGGCATTTTGTTTGGCGCGGAGGCTTCGGCCTGGAGCTACCTTCTAGCAAAGCATGACTACTTGCTGACCTGGCCACTTTTTCTATGGAGGAATGGAGGTTTGGCGGTCCCTCGACGGTAGTGGCTGTCTGGGGCGCCTCAGGCGCCCGTATTTCGCACGTTATTGGGGACACCCTCTACCGGGATAGCTATTGCGCTGCGGACTGGCCCCGCGACTTTACATTTGTTCTAATTCTTGACACACAGGGTCTACTACACCGCTCCGGTATCAGGCCCCCTCTGGACGGCCGGCAAACATGTCATCATGAAGGCTTCACCAGCGGAGTCGGTCAGGATAGAAATTGTAGTTAGTTTCGTCGAAGAAGATAGTCAAGGCACCCTCGTCGTGGTGCTTGACCAGAGTCTCTGCAAACTCCTTTCTTTTCTGTTTGTTGGCCTTGCGGTTACAGGTCATTGACTCAACGCGAGTCTCAGTAACAGCAACTATATTAGCTCGAACAGTATCAACACTTTACATCACCTGTCTGAGTGAGTACAGCATGTCAGTCAAATGGCGATAGATCGTGGCTTCAGAGATGCCCACGTCACAATCTTCACGTTCCAGCAACCTTAAAATACCGAGCGGTACCGCACCAGACTTGACCGTTGTTGAAGGCCTCGAGGGCCCAGCGGCGTACCTTGGGCGCGTGGCGCTTTGGCATGGACTGGGAAGGCCTCTACGCGATGATCGGTAGAAATAAGAGTAACGATTGAGACGCGCCGCACGCGGGAGTTCCTCGTCGGAATCTCGTCGGCAGTGACAACTATGAATGTTGATTAGTCGGCAACGAATGACGAAAAAGGGTGGCGTTTCTTAAGTTGGACACGTTGCCGACGCCTAAAACTAAAGCCGCCGACTTTGGATGTTGATGTGCCAACTATGGGCGGGCAAATGTGTAGTTGTTTGTTACACGCTTTGCGGGAAGCTGACAAAGGCATTATCGCTGGGGTTAATCCTCCAGCAACTCCAAATGCTTATTTACCTGTACCCCGAGTTGGTGACTAGTTCGTCTGCTGGAAGCCTTCTAATGTAATCCTATTTTCTAACGGTTAATTTCAAAACCTTTGGTCTCAGATAAACGACCATAATCTCGCTTCGCTCAAACTGTAGTACGGTGTTTGGACCTCTCTACGCCACCCACTACCATAGGATTATATTACAATGCCCTAACTATGGTCTAAACGTTGAGTAAAAAACGCCAAACGTTTAGGTTCAATAGTTACAAACAGGACGACATCGTTATGCATTATTTTTCCCTAGGTCACTGGACGGGGTGACATTAATCAACCTATACTTCATATAAAGTTAAATTAAATAGAAGTTAGCGCTAAATTTACAGCACTTTGCATTTCCAAGTATCGTCAGTCGTGGGGGTAAAGACATCGTGTTTAGCTTGTCATGGGAGCGGAGTGGCCGCCCCCCGAATACACCAGGGCAGGAGCAACACATTAAACTGGCCAGGTGGCTCGATCCTTCAGCCGTGAGCACTGGATACGGTTCGAAAGCATTCGAAAGCCATCTTCCCATGAGCTTTAAGACCAAGCGGTCAGCTCCTGCATTCAACAACGCTGTAGCGCCTCCGATCCTGACAGAGTGGGTTGAATACCGTGAGCCTTCGTACCCCAATTCAATTGCGGCCTTCTTCAGTGTTCCAGCTACCTTCTTCGATGTGATGCCTCCCTGCCTTCCCACTGACAATGCCGGCTGACCGGGCAAAGTCTCTAACTTCGGCGCTGCCTATATCACCCACCGCGCACCTTTCACCGGACACAGCGTTGGATTTCCTGAGCTAGAATGAAAGCGCTCCTCCATTCGCCCGTACTGGTTGTTTTTGGCACCCGACAAGCGAATACTGACCATCACCGCAGATCGTCGGTTCGTTGGCTGTTGGTCAGCGTTCAGTAGTCGAATATCACGAAGGCGGAGTATATAGTTGTGATACTTGACACCTATGTGTAGATACTCCGATCTTCTTAACAGGAAGAAGTAACCAATAGGATCCCGCCCCACAAAAGTTGAGCCCGCGGTCGACGAAGATCCAATGAGCTGTAAATCCGAAGTAGAATTGCGGACGAGACAGGATGCTGCTTGGTGACTGGGTTTGTAAATCTGCGGATGCCTCGCAGCAAGATCGCATGGCTAGCGTTTACACCCGGATCATATCCCGCAGAATTTTTGTGGTACCACCTCACGGCACAGAGCTTACCACATATCCTCGCTTGTTCATACTGAACCTCCACAAGTATACTGCGAAAGCACCAAGTTGCGCCGCGTTCTCGTCAAAATTCTTTTCTTGCAGCCATGGTTGATACCTCATGAAGTTGCACCACTTTATGCATTGCTTCCATCCTCGTTTGTAGTGCACTTTGGATGTGTCCGCGAGAGCCCCTGCGCGGACTAGCGCCCCCAGAGAGCGTAAAGATCTCTCGAGGCACTGGGGATTAAAACCTGCGTCCACCCGCGAGACAAAACAAAGAACCGATCAGTCATCTGCTGCGATTGCCACACCCTCGACCCTGCATCTGCCATGACGTTTGGTCCCCTGAAATGTGTTCTGCTGAGCTGTAAAAGTTGTACTGAACTCCAAGCAACGCTTGCAGCCGCAGCAATGCTTGTGCTTTCACGTTGCGACTGCCCATTCTATTGCTCCAAGCAACAGCAGTAGTGTTATCGATCAGAAACTGTACGTGCCGAGGCTCACGGTGAGAAGGTGCCATCCACAGTGGGCCCCACGCTAAAGTGGCAAATACAGTGCTCATTAGCTCCCGTAAATTAATGCCAAATTCTCCATCGCCAGCTGCATTCCCAGCAGCAATTTGTTGTCGTTCACGTTCTGTAAACTCCACCTGAATGAATTGTCTTCGAGCTGGAAAAAGCGCACAAAGACCCCAATCACTCGCATCCATAGTAATGTGAATTTCGGGCTCGTGTTGTTTTGCGAACCGGGCGAGAGGCACTAAGTTGAGTGTCTCCAACTCAAGAATCGCTAAAAACCAGCGAACGTCGTCGTGCACATCCTTAGTCATTTCAATCGTGCCAAAACACGGGGCAGACCGAGCTAGTGCTTCTAGCCTCTGGAAGAAAGGCCTGGCTGAGAGAATACAAGTCGAGATATGCCGAAGGCTTCCAAAGAGCCTGTTCAGATTTCGCTTAGTTGTAGTGTGCGATGCTGAAATCGACTGAAGGCCACCTCTTGCCTTCTCAATCTTCTCAGGAGGAATTGAGAGAGTCAATTAATCGAGATCCCACGTGAGCCCGAGCGCCGACCCCTTTCAGAACCAAGCTGAGAACTTGTTTTCATTACAGGCTTCTAGACCTAGCACGCCTGTCATAGCCAAGCGGAGAGATTAATTCGCCTCAGCCAGCCGTGTGCCAATATCAGGTTCAATACAGATATGATCATCACACCATGCCTTGTCATCGAAGTGAAGTGTGCCAGTCGAAGGTTGATCAGGCCACATCGGCCTGGAATGTGCATGCAGGTGATTAATCGCTGCACCTGCAGTCCAGTAATGACCTGGAGAATCTGTCCAGCCAAATGGACAAGAGAGGTCAATGATAAGAACTCCCAGCTCAGGCAATGTCCCTGCAAAGCGACCAACCGCTTGGGCAGTGTAACGGGGTTACACGGGTTTACACCTGGTGTGTTCCACACATGGATACACTTTGTGTAAGGTACATATTTGATGTACGGACACTCGAGGGAGTGTGTGTGGCTGAGAGCCACACGTTATGCATTTGAAGTAGGATTTCACTTGGTTTTACTATGTTAGATAGTTAACCACATACATTTACCCCCTAGGCGGCTAGCCGCAATACTAGAGGCGATGCAGGAGGCTGGGAGGACGATACAGTGATAGGAATAGTTTCACAGTGAATCATACTCATTTACAATACCGCTATTCGTGTACATGTACTTATTGTAGGTATCAAGTTTGTCACGATACTCATTGGTCGATTTCGTACATTTTTTTTAGTTCTGTATTAAAAGGTCATGGGAAATGGTACATGTAGTATGTAGCGGGCGCAGGGCCATGTCCTCAGTCCAAAGATCGTAAGCAAATGGTATGAATAGTAGAACGAAGAGGACTGATGAACAATTTGGGTTTGAGCACCCCGCTCGCATCCCCATTTCTTTGTTGTGCTTTGGTAGTAGGAATCCCTGCTGCTTTTGTTGCGATATATAGTATATTATAATATTATTATGATTCTCCTTTGTATTACATTCTGCGTCAAACAAAATGTTACTAATGCGCCTTTTAGAGTTATCGAGATAATCGCATTTGAAGTTAACCAATCAAATTTCGTACATAATCGGACATGTGACATTTAATGTGTATTTGACATCGTAGAGACCATAAAACTACTCTGATAATATCTCTTTACACAAGAGCTTTTAGATAAACACAAATTCAAAACAATTGAATAAATATTGAGCTCACAGTAGTGAAAAATGTACCGCCATATTGAGGCCTCGAAAATGGAGATAGTTTGTTTGGCCGGCCATAACTTTTTAGGTTTTATACATCTCGAGGCAAACAAGGGCTCGAATGAAAGGTAAGACGTTCCTCGTGCCAATGAAACCCCTAAATCGGGGTTCGTACTTAGGTTCATTAGTACATGTATCTTTTTGTTTGACGCGGTCTTAAAATATTAATATTTCAAATTTTGAGCATAAAAGAAATATATGTGGTTTACGTAACAACGACTTTCTGGAAACTAGAGGCGGTTGGATAGTTTGAAAAAAGAAGGAAAATGTATTGTTTTCTTTAAAAAAAAATTAAAAAAAACGCAAAATTGTCGGGTAAGAAACGCTAAGTTTAAAGCCCGGAAAGAGGTGAGAACGTATGGGATGGCGCCAAACCACCGTACCAACTACGGAGTAGGTCGGCCCGATCGATCGCAGGTTCGTGTAGAATCTCCGACGCAGGACCAACTGAAACACACCGGAGTTTGTTGTACGTAGAAAGCGTAGCATTTCTCACAACGACGACGCTGCCTTGTAAAATGTCTCCATTGGTGAGGTAACCCCACGTCGTACAAACTATTTGGTACCCGGAATCAGCAACAAGTGAGTGGATAATGGAGTAAATTACCCACTTGGGATATTTCTTCTGATCTTTGATAAAACCACTCGACGATGCTCATCGACAGAATTTCCTCCTTTGCCGCTTCAAGAGGCAAAGGATCTACTAACTGATCCACAAGTATGCCACTCGCACGTTGACCACTTTCCTTGCATAATTCATGCCCCCCACACACCTCGCAGTCACTATTTTCCAGTTTAATTGGGCAAATTGACTTCTCCACTCGAAAGACTCGAAAGGGGCGCTTTTTTTTGCTTGATTCCTTGTCGTGCTGGAGAAAAATATCGTTGAGGGACTCAAGACACAAGCTGCTACTGTCTGCTACCTTGCTTTTTTTCCAGTAGGAAATCGACGTATTGATAACTCGATCTTCGACGCTATAACGAGGAGAAGGGCGTGTTCCTGCGTCCTTGATGTATTCAGTTGCTTTCATTCGATAGAAATCCCCTTTTTGAAGATACCAACTCGTAGTCTGTGTGTTCACCAGGATATCGGCCGTGTGTACAGCCGCCAACGGATCATTTTGAAGCTCTTGGCCAATTGGCCACACGATGGCGTGAATAACACGAAACTCTGGTAAGAACCGAGCCGTGAGTTTGCTGGAACGTGGTAAAGCATCGATGTGTGTCACCATCGCTACTATTTCTTGCTCCTTCTGAGCTTCAGACAATTCCTTTTCTTCTGGTGAGAAGGTGATGGTATCTTCACTCATCGAGATGTAATCCATATTGTCTGTCGAACAGCTAATGCCATACATCAGTGGCAATACTTCCTTGGGCCGAAGATCATTGGCTTGGTTGTAATCCTCGATAGTGAGCTCAAAATTCCGAAATAAAAAACTCCACGCTCATCAGTGGGCTTCACACCCCTCTCGCCGCTCTTTAAACATAAAGAAATTGCCCCCGTACGATCGTAAACTTCCAAATCTCCGCAGTCAACATTTCCTCGAATGTTTCCGAGCAGAAGACACCAGTTCAGATCGTCGACAGAAAGATTTGCACGTAGTGCTCCTCCAGACGCTTTGGTGTCGCTAGACCTTTCTTCATCTAACTTCGCCTTGCCGAGTTTCTGCAGCTCACTGATTGTTAGTATTCGGCTGTACGTCAGAAGTTTCTCATAGGAAGGGAGTTGAATAGTGATACAGTTGCTTGGTTTCTCGGAGTGGCATTTCAAAACAGAGCTCCAAGCGTCAAGCCGCTCGATCATGGCCTTTGGCCAGTGGGATGTTAAGTTTCTTTGCCACGTACGAAGTTGCTTTCCGTCGGGTTTGTGGAAATGATAACCCAGTCACCGTAGACCTTGTTTGCTCGTCTCCCCCAAAGAAAAACTTTGCATCCAGCAATTCCAGAACCTCCAAAAGCCACATGGATAAAATCATCGATTGGCGGTGGAAATTACCCAAGGTTGACCACTTCTTGTGCGCTCTACCTCGACGAGAACGAGTACCCATCGCGAGACAGAAGCCACTTGGACCCCCGTAGCTGGTAATCGTGAAATGACTCCGGGGACACAGCCCAAGCACGAGTTTCCCGCCTACTGGAGTTGGCCAGCGGAGAACATGGGCACTATTTACTTTCACAGTAGCTCCATTGCGAAGACGGATCAACTCGTGAGTATACGGGAAGTGAAATAGACAAACGATCACTCGCGTTTTATCAGATCCCTCGAGCTCAATACACTCGTCCCAAAGAATCCGACAGACTTGACCTTCGTAATCCAGAAGCTTCCCTGTGCAGTTAGGAACAACCTTCGAGTACGAGTTCAACGAATCATTGATCCAATGCGTTGCATGATTGAGCGGTGGGGTGGGCACGTCCCACAGAAGTATCAACGTCTCCAGGAAGTCTGTTCCAGGTTCTTTTCGTTGCTTTCCATGTGTAACTTGCAGCAAAAACATTTCGCATTCTCGTGAAAGCACCTTAACCAGGTCTGTCAGAGTATTATCTTCCCTGGTCGGATAAATACGTTCCAGCGCATGCTGTCGACCCCGGTGAACATCACAGTAGCAACACTTTGCATTGAAGACCCGCAGCTCCGATGGCTTTCGACCTCTACGAAGAAATGGCTGCTCGCGCGGTCCTTTTGACGCGAGATAGGGCTGACGCTCGTCACACGACCAAAAACTGCGTGAACTCGCCTCCTCTTTCTGTTCTGCATTGGCATCGACACTGGATCCGCTTCATTTGCCGCTACTTCATTACAATTGCCTTCACTTGATCGTGAACGCGCTGCCACTGCCCATATATCCACCCCAGTGTACATTGGTGGATCTTTTGTCTGGTAGCTAGCCTCTAGCACTTGCAGCACCTCCTCCTGCGTCCAATTCACATAAGGATCGTCCACCGGGCTCGAAGCTCAAGCTGTGCTGCACCCGTTCCTTGTCGGTATGTCTCGCTCAAAACCGGACAGTTACCGGCTTCAGTCTACCGGCTTCAGTCTACCGGCTTCAGTTACCGGCTTCAGTTACCGCGACGAATTAATCCGATTTGGGCTGGCTAGCCTTCCAGACTATCCCAGTATAATATTTCAAATTTTGAGCATAAAAGAAATATATGTGGTTTACGTAACAACGACATTCTGGAAACCATCAGCCACCACATTAACAACAAATATTATGTGTCATTAGCTAAAGTCTGTGGACTATCGACTCAGGCAACATTTCGCCATTAAACGTATGGGGGGGCCACCCAGCCAATAAGTTGGGTTAGGCTGTTCAGCCAGCTAAAGCTGTCTTCCCAGTAAAAGATAAATAAACAGTTTGGATTTAGAACACAAAGTGAAAAGTCCTTTTATTAAGGTCGTAGTTAGTAGGTGCCTTCGGATCTTAAGGCCTATTAAGGTGTGTGTTAATCCTTAACTCGTTGAGTTAACCGTCTTCCTCTGACGATAAGCTACGGCAGCCCCGCTGCACTTGGTAGCACTTGTAGTCAATCCTGCGACTGAGTCTTTTGACTGATCCCTCTGAGAGGATGGAACACGCTGTGTTCGCGAGCTTGCCGCCAGGCCAACAAGAGACGCTTAAAAAGCTTATGTCTCTGTTGGGCCCCGAGGGCATTGCTCATCTTGCTTCGCAAGGGCCAGAGGCGGTGTCCGCCAGACTGGAGGCTTTTGCAAGCTACGAGAAGGCGCTCTTAGAGCATGTACAAGAGCGCGTGAGCGCAACGGCGTCCGCCGCATCGTCCGCGGCCGCGTCGTCGACGCACGAGTGGTCTAGTAGACCGAAACCGCTCATGTTGAGCGTGAAGACCTTCGAGGGGAAGGAAGGGGAGAACCTCCTTCTCTGGACCCGACAGGTCGAGATGGCCATAGGATCGGCCCTGCTCCAGACTGAGCAACAGCGCGTAGCGCTGGCGATCTCGAAGCTCGGGGGACGAGCTCAAGAGTGGGCACTAACGTGCGGCACGTCTGTGGACGCTGCTTTCCCGACTTGGGATCAGCTGAAACAGCAACTAGTGCGCGTATTCGCGCCGCCTAACCAGGCGTACCGTATACGGTCGAAGTTCCTCGCTACCCGCCAGGGTAAAAAGGAGTTGATGGACTATGTCCAAGAGTTGAGAACTCTGATCGCCGGTATGGCGTCGAGCCCTCTCCCCGAGGCGGTCGCAGTGACCGTGTTTATGGAGGGCCTGCGCACGGGCGCTGCCCGAACGGAAGTTTTCCGTGTTCACCCTGCCTCATTCGAGGAGGCCGTGAACGTGGCATTGAATGCCGACTATAACTTCCAGTCTGCGAGACTGGGTCCGAGCGCTGGTAGCGCGCGCTCTTCGAGCAGTCCTGAACCGATGGACCTCAGCCACGCTGAAGACGAGGCTGACCTCTATGCTGCTGAGCAGCGCTCCAGCATCCGTCGATGCTATACGTGCGGAAGCACCCGCCATTTGAGGCCTAGTTGCCCGTTGCGCAACAAGGCCCAGGCTCCATCGAGCCGAAGCGCCGCTTCGAACCCTCAACCAGGGTCGTCGCGGGGAAACGACGGAACCCAGTAGGCGCGGGGCGCCCTACTGGGGAAGAACTGAGTTCTGTTGGGCCTCTGGGAGGCAGGAGAGAACGGGACTCAGCCCCGCAGAGAGCTAAGCTCTCTTACTCACGTGGTGAGTGCAAGCCCGGCTTGCTAGTCGTTCAAGCGAACGTGAAAGGCTTCGACAAGCCGTGGAGAGTCTTGATCGACTCGGGGGCGTCCGGCAACTATGTCCGGCGCTCCACTGTTGACGGTTTTAAACCGTATGCGGAGGCTCTGAAGGAGCCTCGAAGAGATAAGATCTCTGTCCGTCTTGCGACGGGGACACTAGTGACAGTGTCGAAGGTCTCTATTGACCTTAACGTGAAGTTCTTAGACTTCGATAGCGTGGAACGCTGCTTGGTCTTAGACCTGGATGAGAGGTATGACCTCATCCTTGGTATGGCGTGGCTCGAGAGCCACGAGCCATGGATCGACTGGAAGTCGAAGACGTTGGGCGCTACGCGCCCGTCTCCTAGTGGAGCATTGGCGAGTCATGAACCCACCTCTGCTCGGAGACAGAAGCGCTATTGGCGCGAGCACGAGACCGAATCGGTCATGGTGCTGGACATTGGAATGTCAGAGTTAGTGAGCAACGAAGTTGCTGTTTGCCGTGAGTGTGACTCACAGGGCGTGCGCGGGGTGGCGCGTTATCCGCCGAGCGGTGTTTGTAGGGTCGCTGACCCGCCGCTGTGTCCTATGGACAAATGTGTAACGGCACGTACTCCGTTGAGCGGTGTTTGTAGGGTCGCTGACCCGCCGCTGTGTCCTATGGACAAACGTGGAACGGCACGTAAACCGTTGAGCGGTACTTGTAGGGTCGCTGACCCGCCGCTGTGTCCTAAGGACAATTGTGGAACGGCACGTACTCCGTTGAGCGGTGCTCGTAGGGTCGCTGACCCGCCGCTGAGTGTCTCGAATGACACTGTTCCCTCTCCGAGGAGCCATAGTGCGTTGGCACCTAGGCAGCGCGACGGTGATGTCGCCCTGCAGCCCTCATCCGGCCGTGCTCGGGCGAGGAGGGAGAGGAGGAAGAGACGCAGAGCGTCTGTGACGTCTATGACGTCGGACGACGTGTCCAGCGTGTTGAGCGGTGAGGCTCCACGCGACTGCAGTGAGCAGTTATACACACTCGTGAATGGAGTGACAGGGGATGTCGACGGAGACATAAGTCTCGAGCGACTCCCGTCGGTTGATGCTCTGTTAGAGCTGGACGAGATGTCCGTCGCCGAGTTTGGCGAGGCCTTAAAGGCCGGCGAGCTTGCCGAGGTGGTCATGATACGACCCGAGGAGGAGTTGAACTCCTCGTCCGTCGTGGACGAAGCTGTCCTTGAGGACACGAAGCGAGCGCTGAGCGCTAGGAGTGGATCTTCGATCCTCAAGGATCCCTCGGATCCGTTTTATCCTTTGATCAAGGAGTACCACGATGTGGTGTCGAAGGACCCGCCGTCAGGGTTGCCTCCGGATCGAGGCGTACGTCATGAGATTGACTTGGTTCCTGGAACCAAATACTGCGTAACACGGCAGTGGCCCTTACCAAGGGAGCAATGTGACGTCATCGACGCGTTCTTCCGTGCTAAGCACGCAGCCGGCTTGGTGCGTGAGAGCAAGTCTCCGCACTCGACACCCACGTTCTGTGTCAGAAAGCCTAATGGCAAGTGGCGCATAGTGCATGCTTTTAATAAGCTGAATGCAGCCACCATTCCGGCGCAGACGCCGATTCCTCGAAAGGATGTTCTGCAGAACAACATGGTGGGATGTACGTTGTACAGTGCACTCGACTTGGTCGACGGGTATTATCAGTTGCTCATGAGAGCTAGCGATATACCCCTCACGGCTGTGAGTACTCCGAGCGGTATGCTCTGGGAGTGGTTGGTGATGCCCCAAGGGCTGTCGAACGCGCCTGCGACGTTCAATCGTCTAGTGACGCAGTTGTTTAGGCCCCATCGGGCGTACGCTCAGACGTACTTCGACGACATCTTCGTCCATAGTCGTGCGGAGCACGGGAGGTCTGATGTGGAAAACCACCTTGACCATTTGCGAGCGGTGCTCGAGTGCATGCGCACGAATAAGTTGTATGCCAACTTGGATAAATGCGTCTTTGGCGCGGAGGAAATTCCTTTCCTCGGATGCTTCATTGGGAAGCGAGGCCTTAGGGCAGATCCTGCCAAGGTTAAGGCCATTGTGGACTGGCCGGTTCCATCGAACCCGAAAGACTTGCGTAAGTGGCTTGGCTTAGCCAATTACTTGCACAAGTACAGCGAGAACTATGCTGATATGGCTCGGCCATTGTCCAACCTCCTTAAGAAGGATGCACCCTGGTGCTGGGATGTCGTTCACGACGAAGCCTTCAAGGCTGTTAAGGAGAGTCTCCTTCACGCGCCCATCTTGGCGCTTCCGGACCCGGATCGTCCGTTTAGCGTCGTCTGCGACGCCTCCGATTATGCAATCGGTTGTGCTTTATTACAAGCAGACGCCGAAGGGCGTGAACGCGTTATCGCGTTTGAATCTCGGCAGCTTAAAGCTGCTGAGAAGAACTATCCAGTTCATGACAAAGAGCTACTTGCAATGAAGTATGCTCTAGTCAAATTTAGAGTACATTTACTCGGCTCTAAGCCCTTTGTGATCTATACAGATCATGCGTCTTTACGCACTGCGACTCAGTCGCCTCACCTCTCACAGAGAATGGCAAGATGGCTTTCATTCTTTGCCGAGTATAACTTCGAGGTGAAGTATAAGCCGGGCCGGCTAAACGTAGTGGCCGATGCGCTATCGCGCAGGCCAGACTACGAGTTGACTCATGTCACTACTGTGACGTCGTCGGTCCCCGACCTTATACGGAGGGCATACGCCCAAGACGACACGTGTGTAGCTCTGCTACGTGCTCTTGGGAGCGAAGAGTTTAAAGACTCTGACAAGGAATTGTCACCGCGCTTACGCGCGAGGCTGCAGCGTTATACGCTTGACCATGGCCTGCTGTACTACAGCACTGACCCTGAGGACACTCCTCGAGTGGTCGTCCCTCATGATGAGGATCTTAAGTATCGCATCCTCTATGAGGTGCATGATACGCCTGTCGGTGGACATCTTGGTCGTGAGAAGACCTATGGCTCGGTGAGCAAGATGTATTGGTGGCCCAAGATGTACAAGTGGGCAAGCACCTATGTGCGTACATGCGAGACATGTCAACGGACCAAGTCCGCGCCGCATGCGGCTGCGCCGTTGGCGAGTTTGCCAGTCCCTTCGGGATGTTGGCAGTCCATTAGTATGGACTTTGTGTTTGGCCTTCCTAAGGACAAGGCGGGCAACACGGGTGTCGTGGTCTTTGTTGACCGACTGAGCAAGATGGCTCATCTTTCGGCTGTGCCGGACACCGTGGACGGTGAGGATACAGCTAAGCTGTTCTTAGACAGAGTCTTTCGCCAACATGGCTTGCCTGAGGCAATTGTCTCTGATAGAGACCCTCGCTTTACAGCGAAGTTCTGGACGTCCTTATTCAGGGTGCTCGGCACCAAGTTGGACATGTCCACGGCGGATCATCCGCAGACCGATGGTCAAACTGAACGCGTGAATCGCGTTGTGGAGGATATCCTCCGAAGCGTCTGCGCTGAAGCGCCACGACGCTGGAGCGAGATGCTCCCCTTGTTGAGTTCGCTATGAACAATGCGGTGCATGCCTCGACAGGCTTCACCCCGTTCTATGTGAACGGTTTCGTCGACCCTCGCGTCCCTCTAACGCCGCCACGGTGTGGCTCTGGGCTTGATGGGGGAGGGTTAGCCGATCGGCTTGCTGATGTCAGCCCAGTTGCGGTTCGCAAGCAAGTCGATGACTTTGTCTCCTTGAGACTGAGCGTCATGCGCCAGGTGCGCGACGCGATGGCTGAAAGCCAGGATCTCCAAAAGGAGTATGCAGATGCCAAAGGCAGGAAGAACATGGAAAGGTTTGAGATCGGGGATCTTGTTTTATTAAACGCTAAAAACCTACCTACACATGCGGTGTCTGCGGTCTTTAAGACCAAGTTGAGACCTAGGTTCATTGGACCGTTCAAGGTCGTGGCCAAGAAGGGCCTGGCGTACACGCTCAATCTTCCGAAGAAGATGCGTACGCACCCGGTATTCTACGTGGGCTTGCTTAAGCCATACCGGGACCCTGCTCGGGTGAGCTCTGAGGCGCTAGCGCCGGGTCGGACGAGGGCTGCGAAGCAGCGAGAGGCTGCGAGGCAGCAGGAGGCTGCGAGCCAACAGGAGGCTGAGAGCCAACAGGGTGCTGAGGCCCAGCACCAGAGTCCGAGTGCGCGAGATACTGCAAGGCAGCAGGACGCTGCAGAGCAGCAGGGTGCGGAGGCACAGGAAGCTGCAAGGCAGCAGGCGGTAGAGCCATCGGCGGTGGCATTGCCACGGGATGAGAGCCGTAAGGCTGCATCCGAACCAAGAGGTCGAGTTGACCCTGCAGCTGAGCAATCTGACGCTCAAGGTCTACGACCCGCTGCTGCATCGCCTGAGGCGACTCCAGCCAGTCGAGGCGACGCTCGACCTCCTCGAGGCTATTCGCTAGGCGATGTGAGGAGCGATCAACGTCCGCGACGTAGTCGCTCACCGAGCGGACACGGCTCTGTAGGGAGAGGAAGTCCCCGAAGCTCGCAGCGCGAGAGTCCAGCGGACGCCCGGCCTCCCCCTGCTCTGCTCGATGAGCATGGGAATCTCCACTATCATGTGGAGCGCCTGATGGCGCGGCGCAGGCGCCAGGGTCATAACCAGTATCTGGTAAAGTGGCGAGGTTACCCTCATTCCCAGAACTCATGGGAGTTCGAGGTGCCACTGCGGCAAGATTGCCCTGACGTCGTGGACGCTTACGATCGACGTCACCCGGTGACGGACCGCCCGCAGGGCGTGCGACGGAGTCGCCGGGCGCGCCGCGCTTCCCACTACTAGAGTGGGGCGACGACAGGTCAAGAGTCGAGCTCAGGCTCTGACCAGTGGCTGTGCCAGCCGACCCATGGCTATGGGTAGGGCTGCTCACAGCGGGAGCAGGAGGCCGGGGTGCCTCGTAGCGTGAGGGACGTTGTCCCGGTACACGCCGTTTTGCTTGTCGCTTCGCGAAATCGAGGCGTAATCGCCGCTCTAAGCGGATATCTGTTTTCGAGAAACTAGCTCGGAGAGCATCGAAGGAGTGGAGCCGTCGGGATAGCTCCACCCAGTTCTGAAACTGCGCTTCATAAGCGGCGATAGTTTCCCCCTCTGAGAGGACCACCGGCACTGTCCGCATGGCCGGCACGGCCTCACCGTTGAGCTGCTGACGCAGGCGCTCCCGGTACTCCGATGGAGTTGTGACTTGTGGAGTCAAGAAGCGCTCGCGGAGCGAATGTCGCTGGGCGACTTCTTCTGGCGTCCCGGGCGCGGGCCCACACGTATACGTGTCCAGGAGCTGCGAAGCAGCGCGTCGAACGACCTTTGCAGGAGAGAGACTGTCGAAACCGTAGTCGCGACGCGACGTGCCCACAATGGGGCGGGCTATAGGTCTGTTGGACCGTGCGCGGGATGCAGCCTCAAGCTGCCGGCTTTGAGCCCCGTCCAGGTCATTGGAGACCACACCTGGCTCCGGGAGCTCGTCCTCGTACCTCGAGGAGAGAGGAGGCGCATTGCGCAGGGCGTTCGCCGAACCATCACGGTTCGGGAACGGATTGGGCGTATGCAGCTCGCGTGAGCGCGACGCCGCGCTTGAAGGCCTCTGAGAGGCAGCCTCCTGACGTGTTGGAGGCACCTCGTCATCGTCTGGGACGATCTCGCCCTGTTCAAGCTCGTCGAGCCAGGCGTTCTGACGCGTACGCGGCGTAGATGGCTCGGGAGAGCTAGGAGCTCCGCTCTCACCCGGACGTTGGCTCACGGAGCCGGAGCCATGACGTCGTCGGTGCTCATTGTGGTACTGTCGTACGCTGAGCCGCTGCGGGGCAGCTTCCCTGTCGGGGTTGCGGCCTGTGGCCTGTGGCGATTGCGGGCTGTCACGCCCAGACATGCGTCCACTGGACGATGGCGAAGAGAGGTCAGATGACCGAGGCGAAAAGTGGAGCATTGAGAATGCGGATTCGGTAATGGGCTCTGGGAGCCGAAGTTCTTTGAACTTGTGATGAGGTAAAGTGACCTCTAACGTCTTGAGAAGACTAGACCTCACTGAGAAAGTGTCGTGGACACGGGTGTCCACATCTTGGTGGGGGGTGGTGTAACGGGGTTACACGGGTTTACACCTGGTGTGTTCCACACATGGATACACTTTGTGTAAGGTACATATTTGATGTACGGACACTCGAGGGAGTGTGTGTGGCTGAGAGCCACACGTTATGCATTTGAAGTAGGATTTCACTTGGTTTTACTATGTTAGATAGTTAACCACATACATTTACCCCCTAGGCGGCTAGCCGCAATAAAAGATAAATAAACAGTTTGGATTTAGAACACAAAGTGAAAAGTCCTTTTATTAAGGTCGTAGTTAGTAGGTGCCTTCGGATCTTAAGGCCTATTAACCCTTAATAAGGTGTGTGTTAATCCTTAACTCGTTGAGTTAACCGTCTTCCTCTGACGATAAGCTACGGCAGCCCCGCTGCAGGCAGCTACCGGAATATTCCGAAATGCACCGTGTTCGTCTCCCGTCATCATCTTCACTGTACCAGGGTGTTGTCGCTCCACTTCTAACGCCTGACGTGCAAGTAAAGACGTCCCGCTATACCTTACCAGGATAGTGGAGTTGTCCGCCGAATTGTCGTTGACAGAACGTCCGCGAGGATAGGAGAGGTCGTGAATGACTCTAGCATCTTCAGATAAATCCAGGTTCCCCTTCTGCACAGCACCAAAAGGACTACACGTCACCTCGTCCAATATGTCTAAGAGATCAATGTCCAGCACTACGTACTGCGAAGCATCCTGTCCGTTACGGATACTTTTTACCATGCGCGTTGAGCCGAAGGATGGTTAGAGGGAGCTTTCTGCTGTAGACCAAATCGGCGCCGCCATGTCGGGATGACCTCATGCCGTATTATCGCCTCCCATTCTGAGCGATGATCATACATATTCCACCCAGGCAAATGATCCGGCAACTCTAACGCTTTGTTAGGGCGAGGGTCTGAACGACTCTCGCCACGAAGGAGCATCACGAAGTCAGCAAGACGCATCCTGCTGCGTCTCAGGAAGAGACTGAACGCACGTTGTTTGGAAGTATCGAGCAAATACTGTTTCGCCCCGTTCGTCTCCGTCGATTGTGGCCACACCTTCGGCCAACGAATGCCATGATGGACTAGTGCATCGTGCAAACCACTACGTGCTGTTCCCCTGTGAAGGGATAATAGTCGAGCTCTAACAAGCAAGGTTTGATCAAACGTACGTTGTCGCCGCCGCAGGAATTGAATAAGGTTGGAACATGAGGCCTCCCCCGGGGTTGCAATCGGGCGCTTGATTCTCCTAACCGGCCCATTGTCCATGTCTGCACTGATAGGGGTCATACTGTCGCTCCTTTCGACTGCTGACCGAGTCCCATCAAGCGGCAAGGTCTCCTCCCCGCCCATGTAATAGCCGAGAGGAGTGATCTCGCTCTCGCGGGGTCTGGTGATAAGAGGTGTGATCGCGCTCCCACCAGTGGCACAGCAAAGAGGAGTGATCTCGCTCTCGCGTGGTCTGGCGATGAGAGGAGTGGTCTCGATCTCACCAAGTGCGTGACCAAGAGGAGTAATCTCGCTCTTGCCACCATCATTGTGAAGAGGAGTGGTCTCGCTCTCACCGTCGTCGCCACAATAAAGGGTCATATCGCCCCTCCTAGTGCATGAACACTGTTGTGCGTTGGCCAGAACCGTGGTTGTTTGTGTAAGCTGACCTAAGTCACTTATTTCGGTTGGACCTCTACGTTGATCACTCAAACACTTAACCAACGCGTCCGAACAAGCGCTTGGCATTGGCGATATTGAAGGCTGCTGCCCTCGAGTCACCGGCCTGTTCGACGGACGACTCTCACACGGAGGCTTGAGTGTCGGACTAGAGAAAGAACGCCTCAAATCATTCCCAAAGAACCTTCACGCCTCCGCGTTCTCTGGTTTGGGCGTGGACTGGCCCAGGCCACCATAGTTTTTGTCGATATGCTCACGCACGATGTCGGGTAGAATAGCGGGGTTGAAGTGAGAGCGCTCCTCGTAAATACACGTTTCGCCTTGGCCTCGGCAGCCTTGTTTGGAGATGTACCGCATACACAACGATTTGCCATTCTGTTTCGGCAGCGCGGCCAAGACCTCAAGGGGGACCGTACGCTGAGGTTTCCGCGGCACTCCTCCAGGGTTGCGTACGATACGCTCCTTACCCCCTCTCACGGGGGCCTTTCCTGATAAATAACCCGTAGTGGCGGCAGACACCATAGCTGTAATTCGGCGCTGAATAGCCGCTTGGACCAACCGCGTGTAAAGAACATGGTCTGTAGAAAACTCGGCCGCAATTGATGCCGCTGCAACGCGATTCTTACGTGCGATTCGAGTACGAACCCGCTCAAACCGCTCGTCCACATAATGCACCAGCGCCGTAATTGCTGCAGGGTCCGACAGGTCTGAGCGAACCCGCGGAGTGAGTAGAAATGTCCTAGCAGCTTGTAAAAGGTTCAGCACAAGAGGACCAAATATTCTGGAGCTGAAAGCAGTAAGAACATCGACGGCGTCGACAACCTCGCTAACAGAGGTTGCAACTACCTGTTTTGGCAGAGCGTACCGTCTGGAAAAGTTGCTCATGTCGTACTTGCGAGCCAGGGCGTGCTTCGCGTCCGGATCTAGTCGGGCAAAATGCATGGCGGAAAGACCACCTTGAATTCCAAATCTCCAGTCATATACGCATTGTAGAGCCGTAGGGTGTGGCAAAAAATAAAACTCTTCCGCCTCGGATAGAACAGTTTCTATAAGAAGCTGCCCCTGCATTCCTGCATACGTACCGTTAACTAACTCGCCGACTGTAGCGCTGTTGGCCAGAATTAAACGCCTCCATCACCTGCGGAAATTGCCGCCTGACCTTGTGTGTGAAGGCTGCTTGCGCTACCACCAGCCAATCCAGTCTCGCGAAATAATATAAATTGATCCAACTCACGTTGCATGTCCGGATCTCCCGCGAAGTTGGTGGGAAGCCGTTGCAGACGAGATAATTTTGGACAGAGCGCTTCCGATGCCGGCCGACGACGCAACACACCCACCGACCCAGAGCGCTCCATAGTGGGCGAAACTTCATTACTGTCTTCATCCAACTCGCTCAAAACCCCAGTGTTGTCAATAAGCGGTGTGTTAGCTGAGGTCGGCCTAGAATCTGGTGCGACCATGTCGGTTGCCAGCTGCTGTATCTCGCCTTGGCTTCCCCTCTCGATATCCACCACAGGCGGAGTTCCAACCACCCCATTGGCAACTGGCTCGCCACTCTGGACTTCTTCGTCGAAAATGGAATTGCCGATGGCGACATTCTGCGGGGTTCGTCGAAGGCTACCTGAATAGTAAGTGAAATTAAGTATATAATTGATGGATACGTCCACCACACGAGGCGATGACACATCAAACAGAGGAACGCGTTACCTCTCATCCAGAGCTTCCTGGGCAACCCCACGAAAGATTACCTTTGAATTCCGTGTTGCATTTCGGCCTCGGCCGTTGAAATGGTTTGTGACAGAGACGTGCATCGCACGCATCTCTCTTGGCATAACGTGACTAACGGCCAGATGAAAACAGGGATGCAATGCGTAAGCTTCAACATCCAGCACTTCGAACGCACCTTCATCGTATGGAATTTCCAGCGTCTCTTTCCCAAAAATCACACTCAGCTGGCCTGTTGACGATCGGTCACACCACGAATATCCTACTACTGCCCCGTAATCACAAACACGAGCGGATATTGGTGGTGTTCGTGCCACGCAAACGTAGCTTTCTACATAGGTTCCGATGCCACTGATAGCTTCACCTTCAGAAACCTACCTAGCTTCAAACTCCTCATCGGGACATCAGCCTTGTAAGGCTCCAAATCAGCCCATCGACCACTTGTAACACGGTCTACGCTCACTTGCTCTCCCAGAGCCGCTGCGTCCGTTGCCCCGTACACGAACGACGCTGTACCACCCACACTAGTTTTGAGAAAGGCAAAGCGATGTACTGCTTCCATGGTAGAGACACTGAACGGTGGTTTCCTGTTTGTTCCTGCGCTAATTCTGAAATGAACCTACCATCCTACTCGTCGCTCTCTACGTTCGTTTCTTTCATATCGGTCCGTTGAACTCCTTGCGATCCGGAAACAAGTCGTTTCTTTCTGGAAGCTTCTGTCTCCGACCTCCACAACCGTCACGAAACGCTGCAAGATGTAGGCATATGTCTGACCGCAACAAATTACTTTAAATTTCGCAGGCGCTCCATGGGTAGCACTCGAAACGCACTTGAAACAACTTATTAACTTCTTAACGCTTTACCCGATTATGGCTGCTGTATGTGGTCACATCTTATCGGTTAATATCGGTAATTTGCGTGTCCCTTTTTTACAGAGACAAGGCACAACCAGTTGAGGCAATGGTAGACACGACATAATCAAAACTAATTCTTGACACATCAGTTATTGATATATAAACACAAATAATTAGCTAGTTTATTATGCCATCAATTTAGGCGTCTAATCTCTTTTTGCTCACCAAACTTTCGGCTAGTTCTAGCCTACCTACTTCTCCGAAAGGCTAGAACTATGCCATATTTGGTGAGCGCACCTCCAAGCCACGCGACGTCGGTGCCCACATGTTATTGGTTGTGACAATGATTTAAAATCGTGATCGCATTGAAAAGGATTATATAACATAGAGGCTTTTTATCGTACATGTAAGCTATCCAGTCCTGGCCAATTAAAATCGTCGAAAAAAAAACATTTGGTGGATACCTTGCTGGGGTTTTACCAGTACGTAACGCTTTTACGCCCAATGGCAGCGTCTAGCTGCGAATGGGCTTACAACAGATAAAGAGTTGCGATCGTTCATCCATACTTTAGTCAAGGTACCATCTTATTCTGTATTCTACAGAATAATCCCCAACCTTAATTGGGTTGATCGTATGAAGATGAGGGAATGTCGTAACTAGAGTCATCATCAAGAATGATTCGGTTGGTCACAGTAGAATATTCATTATGTCGGTATAGCTTAATTGTCTACTCTAAGATAGTTTCCACGGCGAGATTCAAACGACCGGCGCACCTAACCAGGATAAATCGGCTAGGCGGGAGCAAGTGGTTATTCTCAACAAGGTTATCCCCCACAATAAATAAACAGCTTGACCGCCCTTACCAAGAACAAGATGTAATGTGGTCACGTGGGTGCCGGCATCGTATGACTGCCAGCGTCTAAAACGGTGAACGCTCAGACGCTTTTGGGGCCGGGTCTTGTGACGTAGCAAACAAAAGGGTCGTGCGTTCAACTGTCCACCACAACACGAAACGAAACTTGTCTGGCTTCATATTACCAACGAGTTCCCCATCGTGTTTATAAAACCTCTATGTTAATAGCAGGGTGTTAGTTAATATAGCTGGTAGTTTGGTGTGCACACGAGAGGTTCGAGAGCGAAATTATTAGTATTTAGGTAAAATGGCTTTATTATAACCCATTTAAATTCTCTGGTGGACTCCAGTTCAGCGAACAAAAGTGGAACCATGCACAACCCAACAGAGCTATCATAAACAATTAAAGCCTTCTGCCAAAGAGTGTACACTGTTGTTCCACTGGCATCCGCCAATTCTTGTTCATACTGCGTATAGGGCGCACGCACGTGTGATACCAAATATACGTGTACCTCATCTTGGAGAGGGGGGGCTTACATTTCTTAACGATGGCCTTGGAAATTTGAAGACTAGTCAGGTTCCTATTTCCCGTTAGTAAAGGATTGATGTAACCTGCTACGGGGTTCTTCGCCGTCGCTGATAAGACAAAAGCGAGATTGCGGACAAGCGCACGCCCTAGAAGGTGTTCAACGATAAAAATCAGCCAAAACGCCACTTAAACTACCACTCCGTTTGATAAATAAAGATCACGTCTACAAACAATATGGTTTTGCAGTACACGCAAATTTGAAGACTAATCGGGTTCCTATTTCCACTTAAATTATCACTTCTTTTAATAAATAAAGATCACGTCTACAAACAATATGGTTTTGCTGTACTACTACCATATGCCCAACGTAGATTGGACCGCCGTGGGCCTGTCAAAGGCGGCGGCCCCAGGCATCTTAGCAAGTAAAGTCCAGCGAAAACGCGCGGAGCGTTTGTGGTACGTTTCCTCCAGATGCTTTGAGCTTCAACTAGCGCTTACGCAGATATTTGATCTCTCAATCAGTGGTTTGCGTAGCTTGTGGTTTAGTTCTCTCCCCATAGAATCTCAAAATCGAGGTAGTTACACACTCCTCGCCGTCCCATCTCGGAGGAAATAGAGATAAACTAATTAAAAGCATTAGTCAGAAAGTTTGACGCCGATCCATATTATTTCTCTCATGGGAGGCGCTTGTTTCCACAGAATAGAACGACGGCATTGGTGGCACAGCGCTATTCGATTCTAGCCATCTGGAGGTGGCGAATAGCGCATCTGGTGATGGCAACGATAGCTTTTTCAGTGGTGGCGACTATAGCCTATCTGGTAGTGACGACGTTTCTATATGTCGACTGCGATTGTCATTTCTGGTAGCGGCGATCGTAGCCTATTCTTGTGGTGGCGACTAGTTTATCTAATGGCGGTGACTCTAGCGTACCTGGTTGTGGCGATGATGGCTTATCTGGTGGAGGCGAATGATAGACTATCTGGTGGCGGCGAATGGCGACAACCGCTTATCTGGTGGTGGCCAACGAAACAGCAAAATACGAGCCACCATCACTCAAACTCCGCCCGTATTTGGTGGAAGGACTAGCCTATCTGGTTATGGCGACTCTACCCTTCCTGGTGGTAGGGACTCTACCCTACCTGGTGGTAGGGACTCTACCCTACCTGGTGGTAGCGACTCTTGCCTATCTGGAGGTATTGACTCTAGCCTATCTGGTGGTGGTGATGATATCCTATATGGTGGTGGCGAATGATAGTCTATATGGCAGCGGAGATTCAGTCTATCTGGCGGTCCCTATTTGTTGACGGGGAATGGTACCATGCAACCGATTTTAAGTAGCGTTTAGATATGTTAATACCAATTCAAGCACCAAGGTCAAAATCAACAGTTGCCACCGGTAAGCCTAAGCTCCTCGCCTTTTTTAATACCCACCCTATTTTTCCTTCAACGATGACGTTAGCTGTGTTTCCTCCCGTCGCCAGCGGCGAAACATAGCGTCTTTTGAGTTGTAAAAATCAGAATTGAGATCCTGAAAAAATGGCCAATCGTAGGACAAGCACAATCCTAAAACTACTGACTTTCTAGCTTCTCCTGTACCGAGATGCACTCACCGTGTGTGTGGTCTGGTCGCGTCCCAAACCGCCGAGACGAAGCTTGCCAACTTTGCGACGCTTCGTGTGGTCTTGGCAAAAGACCGACTGCTGGCGCAATTTTTGCCCCTAGACTTAGTTGTCTTAGGAATGGTGATCTATCTACATGCAATTTCCTGAACCCAAGATAGATGATTATGATTGGTTAATATCTAGGTGCATCTCATGCGCGGGTGCACCTTTCTATATGCACAATACGGTACACCGAGAAAGAAAATAATTCTACAGATGATGTGTCGTATTTAAACCTGATGTTGGTGTTTTCATACAGAACTAGCAGGTCAAAGAGAACGAGGCTTACTAAACAGGTCTAATTAGAGATTGTTGAGTTAGCGAACTGCTTAAGGGAAGAGGTATCGCCACAAATACTAGTGAATTAACCACAGTGTGGTGGTGTTATGAGTGCACTAAATGCGGGGGTGGTCCTTTTTCTCTGCAATTCAGAGCTTTACGGAAGTGGATAAAGGGCTTTAGACTTCGACACCGCCTGAGTTCGCGTGCATCTACTCATAAAGGGCATGTCAGCCCTCAGATGCTGACAGTGTAAAAAGGGGCATTTTCTATTGAAGCCGAGAAGAAGGCTCGTCAGTTGGGTAGCCATCGCATTTTTAATGCATCACCAAACAGGTTTTTTTTTTTTTAGCTGTACTTAAATCAACTTTTGTTTTAGCTGCTTTTTTTAAATGTGCGTCGATGAAGCGAACGATCAATAAACGCGGAGCCAAAATTATTTCGTTGAAGGGATCTGAAGACTCTAAACAAAGAATTACAGTAATTCGTGAAGACCCTAAACAAAGAATTACAGTAATTCTAGTGGGAGACTCTGTCGGGGTTAAATACGCCTCGCTCGGCATGTTCAAGATGATCTCACCTAAAATCAAGAAGATTCGTGACGTAAATAACGGCAAGCGTTTTGGATTTGGTATTACAATGTGGCAGGAGTAGACGAAATCAAAAGAGTTTTGTTTAAAATCGGGCTTTAGTTCAATGATTCTCATTTATTTATTTAGGCAAGTCGAATAGTTTTCTATCGCTGAAGTTTCGCATCGCGATCGTTCCAAGAGGAGCTGGTGCTTCATCTCTATTACGAGTTTAGCGCTTTTTGGAATGAAGATATTACCTATGGTGCTTCAATCAACGTCGTGTTGATGAAGGTGCCGTCAAATGCTACGTCAGCCTGTCAACCGGCAAACGTAGCACGGCGATATCCTTTTAAAAGTGTTCTACATAAGTGCTTTGGTGGAGGGGTTGCAGTGATGATTCTTAGTAGGGTCAACCATTGGCGATGATGAAGATTTGGACAGAGGGCTCGCCCCAGTTGACAGTGAAGAAGGAGGAGACTTGAGTCAGGCAAAGTAGATTGTAGAATGAATTACGAGTGCTGGGGCGAATCGGTCCTAGCTGCGGTCTTGTCGTGTAGGCGCCCTGTGGGCAGCTAAGGAACGTCCTGAGCGTCTTCTTCGATGATGCTCTGCCCTAGCGTCATCAAAACTCATAGGCTGCGCCACTGTCGCCACCAGGTTTGGTACACCTTCATGTGCCGGTTGTTCAGGCACCTGTCAATACCAACTCACCCCCCACAAGCGGCACATGGGGTAGAGTGCTTATTGAGCGTACTCCACTAGGCCGCAAAGGGCACGCTTGTGCTGGAACTGGGTCCTTGCTAAGGCCTTTGTGAGTAAATCCGCCGGCATGTCACCTGTTGGAGCATATTCCACGGTTAGTTCGCCCTTGTGAATTAGATCTTTCACCGCGTGATACTTCACGTCCACAGTTTTCTGTGTCTCACTGAGCCCGTTCCTCTGAAGACGCTTGATGGCAGGCTGGCTATCCATGCACAGCTTCAGCGGCAAGCTTTTTCGGAGCACTTCGTCCGCGAGCATCTTCACCATCAATGCTTCCTCAATACCCATGTCTGCTGCCACGTACTCGGCCGCCGTGCTAGATTTGCACACAATTGTTTGTTTCTTGCTGGCCCAGGCAACCGGACATCCAAATAGGTACACCACAGATCCGGAGACACTTTTTCGATCCGTTCTGTCGTTGGCCCAGTCAGCATCTGTGGTCACGACGACGTCTTCAGTGGTTGGTTCGAGCTTCAGTTGTAAGGTTTTCGTCGCCCGAAGGTAACGTAGGAGATATTTAACGGCGTCCCAAGCCGATTTCCGCGGGGTGGCAGTGTGCCTCGCCAACTGACCGACTGTGAACATTATGTCGGGCCTTGACACCCGCGCCAGATAGAGCAGAGCCCCTACTGCCTGTCTGTATGGCATTTTTGCCATTAGGTCTTTCTCCGACTCTGTCGGGCCGTCATCCACGAAATCCAGACGTGTATTTGCCACCATCGGTAGGTGAGTTGGCCGGGTCTCATCCATCGCAAAACGGTGAAGTACTTCATCGATATAAGCAGTTTGGCTCAGCGCCACCATGTTGTCGCTCATACGATCAACCTTCATTCCCAGGAACTGATGAGGACTGCCCATGTCCTTTACTTGGTATCGATCTCCAAGTGCTGTCATGAGGCGGAGACACTGGTCTTCATTTTTATGCGCCACCAGGATGTCGTCAACGTAGACGCACACGAGCAACAGTGTGTTTTCCACATACGCATAGTACAGGCAAGGATCGCATTGAGCTGGTGTGAGACCGTAGTCTGGCAAGAAAGAATCGAGTTCACGATTCCATTCACGACCAGCTTGACGCAAGCCGTACAATGCTTTGCGCAAGCGCCATACCTTGCCTTTATCGCTAGGCTTAGCATATCCCGGCACGGGCTTCATGTATATCTCCTCCGTCAGACCTGCTTTCACGTAGGCGGCTGGCACATCCCCTTGGCGCACGTGCATCCGCAATTTCATGACGATCACCAGGAATACTCGTACCGTGACGAGTCCCGCCACAGGCGCATACGTCTCAATGAAGTGCACAATCCATATCTGCTTGTCGCCGCGCGCGCATAATCGAGCTTTGAACCTTTCCACGTTCCCATCAGCGCCCGTTTTCAACCGGAATTGCAGGGTGTGGTCGAGCACTCGGACTCCAGCTGGAGGGTCTACCCATTCAAATGTTCCGTTGTCAAACAGCGACTTCACCTCGTCGTCAATGGCCTGCTTCCACTGTTTCCACTGTGGTGATCGTTTTGCCTCTGCCAGATTCAGGGGTTCCTTGATCACTTCACTCAGGACTAAGAAGGCTTGGGCGTGTAGCATGGTTCTTCTAGCTATGCGTTGCGAACGACGAACAGCAGCAAGTTCAGATGGGAAAGCGTCTTCACGATCATCTTGGTGCGCGACTTGATCGACTTCTTCGTCTGTTTCGCCACCGTCCTCCGCGTCGTCATCTTCCTCAGCACTGGGATCCACTTCGAACAGCATGCGGTCAATAACCGATACATCTCTGGAGGCGAATATTGATCGAGACGGGCCTTTGGAGTAGACAAAAAATCCTTTGATGTCCTCAGCACAACCGATGAACGCACCGAGTTGCCCGCGAGTATCCACAAAGCGTTTGGCTTTCCGACGAACTTGATCGGGTACGCGAGCTACCACCGCCTGTCCAAATATCGGAAGGTGGCTCACATCTGGTTGCTGCTTGAAAATGCGTTGATGAGGGGTTTCCGTAGCTCCGCGTCGAGGAATTCGATTTCGTATGTACGTGGCATGCTGTAGTGCGTACTCCCATAATCTATGAGGTAGCCCAGCGTCTACTAACATGGCTGCGGCGGTCTCAGTCACCGTCCGGATCGCTCTTTCAGCTACCCCATTTTGGAAAGACGAGTAGGGCGTTGTGTGCTGTGTGAGGATTCCGCGACTGTTCGCCAGCTTTCTAAAGTCCTTATTCAGGAACTCGGTCCCTCCATCTGTGCGTAACACCTTGATGGACGTTGCAGATACAGCAGCTTGGGTTTCAATCATTGCCAGGAACTGCTTCACCTTTGCTGCAGCTTCGTGTTTCCGTTTTAGCGGGTACGTCGCGACGTAATCACGCCATACAGCCACCATAAAATATCGATACCCATGCACGGAGGCGGATATTGGCCCAGCGAGGTTGACATGACAGATGCCGTCAGTGACTTCGTCGGGACTTGAACGGGCACTTGGAATCGACTGCCGCGTAGCTTTAGTGAGTGCGCACACGGTACACATCGAAGGCTTGGCTCCTGAATCGACCCGCAGCCCTCGGACTACACCACTGGCTGCCATTTTCTTGAGGGTGCTGTAATTTACGTGCCCCAATCTTCTGTGCCACATCTCCAGTGATCTCCCAAGAGCAGCCGCCGAAAGTCCTGATGCTGGCAGGGGGTTAGCGTCACACTGCGGTGCAGTTAATACTGAATATACCCCTCCACTCAGACGTGCAATGCACTTCGTCGAGCCTCGCGACGAAGCTATGGTACAACTGGTAGGGCCAAACTTCACAGAGTATCCGTGCCGCAGCAATGCCGATACGGACAGGAGAGTGTGCGGAAGGCCGTCGACTAGGTAAACGTTATCCAGTAGGAGATCCTTGATAACTTCGTTCCCACCTCTGTCTTGGACAAGTGCTTTGACACGGAGCCGTCCTTTTGCTCTGGCTACTACCATTCGCCCGTCCGCCACACGAATAGCGAGAGTCACACTATCATCGGTGACCTCAAAGTCTTCACGTTGGCTGGTCAGGTGGTGTGACGCGCCCGAATCTATCAAGATAGGGCTCCACCCGACGCCAATCCTTCAGGCCGAATTGTCCGACGACTCGTCCTCCATTGCAGATTCATCTACTTGTGCTGTCGCCGAGTGACCTTGGGCAGATATGTCTTCAGATGACTTGGACAAGTGCTCTCTGTGGTATTTAGCTGTGTGACCTTCTTCACCACAGATGAAGCAGACAATGGCACTTCGGGAGGGAATTCTGGATACCTTGCGTTTCCGTTCTACTACAGCCACGTGGGCCTTTCCCTTGGGTTTAGAAACCGCTGATTTGGGTGCCAAGGGCGTAGCTTTTGACTTCGTGTCTCCACGCAGCGCTCGCGAGCCGTCTGACAGCTTGCGTCGCTTGTAGTCTTCCAAACGACCGTCGGATTGTGATAGTTCGCTCAAAAACTGTACTGCTTCGTTCAGTACGCTTGTTGGAGAGCCCTTTTTCCCACGGACATGAGCTTGAACTATGTCTTTCCGTTGAGGCCACGCGAGTCGAAGGAAAGTGCCCAGGGCGTGCTGCACATTTGCTGCGCTGCCAATTCCTCCAGTGAGACCGTCGGACATCTGCAGCAGTCGATCAGCATATTCTTGGTACGTCTCTGAAGCACGCTTCCCTTCGCTGTATATTCTCGCCGTGATTTCCTGATCAGTGAGATTTGGGCGGAATCTGTCGATTAATGCGGTACCCGCTTCCTCAAATGTTGCTGTTGGGCGTTCCTTGCGGTATGATCGAAGCCAGCGGCGTGCAGATCCCGTGAGGAAAACAGACAATGCCGACTTCTTGACACTTTCTGTCCATTCCTGCCCGGCGAGAATTTGAGCGTCCTCTACTTGGTCAGCAAACTGTTCCCACCAATCACGGACGCCGGAGTCGTAAGCTCCGGGTGGGACGGCACCCGAGAATGCTTCCGACTTCACGTTTCTTAGGTCTACCTTCTCAGTTCTCTTCCTAGTTCCCTCTTCACCTACTCCCGCAATCAATGCGGGGTTTGGCTCATCGTCGAGCTCGTGTGCACCTCGAGCTGCCGCATGAGGCGCCGCCTGCACCGCAGGTGGTTGCGCAGGATCAAGCCCAGGCACATCTTGAGCAGCATCGCCTTGCGGTAGTGGGGGGTTCTGGTTGGCCTGGTCATCAACGGCAGCTTGATATAGAGTGTTACGACGAGTCGACATGGAGCAGGATGCGGCTGTTAACCAGTTGACAGTGAAGAAGGAGGAGACTTGAGTCAGGCAAAGTAGATTGTAGAATGAATTACGAGTGCTGGGGCGAATCGGTCCTAGCTGCGGTCTTGTCGTGTAGGCGCCCTGTGGGCAGCTAAGGAACGTCCTGAGCGTCTTCTTCGATGATGCTCTGCCCTAGCGTCATCAAAACTCATAGGCTGCGCCACTGTCGCCACCAGGTTTGGTACACCTTCATGTGCCGGTTGTTCAGGCACCTGTCAATACCAACTGCCCCAGACGATGATAACAGCGTCAGCGTAGGAGAAGCTGTCGTAAAACTTTTTTCCGAATGAAAATTTATTTTTGTAGAAGTCTTTTGAATATGTATTTATCCAGGTTTGACGTGCTCTGTGAACCTGAAATGCATCTCTCTACATACGAAATACGGTTGGTATAAATCGGTACCACGTTTGATGCCCTGTTCACATTAACCTAAATACATGTTCGAAGCTTTCAATGATGGCAGATTGCTTTCGTACATATAACATCGTGCCTTGAGCAAACTAGAATAGTAAGAACAGCAACCCAAACAGCAGGTAACGTCGAGCGTTCGGCGATATAATATGTGGTTGACGTGTCAAAACGCAACTTAGTGGCCAACACAATCGTGTCATTTGTGAACAGGGGGTTCTTGACGGATTAATCTGTCTCACATCTGCAGGTTAAACCTTGACGTTCTACAATCTCGGCAAGCGCGCTACGTGTTATCCACGAATGCGATCGACCAGATCGCGTCGAATTTCGATCCCGACACTCCTTCGGCTGCGACTGAAACGCAAACTCAGTTAAAATAATACCGACACCAGATCTAATGCCCAGAACCACATCCTGATGCCTAACCGTGAAGCCTGCCGTATTGCTGCAATCAAAGTAGAAACTCTATTGGGTAAGATTTCATCTGTCCGTGCCGTTTTTTTAATTAGCCAGCTGTCTCACCAGTCTTGATAGGACGTTACACAACATCGTCAACGATCCGTTGTCAACGAGGCTACTATCATGACCACTATTGTACTCACATATCATCTCGATGTACCCTCATATCATCTCCATTACGTACTATCGAGCACCTCAATCGCTGTAGTACGGTATATTTCGCCTCCACTCATGATCGCCCTCACGTTGAGGCTCGATTCCACCGATCAGAATTATAGTGGCTATGGTTCCGCTAATCGCAACTGTACCGTACTAAATGTTTAAGAAAAATATTTGAAACTCAATACCATTGATTTGTTATCTACTTGGTGGGTTTGCGTTGGTGCCTCCACTGAAAAAGGCTGATGCCACGGTGAATGGCTTTGGCGATCCAGATGACCACTTCTACCTGCGCCGCCGGATCCGCAAAATGTTGCTCGAATACCGGTGCCCTTCATCTGCAACCGTATCAGTCTTAGCTTGAACGTCTCTAGTAGGGGCTCCTGGGATCGGGTTGTGGTGGAGGGCGGTATTGTCTGCGAACTTGCCGAAAACATGTCTTTGTGGTCTAGCCACCCCAATGGATAGCGTCCCTAAGCTGCCTGGCCGGCGGGCACTGTTCCACAACTGAAAACATTCTGAAATTGCGCAACAGATCCTCACGGGGTCGCGCCTAGGAAGGCTCTAGTGACATCGCCGCTATACCATCAGTTATGGAATCTACTCCCGTACTAGCCGCAGCTAATCGCTTCTGTTGGGCTTCGAACCGCCGAAGCTTTAATTTAAGTGTGCGTCTCGCTGTCGATGTTACTGCGTAACGTGTTTAATGTGATACGTACGCTTGAGCACTTTAAGCGGTCCTAGTTGATTGCGTGCTACTGCGCTGACGTTTGGGAGGACCTGAGGCCCTCTAAGTACGTATCCAATAGGATCTCAGTACGGCCCTGGACAGCCTCCTCTGCGTAACTAGGTACTGAGTGAATGAGGGAACATCGTCATACTCGTATTAGATCCCCAGGAACCACCAGAAGGAGACTCACACCAACGTGGCCCGCCTTGGCTCCTGGTGTGACCACTGTCCAGCCTTCCACGCAGTGGCTGGGTGCCCCTGAAACATACCAACGGTCGCGTCGCGGTGACGTCTCTCCGTGTTCAGGAACAGTGTGGTAGACTACCACTGGTAGTTAGTGTATGCCGCTTCCTAATTTCGCCGTATCTCCTGTGAATCCCACGGATCCGGTCTGGACCCCTCAATGGGTTTAACCAGACCTCACATGGTGCACAGTCCCGTAGGACGATCATATCGTGTAGCGCGGTTGTTCCGGCGAAGCTCCTGCCAACTACCCTATCCAACGTCAATTATGGTCTTCCCTAACTGCAACTCGACTTCTTTTCGAAGTTCGATGCCGTGAAGCGACCGATAAAACGCTCTTTGAACGTTGGTCAGTGGAGGCATGATGGTCAGTTGATAGTCGTGCACTATGCCTTGAACCACCATAAAAGGTGGAGACCGGAGGTGTTCCAGATAATGCGCCTCCGTTTTGATCGACCCGTACAGGCCAAGCAGTATGGCAAGCCCACCTTTACAGTCCTCCGCCGGCGACCAAAATGACAATTGTAGGCTATGGTCTCCAATTCGGGCCCCAACCACCCCCTCCACTTCAGCTATCTCCACATGAGTTTCCTGCAGTACGCAAACGCCCGACCGACCTCCTTGGCGGGCAGAGCGAATTCTGCTGAACCACGCCTCACGCTCGAGGAAATTACGTCCCAGGCCGTTGACATTGTAGGACACTAATCCTGTGTTCAAGCTCTGGGGGAGAGCTACTCCGAGGCGTATTCGGACTGTAGCCGTCTGCTCCGCCGTTCTCCTGTACTGTAATTCCGGACGTCGTGCATTTCTTAAAATTCCAATATAAGCGTTGGAAGTTGTCTGTCCCGGGAAAGGCAGGAAAGCTGAGCGTGTCCCTGCTGCCTCCGTGTCTGTGACAGTGTACGCTGTTGCCCACTGGGGCCGAGGGAGCTGGATAGCGCTGTGCATCCACATGTTCGTTAAAAGTTTGCCCGTGGGGAGCTAATATGCAATTCATCAGTGTCCAGGTCGAGCTTCCTGACACAATTGCCGTAGCGGGGATAGGCGAGGTCCTTGAGCGTGCTTCTGGCCTGCACCCTGCCAGCGGCGAACTGTACAAAGAAGAATGTGCAAAATTTCCTAGTCATTTGGAGGGCACTCCAGCGGCTTACAGATAGTCTCCACCAGTCTTGGATTCCATTCTTTGAGCTGTCTTAATTTTTTGCATTATCCAATCTTCCCAGTTTTGTGTCGCCTTAGTGTTGATGATAGCCCCTCGGCCCCATCAGCACAGTATTACCCAATCTCCCCAGACTGACTCTCGCTCTGCATCATGGCCTGTCTCTGTATACATCACGCCGGTCCCAGCCCCAAGATACCAGCACCCCCACGGGGATCTGTTAGCAGGTAAGGAAGGGTTTCAACGAGGTTCCGAATGAGCTCGGGCTTCTTTCACCAACGCCGAAATCCCCAATTTCCATGCCATCTACGTAATGGCGGCAAATGATTGGTGTCGGAGGTTGTACTATTTGCTAAACGCTTCGTCATTGGTAGTCATACTTTTCGGGAGAGGTCTCTTCATGTCCAGTGGGACCACTCCAGGTTCGAAACTTAACGTAGATCGTGGCATGCACTGTCAAAGACCCGACAGAGCTGACGGGTTTAAAAGGTCATCCAGATATTTTGGTTGCTCTCTGGGTGCTGACGCATCGTCGAGGCAAGGGTGAGTAGCCCGCAGGATAAGGGCTTCCTCCTCCTGCATGCTCTCTACCAATATTGAACGGACCAGAGAGGCCGCACCGAGCGCTGGCCGCCTCATTCGAAAGTGGACAACGCCTAGACGCTGCCGCGCCGTTACTAAGTCCGAGTCCTCCCGCAAATCAATGGGGATACCTCGTGTTTTAACTGCAAATCTTAGCACAAACCAGTTGGTCGGTTGTACCCCCGTCACGGTCAGACCAGGTTGTTTTTCAAGGCAGTCATGGAGCCACTGGAATGAGTGGAAAATCTAGCTCGCGTACGTCGGGCCGCCTTCTGCTGTCCACTGAAAAATAAGTTTCCCCATGCTGGACCCCGTAAAAGTGACTTTCGTGATGTTAAGCAAGAGGAACATTGGAAAAACGTGGCCGGCCGCACATATTGAAATATTCAGTTGCTTCCACGTCCGTCGATGCCGTCTATTTGTTCTGTTTCGTGCTTGAGGGGAGTGGTGCACCCTTAAAGCAGGACTTCGTGGTCGCAACGAGCCTAAGAGTCCCCTGCCTCGTCGACATCCAGAACAACAAATCACAGGCGTAGGTACTGTGCATATGTCCGGATTACGGGGGTATTGGTCCAAAAACTACTTGGAATCTGTACATCAGCCGGCCTCATTCGTTCCAGGATCATTTGAGTTCTCAGTACGGCCAGCACCGCAGTCGCGGAATCTCCCCACGAGGAGCGATGACAAATTGGAGATTAAAAGCGCATAGACAGCACGCTCAATGACCGTCGCATCCCGTCTCACAGCTGGCGTAAGCGGAAGCGACCCGGCGCATTGATTCGAGACGGTGGCAAAGAGCGCTAACAGGGCGCGGTGGTCGTTGCCGGGACCTGTCACTACCTCACCATTGAACTAGGGAAGCCAATGCCGCTCTTGTACAGGATTAGCAGTTGGGTACCGTGTTCCCTCGATGCCTGTTGAATGCTCCAACTCTGTCGAGGTTTCCTCACCAGCTGGCGTTGTGTGCATCCCAACTTCCGGGTACGTAGTTCACATAGGTTCCTACATTTCTGCCTCCCCAGTATTCAACCAATCCTCCATCGGAAATGCGTACTCCTCTTCATCCCCACCGCCGCTGGAGATGACTTGTCGGATCCCGTTCCCGTAATAAAACGCATCATCCATCAACGCTTGATACCTACGATATTCAGGAGGGTAGGTCATGGACGAAGACTGTTCTGCACTTGTGGCAGCAGGGATTCTAGACACCCTGCCACATCGACGATCTCAGCCGACTCGGGGGCCGGGCTTTCCTGTCCCAAGGGTGGCAACGATTGACTATCGCCGGCGACCCAACTGTAGTGGAAATTAACGCCCCCGCATCCGTGGTGGGCCGCTTCTTATAGGCATCGTCTTCCTTCTTGGAGGACCGTGCATTTCGCCTCGCGACCCTAAAATCCCCGACCATGGATGTTCCCACCGGAGGTCTTTCGCTGAGTATGTGGCAACGGTGATCGACGGCTCTACGCTTCTTCTGGACCCGTATCGACCCGATTGAGCTGCAGCTTTGGTATATCTGACCCCGCCAGGGCAAAATCTCGATACTAGGTTCTGCCAGAACGTAGGGAAGCTGCCCTTTTCGGTATGCCGAAACATGACGATCGGATTAACAGCAAAACTCTCGAGCGTTTTCTCGTTCACTGAATATGGTAATCGCGTGTTGCGATTATACACTTCGCAGTCTATCTGTCGTGGATACCTACCGCAAAGCACATGCTAGCTGTAGTATTGTTGAAGGCGCGTGGCTCTCCGTACATATGATGTATTCTCGTGATATGATTGGACGACTCCCCAAGATCTACATTCCTGATTGGCTGAGAGTGGTAAGTTGAAGTTACCTCTCTGCACTGCATATCTGTCGACGCCCGACAGAACTTAAAGCCTATACATTGTGGGATTGTTATTAGGACATATATAGAGAGAGACCTGTAAGACCGGTGTAGCCTAACACGTCGCAATCACTTTCGGATTTACTTCTTTCTGCTCACATCGACCTCAAGCCTCATCCGCATACCTACAATTTCGTGGAGGTGCTCCGGTTTCGTTGTACAAAATCCCGTGGGCAGTAACACCGGTTACGTGGTAACCGATAGTGCACGAGGTGGTGGTGGAGCGTCACTTCCATGATACTGATAATAATCTCCATCACACCGCGCAACGGTCCAAGGCATGCATCCTGTTCAAATCGAACTGGGAAGGGACGAGCGTCTGTACCTGTCTCAACATCACTGGGTCTTTTCGCGTCAAGGGCTGGGACGCCCGTGGTGTTGGCTAGAGCTGCGATTACAGTTGATAGACCTAGCCTAGGCGTCGTAGCGAGTAGCGACGTCTAAGGTGCGGACCCGAGTACACTATGTCCCCCCAGATCTTCCAGAAGTTCCAAATCAATGGCGACCACCTGCAGACCGGGGGTGATACCGCAGTTGTGGTTGGCGGTTCCAACTGCGTGGGTGGGGTCAAATCGTCATCGCAGGCCTGGAACGAATTGCATAGTGTCGTTGTGTAGTTCTTGATATAATAATGATTCTTATGTACTTACTCCTATCACCGCAGTAAGAGGACAAAGCCATCAAGCATTAAAAAAAAACCTTCATAATAAGACCACCTCCATCAAGATGGTGCACCAGCCCTTCCTCAGTCTAATACACCTTGGCACTGGCGAAAATTCCTTTCTGGGTCACAGCAGAGTCCACTGACTCATATTAACTAGTCAAACAATTTGATAATCCTATTTAGTACATGAAACACTAAAGTACATTCTTGGCTGGCAGGTCTGATGTTTGAAATGATAGCGCACGGAACCTTCATATTACATGTATATCACAATATACTGGTACTGCAATCATTACAAGACGAAATACAATGTTGCTTGTGCCCATCAAACATTCACTGGGTTCCCAGGTCACTATTCTAGTTCTATGGGTACATCCCAAGTGCGATCAATAAAACTGTATATTCCAAAATCATGCGGTTTTGTTAGCTGTTGCAAGACCAACCCCGATGAAATTTACGTACCATGCCTACAGTAGAAAAACCTCTAAGAGAAGGAGCAATTTTCTCTCTGTCGCAATTTATCTATTAATCGAAGAAAACAAATATTTCATAGATCTAGGCTTAAAAATACTGGTAAGAAAAAAAAAGTAAAGGTACCAAATCCAGAGCTTCCCCCCCCCCATCCCCCGTGCACGCACGGCTTTGTTTCACAATTATGTCATATGAGGTAAAGATATCGTGTAGATCCAATGAGAAATCAATTTGTAAATTGAATAGATCTTTGATTCCCTCTTCCTGTTGTTTAGTTCGCAGAAGCCAATCAGAATCGACTTGATTATCTGGCCAATCACAAACCAGTGAAAAGTGAAATGCCCAGACGGCGTGAAAATGTTAACCCTATTGCGAAATAAAATATAGTAATGTCGTTTTTGAAAGGAAACATGTTGCTACTTTTAGTAGGCCACTCCGCTTTAAATTACTCGCACATTTAGATAACCTTTTAGGTTTGGTAAATGTCTTTTTTTATAAGAGAGCTCATTTGAGATCGAAGCTTGCAGCTTCTTCAAGAGGAGAAACTATACAGACCTTAATTGAGAATATCGAACGAAGCTTGGTAGTGAAGTGAGTGTTGGAATGTAAATCCGAAAGTGAGATTGACTTAATTGCTCGGAGCTAGTAGCTCCTTCCCTCCTACACATGCATTGCTCCTCCTACCTTCGCTACAGACCATTTGAAAAAAAGTATGCAAATCATACACATCCTGTCAATTTGTAACGGGAACGCGATTTGTAACGGGAACGCTAATTGTACAGTAACGGGACGCTTCCCGATCTCATGATCACCGCCTCAGCCAATCATATCGCCCCATTCGATCCACTTCAAGATATAAGCTTTCAAGGCACACGCTTGCCACGCACCAACCGCGTCCTCGAGGCGCGTACCCAAAAGTAGGAACCCAGACGAAGTGACGGTGAAGTGCAATCACATCACCCCCACTCAATTCGACGTCTCAAGATTGGGTCCGACGTTGCTTGCCATCATCAGGTAGCGTAGTGGCTTAGACGAAAGACCTTTCGTGAGGTAGTCCGCGAGCTTGTTCTTGGTTTCCATGTACTCCAGCTCGACTTTACCACGCACAACCTTCTCACGAATGAAGTGGTAGCGAATGTCAATATGCTTGGCCCGAGCTTGGTAACCGACGTTCTTCGCCAATGCCATGGCACCTTGGTTGTCCTCGTGGATTACCGTAGCCTCCACTTGCTCTGCACCAATGTCCTTGAGAAGTAGTCGCATCCACACCACTTCCTTGATGCAGTCACTCAGAGCCATGTACTCCGCTTCAGTCGAGCTTAGGGCGACAGTCTTCTGAAATGTAGAGCGCGAAACCACAGGTGCCCCACACAACATGAGCATTGCCCCGCTGACCGAGCGTCTGCCGTCGCGGTTGCCAGACCAGTATGCATCCGAGTAGGCGGCGAGCTCTATTTCTCGCGATCCATCGTACAGGATGCCCACGTCCTTGGTCTTCAACAGATAGCGTACCACCTTGATTCCAGCATCCCAGTGTTTGTCACCAGGGTTCTCCAGGAAGCGACTCAACTTAGCCACTGCAACCGAGGTGTCAGGCCGCGTTCCACACGCCAGGTACATGAGGCTACCGATGAGCGATCTGTACGGCTTCGACTTCATCTTGGGATTGTCCCCATCGGCCTGCGGCCCGTTATCCTTAGTCAAGTAAAGACTCGGGTTCAATGGCATCAGGCTTGGCTTTGCGTTCTCTTGACCAAACTTGATGATCGACTCAATGTTCTTGATGATCGACTCAGTGTACGCTCGCTGGCAGATGCCCAACGTTCTGCGCTCCATGTCGTAGTAGATCTCGATGCCAAGAATGAAGCGTGCTCGTGCGAGGTCCTTGATCCGGAACTTCTTAGCAATACCAGCCTTCATCGACGCGATGATGCCCTTGTCCCGTGCCGTAATCAGCATGTCGTCTACATAAAGGCGCACGATACACTTGTCCTCTCCCTCACCTCTTGTCTAGATGCACGGGTCAGCATCAGCAGCCTTGAACCCCATGCTCTTGAGATGGTTGTCGATTGTCTCGTTCCAAACACGAGATGCTTGCTTGAGCCCATACAGGATTCGAAGTAGCATGCAGACGACGACGTCTTCGCCTTGAGTCTCTACCAGTGCTAGTAGTTCCCGAAGACCTTCTGGCAACTCCATGTAGATCTCTTCTTCGAGCTTGCCGTACAGGAACGCCGTATCCACGCCGCACTGCTCTATCTCGAATCCTTCAGCACAACACTTAGCCAACACTGCTCGGATCGAATTCAGGTACGCCACAGGCGCGTACGTCTCTTCATAGTCAATGCCCTGCCGTTGTGAATACCCCTTGGCTACGAGACGAGCCTTGTGTCGAATCTCTTGCCCCTTCTCGTTGCGCTTCAACGCGAATACCCAGCGGCGGCTGAGCGGGCGCTGGTGCGTTGGTCTTGGCACCAACTTCCAGGTACCGTTGTCCGTTAGCGACTTGAGTTCACTTGCAATCGCTTCCTTCCAGTTGTCTTGGTCCGCGCTTGTAGTCGCCTCAGCGTACGCCTTCGGGACTCTTCTGTAGCAGCCATCAGTTGTCCACTTTCAACAACGGCGAGTTCGTTACCACTTGGCCTCGGTCGCTCTTGAGTCATCTACTGACGCTTTGTTCCATTCGACGATGGAGCATCGATGACTTGCTTCTTCCTCGCGCTTGCCTCTTCAGGATCCGTTGTCAATGTGCTGAACGCGTGAACGAGTAAAGATAGGATGTGTCGAATCGTATGGCACCATTGTAGTATCCACACTCACGTCACGCTGAAGTGGGATCACGTCAGCAACTTCAACATCAGTCGGGACGATTTGCGTGGAGTCGCTCAACGCCATTTTCTCCATGGTTGGCGCTAATGCGTCTGCATCATCGTCGTCATCCACACGAGTCATGATGTGCGCAGGGTTGGCCGTCTCGATGAACTTGACGGTGCGCACGATTTGCACCTTTCCAGTTGACAAATCCAGTACACGATACCACTTGACTCCACCCTCGTATCTCATGAACCGACATTTAAATGCCTTTGCATCCAGCTTGCGACGCTTCTCGTTTGGGATGTGAGCGTATCCCAGTGCACCGAACACCTTCAGGTTCTTGAGTTGTGGGATGGAATGACAATCTCGTAGGGTGTCTTCACATTGACCGAGTTGGGGATCCGGTTGATGATCCAGGCCACAGTGTTAACCGCTTCAGCCCACCACTTTCTGTCACTCATGATAGAGCATGCAGCGAGCCATCTCCACAAGGCTCCGGTTCATCCGTTCAGCCAGTCCATTCTGCTGAGGTGTGTACGGCACAGTCTTCTCATGTTTGATGCCACAGTGGTTGAGGTAGCTCTTGAACTGGCGACCCGTGTACTCACCGCCGTTGTCCGAGCGCAGGCGCTTGATTGTCTTGCCTGTCGCGTTCTCAATTCTGGCCTTGTACGTCTTGAACTTAGACAGTACTTCCGATTTGGCCTTCATGAAGTAGACCGTAACGTGGCGTGAGTAGTCGTCGATGAAGGTCACCACGAACCTACAGCTACAAGGTGTCTTGGTTTGCATCGGACCCATTACGTCCGAGTGCACCAGGTCAAACGCACCAACACCCTTGACGAGCTTCTCCGGGTGTCTCGGGTAGTCGTCAGCTTTCATCTTGCCCATGCAGCAGCCTGCGCACACGTCGTCCCCGTGAACTTCTCCCGTGACGCGAGGCGCTCCTTCTGCCATGGTCAGTAGTTTCTCATAGCGCTTGTACGGGGATGTGGCCGAGTCGGGCGTGCACAACAGCCCATGGCTCCTTACGAGTGGTTGTTGCAGAATGACACACCTCGTCCCCCACTGCCTTCAACTTGTAGATGTTTCCACAGCGCTTCGCCTCCATGACGGTAGCGCCACCAAAGCTAAAAGACACACTTGTCCTTGCTGAACTGCGCGGTGACGTCCTTCTCGGCCAGCTTCGACACCGACATGAGGCTTCCTTCAACTTCAGGGATGTACAGGACATCCGACAGCGTGACAGACGTTCCGTCCATCAGCTTCATACCGACGGTTCCCTTTGCAACGGCGCCGATCTTCGTGCCATCCGCGATCGTGATGCGGACTGGCGTCTTCAGTTCCTTCAAGGACACGAACTTGTCCCGGACACTGGTCATGTGCGAGCTTGCACCTGAGTCGACGAGCCATTCACTCTTAGTCATCGCACCCGTTGCCATGAACGAGAAGTCGGACGCTTCCTATCGCGCCGCTTGCCCTCGTTCCTCATCAGCCTTCCTCTTCCTGCACTCGAACTCTCGGTGCCCTTGCTTCTTGCAGTAGAAGCACTTGCCCTTGAAACGTTGCTTGCCACCGAAGTCCTTCTTCTTCGTAGCGAAAGCCTTCTCTTGAGCCGATGACGATTCATCCGAGGCTTTAACACCAGAGAGGGCTTGGATTGCGTAGGCCAACATCACGTTGGGCGTGTTCTTGAGGACAGTCCATCTTGTACTCGTCCGTCAGACTGCCAAGGAGCAACACGAGCTGGCGAGTCTTGTCCAGAGTCTCACCGATCGTCTCTATTTGGAGGACGATCTCCTTGAACTGATCGACGTGGGAAGCTAACTTGGTACCGGGCTCTATCTTGAAGTTGTTCAACTTCTTGGTGACAAGAAGCCGGTTCTTGAGTGTCTTCTTGTTGAAGTGCTCCTCGAGCATCGTACACGCCTCAGCGGCAGTCAGTGCTCCACGGACGTAAACTTGGTACGTGAGACTCACGTCTCCAGCGATAACACCAAGTGCCTTCAGATCGTTGGTCTTCCATTCCGCCGTGGAGCGATCACTCACTTGGTCGAACTCGGGCTTGATGATCTGCGGGAGCAGACCCTTCCGAACGAGCTTCATCCGCATGTTGAACTCCCAGTGAAAGTAGTTATCTTCCACGAGCTTGTCGACGTTGTCGGCGTAGCTTGGGCTCATAACCAATTGAGAATAGCGAACGAAGCTTGGTGGTGTAGTGAGTGTTGGAATGTAAATCCGAAAGTGAGATTGATTTAATTGTTCGGGGCTGGTAGCTCCTTCTCTCCTACACATGCATTGCTTCTCCTACCTTCGCTACAGAGCATTTGAAAAAAGTATGCAAATCATACATATCCTGTCAATTTGTAACGGATCTCATGATCACCATCTCAGCCAATCATATCGCTCCATTCGACCCACTTCAAGATATAACCTTTCAAGGCACACGCTTGCCACGCACCAACCACGTGCTCCAGGCGCGTACCCATAGGAGGGGCAGTCTGCAACACTGTACGGTTTGGCCTAAAACACTGTAAATCTAGTCTACATCACTGAGGGTTAGGTTGGGCGTTTTTACTGTGTAAATAGGCTTGAAACACTGTAGAGATGGACTTAAAGCACTGAGAGCCTGGCATCAAAGAATGTAAGTGTTTTGATATATTATGCGACGGCAATGCCCTTCTCGAGTTTAGCATCTACGACGTTTAGTATGCTCGCATGACTGGCGGAGTGTCACAGAGGGTGGGCTACGTGAAGTCGTATAATGCGCGGTCAAATTGTCTGGAACGGGCACGTCGTGAGATGGAGTGCGACTTGGTGCTGATCTTGGACGTTCGATTCTTATACAATGCGCCGGTACGGCTTGCATACGTTGTACGAGAACATCTTCAACGTCTGGAACGCTTGGACAGCGAACGGATACTGTGTTACCGGAGCTACTAACGCTTTGTAGCTGGCTGAAAGCAATTGCGGAAGATGGGCGAGAAGTTGAACTTCTCTGACGTTTGTCACGGGATTGAAATCGGCCGACTGGGGTTTTAAACCCAGGACATGGGAGTCCTAGCATCTTCGTTGCCTCGATAATATGAGGGCACAGATTGTACTTCATGTGGAAACGACATTGACACGCCCTAGTTGTCGCATCGACTACCCACCCGTCCTCCGGCATGCCCTCCCACTGCATGCGCAGCGTATGTGAAGACTTAATAGGCTGATTGACGTCATCGCCCTCGAATTCGGGTTTCTTCTTTTTCTTTGGCGGCTTTGCAGTTCTTGAAGTTGCTGCCCTGCGAATTGGCAACGCCGTCAGTTGTGTAGACGCCAAAACAGCAGAAATACTCGTTTCGGGAATGGTTTGTTTTACTAACACGAATTGACTTCGAAGATCTCCAACGGGTAACAGCGCGGTTGCACTCAGATCACCACGTTTCTTGATTTTGTTGTAGTGTGCCTTTAATCGTTTTGATGCTTGAGTAGTACTTGAGAACTTTGCATTTTTGGCTATAAATCCGAGGTGCGATTGGTCTAAGAGCTGCACCATTTCAATTGGTGTAGCGCGAGCTGTACTATTCACTAGTTTAACATTCCGGTGGTATTGCTCCACGGGATTGTTGGTTGTAGCGTAACCTGGAGGCGTGTGGAATGCTTGCCATTTTGAGAAGCGAGGGTTGTCGAACCACTGACGGCGAATCTTCTTAACAACAGCTCGGAAACGAGCAGACGTACTGCCAATAGTCCTCCAATTATTCACGATATTTGTTTTCTTCACGTCGAACTCTGTCTCTGACCTGCAGAAGTGAAGGTCGTTCAAATCACTAAATATTCGATTTCGCTCGTGCTTGGGTAGTTTCCGGGATTTTTTCCACACGTTCTGACAAACGTGAAACCAGCACATAAGAATCTGGGTGGTGGGCAACTCACTGGTGCATGCGTTGTACTGACTATTGTCAGCGTCGGTCATCACGTATTGCGGAGTAAAACGAGCTCCAAAAAGCTGGAGCATCACGCGTTTTAGGTAAGATAGGCACCAAGCTACATCGTCAGCCCTCCTCTGCGAAGCACAGTAGTACACTAGAGGGAAGAAATGCCCGCAGCAATCCGAGTATCCAAAGATAAACACGCTATAACGTTGTCGCACCAAATTGTGTGTACTATCAACGTGTAGAATAGTGATGCAACGAGGGTCTTCCTGAACAGTAGCATACGCGTCCAGTAGTGAATAACACGTGAGCCCCATTCGAAAAGGTGATTCGTCAGATGCATTTCCAATGTTTGGAACGAGGCTACCATTTTCGTAACTAGAGTCGCAAAACACGAGTAATCCATGTCTGTCTTGAGCCGGGTGATGGTTCAGCTCGAACATTGATCGTGCACAAATTTCAATAACCGGTTGCATCGAATCATCTCGATTCTTTGCTCGCCAACGCTTCATATATCCTTGTACTTGCGTCTCCAGCGGTGGTGGTCCGGACAACTGGGAACACAACCGAGTAAACACTACATGAGGAGTCACACCGGAATGCATATTAATTTCGTTCTGTACAAAGACTTTCATCTCTGCTGTCAGTTTCGCCACTCGCGGGGAGCTTTCGCTCGCGTCCAACATTGAGTGTTGTCCGTCTTGATATACGAACACAAGATCACTTAGTTCGCAAGTATTGATTTTGTAGCGGCATTCACAAGCAGAGCCAACAAGTTTACAACGGGCTGAGATACACTTGGTCAAGACTGTGCGCATCGTGTGTCGTTCCTGAAGTACGATGCCGTCACCGAGAAAGGTATGATCCATTGTACACGGGTAACAGTCACTTTTGGCTGTAGCTCGACTTGGTAAGCTCACCAAAAAACCCTCTAATGTGCAACCAGTAGATTGACTTGAACACCAAATGGGCTGCCAGGTAGGCCGTCTTCTGAAAGGTTGTACCGTCGAGGTCGTGCTTTCGCTCGACTACATTACAAGTATATTAGTCGTGTTATTTTGCCTAGAAAGGGTGGGATGTGTTACCTCCGAATCGTTCGAACTATCTTCCGACGCACTTATACCTTCAGCAGAGCTTGAGTGACTACTTGAGGGGGCCATGTCCGCCATGCACGACGCTACCGCCAAAATGTGCAGTCGTTGTAAGTTTCCTGTAGCGTGAATTCGAGAATAACCAATTTCAGACAGCACGAGCAGTCACCAGGTTCTTCTACAACGGCTTTGACTGTTGAAAAACGGATCCGTCTATTTTTTACATGTCGGTGCTTCAAGCCAATTATTTCAGTGTTTTCGACATACCTACCCTTCAGTGGAGGAGGCCAGTGACTCGGTGGTGAAAACCTCTGGTACAGTGTTTTAGGCTGTCTCTCGTACCCATAGGTAGGAACCCAGATGAAGTGACGGCGAAGTGCAATCACAACAAAAAGCAACCTTAAATGCCACACATTATGGTTGCCGTAGTAGGGCACTCCGGGTAATTACGCTTTAGATTACTCGCACATTTAGATAACCTTTTAGGTTTGGTAAATTTCTATTTTTATAAGAGAGCTCATTTGAGATCGAAGCTTGCGGCTAGGAGAAACTTTAAAAACCTTTTGGGAACCACTGTAGGTGAGCTTGTAACTGGGCTGGCCCAACTGACCTCGTCGCAATCCTATATAGTTCTCTGGATATAAAATCCATGTAAAAATCCAGAGAAGTAAAATAAAAAAACACAGTTCTTTCTTAAGGCAACGTGCCTGCTGACCTTTAGGAGCCTAGTTAATTGCAGCTTTAGTTTTCACCTTAGTTAGCAATCCAGGCAAACTCGAAGGTAAAATCTGCACCTACAGAGCAAATTAGCATCGTAACACTTGCAGCAACATTAAACCTTCAGGCATACCGAAATGCGCGACTCGATACGCTAGCGTGGATATCATCCAAAGAATTAGCCTAGACAAAATGAGTTGTCTGTGGGTTTCGAGAACAAATGCCAATTGGTACACTGCGTCAATGCAGCAATTCCGTTTCACGACCCCCACCAGCAATAGAAACGACAAAAGCTCCAGAAAAGCGTAAATGAACATTCGCGATACCGTCGAGTAAACATTTTCCCGCGTCACACCCTCCATCTCTGTGTGGTATTGCGCACTAGGCAAATGAACCATCGCTAATACAAACGTACCATAGAGGACAGGGACAATGACCTCTAAGTACTCCGTCAGAATCAGAATCTCCGAAGTAAACAACACTTCAAGAGCTTCTTGCAGAGCGCCAGAGTTGTCGACAACACTTGAGCGAAGTTTACGACTGCTATCACTCACTATTTCATCGACTCGCGGCTGTTTCAACTCTGGAAGTTTAGGCGCAACTCGGACAGTGCTTGAGTGCTGAAAAGATGGACCCTCAAGTTGCTCCAATAGCACTCGATCCACAGCTGGTAAAGGATACGAAACGCAGGACCTCACTCGAATTCCCGAGATATTTTCATTTTGCAATGCGAGTAATCGAACTACAGCAAGTAAATTGGGATCATCCGTATTGTCAGGAATGTCCACAGCTTCGCGTAGACGCTGTAAAATGACGCGTGTGCGGTGATAAAGTTCCACCAAATCCGCTCCAGCCTGGATGAGATCAATTGTCACAATTGCTACCAATGAAACAAACGTTAAATTCGGGATGAATGTCGTCAAGTACAGAGCATCGAAAAAATCGACCGTGAATATCATTTCTCCGGCAACAATATCCCATTTGTGTGATGCAAGATGCGCAAAAAGCCGCTTCAGCAAAACCTTCAATACTGGCAGCAGTAACAGCACCGGCAATTCCAAACTGGTGCGGCTTACATGGTTAAAAAGAACTTGGAAAGCAGGGTACCCCACACACATCAGATTTATCAGCAGTGAAACGTTATTCAGTCGACGAAGCTGATCATGTCTCGAAAGAATGCGGCGGACAGCTTCGCGGCCCATTACAGCACATAAAAGCAGTATAAAGACCCAAGCCATGGGGACGAAGACGGAAATGATGAAAAACGGGACAGGAAAAGCCCACACTTCGGCAGTCAACATACCAGTAAGAACCATACCAGCTCCGCAACCTAGACAGAACGTTATATGCTGTCGTTGGGAGAGTGGAGGTACATCAAGCCACGGACTAATAAGGTTTGAGAACAGTGAACCTAACGCGGATCCGATGATAGCCACACGCACCCAAAACCCGTAATTAACTTCCCACCCAGCCATCGGATCCTGGAGAGGAATACTTTCCTGGCATAAGACCACTGCGAGGATTAGCAGGGGCGGCACTAAGATTAAAAAAACCACACGAATCGCCGACGTCTTCCGTGTAAACTCATCAAACGCCAATGCCCGTTCGAGAGAATATTTTCCACCGCAGTGTGTGATCTGCAAGGAGTTCCAAGCGTTGACGAGTTTGGGCCAGCAGCTGAGAGTAATCATTTTGCAAATGAGGCTTCTGGCAACGAATGCAAGGGTTACTATAACTTCCGTTGTGGTATTTGTGCTGAAACACCGCCAATTTCAGTTTCGAAACCAACTTTTTCGCTCGTTGCATCCAACAAAGAATTTTCTCTTCTTTGTTTTATACGGCGAAGGCTCCCGCAGTTTGATAGCCAGTGGGTCTATGTAGTAGCCTACAAATACTTGGCACACCTTTTCCGCTGCTAGAACTTCGGGTCGTGAATCCAGAAGAAGCTTTTGGCCGGATAGACAGCAATTTAATTGGGAACGTCCGTTTCTCCAGCTTTCTTCACATGATCCGGGGAAAAGATCTCGTTCATCATTTTCAACTGATCGCCGATCGTAAAGTGAAGATACGCGACGCAGCTCTTCTTCCCGGGGGCCGGCGCAAGCTTCACAATGCTGACAATATTCGGGAAATCATCGCAGTTAGGAAGCCAGTACGTGAACTTCTCATGATCTCTCCAAACCACCAAAGCACTCTCGTAATCGTTTGAGTTTCCAGTCTTCAAAACCACGCTGAAATCCCGTGGTTAGTTTGGTTTCCTTCGTTCTAGCAAATCATGTTCCGATTTGAAGAGCTTCAACAATGTTGTATTTTCATCGCTTGGCTATCGACAACACATGTCCTCGCAGCATATTATCATCCTTTCAAATGTTATACCCGGATAAAATACCAAATTCACTCATTACCTCAGTTTAACCCAACGCCTTTTACCGTGTTTTTTAATGCCTATAAATGGCTTATAAGGTGTCGCTACAAGTTGTCCTTCTGCCGTGAAGAATGGGTAGCCGACGTGTCTTTCCTCTATCTGTAGACGCTTCTCCATCCTCTATAAGCACCCGAGCGCAACCTCCGCCTCCAAAAAGCCCTACGCATCGTGGAAATGGCTCCACCATCGAGCTCGCCCGACCTCCAACAGGAGGTTCTGTGGGTTATTTAGGCTTTGACAGGCTTTTAGGCTTCGATCGGTTGATGATGATGAAGCAAGTGAATGCTGCAGCCCCTTCAACACAAACACAAAGTGGAGAAGAAGCATCAGCTGCAGTAAATCACCGCCAACGAATGGTAGCAGAGCAGCAGAGACGTGCGGAATTGGGTTTAATGGCAAAAGAAGATTATACCGGTACACCTGAGGGTCAAGAACGTCTCGAACGACAAGAAGAAAGGTCGAGAATGCGTGAAGAAGAGCTACTGGTGTTAAGACTGGTAGAAGCAGAGAAAGAAGCTGCAAGGAAATTGCAACGAGAACAAGAACTGGAGGAGGAGAAGAAGATAAAGGAACAGTATTTAGCTAAAATCCGACAGCAAAGAGAACAACAAGAGAAAGAAGCAAAGGAGAAAGAAGCAGCTAGGAAAATGGACATGGAACGGAAGATGAAAGCGTTAAAAGAAGCGGCTGATGCCAAGGCTCGAGCAGAATTCGCTGCTAAACAGCACGCGATTCAAGAGGAAGCGAGAATTGCCAGGGAACTCCACCAGGTCGAAGTGGAAAAGGTGCAGATGCAGGTGGAAGACGTACTGGGGCACGCGATGCAGCAGGAAATGATCGCTGAAAGAGAGCGACAACGACAAATTGCAGCGGAGCAGGAGGAATGGCGGCTGTTCCAGGAACGAGAGGAGGAGAAGCAACGTGAAGCGACTCAGCTGCGAAGAGCTGCTATGGCTCAACAATACGAACAGGACAAGCAGAGAAGGATCCAAATCCACAAGTTACAGAAGGAGAGAGAAGCTCAGCAGGCTGAACGGAAAGAGATGCAGATACGACAGCAGAGAATGGAAGAACTTGAACTGAAGAATGAAGCGGAAGACGCAAGTGGAGCAGATGATCAGGAAAAGATACCGGAAGAGCCACAGACCGAGAAGAAAGGGCCTGTGGATGATTCCAGTGAGCCTTTAGACCAAGTAGCGAGTGATACTGGGGAGCAGACAGAAGAGACTGAGGCTGTGGAGAGCCAGGAGGCCCCAACAATTGATCATGAAGCAGACACGACAGACACTGACGCGACGTCATCTGAGCTCCTGGATGGTATTGTGGAGGCTGAAGGTCCACGAGCCAGTGACATTCCTGATATTGCATCTAGCGCCGAAGTTTCAGACGAGACTCCGGTAATTCCTGATGTTGCTAAAGATGAAACGATCGCCACAGAAGAAGCAGATCAAGAAGCCACCGTTGTTTCCAGTCCAAGAAGTGTCGATGGGCCAACGATAGAGAAATCTTCGCGTGAAATGGAGAAAAGAGAAGACTCTCAATCTATCTGGAGTAGTTCGTCAGCGACAGAACGTGGCTTAATGCCGTTCGCTCAGGTTTTAAACGTCACGGATCATTCTCCAGCGTTTCAAGCGACGTTGAGAAGTGGAGATCTGTTGGTGGACTTTGGTGGAATTGTCAGCAGCACTCCAAAGTGCCTGATGGCCATGGCAGAATGCGTGCAGAATAACGTCAACAATTGCATCTCCGTTGTTATTCTTCGGCCTGTCGAAGCTGGGAATTTCCAGGAAGTCCGAGTGTCCTTGTGTCCTCGGAAGTGGGAAGGTAAAGGCCTCTTAGGCTGCCAACTCAGTCCTTTCAAGTGGTCTCAAGATGAAATCGAACCAGTAAAAACCTCCAAAATGACGGAAAAGGATGAAACAACGGAAGCTCCAGCTAGTGATGATGGTGCAAGTGCTCTGGTTGTATATGACGTCGTGCCTGCATCTACTGCGGACCATTCTGGACTCGTTAATGGCGATATTTTAGCTGGAATTCAAGGATTGGATATCCCTGTGAACGTTACCAATTTATCCGGAGTGGTTGGTCATATCCAGGCGTTAAGAGCTACGTGTTCTCCCATTCAGTTAGATATTAACCGGTGGATTGATGAAGATCAGTGTTATCGCTCACTGCGTCTGGAATTATCGTGTGAGGGGGCCGATTCTCTTGGATTTTCGATGACTTCATTCGCTGAGTACTACAATTACTCCAGTGCTGTATCAGCATGTGAAGAATGCTACTACACGTCATTAACGACTGCTCTACACGCTGCAGCGCTTAGTGGTCATGTGAACTGCTTAGAAGCGCTTCTTAGCTCGTTACAAAATGGAGATGGGGGTGGTTATTCTGCTAGTGATTACTTGGATTGGCGAGATGAAGACGGACGAACGCCGTTGTTCTACGCCTGTTATGCTGGACAAGTCGAGTGTGTACGGTATCTGTTAAAGACGACTCAATCCGTCTCGAATGAACAGCCATTCGGTGTGGATTTGTATGGTGATACAGTGCTTCACGCTGCCACTACAAGTGGGAATCTCGAGGTGATTTCGCTCTTACTCGAGAGTGAACGTGTGAAAATTGACGATAGGAACCAGTCACGGTTAACTTGTGCTCACATTTCTCCTAATGTGGAAACATTGATGTTTCTGGGAGAAAACTGCCAAGCGGATTTACTGGCAACCGACTCTGAGGAGCGAATGCCTTTAGCGTACGCTTGCCTTCGGAACGATATCGACAGTATACGCTATTTGGGCAAGAAGCACCCGGACTTTGTCGACTACGCGGACGTGAGAGGCAACACGCCACTGCATGTGACAGCATGGCTTGGATTCCAACAAGCTGCTGAGGTGTTGGTCACTTTTCTACCGTCCATCGCTCTGTTTATCACGAATGAAGACGGGCAAAACGCTGCGGACTTAGCCAGATCAAGTGGGATGGAAGACGTAGCAGTGTTCCTGGATAACGCCATAGCTACTGCTGACTCCAACGCATCGGTTGAACCGTTACTCAAACGTATGTTCATTGAAATGATGCAAAACACAAGGGAACCCCAAGCTGAAAGTTGACATGTTAGTCTTCGTACGGGAATGCGTCCGTGTACTCGACAGCTTCAGCCCAACGGAAGTTACTATCAGTCAAGACAACATGGCGAGAGCGACGTACCCCCGTCCAGACGCCGACAATGACTAGGAGCGTTAAACACGAGATGGATGTGAGCATCGAGAGCTTCATGGTCCAGAGTTGCTCGTCAGGAGGCAGTTGCCAATGGTGTGGAGTGAAAAGCGGATGTTCGAAGCCAGTGTGAGCTGTTGTAGTCGCTTTTTCTCTTCGAAGAGATGGCTTAACCTCTGGAGTATCAACTGCTTCCCATTGAGCCTGCACTGCTTCCACTGGAACCTGCAACGTCTTTTCAAGTCTCGGAGAATTTGGGAAGGCCGTTTGTGGTACTGGGTCCTTGAGAAAATCCTTGAGGATGATCGTTCCAAGAGCATTTGCTGCGTCGCTCACGACTTGATCTTCGAGCTCCTCCTTCGTTTCGTCAGTTAGTCGCGGTCCACTACCTGTTGATGCTGGGATAATGATGACGATCTCTTCATCTACCACTTCCACGTTATCATTTGTGTCACTCACGATGATGTCAATTTCCTCAGATGGACCATTCTCCGGTAACTCACGTAAAGCTTTGTCCAGTTCTTCCTGCATCTGCTTCAATTCCTTCTCAGCTCGCGCTTCTTCTTCATACAATTGAGCCACCTTATCCGCCAATGGGACCTCTTCCTTAACGTTTTGCTGCGGTTCCACAGCTTGACCGACAATGATAGCGTCCAATTTGTCGGCTATTTCACTCTCAATCTCCTGCTTAATCTCTTCCTTCATTTCTTTAGAAATTTTGACGTTTTCAGGAATTTCAACCACAATTTCATCGTCTATCCAAGAAGTTGAGCCGTCGGATTCTTCCATCACTACATCGACCATCACAGCTCCACTAGCACTTGACAAACGCTTGAAAGTCTCTTCCAATTGGTTATCTAACTCGATCAGAGTGTTGATCACTTGAGCCTCTTCCTGGACGAGAGCTTCGACGCCAGTGCCTTCAAAAGAGTTAATTGCAACGTCATTCACGTCGATTTCAGTCGAGAAGGCAAGGCTGATCGTCAAGCCAGTGCTAACCACCAGCGTCATAACCTGCATGGGCGTCATATTGGAGTCTGTGGCCTTTCATGGAAGATCGTACCACACCAAAACTACATCATTGGAATGGTTCACACAGTTTAGCTTCGAGAGAGTTTTCCACCAGTGTGCTTTGAAGTCGCTTCGTATCCTGATATCACTGCCAAGTGGATGCCGCTGAGAATATATTCACTCCGAATTAAGGTCATCAACGCGTTAAGTATCCGCTTCCTCAGTTGTTTGAACGTGTCAACTATAGTATCAGGTTGTGCATCGACGAATTTCAAGACATGAATACATTGGTAGGTGGGGTTGCCTGGTCAAGATCAGTTTCGTGTTTTTTTCTGTTCGAACTGCTGTAGTTGTAAACATTTTGCAAAATTTTGTTGAAGATAACACCAAAGATATCGAGTGTTTAAGTCCAAATGATGAATTTCTTGAAGCTGATGCTTGGGCAGTTTCGTCAAGTTGGCCAAAGCGCAGATAACAGTACGTACACGTTGTAGATGTCCGATGATCTTTGACCAGTAGTAAGCAGCTAGCAGCTAGAACGGACATTGAAGTTGCCTGGATCGGTTGCGCCATGAAATTTTGGATCTTCTGTACAACGGAATGTTCCTCATCTCGGGCTGTCAGCGTTCGTATCAAGGCAATGTTGCGGTCAAATTCGCACATCACGGTGAATTGTACCAGAGAGCATATGTATCTGACAGATACAGATACTATCTGTTGACCGTCAACTCGATAATACTTCGACACCCTATGGAACGCGTTCCTACAGATACCGCTCCGCAACTCATCCACGTAGTCCGGCCATAACCTCTACATTTTTGATACAGATCGAAATATCATTTTGTAGAGGTCACTCGAATTTCAAACGGAGGCGGGAAACGTTCCCTCACTTCCGAAGATCACGCGTGACTATCATGGGCTGGCTAACCGGCAAGCAGAAGCTGGACATTATCGCTATGAAAGCTGCTTCCCCTGGAATGACCCACCAGGAGTTAGCTGCGTGGGCGACGACAAGATTTAAGCTCCCTCGCAAACTTTGTACGTAGGTCGTGCACAGAAGCCACGCTGCTTCGGAATGCTGACACCTGCGCAGCACGGCTTCCAGTACAAGGCCAACAAGAAGGCCTGGATGACTGGCGCCGTGTTCCGTGAATGGATTAGACAGCTGAATCGTGATATGCGTGCAGCTGGACGAAACATACTCCTGCTTGTAGACAACGCTTCGTCCCACAAGACTAGCGAGCTCACGCTGTCCAACGTCAATGTGCAGTTCTTGCCCCCCAACACCACGGCGTTTCTGCAGCCAATGGACGCAGGCATTATTGCCACTTTCAAGAAGATGTACAGGAAGAAGCAACTGAAGTGGGTCTACGACAAGATTAACAGCGGCGAGCCTATTGAGAAGGGTGCATACGACGTGGACCAGCTGCAAGCCATGCAATGGTGTGACGAGATCTGGAGCGAGATGCAGAAGACAGCTGTCATCAAGAGCTGCTTCTGCCACACGGGCATTATTTTCAGAGGTGTAGATCAGTCGTCTAGAGCTAAGAAAACTAGTACTATCAGTAGCTGTAGTGATGTAGGAGTTGAGGCGATCACCGCTTGTGCGTCGGCGATGCACATTTGAATGAATGTCAGTTTGAGCTGTACCAAACCTTATGACCTGCCATATTAAAAGTAAGTGTGAGAATCTATGAGTGGTACCTCGGATGAGTTGCGGAGCGGTATCTGTATTATAATATATGCGTGACTTTTTATCTGCGCTACCGCAACCGGTTCCCGTGGTACTGGTCCAGACTCTGGAGCGTTTAGTTCATCATGATCCTAGGTCGATGAAGGGACTTCCGGATCAGTCCGGCATAATTGGATTTTCCACTTTCGAAGATGGAAGCTTCGAGCTCGAGCGATATGATACAAGTGCACGCTGCATGGCTCGCTGCTGGTGCTCAAGACGACGTTGAAACCATGCGCAGCCTGTGGAGCCAGTTCCCCCAGTGGCTCGACTTGAACCAGGTAAAGGTCTCGACAATCCATACGTCGACCACCGAACTCATCTTGTTAACTCGTTCAACAGCACGTGAGATCCTCAAATTCGGACTCAAGAGCCCAACGCCAGGCAAAATTCTGCACTTGGGCCTCCTTCCACCTTGATACAATCGGAGGTTCGGCGCTTCATACTGCAGCATGGGAAGGAAGTCTCAATATCATGCGGTTCTTGCTGGAATCCGGCCAGGACCCTGATGTGGGCGACGACAGTGGTCTGACGCCGATCATGGTGGCAATTCTACGTCTTAATCTCATGACCATGCGGTGTGTGATCCGCGATGGTGTCGCTGTAAGGCGAAACACTGTTGTTGATGTACGTAAGGCTGGTTAAATCCCTTGGTTTGTGGCTAATTTCGAGTTAAAACAGTGTCGTCAGGAGCAGGAGCAGCAGGTGCAGATACTCCTTAAGGTGATCAAACTGTTGCTACAGTACGGCGCTAAAGTTGATGCCCGTAGTAAAGACGGCAAGACGGCGTTGCACTGTTCTACAGGTGACGATGCCTACGAGGTGGCTAAGTTCTTGTTGGATGCAGATGCAGACAGAGACGCACAAGACGAAGTACGTAGAAACAAATGGTTGGGGTTGAATATACTGATCTTTGTGTTGCAGATTAGCAGGACACCTCTGCATTATTGCATTGAAGAAGAAGGTTTACTAGTTACCGACTTGTTGCTTTCGCGCGGCGCTAGCATCGATCTAGAAGACAAAGACGGCATCTCGCCACTGAAGCTTGTGCTGCAGCGGGGAAACCTGAGCGTTTTGCAGCTGTTCCTGAATCACCATCAATGCGTGGTGACGTCAACGAGACGTGACTTCGGAGCTGCAATTCTGTTGCAAACTGTGGAGTACCGAGCAGATGAAGTGGTGAGTTATATTGTGGAGAACGAGTACGCATCTGTGGTTGTCCGAAATGAGAAAGGTGAAACGCCGATACATCGAGCCATCATGCAGGATAACCCAGCGCTGATAGAGCTGCTTAACGACTTGGATCCAACTGGAGAGAATTTAACTGCAGTAACGGAGGAATTGGAGACACCGGCGCACTACGCAGCTCGATATGGCTCTAAAAGGACCGTGGAGATGCTCCTGCAATGTCTGACAAGTGTCCTTGGTGACCTACGGGGCTATGGGACGGCTAATCCTCTCAATACGGTCAACAAACAGGGCGAGACGAGTCTGCTCATGGCAGTCACAGTGCGATGTGCTGAGGAGATCCAAGACGTGAAGGCCATCCTTCTAGATCATGGAGCGAGGTTGTTTCTTCCTGTCTCCTTGGCGGTCCAGTTGAGCCGTGGATGTCCGTCTCGCCTTGTTTTCCCCGTTAAAGTGCAGAACTGTTTGCGGCTGTGGCTAATCGAAGAAGGTGAGCACTCTGAAGAGCCTGAAGACGAAGATGGTACGCACAACACAGCGGTCGAAGCCCTGGGAGAGTTATGTATGCGCTGGATGTCAGCTGCGGTGTGTGTGGGTTCGTGGCCGACGCTGTTGTCCATTATTATCTGTTCTGGATACGCACACGACGTTGTGCCGCTTCTGGTTGAACTTCCCATTCAGCGACTGGCACTGCCTACACTGTTGCGTCATTTGGAAAAATTTGCAAGACATCAGTTAAGGCATCGGCTCTTATTGCAGTTGCATGCTGACTTACAGGAGGCCTACGAGGCAGGAAGCGTCTAGCTTAAGTTGAAGTGACTGATTAGTTTCCACTGTTGCCAAACCTCAAGTAATCATCCAATCTCGAATTATGTATTGAAGATGATCCCCGCTGCTTGTGCCGGGCGAGGCGAAGACCGCATTAAGAGCCTTGTGTAGCGAGGTACTATCTTGTATAATACCCCCAAACAAACATTCAGGTGCCTGTACCCAGGTTACTGTCGAAAAGTTGCTGTGAAGGACCATGCTCCTTCCAAGATTTCTAAATCTATTCTATTGTAGCTAACGGTTTTGTGCGTTGAAGCGGCAGAATGTTGCGATAGCGAAGGAATACGTGCGTATTCTCTTAGATAACTTCTCTACGGAGACTGTCGTTCCTCATATTTATCGTGCCTACTTTTCCGTAAGCTACTTTTCCGAAAGCTACTCATGTGGTACTGCACAACTAAGGTCAGCGATGAAAGGTCGGATTTGCTTCTCTCTTTCATCTTCATCAATGCCGCGAAGAGCAGGACAGGCGTGTGGTTATGGTGATCGTTGATCAGTACTAGTATGTTCATTGTGTTTCATCGCTATGGACGACGTTAATTGATCGCTGCAAGGTAACAGCACTGACGTTGGTGTAACAGGATGACCTGCCTTCGTGAAAGGACAACGACAGTAGGGGCGTGCAAGCTGCCAGAAACGAAGCCTGACGTTGAAGTTGGCACGATCTGGAAAGCTGGAGGGACGCTAACCGTTGCGGAATGATGGTGGGCGGAGAAGTTCTCCTGAATCGAGACGTTAGGCGGCTCCCGAACGGTGGTTACGTTGGAGATGCTGGGCTAGTGGAAGAACTGGTATAAACGAATTTGCGTCGTGAACGACACCACAGAATTGGCGTCGTGAGCTACCGAAGTTGTGTTGTGAAGGACAAGCGGGAGGAAGACCCGTGACGTTCTGTGAGAAGCGAGTGGACGGAAGACCGTCAAGTGGTAATCGAAGTGAGTGTGTGGTGTGGACAGTGTGGAGGTTGAGAGAGCACCCTACGGAGACGAGTGGAGTGTATAGGGACAGAAGTGTGTTGAGGAGAAGAGTGATTGAGTGGACGAGTCTGTGATCTGGCTGGCGGAAGATCGACGGCGACTACAAAAGAGCTTTGGGCGTCATCCGGTGTGGGCTAGTGGAAGACCGAGGGTACTGTGTCGGAAGCAGCTAATTGTGACCACCGAGGTGCAAGATCCAAGGACAAGTAGATCAGCTATCGCAGAGTCGACCAGAGAAACAGAGTGAGTGTGGACGAAAGGAAGTAAAGAGCAAGAGCTCCGTGTGTGTGTGAATATAAATAGGAACGGAAACGTTCCGGCGCAGGTGAACTGAGCCAACGCGGTGTTGAGTATTGTTAGCAGAAAACCCCAAAAACAAGAACCCGGCAAGACAACGCAGGAAAGCATTGCCAGCTTGCGATCCGCTAGCGAACAGGCGTACTGTGGGTTCGTCACATGGTGGTCATACAGGGGCTGCTATCGAAGAAACGTGAACTGAGAAAGAAACAGAAGGAAGGAAACATGGTCGGCACGAGAACAGCGACATTGGCGACGTCAACCATAACTGCACGAACGACACGCAGTAGGAAGACGAAATCAACCGAAGTTGAAGAAAAGCATGAGGACAACGATGATACTGGAGAAACGGAACCAGTAACGAGTTTGGATCCGCCACAAGCCGTTGAAGGAAGCAACACCACGACGACTGAAAGGGTAGGCGAACTCACTAGCGATGCTGCTACCGAGCCTTATGAAGAAACTTCGGACGAGATGCCAGAGCCGACTGAAGCCGAGATGGAAGCCTTTGAACGAACTGTGAAGAGACTGAGTGCGTTGGTGACGAAAGCTGATCTGGGACGCGGGACAACACCCTCGGATAAAATGAAACAGCTGACAGCCGACCTTCAGCGTCTCACTAACAAATTGGTGGAGCCAGTAGCGGAAGCACCAGATCCGTTGTTGGAGGAGAAAGCACCGCCACCGAGAAAACTAGAAGATCATGAGGGCACGGAGGCACCAGACCCGAGCGACAGCAACAACGAAGAACGAAGCTCAGGCCATGACCGACGTGATAGAGCGCTTGGATCGAGAGTAGCGACGCGAACTGGACGACGACCAGCAAGACATGTTCACTCGAGAGTTAGCAGACAGTTGGCTGCTGCTGATAGAGATGCTGGGCAACGACTGAGAAGACGCAGTCGAAGTCGGGGAAGCCGTCGTCGACAGGAGTATTGTGGTCGCAACGAAGCTGATCACCAAGCACGACGTGAACAGCGTTGGAGAGAACAAAGGCCACGACCTCGACAAGAGTTACGCGATCCGAACCCTTCCGATGGAGACCCGAGCTCTAGCGATAGCAGTTCGAGGAGTGATCGGGGAAATCGACATGGAGACAGCGACTGGAGTGACGACAGCAGCAGTTCCAGTAGCGAATCCAGTGCCGAAGAAGGAAGTGATGGAGTTCGTGCAGATCGAAGATGGATGCGTGAATCACCAAGACGCGAACGACGACGTGAACGGCGGGAGCGACGTGGTGAACATGAACATCGGGCGAGACGAGGACGACGGAACCATGGAGAACCCGTACGACGACCTCGAACCCGAAACATCAAAGACCTTGAACTGCCAAGCTTTACACCGACTCCGAGAGCCTCTGTATCAACATGGGTTGATAGAATCGATCTGGCACTGAAGGGCGCTAAAGAATCAGCACGCGGAGAATGGTCAGACCGCTCCTTGTATTTCATCCTTGGCAACAAGTTGATGGAGAGTGCTGCGCGTTGGTGGGTGAACATGGACCGACGGTTGCATCGACGAGATCGTACGTGGACCAAGTTGAAGGTGGCACTACTAAGACGCTATGGACCCCGAGTTGACAAGTCTGCAGCGGAAGCTAGGGTGAACGCACGGTTCAGATTGAAGAATGAACCTTATGCGGATTTCGCGGCCGGATTGCGTGAAGCTGCAGATAGAAATGAAGTCAGTGAACGGGTATTCCTCGCACAATTCTATCGATGCCTGGATCGAACGGTGCGACAACTGGTCAAGCAGCCGCCAGTACCGTCGACGTTGGAAGAAGCGGTTGAGAAGGCCGTGGAGATTGACGATCCGATGGACTATGTGGTAGGAAGCCAGCAGGTGAATGTGAGTCCGCAAGTACCGCAGTCCGGTGATGGCAGCCGAATGGTAGTGATTCCGGGTGTGGGTACGTTGTCACTTCACGCGGAAGGAACGGAGAACGCGGCAGACGGAGGCACAACGCCAACGGAACGACCAGATGCCTTAGCGATATGTACGAACCAGCAGGGTGTGTACAACTGGCCGGCTGGGGTGTATGAGATTCCTCCTGGGCAGAAGTGGAATGGGCGATTCTGGGCACCACTTGGAAACGCCAGTAAGAAACGGAAGGACAAGAAGAAAGCGCCAACCAAAGTAAAATCTGAACCTTCATTGAAACCGAAGAAAGCATCCAAGCGAGTGGCACCTGAATCCAGTAGTGAGGACGAGGCGAAGGAGCAACCAACAAAGCGACACAAGGCCTCGACCACTAAGACGGCAGCTACGAAGATGGTGGCTTCTGAAGAGAGTCCTTACGGCACGACTAGAGTGGTGGAAGTTCGTCGGTCGGTATATGGAGGACGGAGACAAGATGATGCGCCCACACGACGATGTCTCCATTGTGGACAGCATGACCACTGGACAACGCAGTGTCCAAACGACCCCAAGTGTTTTGCGTGCCATCGTATTGGACACTTCGCCAGAGATTGCACTGACCCCGAGGGCAGAAAGCGAAATGATGAGTACAGGCAAAAGAAAGCCGAGGAGACCAAGAAATCGGCGGAAAACGTAGCCCGGGCGTAGTGACGGAGATACAGCGTCCGGACGAAGATCACACTCTCCGACAGAAGAACAAAGCTGATGACACAGAGCCAGAGAGACTATCAGTGTTGACAGCGGCGTCCCGAGACGAAGGAGTGTTGGAGGCAGTGAAGCAAATGAGAAAGAACGAAGCTGAACGTGATGATGAGCGTGCAGCAATATATGTGGCTACTGTACGTCCCGCGATGGCTACCACACGCTACCGGTGTATTAGGCTGGAAGGAGTGGTCGAGCATCCGAGTAATGACAACGACGTGACCCAATAGTGACGGCGAAGGCGGACGATCCGGTTGACAGTGAGCATGGCAACTTGAATGCCAAAGCGCTGGGTGGAAACGTTGTGTGCGAATCTGGGGAAGGCGAATACCCAGACAACGGTGAAATATATGGTGGTGGCGACGGCGGACTTGAAGCTGGAGAAGGCGCAGCCATTGTCGAGCCTGATGGTGAAGAACGAACTCTCAAGCGACGGCGAGTGACAGCCGAGAGGAGATTGCGACGCCGAACAGCACGGAAGTTGGCACGACAACGTCGTCAAGAGAAGAAAACGATTCAGAAGAATACCAAGCTACAGAAGGTAGAGAAGCTGGATCGCAGAACGATAGCACGCCGAGCGGAAGCTGAGAACGCACTACAGGCCTTAGCGGAGCGGTTAGAACGACGAGACACGCCGTCCCAAGAGACTGGTTGCCGTGAGCTGGAAGAACCTGTGCAAGTGAAGTTAGTGAAGCAGCTCGAAGAACGAACTGAAGTGACCAAAGATGACGAGACCTTCGTGAGCTCAGCAGACGGACTACCTACAGCGAGAGTTCGAGTCGATCGTGTCTGGAGAAACATCAAGCTGGATAGCTGTGCTCGTTTCACAGTAGCTGGTACCGAGTGGATGAAATACGGAGATCGACTTGATGTCAAAGCTCCAGTAGACTGTGTTGAAGGAATTGGAGGGTTCCTGCTAGACATTGTTGGTGTATGGCGATTTCGATTCAAGACGGTGTTTGGGGAGACTGTCTGTGCTGATGCTTGTATCGTGAAAGGCTGTGACGATGAGTTCTTGCTGGGTGTTGACTTCTTGAGTAAGCATGGAGCTAAACTGGACTTTGAGCGCAATGAGTTAACGTATCGTGAGAAGGAACGAAGAATCATCATACCTTTTCGGACCGACGCAGAGTCTGGATGCGAAGACGCAAGTACGAAAGTTGCGGCAGTACGAATGACGAGAAGGACTCAGTTGACTGGCAATGCAGTGACCCCAGTAGAAGTATCCGTGGCCGCTCCTGACGGTGAACTCGGAATGTTTGTACCAACACGATGTACGGGTGCGGTGATGTTGGCCTCGACAGTGACAAGAGCCCACAATGGAAAAGCGCTGGTACCGATAATTAACGCGGCACCTGGAAGAACCAAATTGCCCTCGAAGAAAGAGTTGGGAGTATGGATACCCATCGACAGTGACATGGAAGTGCTCGAGATCAACGGAGAGTTGGAGCGCGACCGAATAAAGCGTTGGCTGGACGAGATAGGCAGCCAGGAACCACTTGACCATGAAGAAGAAGTGAACATTGGCGTTGAAGATGAAGAGAGCCGAGCACTGATCTTGAAACTCCTGCGAACGTATCGAAATTTGGTGGAAACGACTGGTGATTGCCCTCCAGCAACAGCACTCCCGGTAGAGCATCATATAGACACTGGAGATGCTGCACCAATAATGTTGAAACGCCGGCGACAAGCGCAAACCGACGATGCGATTATCGAGGAGAATGTAAAGAAGATGCTAGCTGCTGGTGTAATTGAAGAAGGCAACGGAGCATGGGGATTTCCCGTCGTCTTAGTCCGTAAGAGAGATGGAGAAGTCAGGTTTTGCGTAGACTATCGAGCACTCAACAAGATCACACGCAAAGATGTTTACCCCTTGCCACGAATTGACGAAACACTGGAAGCATTAGGTGGAGCACTGTTGTTTTCGACTCTTGATCTAAAGGCGGGATACTGGCAGATACTGATGGCGTTGCGTGACAAGGTGAAAACAGCTTTCATGACTAAACAAGGGCTGTATCAATTCCTACGGATGCCATTTGGACTGATGAATGCACCGTCAACGTTTCAACGCATGATGAACGGAGTCTTGAGAGGGTTGACTTGGACGACTTGCCTGGTTTACCTCGACGACATAGTGATCTATACGAAAGGAGGCATCGACCGACACGTGATCGAGTTAGCGTGTGTGCTAGAGAGACTGTCACAGGCAGGATTGACCTTAAAATTGAAGAAGTGTAAGTTCGCCACCGAGGAGATGGAGTACTTGGGGCACGAACTGTCCAAGGAAGGTGTACGACCGTTGGATCGGTTGGTGACTGCTGTACGGGAATTTCCGAGACCGAAAGACGCCGTTGAGGTGAAAAGATTTGTGCATCTTGCGGGGTACTACAGGAAGTTTGTACCGGGGTTTGGATCGTTAATGGAACCTCTTACTAAACTACTGCGGAAAAAGGTGAAGTGGAAGTGGGGGGCGTCCCAAGAGGAAGCTTTCCTAGCAGTAAAGAAGATACTCACGACGAAGCCGGTGTTGCGGTATCCGGACTTCCGTCTGCCGTTTAGAGTTTGTACAGATGCATCGACAGTTGGCCTTGGTGCGAGCTTAATGCAAGATGGAGGTGACGGATGGCAGCCAGTAGCGTATGCCAGCAAGGTGAACAGTGAAGCTGAAGCGAAGTACGGGATCACAGAGTTAGAGTGTCTTGCAGTGGTATGGGCGATCAAATTATTCCGACCTTACCTGTATGGACGAAGATTCGTCATCGTGACAGACCACGCTGCTTTGAAATGGCTGATGACAAGTGGAAATCTGACTGGCAAACTACACAGATGGGCCCTTACGCTTCAGGAGTATGACTTTGAAGTTGAGTACCGACCTGGGAGCACTAATGTTGTCGCGGATGCACTGTCGAGAGCCCCAGTAGTGTCCAAGACATTGGCTGCTATTGGACGAAGAAAGAGAAAGCGACGCAGAACACGAACGGCAGACACGTTAACGCACGACGCTACAGTAGCAGGTGACGACTCACTCAGTATACGAAGTCCAGAACAGACACGAAGTGCAAACAGTGAGCAGTTGACAGTGACTCACCAGCGGAAGACAAAGGAACCAACGGTGACACGGAACTCTCAAAGCTCTGAACGAACAGTAGAAACGAGAACGACGTCAGTAAGACCAGCTGATAGTACCAACAAACGAGGAACGGAACCAACCTGTGTCGAAGAGAGACGTCGATTGTCAAGAAGTGAAGCGTTACGACGAACTCCAGCGGAGACTACTGAAGTACGGAGACTGTACGAAGAACGGAAGACGTCTACAAATGCTACACCAACGTCAGAGGGACACAGCCGAAGTCCAGCGCCTACGGTAACCTCTAGTAGCAGTACGACGAAAGTGAAGAACCGGACGACGGTGGAGAACGACGCAGCAGTCTTGAGCAAACGTGGAGCCAAAGCAACAGCTGAACGGCATGTGACGAATGTGGGACCGATTCGAGGACCAGAAGTGAGTGCTGTGACGAACAATGCAGCATTACAAGGACAGAGATTCGCTGAACATGAACGCGCCCGTGCTGAGCGGCGACGAATCCGTGAACAGGGTGACACGTTGCAGCTGACTGATGGTGAAATTGGCGAAGCACAGATGGAGAGCAAAATGGTACAGCGATTGATCAAAGAAGGAGAATATCGCGGTATGCGAGTGACTACCAACTATGGGCTGGCGGTGATTGAGACAACCGACGGCATTAAAGTGATTCTACCTGCATCACTACGAGCGATAGCATTTAAAGAGTGTCACGATTCTATCTGGGCTGGGCACTTGCGAACGACGCACACTCAAGCACGAGTTTCTCAAGTATACTGGTGGCCAGATCTGGCGAAAGATGTAAGACGCTGGGTACGAGGGTGTCAGGAGTGTGGCAGCCGAAAAGCCAAACCTAAGGAAGTTGTACCGCCATTACGGAGTCTACGTGGTGGGGATGTTGGTGACCGCTGGGCATTGGATGTGGCAGGCCCATTGCCTGTGGGAGAACACGGACAACGTTATGTGATCGCAGCGTTGGAGTATGTGACCAGATACGCTGTTGCAACGACTGTGGAGAGTCACGAGGCGAGTAAAGTGGCGGACGTTTTGATGAGAGAGATCGTCTTGAAGTTTGGACCCTTTCGCGAGCTATTGACGGATGGAGCTCCTGAGTTGACAGGCAAAGTGATTGAGGAGTTAGTGAGACTGTTGCAGGCTCAACAGACGAACCCAGTGCCGTACCGACCGCAAATGATCGGCCTCGTTGAAAGATTCCACAGGACTTGGAAGGACTGTGTAGCGACCTATATGAGTGACGAGCGACAGTGTGACTGGGACAATTGGGTGAACTTTGCAGTCTACGCATATAATTCAGGGAAGCATTCAACAGTGGCGTTGACTCCTAATGAACTAATGATGGGGAGGAAGTTGCGAACACCTAACGAACTACTGCGACGAACGCACGTGACTGAAGCTGGTGAGTTGACGGACTACCATGCGAACCTGTTGAAGACGTTGAAGGCTAGCCACGAATGCGCTGAAGAAGCGAGGCGACGTGAACAAGAGCGCCAAGCCAAGTACTATAACAGGAAGACGAGATCGAAGTGTGAATTCAAGCCAGGAGACAGAGTCTGGGTGTTTAGACCACCACGCGGTGTCAAAGCCTCGAAATTTGTGCATTCTTGGATTGGACCGACGAAAATACTCGAGCCTGCTGGTTATGATAACTTCCTGATAAGACGTGAGGACCTAGATGGGTGTGGAGAGCTGATAATAGCTCATGTATCATTCTTGGTGAAATACCAGCATCCTGGGCAATTGTTGCAGCGCATTGGCGACGATCTCATTGAAGAATTAGAAGATGAAGGAGCGCTCGAGAGAGTACAAAGTGCAGCGACGATCGGAGAAGCTGTTGAGACAACGACGGCTCCAGTTAGTACAGTCACGACTGGAAGAGTACCAAAACGAGCGAACCGAGCAACTTCGAGTGAGAGCAGACCACAAGAACAACGTGGAATGTTGGTGGAATTGCGGAGACGACGTAGACGAAACGCGGCCGGTCAATACGTGCTTGAAGTTGAATTGCGACCGAGGAAGACTGCTGACGAGCAAGAAACCGCAGGACGAACAGGACGAGAGGACAGCACGTTTTGGGTGTCTATGCGAGACTACGAGCAGTTTTTCCAAGCCGCCAGAGTCGTGGAAGACTCTGGAGAAGGAGAAGGCGTGTAACAGGATGACCTGCCTTCGTGAAAGGACAATGACAGTAGGGGCGTGCAAGCTGCCAGAAACGAAGCCTGACGTTGAAGTTGGCACGATCTGGAAAGCTGGAGGGACGCTAACCGTTGCGGAATGATGGTGGGCGGAGAAGTTCTCCTGAATCGAGACGTTAGGCGGCTCCCGAACGGTGGTTACGTTGGAGATGCTGGGCTAGTGGAAGAACTGGTATAAACGAATTTGCGTCGTGAACGACACCACAGAATTGGCGTCGTGAGCTACCGAAGTTGTGTTGTGAAGGACAAGCGGGAGGATGACCCGTGACGTTCTGTGAGAAGCGAGTGGACGGAAGACCGTCAAGTGGTAATCGAAGTGAGTGTGTGGTGTGGACAGTGTGGAGGTTGAGAGAGCACCCTACGGAGACGAGTGGAGTGTATAGGGACAGAAGTGTGTTGAGGAGAAGAGTGATTGAGTGGACGAGTCTGTGATCTGGCTGGCGGAAGATCGACGGCGACTACAAAAGAGCTTTGGGCGTCATCCGGTGTGGGCTAGTGGAAGACCGAGGGTACTGTGTCGGAAGCAGCTAATTGTGACCACCGAGGTGCAAGATCCAAGGACAAGTAGATCAGCTATCGCAGAGTCGACCAGAGAAACAGAGTGAGTGTGGACGAAAGGAAGTAAAGAGCAAGAGCTCCGTGTGTGTGTGAATATAAATAGGAACGGAAACGTTCCGGCGCAGGTGAACTGAGCCAACGCGGTGTTGAGTATTGTTAGCAGAAAACCCCAAAAACAAGAACCCGGCAAGACAACGCAGGAAAGCATTGCCAGCTTGCGATCCGCTAGCGAACAGGCGTACTGTGGGTTCGTCACATTGGCTTCATAGCTGTTTTTAGCAGTGTCGTGATCAATGAATGGAACACAATTATTTCAACGCTTTTCAAAGGTATTGATATCTATGAAGTGGAGTGTTCTCGGTACTACATTGTTTCGTGGCAGACCAACCATCGCTCAATCGATCAAGTCTGGATTTCTTCTGAAAAACTTAACCAAACAATAATTCACAAGAAGCAGTCAGCGTCACAGCAACGGGATTGAATGCAGGGACGATATAAACCCTAAACTAAAAATTTTTTCGAACTGGATCTGCAAGGGACCCAGCAGATAATTGAGATACCATGTACTACAGTAGTAGTAACCGAAGATTTAGCCAAGTCAAGTCCACAAAGAATGAAGAAATCTCATCGAGATTCTTCGTGCAAAATTGCAAGTCAAAATATAGGGATAACGGTGTAACAGGACAGAATCGTCTTGGATCGCCCCAATCCGCCAGCAGTAGCAGGCTACTACTAGCAGGATGAGAGATCTAAGATAGAGGACCACTTTATCACAAAAAGGGCAGAGAATAAGAGTGGCGTTGATACGGACCGTATTACGGTAGTCTGAATAAATCCTGTCTGTGTCACGTCATCACTTCAATCGAGATGGTATTTCTGCTTGAATGGACAGGGTCTCTCCATTGAGGCTTGTTCTCTAACTACATGTATTCAACGTTCAATGAAAAACTTTTATTTCGCCGATGAACCTTGGATATTGAAAACTGACAACTGAGAAAAGTGTGGTTATTCAGAGTCAAATACAGAACCAGAGTGCAACAGTGCACGGTGATTCCGTTTTGTCTCTAATGTGGAAGTTGCATTATCTTCTCTGCCGAAATTCAAATCTGTTGGCGAATTTGCCAGGTATCAAGAAGAGCCAAACCACAGCTAGAGAGAATTTAGTTGATTAGCAGCTATTGAGCTGATAAACGTGAAATCGCTTGAAAACTAATCGCCATTACGTATGAGGAATCCAAATTCGATGTTCACGAGGAGGTTTCAGCGGTAGATGGACCGAAGCCGAGGGAAATGGTTGTGATCGGAATCACATGCACTGTTTGTGGGGTAGGATGTAATTTGTAGTGTCCACAACTTTATAACGTCAGCTGACAGTGCATTGCAAAACAGCACTGATTACGCCTACCACAAACGACACGTTGCATTTCCTTCATGAACTGTAGTGTGAAAATATTTGCAGTGATAGCAACTTAGTCTGTTGAGGTGTGAATAAGGCCATGATCTACGTTACAATTGCGTAAACTCCTGAAATCGCTGGGGACTTGAAGCTCGTAAAATCCTCAATGGCCGATTGTTCCGACAAAATGATGGGGCTACACTTGGCACAAGAAGGCTACCAAATCCTCTGTGCTAACGTGATGCTCCCAGGCTCACCAGGCCTGGGTCAAAATCTTCGACATAGGCTTCCTCCGTGATGCACTTTGAACCCCCTCTCCTTCTACCGCAGTCGCACTCAGCGAAACCATCCGGAGGCTGAGGCACTGGAGTACGCAAATCTCTGGACAAGCGTCTGAGGTTAGCAGATGTACCTGGAAAACGGGTAGTAGCTACTTTATAGCTAACACACGCCACGAAGAGGAGTCTCTTCGCTCTGGAGAACGATGGATGCTTTTTGATCACGCATGTGCATCAAGTTAAGTCCATATAGCTTTCGAAATAAAAGTCGATCTACGAGATGTCCATTTCTTGCTTCGGCATTCCTCTAATTGAAATATTGACGGCGGGTTTCGAGTCATAATATTCCTCCTAATCTCACGACAACGAATATGGATTTCTCGAAGCTAGACGTGAGAAACTGGTACTTGAAGTAATAACATAGGTTTGCAAGACGTGGTCCAGCTAAAGGTAATCAACAAGAGTCGCGGTAACTCGAGTGACATGTAATGCAAAAGTCCATTTTATTGTAATCGCATGGGTCCTTGTGCCTCATGACAAACAAGCATCTACAACAGATCTAGAGAGCTCCAAGCAGCCGACAATTCCTCAGCAAGTTGCAGCAACAAAGTATGTTCCGCCCCTTGTCTTGCAAATTTCTCCAGTCCACGCAGCCACACTGGAAAAACTTTACAACGCAGCGGCAATCCCACCAGTAGAGGGACCATTTGATGGCTGTACCCAACGCCCGTCACAATCGTCACCAGTGTCATCGGACATTCAGAGGAAGTGTACTCGATCCAGTGCGAACAGAGCTCGGTTAGCGCATCCACGGGGAAAAGACTATGGACTCGTTCCTCTTCAGGATGCTCTTCGTCCTCAACAGTACAGACTCTGGGGTCTACGAGCCACATCTGCAGACAGTGCTTCACCCGATCCGGGAGAATCAGATGTGAGGAGTCGCCTCGAATTCCACGTTCCAATTCATAAACTAAAGCTCCAGGGGGAAACAACTGCGCTCCATGATCCACTAGCAGCCGGACTTTGAAATCTCGAACTTCCAGACTGTCACCACGATCGTTGAACTCTGTTCCTGTGATATAGAGACTCGTCATCCCGTTTCCATCTGCCACGTTCAGAGGATTCGCGCCACCGAGCTCCGGTAACTCCTGAAGGTCGCCTAAAGAGTGTGTTAGACACTGCAGAAGCGTATGGACTTCGCGGTGTGAGCCATACCGAGCTGCGTAGTGTGCAGGAGTCGCCAACAAGTTGGTTGCTACGACCATGTTGTCACCGTACCGGTCCAAGTCTAATAACAGCTCCATTAGCTCCGGATTGCGTCGGTAGATAGCCCGGTGCATGGGCGTTTCCCCCTTTGTGTTACGTACAGTGACTGGAGCGTAGTCATTTTCCACAAGATACCGTATCACGTCTTCTCTTCCATATTCCACAGCAAGAAGTAGTACTGCACCACCGAAATCCTGTCGTTCGAGAGTCGCCACGGACGCGTAATGGTTCAAGAACAGCTGCAGCACAATCAGATTCCCTCGCTGCACAGCTAACGTCAATGGTGTGTGTCCATCTGTATCTTTCGCGTCGATATTTGCGCCACGTGATAATAACAGGTTCGTTACAAGCAAATCTGCTTCGCGCACACAGCAGTGAAGAGCAGTCTGGCCATTCTGCAAAATTAAACTTTAGTTTCCAATACTGTTTCAGAACTTGTCATAGAATAACAAAGCAAACCTCATCCTGAGCGTTGATGTTTGCTCCGGCGTCTAGCAAGTGCTTTGCCATCTCGTAGGCGTCATCACTTGTTGATAAGTGCAGCGCTGTCTTCCCTTCCTGTATAAAGAAATGCATTAGAAGGTCAAGTGAAAAGCGGATACTTTGCATGTCTTACCTGTGTACATGCGTTCACATCAGCTTGAAATCTGAGCAGCATATCGATCACTGAAATGACTTTGTTGCGTAGTTCCTCCTCCTCTTTGCGGCACTACATGATAAAACAGAATGAATGTAAGAAAGAGATAACATGTAGTGAGAATATTACTGCAAGAGGCACGCACATCAAACAGGATATTGCGCTTGATAGCTTCTCCGTCGCGAATCATGCAGCGCATCGTCGTGAGAGTGAAACGCATAATTGCCACCATCATTGGCGTTACGCCGTCGCTTCCGGGTGTGTTGGGACTCTGTCCTGCCTCCAGTAAAAACTGCAGGATACCAGTATCTCCATCGCAAGCAGCAGTGTGAATGGCCGAGGCTCCGATCGTCTGCAAATGGAACTCCGTCCAGCTACAGGACCGAGGGCGGTGTGTTGATATGGGGTCCACAAGCTGAGAATAAACTCGAGATTAGTCATAAATTCAGTTGATCTGAGTAGTCTGGCGGGTCGTACCCGGTCTAAGTTAAGCCATTCGGGAAACTGCTTTTTTAACTGACGCATGGAGGCGACGTCGCCATTGGCACCAGCACGAAGCCACGCGGCGTGGACCTCAGACATGCTCGGTAACGGAGACTGTGATCCATCTGGGGTATCTCCATCTAGCTCATCACTTTGGCTGGTCAAATCCATGTCTCCACTTTGACTTGTCTTCTGTAGTGGGAGAAATGACAACTGAACTCCATAGTGCTCAAGTGAGGAACCATGAGGAACATCAAGAGGGAGACGGCCTCCTTTTTCTGAAGGAACCACCTGTGCGCTGATTGGATGAGGCAAAAAATGTTGTGCTATCCGGACTGCAGATGAGGAGACTTGTCATTCCGTTTTGGACACTTTTAGCCCAAAAGTGAATTTTACCTCCGAATACTTGAATATTTCCGTTGGTGAAGTGGATTTTCGGTGAAATTGTCACAAACCCAAAAGATACGATTTTGAGAACGCTTGTGATAATCTCCACCAAGCCACAAACCGGGAAGTGACGCAGACGATTTGCATTGTCCTTCTGCAATACAGTGAGTCAGCACTGTACAGTTACGCGAGAAGTCGAATGGTGTTGCGGCAACTTGTGGGGGACAGCTACTGGCGCGTCTGCAAGATTGCGGTCGCACGACGATAGCCTATGGCGGTACGTAGTGCGATCCAAATCGAGACACTCGAGTGGATCGTCCGGCAATGAAGTTTTGACACCTCGAACTATCGGTGGCCCAGTAATCCCGTGTCTATTTTCTTTCGTGAATGCTAGCAGCTAGAGGAGTCCCACGCAAGTTCCACTTTCACAAAGCCACAGTTACTAATAATCCTTGAACTCGGCATCATCTATACGTGACGCGAAGCCACCCGCTCCATTAATGCCACAATCCATCTAAATATTTTACTGGACTTCTTCACGTTTTAGTACTGTGCGATGCCGGCTAGAAACATACCGTTGAGATCGTCACCAAGGCGAGTCTGGCGAAGAACAAAAATGGAAGTGACACTATGGGCTCGCCAGGAATTTAGTGGGCTAAGCAACGTCTCGAATTTTCCGTGCCCACTATTGTAGCTCCATCATTGTAGCTCCATCGGGGAGTGCTTTCTCTTCTCGTTGCAGTTGCATAACGACGGCGCGGTACATGTACTGGTTTCTCTTTTGTAACTGTAGATCAGACCTTAGACAGATATCCAGACTAGATCAGTACTTGCTGGCTTTACTGGGATGATGTGGGGGGCCAAAGCGTGCTCGATGTATTTGTATTTTGTACTGGCCAATTCCCTAAATAATGTATTGTCTTTTGCAGGTATGCGACGATATTTCCAGTAATAAATTTAAAGATCGGAGGGTCCTTCTCGCTTCACCAAGAAGAAGAATTGAGTTGATTAACTGGTTATGCTGGTTGTTACTCTTGGCACGGACTGAATTACCCTAAGGTACTGAATTTGATGAGATATTGGATTTTGAATTTTGATTGAATTTGAGAGTGCTAACATCTGGATGTGATTTTGATCCCGCGGGGGATCGACTCGTGCCAAGAGCATACTACGTGGGACCTTTACCCACTGGACCACCAGCGGCCCTCGCTTCACCAATCAACGCATGAAGGGGGATTGTCATCTTCCTGTCAGCGAGGCTGGCGAACAAGTGCGCGTGAGCAGCCGGATGAGTGGGTTGACTTACGGGTAACCCTTCGTATTCGACTTCTGTGCTAGCTGAATGCCATGTATTCACCCCCTCTTTAGTTCCCTGCGTATGACTGGTACGTACACTGTGTGTGAGTTACTCACTGTGAGTGTACGGTACACTCAGTGCTGAGGTGGGTGAGCTGCTCACCCACCGCTCACCGTGAGCAGTGCCAATTTGGTAATATAAAATTGAGTTTAGTGACAACCAACCAGCAGATGATAGAACAGCCTCTACTTCCACTTGAGATAGTGGTGAGCTGTGTAGGGTGCACTTGAGTTACCACCTTCGTCAAAATTTTTGGTGTGATCCTTCCGACAAAAGTATCGTGACTGTACAAGTAAAACAACAACAACGTAGTGTATCTCCCAGCAAAAAAACGTACGCAGCACAGCTAGTCGTAGTTAGTTGCGTCCAATGTAGATTCTGAAATACAATCTTGGTAGTGAGCAGATATCAGACAGACTAAAAACACTAACGTCGGACAGTTTGCCAATTTGCCGTTGTCGTTGTTCGTGTTAGGATATAACCCGACTCCGGCAGAAAGCTTAAACCTTCTCATTTCATAGCTCTGAAATTATGATCTGTCGTTGTTTGGCCAGTGTAGACAATCAACAGTGCACATTGCTGCTGCAAATGTTGTGCTACTCCTCGAGATTAATACCGCCGATGTCGGCACATCGTTAGTTTCAACAGCGCGAAAAATGCTCCATTACCTGTTTGCCCTAAGGAGTATACTTTGTGACCGCATTCCTAATTAACTGAAAATGAAAAAATTAAAATGTAAAACGGCTTTTTCAAACAAAGTACTTTATTTTAGTTTTGATGTAGACGTTATGTTACCAAGTATATCACTTAGGTGCGATATTCTAATCATGGGCTCTTAGCAGCTTCGCCTCCTACATATTGATCGGAGCTTCACTGCTTCTCACTGGTTACACGCTTCTCTACTATCGAATGTCATGGCGGGACCTCAGGAACTTCTGCCTCGTTGGCTAGTGGACCATCACCTACAAGAGGCTCCAGCACCTCCTGCCTCCATTAATCTGTGTGAATGGGACGATGGCTTCACTCCCTCTGGATGCAACGATCGTCCTGGTAAAATCGTCCGAGACTTTGCTCGAGATCATCCAGGGACATGCGCAGTCATTGATGAGGCCGTCAGCGAACGTACGGCTGATCTATTGTACGCCAGTGCTGTCAAAGCGAAAGTTTGGGGTGTGTATGTGCCTATGAGCGAGTTGCAACTGGAAAATGCAGACAACCAACTTCAGGCGCCAGAGCTGGAACAGGACGAGGCTAAAAATCCCGACGCTTATCGCCACGCGTTGGCACGACGTACAGTACAAGAGTTTCTATTGGGTAGTGATGCACGTCAACGGATTACTAAACGGGACTGGGAACGCACTCATGGCGTAGCTGTTTGGGTCATTGCCTCGGACTGCAACGATGAAACGGAGTATCATTTGGACTACGCCGAACAGGTTCGCTACGAGACTAACGTCATTTTCCCACCTATATACGGAGCCACCTTGCACGTGAGTCCGTTGCATAACGATCTCACTGAGGATGAAGCGCTTCAAGGACGTGAAACAAGGTCGTTCGAAGGTGGTGGCTTTTACGTGAACCTCACGGGATTGGCACACTATGATCAATACGGCTACAAGACCCGGAAACAACCGCACCGACTGACAACGGATGAACTGGAGGAATTGAGCGAGCGTGAACTAGGATGGAAGCGTATTTCGTACAAGTATCGTCGTGGAATCCTGTGTGACGGCGAGTTTGCTCACTTCAGTGGTCGTGTGCGTACACTTCCGACCGCTGCTGTTGGTGCTGAGCTCCCTGTGAAGCGTGTGGTGGTTGGCTTTAACTTGTTCCCGAGCGAGATCGGTGCGTGTGTGGCCAAGTTTCCTGAACACAGCGGTGCGTTCAACCGATATGTCAAGCTTTCACAGGCTGCTGTGAAGCAAACGAAGCTGTTATCGAGCACGAGCAACAAAGGTGGTTGGACACTGGAGAGCGTACGCGCTAACCCGAAACAGGCGGCGTTTCTGAAGTTGCTGGCCCGTAAAGTACGCGAGAACCAAAAGTTACAGCAAAAGTCAAACGAGCAGAAGGCTGAACACACTGCATCTGCATAAAGTGACAAGGAATTTCGACTCAATCCTGTAACTTGATAGACTACAGGTTCTAGTTGTGGCGGAAGAATTTGAGGCTGACCCAATTGGTGTAGAATGTCAAAATAGTTACGGGGATCGTGAGCGGTATCAGATAGCAGTAGTAGACGTCTCTCTCGAGAGCGACCAACAGATTGGGACTGAGAATATCTGGGGAGTCCTCTGGAAGGAGCTTAGAGAAGACCATGGCGTACCTGGTGACAACAACGGGGAATAAGAATAAGCTGGACAATTATTTGGTCATGTTGGGGATATTACATTGACATAACGAAGGTCAATGCTGCCATTAGCACGATCACGTAGCCCCACACGTGGCTCGTGGAGTCTGCACGGCATGCCACCACTTTCGCCATTCCTGTTGTTATTATGTAAACGTACATAAATAACTTGGACCCTCTTTATAAGGATATCATGCCTAGATGGCGAATTTCTATTTGCTCTAATTCTCTATTAGAGCAGGACCTCCAAGGACCTCTCAGCAAGTTCGTTTCGGAAGTATATATTAGGAATGTCCATAGTACATGTAGCGATGGTTCAGTAAGCAACGGTATTTTATCTACCCGTTTTGCAATGAGTTTATCTCTTCTCCGTCAGGTCGTATGTCGTTTAGCTCTCAGCAACTTCAACACACAGATGGCCGCCGAGGACTCAACTGACGTCCTCCCGCCGGATACGCTTGCGCGCTTCCTATTTGTATTAGTGTAGGGTTAGCTAGTCAACTGCTCGTCCACCGCGCTGCTACTCTCGAACTCTTCGGGTTGGCGTCTAATCCGGAAGTCGGGTCTTGGGTTGGCGTCTAATTCGGAAGTGAGATCTTGGGTTGCGTCTCTTCAGGCTCATTCTCCGCCGCTCGTTACTGGGTACAGCTGCGTCCCATGGGTTAAGATCTCGTTGAAGTTGTCCTTGTCCTTGCTGTTACTTCAGGGACTTCGGCTATTCTTGCTCACAGGAACTTCCATCTCTTACTCTCTTCCCTCGGTTCAACCATCGTCCCCGATGGTACCGATTACCTGTATCGGCAACCATGGTTTCGTCGTCCACAGTCGGCTGCTCGTCGTCAGATCAATGTTGGAGCATGTTCGTCTTCGTCGTGAAGAGTGTATCTTCAGCTTCAGCTTCTGCATCATGTCTTGGTCTCATCCAGCATTCTTCTGTCACTCATTCTTCTTCTTTTCCTCATCTGCTCTTCGTCCAAACTGGTCATCAGCTGCTCTTCCCCCAGATTCAGCTTGGTTATTTGCCGTCGATCTTGTAGCCGTATTTCTCCCGGTTCTGCTCTCCCCCAGGATTCTCGTCATTCTTGCCGTTGTTAGCCTACATGTGCTTCATCTTCAGGCTCTTGTTCATCGACTACAGGTGGTTTAGCTCATCGTTTCCGTGTTCGCGTCATTCATTCACTCGGCTTCACTCTTCATTCTTGTGGCTTTGGCTTCAGCTTCAAATGTTAACTTCAGGTACGGCTTCAAGTTCATCAGCTTCAGGCATCTTCAGTTTTCAGTACAGACTAACACTCACGAGCATCAACGTTTCTCAACGGACATTCCAGGTGCCAATGTCCAAGTTCTCCACAGTCAAAACACTCGGTCTCCGTTTTACGTCGTCTCCAGATCTCTGAGTTACTTCTCTCGCTGATGCGTTTTCGTCTTCTTTTCCGCTTCAGAGACTTCGTTGTTGGTGCTGCTGTCGGTTGAGCTGCGGTCATTGCTGCTGTCGTTTGGGCTGCTGTCATTGCTGCTGCGCAACTACGTACTTCAGCTGCTATTTCCTTCAGAACTTGTTGTCCACGTGCATCAAGGTGTAATTGTGCTCCTTCAGTGGGTTGTCCATCGTCTTGTCCGTCACTCACTCGTTGTTCAGGTTCTGGAGCTCTGCGATACCGACGGGCTGCAACCTTCCAGTCGTTCATGTCGTAGCCTTCGCCATAGTCACCGCAATAGTCCACAGCATATCGAACTGCATCTTCCAGTGTTTTAGGTTTGGCGCCTCGAACAAACATGGCCGACGCTTCGTTGTTGATCCCGCGTAGGAAACTCTCCACGTACCAATAGTCAGGAATGTTGTCGTGCACAATGCCGATACTAGACAGATTTGCTGCATAGTCGTCAAGTCTTTCTCCGGGCTGTTGAGCACGTCTTGCCATTCGCATCTGCGTCTTGAGCTTACTCTCGTGTTTTCCAAATCTTCGCTTCAAAAGTGTGGCTAAGTTCTCGAAAGTTCGGTCTTCTGTCGGTATTCTTGTACAAATGCTGCAAAACCACTTCTCTGCGGCATCCTTCAGGTGCTTGGACACTCCATAGTACATCTCAAGTGGTGTCCAGGTCTCACCGGCTAGTACACGTTGACGTTCTGCTGCTTGCTCTGCTGCTTTCAACCACCACTCAATTTGCGGATCTCCACGGCCAGTGAAGTCATTAATATCCAGCTTCAGGCGATGTTTGCGGACTACAACAACAGTCGGGGGTGCTTGAACAGCACATCTCTCGGGTTCGGGTCCCAACTCATTCTCTACAGCTCTAGCAATCTCCTCTTCTGCGGCTCCACGGTTCATCGGTTCTTGGTTCATCTCAATCATTAATTAGCACAGCTCAAATCAAACGCTCTTCTTCTCAATATCACAGACAAACTTCCCGGGAAAAAGGACTGGTTACCTCTTATACCGTTCAATCGTCTTTCACACTTCCGCTTCTCACAGACAAACCTCCCGGGAAAAAGGACTGGTTACCTCTTATGCCGTTCAGTCGTCTTCCTCTCTCACACTTCCGTTCCCACTCTCTCAGACAAACGTTCCGGGAAAAAGGACTGGTTACCTCTTATACCGTTCAGTCGTCTTCCGCTCTCTCACACACTTCCGCTCTCACTCTATCTGAAGAATCAATCACACTCAAAGTCAACAAGTTCAATTATCCAGATCCACGGTCAAATTCAAATTCAGCTTCAAAACCCACGTCAAGAAATCTCCAGTCGTCTCAAATCAAATCTTCTGCGGCGAGTTCGTGCCCTCTGAGGCTGAGTCTCGTGTCGGCTTCTCTCGATAGAGCAATATTCTCAATCAGCAACTGAGTTTGCGGGTTCTCGTGAGAGACCGACCGTTTTGATCAGCCCCTGTATGACCACCAAGTAAGCAACGGTATTTTATCTACCCGTTTTGCAATGAGTTTATCTCTTCTCCGTCAGGTCGTATGTCGTTTAGCTCTCAGCAACTTCAACACACAGATGGCCGCCGAGGACTCAACTGACGTCCTCCCGCCGGATACGCTTGCGCGCTTCCTATTTGTATTAGTGTAGGGTTAGCTAGTCAACTGCTCGTCCACCGCGCTGCTACTGTTCAATAGGCAGTATTAGGAAAGTCCATTGTAAGGACTAGAAACATTTACTGCGCACAGCTGCGTTTCGAGCTTTCTTGGAACTTCGCACAGCACACAGGGCAGTGGATCAGCGATAGGCTACATGCACCACGCTGGTGTCTTCGCTTGCATCGCGGAATTCTCAAGAAGCAGTTTCCGCTCGGCAGTATTGGCTGAGAACAGTTTCGAACGGTTCGTATGTTTTGTTATAAAATTCTCTGTAGTTGTGCAGGCAGTGATGTGCAGCCTGAACGATGTCCGATGTCTTCCAAGAAGATCTTCGAAGCAAGTGCGTGTGGCCAGGCCGTCTGTCAACGCTCACACTGAGGTTTGAACAAAACGAGACAACACATTGCAGAGGGTACTGTACTACAGTCTGTAGTCCTGAAAGGAAAGGCAACACATTTGGCAGCCTTGACAGTTTTTATGGATGCTGTGGGGCCATTTCAATATTCAATGCAACTTTCGTTTTGTCACTGTGTAGCCGACATTGGGAATGTCAACCAACACACGCTTCATTCCAGACACGCTCTATCTGCCGTAGTGCTTCATGTGTACATCCGTTTCAACGGATCTTTTCGCCACCTCGAGTTCTTTCGAACAAAACGTTGTTTCATTTGTTTTGCCAACTTGAAGGGGTTTCGTTTCATTCATTTTGCCAGCTTGAAGTGTCACAAAAAGTATCTATGTGGCTGGTTTCTGCACACAGTCGTGCCCAGCGTGCTCACCCGCAGTGGAAAACTGTTTCTTTACTCGCCGTTTGTATGCATGTTGTTCCATCCGCTGAACGTTTTCTGCGCAGCGCGTTCTCCGATTGAGGTCTCATTTCTGGATTGTCGATCCGGCACCCAAAGCGAATTGAGCACATGGCGATTGATCGGAGCCGTAAGCGGAGCCGCCTTGCGATGGTAGTGACGCGCCCTCCCACCGGTCAACGCGTAGGCGAGGCTCTTCTTGAGGACCAGCGCCGTATTCAGATGGAGAGGCGAACAGGGGACACAAACCACGTTGTGGTCATGGCCTCACCCGAAGAAGTCCGAACTGCGCAAGCTGCAGCGTCTCCACAAACAAGAGCTTTGCGGGCCGCTCAGACTCAGCGTCGTCTACTTGCTTACGCGCATCGTGCGCGGCATGTCCTCTCGCATAGGTCGGTAGTAAACCATTTGAGCCAAGCCCGACGCAGCGAGATGCAGAGCGAGATCCAACATCTAAAAGCTGAAATACAGTCACTACAGACACAGATAGAGGTGACAACGCGCAGTGTGGAGAGTATGGAGCGCCTTGCATACCACCTTGAGAGACTCACGCGTGAGTTTTTGCCATGGGAACCGAGCAATGGAGTTCAAGTGACCAGCGATCGACAACCGTTAGGAGGAGCATCAGCTACGGACACACAATCGGAAGATGAAGACTCGTAGTAGACTGCTTCACTGTACTATGTGAATGATACAATCCTAGCGGTGGATGCTGCTCGAAAAGACTTTGTGCCTTTATAAAGTTGCAAGGTTGCCGACTTCGGCAGTGTTCTCAGCCGTAGTGACGCCATGGTTGGATACGTGTATACAGGCGGGCTGGAAAACGCAATGTATATGTATCGTGCTAGAAGCACGCCGAACATGGCCGAACTCTCCGGTTATGGCTGATGTCATCCTGTCGATGGACTGGCAAGCAATGTATCACAAATCAACGCGAACTCAACGAAAGGAACCACCCTGCCAGGATTCCGGGCCACCAAACGGGTAAGCTCGTCGTGATAAACCGAGGACGTGTATTTCAAGCCAAACGTGTTCAACTTCGTCTTTCTCTCCATTTACAGATCAGTTTAACCACGCGAGTTGCTCTAGCCTTGGTGCTAGACGTTAGCGGCACGAGCATTTTCATTACCACCTAAGGACACAGCACATGACGAATCCCAGTCCGCCACAATGTGTTTACCACAGCTATACGCAAACGATAGGGGCTACATTAACCCGCCAGCGACAACAAGTGCGATGACTGCAACGTGCGTCGCTGCATGCTTATTAAGAGTGGACAGTGACTGCGACTCGGAAACTCCAGAAAGCATGACGCCTATCCGTGGCGCGAGGTAGAAACATCCCCACCGTACGCTGCGCGCTGGGACGTCATCGCAGTCAGTCGGCTTGTGCATTTCGTCTGCTCGGTCTCAGTGAGACTCTCACCCCAGTACCTTCCAGTGGCATGCTTTCCCCGCCTCAACATTTTACCTCATCGAGGAACGACTTCTACAAGCTGTTGATGCAAGTTGCAGCCCGTCAACTTGGCGGTCAAGTCGGACGCCAGTGCCGCCAATGTCGATAGAGATCACCACACAGTTTATTTCCGTCAGTATGTTACGTACCGTGTGAGCCGGCGAAACTTGTACGGTGCACAAGTTGCACCGTAAAACAGTTGCGGCGCGCGGCTTTGACACTGAATACATAGTGCGTGTCTACACCCCGCTGATTCGAAGATCGCAACGGTCTCTGTCACTCCTCTTGAGTCAAGACTTGAAGCTGCTGTCACTGACTCTGACAGGACAGAGTTCCTAAGGCTTGCACGACGACAAATACTCCGACACCATACTGTATCGACACCAAGGCACCTCTGTTCTTTTTTTTGGCAGGCGCCGATGTAGCTGGTGCATGCACAAGTAGTGGGTAGATCAACCAACAGTAGGGACGTTGCTGGACGTTTCGCGCGTTTTTCTGCTTCTGCGCACACAGCAGCCTTCGCCCGTTTCAATAGTCGTTAGTGCGTCAGTGCCTCACCTACAGTTTGACAGCATACACTCCCTTGTACGATATCAGCCACGAACGATCAACGTGGAGGTGACGATAGTTAACCGTCCGAGCGCCTTGATTAATGTGGTAATGAGAGACCAATGGTATGAATTTGTTGCGTGTGTAGTGTCATCCAGTCGCTAAACTCCACGCATCATTGGGCACCAGTCACGACCAGGGCAAGGGGACATAAGGTGAGGCCAGTGAAAATCTCATTACGCCGTTACGGCCACGTATCGCCACTCTCAATCTCGCCTCCTTGAGCGCAAGTGCAAGTCAAACCTCCCGTCGTCCTCCTCTCCCGTTCGCCATGGTGCCGGAGCGCGGTCGAAGACGCCGAAGACTAGCCATGCTGGTGGTACGTGTATCCGCTCAAGGGACTTCCGAAGGCGAGACGTGGACTGGTCGGGACGAACGTGTGCTTACGCTGCCGACCGAACAGACCACGCGCCACCGTGACGTCGGCACGGGAACTACTACCACCACCGACAGAACAAACGCAACAACGGCGAGGCTGTTACTGGCTCACGCGCACCGTGCGCGGCATCTATTGGCAGACCGCGCCGTGCTGGCTAATGTTCAGTCGACGCGACGTGTGGAGCTGATGCAGGAGATTCAACGGATGCGCGGCGTCATGCGCACCCTTGAGGACCAGATCGAGGTCACAACTCGCAGCCTCGAGTCTATGGAACGGCTCGTGGCACATCTCCAGCGCGTCTCGGACCTAGTGGGGGGACCAGGTGTCCAACCAACTGTGACGCGTGAAGCCCCAGCAACTTCAGATGAATCTTCAACCATTACGACCTCAACGACGTCGGCCTCATGACCACAGCTACAAGTCAAGTCTAAGTTATTTTGCGAACACACTAGGAATGTAAATACCTGGTTGAATTGGCTTCATTTGGCATCGATCGAGTGGCCTCACGAGTGCGTACTGCACGTGCGATTTTCAGCGGAACGAGAGCAATTCCAGCGGATTTGGAATTGGCCCATCCGCTGTCGTGTACTGCTCTTCATTTTAGTGGAATTTAGGCTCATTTCCAGCGGATTCGATCCGCCCGAATTCGGATGGATGGCGGCGGATTACCTTTTTGTGTACTTTAGCGGATTGAATCGTGCACAGTCGACATTCCAACGGCTTGGCCATTCCAGCGGATGGCTCCGTTCCAGCGTAAGGCTCAACCCAGTGTGTTTCATTTTAGAGGAATTGCAGTACGCACCCGTAGCATGACGACAGAGATCATGAATTTGATCTGTTTTCAGAGATCTTGTTCAACGAGGGAGCTAATTCTTGATCGACTTGGAGGGTTCTCGGAAATGTTAAGGGACTGAGTCGATAGTGTGACTTGGCTTCCTTGCAAGTGCAAGCCCACTTTGCTATCGATACTGAGACGAGATTTGAGCCTTGGTGTTACGAGTCGGAATCGTGAACACCAAAACTCGCCGTCCTCAACGAAGACTAATTGTACTACATGGTTGCGTATCGCTGGTGGTCACCTCGCGCTGCACAGTTTGTCTGACATGATGTACTGCAAAAGCCGAAGTTGGTTCTAGATTCATCGCGATCATCGGAATACAGTGGCTACATGTACGTGTATTCAATACACGTACATGTTGAAATACGAACACTGATGTCGAGACGTCCACTATACCTGTAGTATATAGGTGAGACTCTGCAAATGCTAAGACTCTCACTGAGAGTCTTAGCATTTGCAGAAAGGCGAGCAACGTAGTATCTGTCGTCTCAGCTAACGTTTCGCGTCCAAAGGAAATTATCTTCCCTTTCGTGGTCATACCGGTAGCAAAATTACTACATTGCCAGTGCTTTTCCAAAATCGCATCCTGCTTACAGCACTCGGCTCCCATTATTGAGATACCTGTGGTTTTGAGACTTTAGAGGACTGATAAACTTACAAGTTTTTAGTATAAAGCACGATCTTTCTTTGCTGACAAGTAGCAAAACACCGTTTCTGAGAAAGAATACTCCAATAATATTTTTCACGCCAATGGATTTTCAAATCCAGCTAAATGTTGAAAAACTAACTCGAATATTTCCGTTTGAAGGTCGCATGTCAAATAAAACGTCGAATACAGAACCGAGAATGGTGCTGGAAATAGCTGGCTAGACTCGATCGAGCTACTAATTCTATGTAGCCTACTATCCAACCTGTCTGGTAGTGGTCATCCGTGTAGGATTCCACTACGACCACCACACAGTCGAAATTGCCGTAGGGACTTGAAAAGAAGCGAGCATTTCCTGATGGAGAAAATACACGCGGCATGGCTCGCAGCTGGCTCCAGAGGCGACGCTCAAGCCATGAAGCGTCTCCAAATACAACATCCGCAGTGGCTCGACCTTCAAAGGGTCCGTAAGCAATTATTCGCTTTCTCACTTACTCGTGAGGAGATCATACTGCAGCTTGCGGTTTTGCTGTGAGAAAATGACGAAAATCTGACAGTTTCGGTGTGTCGTTGCGTCGGATTGGAAGCCGACCAGGTCAGAATCCGCGGGTCCGACACCCAAGCAATTCTGCAGCTGGGAAAACTTCCACTTGCGCACAATTGGAGCCTCCGCTCTGTTCACTGCCGCGTGGGATGGCTGCGCAGAGATTGTGGAGCTGCTGCTGGAGACCGGACAGGATCCAGATACCAGCGACGACGGCGGGCTCACGGCCATGATGGTGGCCATCTTGCGCTACAACGTCGTGGCCATGCGCTGCGTTTTCCGCAATGGTGAAGCTGTTCGCCGGAACCTGGTCGTCGATGTGCGTCGCGTTGAAGTTGGTCAATGGTTTAGTCGTTTATCTTGACGATTTGCCTGTGTTTGATGCCAAAGTGTCGAGAAGAGGAGATCCACTTGCTGAAGCGCGTTCTGGCGGTTGTTGAGCTGCTCGTGCGCTTTGGGGCAGACGTAAATAAGCGAAACCATGTATTGCATCTTCTTGCACAGTTGGCTTTGAGACTTGAGTGAGGAATCTGCTAATATCTTGCTCGTCCAGGAGGGATACAGCGCTCTTCATTACGCCGGGAATGGCGACATTCTCGATGTCGCGAAATATCTTGTCGATTCTGGAGCTGCTATGGACGCACAAGATCTGGTAATGGCGAGCTCGGACGAATTTAACAGGAACCAGATTAATACTATGATTACTTGTACGTTGCCACAGAAGGGGAAAACGCCGCTGCACCACTGCATCTGCGAAGATAATCTGCTCGTAGCGAATTTGCTGGTCTCGCGTGGCGCACAAATTGACATTGTTGATGGCCAGAGTGTATCTCCCTTGATACTCGCGATTCGAAGGTGTAACTTGAATATGCTCCAGATTATCTTGAATCAGTATCGACTGGTAGTCACAGACGAACGAAGGGATTTCTCGGCTGATGTGCTGTTGAGTGCGGTGGAGAACGAGGTGACAGAAGTTGTGCGGTTCATTGTCGAGGAGGGATTCTCCTCCGTTGCAGTCTGTAACTCCATAGGGGAGACGCCACTGCATCGTGCCATTGTGAAACGAAATGTCCAGCTGATGGAGCTCTTGATGCGGCTAGTCCCAGTCGATGCCAACTTGAGAGCCGTGACGACTGAAGGTGATTCACCTGCACATTATGCAGCACGATTCGGATCGGTGAGGGAGATGGAAATTCTTCTCAATCGCTTTTCAGTTTTGTTTGGGGATTTACCGGCTCTTGAAGTCGATGACAACCCGGTCAATGCCACAAACAGCAGTGGATCAACGTGCTTGTATCTAGTTGGAACCAACAGGAGCTTGACCAGGAGTGAATCCGAGCGAAAGGCAATTACAGAACTACTTCTGCAGCACGGGGCCCGATTGTTCCGACGTGATTCGATCATTATCTGCTCGGGCTTCGCATCGACCGTTCTTCTGCACGAGCAAGTCTGTCGAGCAGTTTCACTTTGGGCACTTGAAGCTTGCCTCGAGGGAAATGAGTTTACAGCCGATGAAAACAACCAGATCGGGGCTGGAGCTAACGACATCTTGCTCACCGAGTTGTGTGTGGAGTGGGTTGGTTCTGTCGCGTTCTCCGTAGTTGGCCTTCGGAGATCGAATGGGTCAGATTTTTCTGCTGTGTTGCACGTGGCAATATCTGCACGTTACGCACTGGAGTTGCTACCGCTTCTGATGGAGTTCCCTTTGCGTCGAGTTGCGATGACTGGTCTACTTCGACGGCTGGAGCGTTTCTCTCGGTTTCATCGTGTGCACACCCTGCTGGTACAGCTTCACCTTGAGGTGTCGGCCGCTTTTCTTCTTGCTTGAGCGTGAACCGGTCGGTAGTCATGACTCATGAATCCTTTGTCGGACTGAAAATTATTTTCATCATTATAAAGTAGTAGTCTGCTCAGTAGGGATTGATTTGAGACACTCGAGGACGTACTAAGAACGAAGGACGACATTCTACCGTCCTCATGAAAAAAATAGCGTGGTCCGCTCTTGTGATTTAATATGCTGTAATCAAATTTATCCCTGACCGCCCCAGGAGATAATAAATTACTTAACTTAAGTCTTAAGTACCCTGTATGGTCATATTCTTATGAATGACGTTTCAGCTGTGTTACACTCACTTTTCATATGCTAAAGGCATAGTTTTTATCCCCTCTCCCTTTGGTAAACCTAAGTTCAAAGCGTTAGTAGCAAGAATCTCCTTTCACATGGCTTTGCTCATTACCGATTCGTCTGACCTACCCAGTAGCCGTATGAATAACGTGGGAGTGACTCCATTGCTGAAACTAAAACAAACTTGGTCAGCATTATTTAACCAAATACTACAACTGTAAACTCTCCGACACCTCAAGGTGAAGCTGTACCAGCAGGGTGTGCACACGATGAAACCGAGAGAAACGCTCCAGCCGTCGAAGTAGACCAGTCATCGCAACTCGACGCAAAGGGAACTCCATCAGAAGCGGTAGCAACTCCAGTGCGTAACCTGCAGATATTGCCACGTGCAACACAGCAGAAAAATCTGACCCATTCGAGCTCCGAAGGCCAACTACGGGGAAAACGACAGAACCTACCCACTCCACACACAACTCGGTGAGCAAGATGTCGTTAGCTCCAGCCCCGATCTGGTTGTTTTCATCGGCTGTAAACTCATTTCCCTCGACGCAAGCTTCAAGCGCCCAAAGTGAAATTGCTCGACAGACTTGCTCGTGCAGAAGAACGGTCGACGCGGAGCCCGAGCAGATAATGATCGAATCACGTCGGAACAATCGGGCCCCGTGCTGCAGAAGCAGTTCTGTAATTGCCTTTCGCTCGGATTCACTCCTGGTCAAGCTCCTGTTGGTTCCAACTAGATACAAGCACGTTGATCCACTGCTGTTCGTGGCATTGACCGGGTTGTCATCGACTTCAAGAGCCGGTAAATCCCCAAACAAAACTGAAAAGCGATTGAGAAGAATTTCCATCTCCCTCACCGATCCGAATCGTGCTGCATAATGTGCAGGTGAATCACCTTCAGTCGTCACGGCTCTCAAGTTGGCATCGACTGGGACTAGCCGCATCAAGAGCTCCATCAGCTGGACATTTCGTTTCACAATGGCACGATGCAGTGGCGTCTCCCCTATGGAGTTACAGACTGCAACGGAGGAGAATCCCTCCTCGACAATGAACCGCACAACTTCTGTCACCTCGTTCTCCACCGCACTCAACAGCACATCAGCCGAGAAATCCCTTCGTTCGTCTGTGACTACCAGTCGATACTGATTCAAGATAATCTGGAGCATATTCAAGTTACACCTTCGAATCGCGAGTATCAAGGGAGATACACTCTGGCCATCAACAATGTCAATTTGTGCGCCACGCGAGACCAGCAAATTCGCTACGAGCAGATTATCTTCGCAGATGCAGTGGTGCAGCGGCGTTTTCCCCTTCTGTGGCAACGTACAAGTAAGCACAGTATTAATCTGGTTCCTGTTAAATTCGTCCGAGCTCGCCATTACCAGATCTTGTGCGTCCATAGCAGCTCCAGAATCGACAAGATATTTCGCGACATCGAGAATGTCGCCATTCCCGGCGTAATGAAGAGCGCTGTATCCCTCCTGGACGAGCAAGATATTAGCAGATTCCTCACTCAAGTCTCAAAGCCAACTGTGCAAGAAGATGCAATACATGGTTTCGCTTAATTACGTCTGCCCCGAAGCGCACGAGCAGCCCAACAACCGCCAGAACGCACTTCAGCAAGTGGATCTCCTCTTCTCGACACTTTGGCATCAAACACAGGCAAATCGTCAAGATAAACGACTAAACCATTGACCAACTTCAACACGACGCACATCGACGACCAGGTTCCGGCGAACAGCTTCACCATTGCGGAAAACGCAGCGCATGGCCACGACGTTGTAGCGCAAGATGGCCACCATCATGGCCGTGAGCCCGCCGTCGTCGCTGGTATCTGGGTCCTGTCCGGTCTCCAGCAGCAGCTCTACAATTTTTGCGCAGCCATCCCACGCGGCAGTGAACAGAGCGGAGGCTCCAATTGTGCGCAAGTGGAAGTGTTCCCAGCTGCAGAATTGCTTTGGTGTCGGTGGTACATATTGAAGTGGCTTCTGGGCACGAAGATACATCAATTTGTATTGAGTTTTTACGAATAAATACTCACTCACCTTCTGCAAGTCGAGGCATTGTGGATGACGAGCGAGCAGGCGCCGCATTAGCTTCACATCCCCACGTGCCCCAGCTGACAACCACTCAGTATGGGCTTGTTCCATGGAGCTGCTTGAGAGCGGCGTTTTCTGTTGTGCGAGTGAGCAGTTAATAGATATTTTGTCGGTCGTGGCTACACGCGTGCGATCTCTCCACTTCGCTTCAAGGTATCATCATAGAGCAGAACGGACTTCTAAAGTTCCACGGAAGGACCTCTGAGGACTCCTCGCACAGGGACTTTTTATTAAGAAGGGAGCGATAAAACACGCACAGAGAACCCACGAAAGATAAGTATATACACGTGGGTTGCTTGTGTCAACATTGTTGACTCAACAACATGCTCGTTCAAACCAACACGGATCGATAGGCAAGAATGTTGCAGAATTGACTTTTGTATTACTTCTAATAGCTAGACGGTTAGTACTACTACCCAGAACTAGAAAGGTGCTAAAGGCACCCGTAGTACGAAGCTCCGGAGTTTCGAGACCACCCATCCTCACCTTCTGAACAACGAAAAAAGCTGTAGAATTACGGTTATTTCAACTCTTTAGCTCAACAAACGAGAAATCCGCTAATAGTTAATCAACTCATTCTTCTTCCCTACGAAGCTCCGGAGGTTCGTGTGCCCGTTTTAGTTCGGGTATCGTGACTCTCGACAAAAATTTCAGCTACAACAGCGAGCAGGACAAGGGGGCCAATGATGAGGCGAGTGCACTTCGATCACTCGTTGACAAACCCGTGCACCATTTTTAGATATTATCTCGTTGACAAACCCGTGCACCATTTTTAGATATTATCTCGTTGACAAACCCGTGCACCATTTTTAGATATTATCTCTAATAATAATAATAAGATATTATCTAAAAATGGTGCACGGGTTTGTCAACGAGTGATCGAAGTGCACTCGCCTCATCATGAGACGGCGTCAAACAAAAAGATCCTTACAAACCTAAGTACGAATCGCGATTTAAGCACATTATTGAAAAGTATGGCGTCTCCTCTATCGTTTGAGCCCTTGTTAGCCTCGAGATGTTTAATACCCGAGAAGTTGTGCTCGTCCAAAATAATTATCTCCATTTTCTGACCTTCAAAAATGGGGTGCGTTTTGATGTGTTGTGACAACAATTCTACTTCAATTGTTTTGATTTTGGTATTGCCGGAAAGCTCTTGTAAAAAGCAACCGAATAAGAGTACTTTTGTAGTTTTCTGTGCGAAAAGTCGCACCAAATTTTTGATGTCCTACTAGGTACGAAAACAAATCACAAATGTTTAGAGGCGATTATCTCGAAAACTCCAAATGGTTCGTAAGGATCAGTTCGTTTGACGCCGTCTATTCGTCTATTCGGTATTCCCAGTGTAATTATATTATAATTATACTGGGAATACCGAATAGAATGAGGGATGGACAGCCCCAACGGATTAATTTGACGGTACTGCGTAAGCGTAACCTGAGAAGACATTCGTACGACATTCAAAATGTTGCATGAAAAGAACGCACTCCTGCAACTGTTGTTCCGGGTCTATCAATCAATCAATGAGAGCAATATACAGTCGTTTATTGTACGTAGTCACCGTTTACTTGGAAACTGCAGCTCCTGGGGGACAAACGTCGGACCGGGACTCAGCAGCAAAGCTTGAACGGATCCAATCGACAATCAATTCGTTGGTAAATGCGCAGACTGAGATCAAGGAAGCACAACAGCGGGCAGAAGATCAGAGCTTCCATAGTCAGTGTGTGCTTATTTTGTGCGTGGCGGTCACGAGGCGTCTAGCAACAGCGGAGTACAAGCTGTACCGTGTTTATCGTCCACGTAGACTTCGGGCTCGCCGGCGTCTCGAGAATCCGAATGAGCCCCCAGTGCCCATTGTTTCTCCAAGGACAGAGGTGCATTTCGATGCACGAACGCTTCTCGGCTTGGAACCAGGTGATCCGCTTCCCCGAGACCCACCAAATGATGGTGCTGAGTTTCCGGACCCGCTCGTTGTGGACTTGTACCAGGTTCTAGTTCGAGCTCAAAGATTATTCAACGTGTAGTTACCTGTCAAAGTTGAAAGGTATGGAAGTTGATAAGGACAACAAACAGAGCAGTGAGGAATCGCAACACGTACCGGTTCACCCACTTCCTGGACGTGAATTTGGAGATTTTACAACAGCTTTTTCCTTTGTTACAGCGACCTGGTGAATATGTTTCGTGCCAGGTTGCTTGATTAACATCATATTGGGCGAACATGTAGCTCTTCTGAAAGCCAGTGGACGAGAGCAGTATCAAAGGTTGAACCAGACACGCCGAAGCTAAACCAACGGTATCAATTTCTGAATCAACGAAGGTGGTTCCTTGAGCTTCTGGTCATGGAACCAGGTCTCCAAAAGCACTTGTCACAAGGATAAACAAGTTTTCTGCCAATAACTCTATCAAGAAATTCTAGCATCTTTCCTGCCTCGCTTTCTTTCACTCATATTCAAGCAAGTTTTCTGCTAACGTCTATCAATGAACGATGTAGTCACATACAGTATGAAACGTTTCAAAAAAAAAACAACTGGTATTCCCAGCTAAGGCGAAGACGATCTAGTATCGTGTTATCGAAGCACGAAAAGTACGGCATTATTTGGATCATTCGGGACATGTGGACGTCTGCCGGCCGTTAACCCTATCGCGAACCGACTTAGAATTGTATGGTATAATAAAACTAAGTACTTTTGTTGAAAACTGCAATGGAACGGGTCAAAATGCCCGGTTTTACAAAACCACGGTACTCGTCATCGGCGATTGTAGCTTTACAAGCACACGACATAAATTACAAAACACGTATAAATACAAGTAGAACGAGGCAAAATGCCCGGTTTTACCAAGACGATTAGAGATCATCTATTGGATAATATTCGATTGGGGGTATGACCAGTACAGCCACGCACAGTAAAGCTTAGGCTAAATCGACGGCTAATTTGTTGATCTGCCTTTTTGTGTACTAGGGAAGCCGTGTCTACGGGTACTGCCGCCGCTGTCTCCAGGCTAGCATCCTTGCTGTAAGTTTTCTTTGTTATTGGTACGAAGCATGCGATAATGGCTGAGTACAATGCGTGCATGTCAGTATTTTGACGATTATGCTGTAGATTCTGTCGTGGCTGAACCACTTGGTACAGACTGGAAAAGAAGAGGATATCGAGTGGCCATTTATCATGAAGGCGCCTGATTTGTGGTAAACGTGCTGGTTTTACTATCTGTTTTGCAATCTTCCTGCGGACCTGGATGTGCAAAGTATGCTGATTTCACTATGCGTTTTGCGACATCTTACATTGTGGAATATTTTGGATTTGGTGAAGCCTACTCTCCCTCATTATCAAAGATGACGCGCGGCGAGAAGCGTGGTTTGGATGATGCTAGAAACCTCTACAGCAAGCGCCGACGGGATGGTGCAGATTCCGCTTCTGCTCAAGAAGATGGATGCACAGATGTGCTGTTGTTTAAAGAAGCCTGGCGTGCGCTTCGGGGCGCTGGATGGACAGCAAAACCGCCATCTCGACGCAGTCTCGACACGCGTTACAAATACGTACGTCCAGGAGGAAACCCGGCAGGGAAGGAGAATGCTGACTATGTGTTAGGTGAGGTTGGTGTCGTCGCAGAGTACGCAAAACAAGTAGCTCTACATGCACGTACCATGGGCCTAAGTTCCTGTGGAGATGGTGTTGGTGGCGATGACGTCGAAGTCCATGGAGAACATAGCGGTGGGACTGGTGTTGAAGAACATGGTTGTGAAGCTGATGGAGATGGTATCGGTGTCGTTGGAGTGCATGGTGGTGGGACTGATGGAGCTGGCGTCGGGGTCATTGGAGGAAGTGGTTATGGAGATGGCGTCAGTTACTTTGGAGGAAGTGGCGATGGTTCTGGTGAAGATGGTGTCGGTGCCGTTGGGGTACATGGTGCTGGAGCTGATGGAGCTGGCGTCGGTGTCATTGGAGAAGGTGATGATGGAGATGTCATCGGAGACCTTGAGGGGAGTGGCGATCGAGCTGGTGGGACTGATGAAGATGGCGTCGGTGCCGTTGAAGTAGATCGTGCTAGCGATGAGGACGCGAACGAGATACGTACTGTCGGGGTACATGTCAATGGAGGTGGTGTTGCTGGAATTGGAGTACGTTCCGTTGAAGTACATGGATGTGGTGAATGGGGTGAAAGTGAACTCGTCGACGCTGATGCAGCGGCGGTGTGTGAGCAAGGAAGCAATCATGGGACTGACCAACAACAAGGTAGAAGTGCTCGAGAGCCTGATCGACAGGTTCACAGACGTGATCCACCAGCGACTGTGGAGTCTGAAGAAGACGTTGACAATGATTGTCCAAGGTCTAAGTCAGCTGCTGGTGGCGGGACGGCAACGCTCAATGGGGATCTTCAGTCAGACCGCCAGACATTGTCTCAGTTATACTCGAATACGCTCGTGGCATTTTCCCCTGTTCGTGAAAAGTGGATGGCACACAAGAAGTACAAGCAAGTTGGGACAACATATATCATCGGGCGGATTTGTCGAGGCGTTCAAAAGTCAAAAAAAGCCCCGCTGCTATTCCAACTTCGATGGTTGGACTCACAGTTTCAAATGCACGCAGAAAGTATCACGGTCGACTTGGTCCAGAAGGGCCATCACAACTATAATATTCTCACCCGTGAGCCGAATCAGATTAGGTGGCGATCGCTTTGTGACCATACCGAAGGCAATACCATTGTTATCGAAGGCTGTTTGGAAGACTTAGAGGAAGAGTATGTCCGGTTTCAATCCCCCAACTTTCAACCAGCTAATTTGCGTGAGGTTGAGGCCATCCAGAATATGCACTTCGACCCCAATGCTCAGCTGGATGAGCCTACAGATTTGTTTAGGCGTCCTGACGGGTCTATGACTACAGTCGTTAAGCAGGAGTTTCGACACCTTTTCGAACACTCTGCGTCCTCGAGTTTTTTCGCGTATCTACCGCTATACTTTTGGCATCAAGTAGTTCACGAGACGAACAACTACGCAGCTCTAAACAATGTTCCTATCCGACAGCCGTTTACGATTCAAGAGCTGATGACATTTCTTGGGATTTTGTTTTACATGGAGGTTACTGTGAAAGGGGAGTACGCAAATTATTGGGGACGGCAAGCCGAGGATGGCATTTTTGGGTCTGTTGGTGTAGACCTGGAGAGAGTGATGCCTCTCAAACGGTTCAAGCTACTTCGCCAAGCGCTGTCATTTCGTAGCGAAGTCTCCGAGGAAGCGGTGAAGAGAGACCCCGCAGCACGGATCCGCTGTTTGTTGAACATTTTAAAGGTGACTGGTGGGAAGTATATTGAACTTGGCCGCGATGTTGCCCTTGATGAAGCCAGTGTGGCTTGCCGCTCACGATTTGGACGCCATCTTATAGTGTATAATCCTCGCAAGCCAACTGGGAAGTATCATTTCAAAATGTACATGCTGTGTTGTGCATCTACTTGGATTGCTGTGAATTTTCGTCTGCACTGCGCTGGAGATATTACGGATCGGCTAGAGGCCGTGACGTCTCAGGAAGAGGCACAAATTCTGGAAGCCGAGCTGAAAGAGGTAGCTACCGTTCGCCAACATGTTCTCGAGGTAGTGCGGCCAATTTACGACACCCAACGTATTGTAAACACGGACAACTTTTACACGTCCGTACAATTACTTCAGGCGTTGCGGCTGAAAGGTCTGCGTGGCCGAGGTACTGTTCGAGGCAACAGCAAGCACTTTCCACAACATGTCATGCTTGACAGCAAAGAGTCCGTTCGCGGTGATCACCGCCAAGGAGTGTCAGTTGAGCACCAGATGCTTGCCGCATCATGGTGCGACGGAAATATTGTCCGCGTCGTATCTAACGCGGATGCGTCATCGGTAACAACGGTTCAACGCCGAGTTGGTACTGAAGCTATGGAGTTTGAAGCTATGGAGTTTGAAGCTCCAGTGTGTGTCAAGCAATACAATGCGTATATGCAAGGGGTTGATCGGTTGGATCAGACACGAGCAAGATTTTCAATTTCCGATGGCCATTCATTTCAAAAATGGCACAAAAAGTTGGCAATGGCGATCATTGACATCGCGCGATGCAATGCCTTTTTGACAAGAAAAATGGTGGTGCCCTCGTCAAGTTCTCGAGACCCTCACCGCGACTTCATGTTGGATCTCGTAAACGAGCTCATCTCTAACAAGTGGACAGAAGCACCGAGCAGTGGACAGATGGTCTATTCAGAAAGAACAGCAAGATCATCGGAGTTGCCATCACCGTCTCCAGTAAGTCCTGCGTTTTCATCCGCTACACGGGCTGGCAGTCCAACTAAAGTGTGCACCGCTGTGTCGTCGAAGCAGATGTTCCAAGCAGCGAATCGCAAGCGTCGGCAGTGTATTATTTGCCGTTGGGAAGACCGATATGCAACTGAAGTCACTGACTTTTGCGTTATTCACGCAGTGTGCCTGTGTACGAACATTCATCCTACGTTAGTGGAGCCGTACTATTGTCCGCAATCCACGTGGACCTGCTGGGAGAAGTACCACCGATTTTACTTGCCACAAAAGCTATTCTCGGAGAAGGGAAACTTACGCAAGACGTCGGAGCTTTTCAAGATGAAGCAGTGTTCCAGTCAAAGTAATCAACGACAATCTACCAAGCGAAAGAAAAAAGATGTCGTCCGGTCGATCGTATTGTGAGGCAGACGAATACAAAATTAGATTTCAACACTCCTTTATCTACAGCATCGTATTTGTGTCCGACATGAACCTTGTTGTTGACAAGAACCATAGTTTATTGTAGGTACACACAACGTCCGCGCACCATCTAGATCCATAATCAAGTTAGAATAATTGCACACCTTTCGTTTAACAATTACCATAGTTTAATAAGGTTACATACAACCGTTTAAGACAAACATAGGTGTTTTACAACGGTCGTGCTCGTCTAAAGTTTTTCGGGCTGCTCTCGGTCTTCGGCCTACGGTTTTTCATCTCCAACCTGAGCCCGTGTATATGTATGACGTCAGTAAAAGCTCTGTCCAGCGGCCTACTACAGAAAATTACACCTCAGTTTCTACTTCATGTCCTAGACGGCACCTTTCCAATCAGTTGGCGGCTACGAAGAACGGTCACACATGATCTACAACTGGTGTGTTCTTTATGTCACCCGCTACATGCTAGTGATGATATCTAGACGCTACTGACAGGTAAAATGACGAAAAGCATACTTACTATGGCAAACCTTCATCAAAAAAGTGTTTTACAACCAGTATAGTAAATTCAAGTTAAATACATCGTTTCATTTGGTACAATATATTGACAAGATAATTTGGTTCAAAAGCTTTCTCAAAACGGAAATCGTTTACAAAACGCATAGTTTATCAAAGTCAAATGCATACATTACTTCTTAGTTTTGCGCCGGTAAATCCAAATATCAGAGCTCAATGCCCAGCTTACCGGAACACGTATCACTTTCCATGACTGCCAACGCGCACAAAACGCAGATCCGCAAGATACATGATGTCTTGGACAAACTTCCTCGCCAAGAATTACCACTCGTGCGCAGTCATGATGCCCCAGTTGATCTTCAACGTGAAGCTTGACGGGAATTTCAAATAGTCGATGGTTAGCCAGGATTATCGTAGCTTGGCTATATGGTGACTCAAGTGCCAGCCGTATGGTACTAGCGTCCGCACACAACATTCCAATCTTTTCGCAATAATCGTGAAGTGACGGTGCTTTATCCATTAGCTCCAATCCGTGAATAAGCACGTCTTCTCTCACCTCGATACCGTAGCACTTTGAAACCGATGTCTGCAGCGCAAATTGCACCAGAACGTTGCCTAGCCCACACCCAACATCTAGGAAAATATCTCGGTCATCAATGTCCCCAATCGCGTCAATCAATGAGGCCACTCCAGCCGGTAGGATCTCACCCGCATTGGTATGGGGCTTCCCCGATTCTTGCCGAATATCAGCTTCCTTTACGGAAACAAACAGAGACACTACCGCGCGCATAGCTTCATCAGCGGTCATTGGACTTCTATTTGTAAGCCCGCCACTTTCCTCAATACTGGACTCGGTCAATGAAGATGATGGCGACCCGCCATCACTTGTAGAACTGGCAACACTTTGCATCATCGTCGTCCTTCCTGTATCAGGCACTGAACCACCTGTCACCACCTCCGACGACGACGCTGAATGAGCTCCACTCGTGTTAAAGTCTGCAACACTTGAAATCACACCTGACTGCGCTGGATATCTGGCGTCCTTCGGCAATGGCGCGGAGTCATGCGTTGTCACTGTCGTTGACGGTGACGTTGCTTTACTGCCACTCGAACTAACCACATCACCACTTAGATCCGCAGTAAATGGTAAATGAATCTCATTAGCTGTGTCCCCGGGTGATGCATCGCTTGTACTTGATTGCAACATTGAGCGCGCGATCGTGGCATGCACAGTATGTGCTGATGCTCCTGAAGCAACCGCTGACCTCAAACAAGCCCCACTCGGATCTGCTCCAGGGTCAGCATCACTTGTCCTCGTCTGTAGGACTGAACAACCACCACTAGTATCACTTGTCGACGGCGCCGCATGATCACCTCGACCAGAGACTGCAGTACCTGACGTCGCCGCGATCTGTGAGGGAGCTCCATCAACATTTCCACGAGGCACACCAGCGTCGGTTCTTTGACGTGAAATGCGGCCAGTAGAGAAGAAGCACGAAGGAAAGTTGGCGAGAACCGCTCCATGGGTCCTTTTGAGCGCGTGCAGCCGCATCCTCAGCTCAGTAGCGGTGTGCTGTGCCGTCCGCATTCGGCGATGCACATCAGACCACGACACACGGGCTCCCCGCCGTTCATATACGAGCGCTAACTGCACTAGCTTCCTGTCTTGAGCGACTGTGAAGGTTGTCCTCATCGTTACAGATCCAGATTCGATGAGATTTACTTCTTTTTATTATACACTTCGCCGAGAATCTCAGACCACTGGTTGGCAAATCTGTGACATATCTTGAGAGCGTGCAGAAACGTTGTTAATTTGATACCTTGGGTATAATTTCACGGATAAATCGTAGACGTGTTCGATGGGCGAAATATGAGAAGCGATATGATTGGTAGTTACAAAAGAAGGAGTATAGAAATCTGAAAGGGGGCAAAATGCCCGCTTTTGGTTGTGATTTTCATACCGGCTTTTGAAAAAACGTTCAATCGGGGCATTTTGACCCCTTTGACCGCGATAGGGTTAAAGGGGAGGGATAGGGGGGCACGTTCATTTATCTAAAGTTGGCTCGGCTTCGACTGCTTTCCAATTAGCGTTTTTTTTTCTCCACATGACATGTACCAATCTGTAAATACTGCACTTTTACAAAATGCTTTACGCCTCGTTTAATTACGCCTTGACCCGTAGAATATCGACTGGTTCGAATTAATTGTAGGTAGAATATCTGACAGAATAGCCTCACTTTCCTATTATTAAACGTCTGCACGCGGTACGGCAACAAGAAGGAGCTGCCGGTATTGGCACCTACGTGACGCAGTAGGCACCCGGCAAAGGAGAGGACACGTCCGACGCCCAAAAGACCAAAAGACCAAAAGACCAAAAGCAGTCGCCCACCGTGGGGCTCGAACCCACGACCACAAGATTAAGAGTCTTGCGCTCTACCGACTGAGCTAGACGGGCTTCACAACAACACAAACGCACCAACACTCCAAAATCAAACAAACCAACGCAACCAACTCCCACACACTTCACACACTATCGCCTACGCGCCTCGCCACCTACATGCGCCAACCACTCTATCCATGAACGCACCTTGCTTCTCTCGACGTCACAACCCGGTCGGGTCACTCGGATCCTCACCGCCGTGCTGTATGCCGCCGTACCCTCTTCTCCTTTTGACCACACACGAAAGACGCTCATTGAACGCTGTCGTATGGACACACGCAGCCTGCTGGTCGCGCAGTCCCGTCCCGACGCTGACAGTAGAAGCCGACGACAAGCGTCCATCGCCATTGGCCCCAGCAGCACAAACCGCCGGATGAAACGTCTGCACGTGGTACGGCAACAAGAAGGAGCTGCCGGTATTGGCACCTACGTGACGCAGTAGGCACCCGGCAAAGGAGAGGACACGTCCGACGCCCAAAAGACCAAAAGACCAAAAGACCAAAAGCAGTCGCCCACCGTGGGGCTCGAACCCACGACCACAAGATTAAGAGTCTTGCGCTCTACCGACTGAGCTAGACGGGCTTCACAACAACACAAACGCACCAACACTCCAAAATCAAACAAACCAACGCAACCAACTCCCACACACTTCACACACTATCGCCTACGCGCCTCGCCACCTACATGCGCCAACCACTCTATCCATGAACGCACCTTGCTTCTCTCGACGTCACAACCCGGTCGGGTCACTCGGATCCTCACCGCCGTGCTGTATGCCGCCGTACCCTCTTCTCCTTTTGACCACACACGAAAGACGCTCATTGAACGCTGTCGTATGGACACACGCAGCCTGCTGGTCGCGCAGTCCCGTCCCGACGCTGACAGTAGAAGCCGACGACAAGCGTCCATCGCCATTGGCCCCAGCAGCACAAACCGCCGGATGAAACGTCTGCACGTGGTACGGCAACAAGAAGGAGCTGCCGGCATTGGCACCTACGTGACGCAGTAGGCACCCGGCAAAGGAGAGGACACGTCCGACGCCCAAAAGACCAAAAGACCAAAAGACCAAAAGCAGCCGCCCACCGTGGGGCTCGAACCCACGACCACAAGATTAAGAGTCTTGCGCTCTACCGACTGAGCTAGACGGGCTTCACAACAACACAAACGCGCCAACACTCCAAAATCAAACAAACCAACGCAACCAACTCCCACACACTTCACACACTATCGCCTACGCGCCTCGCCACCTACATGCGCCAACCACTCTATCCATGAACGCACCTTGCTTCTCTCGACGTCACAACCCGGTCGGGTCACTCGGATCCTCACCGCCGTGCTGTATGCCGCCGTACCCTCTTCTCCTTTTGACCACACACGAAAGACGCTCATTGAACGCTGTCGTATGGACACACGCAGCCTGCTGGTCGCGCAGTCCCGTCCCGACGCTGACAGTAGAAGCCGACGACAAGCGTCCATCGCCATTGGCCCCAGCAGCACAAACCGCCGGATGAAACGTCTGCACGTGGTACGGCAACAAGAAGGAGCTGCCGGCATTGGCACCTACGTGACGCAGTAGGCACCCGGCAAAGGAGAGGACACGTCCGACGCCCAAAAGACCAAAAGACCAAAAGACCAAAAGCAGTCGCCCACCGTGGGGCTCGAACCCACGACCACAAGATTAAGAGTCTTGCGCTCTACCGACTGAGCTAGACGGGCTTCACAACAACACAAACGCGCCAACACTCCAAAATCAAACAAACCAACGCAACCAACTCCCACACACTTCACACACTATCGCCTACGCGCCTCGCCACCTACATGCGCCAACCACTCTATCCATGAACGCACCTTGCTTCTCTCGACGTCACAACCCGGTCGGGTCACTCGGATCCTCACCGCCGTGCTGTATGCCGCCGTACCCTCTTCTCCTTTTGACCACACACGAAAGACGCTCATTGAACGCTGTCGTATGGACACACGCAGCCTGCTGGTCGCGCAGTCCCGTCCCGACGCTGACAGTAGAAGCCGACGACAAGCGTCCATCGCCATTGCCAGCAGCACAAACCGCCGGATGAAACGTCTGCACGTGGTACGGCAACAAGAAGGAGCTGCCGGCATTGGCACCTACGTGACGCAGTAGGCACCCGGCAAAGGAGAGGACACGTCCGACGCCCAAAAGACCAAAAGACCAAAAGACCAAAAGACCAAAAGCAGTCGCCCACCGTGGGGCTCGAACCCACGACCACAAGATTAAGAGTCTTGCGCTCTACCGACTGAGCTAGACGGGCTTCACAACAACACAAACGCACCAACACTCCAAAATCAAACAAACCAACGCAACCAACTCCCACACACTTCACACACTATCGCCTACGCGCCTCGCCACCTACATGCGCCAACCACTCTATCCATGAACGCACCTTGCTTCTCTCGACGTCACAACCCGGTCGGGTCACTCGGATCCTCACCGCCGTGCTGTATGCCGCCGTACCCTCTTCTCCTTTTGACCACACACGAAAGACGCTCATTGAACGCTGTCGTATGGACACACGCAGCCTGCTGGTCGCGCAGTCCCGTCCCGACGCTGACAGTAGAAGCCGACGACAAGCGTCCATCGCCATTGGCCCCAGCAGCACAAACCGCCGGATGAAACGTCTGCACGTGGTACGGCAACAAGAAGGAGCTGCCGGCATTGGCACCTACGTGACGCAGTAGGCACCCGGCAAAGGAGAGGACACGTCCGACGCCCAAAAGACCAAAAGACCAAAAGACCAAAAGACCAAAAGCAGTCGCCCACCGTGGGGCTCGAACCCACGACCACAAGATTAAGAGTCTTGCGCTCTACCGACTGAGCTAGACGGGCTTCACAACAACACAAACGCGCCAACACTCCAAAATCAAACAAACCAACGCAACCAACTCCCTCACACTTCACACACTATCGCCTACGCGCCTCGCCACCTACATGCGCCAACCACTCTATCCATGAACGCACCTTGCTTCTCTCGACGTCACAACCCGGTCGGGTCACTCGGATCCTCACCGCCGTGCTGTATGCCGCCGTACCCTCTTCTCCTTTTGACCACACACGAAAGACGCTCATTGAACGCTGTCGTATGGACACACGCAGCCTGCTGGTCGCGCAGTCCCGTCCCGACGCTGACAGTAGAAGCCGACGACAAGCGTCCATCGCCATTGGCCCCAGCAGCACAAACCGCCGGATGAAACGTCTGCACGTGGTACGGCAACAAGAAGGAGCTGCCGGCATTGGCACCTACGTGACGCAGTAGGCACCCGGCAAAGGAGAGGACACGTCCGACGCCCAAAAGACCAAAAGACCAAAAGACCAAAAGCAGTCGCCCACCGTGGGGCTCGAACCCACGACCACAAGATTAAGAGTCTTGCGCTCTACCGACTGAGCTAGACGGGCTTCACAACAACACAAACGCGCCAACACTCCAAAATCAAACAAACCAACGCAACCAACTCCCACACACTTCACACACTATCGCCTACGCGCCTCGCCACCTACATGCGCCAACCACTCTATCCATGAACGCACCTTGCTTCTCTCGACGTCACAACCCGGTCGGGTCACTCGGATCCTCACCGCCGTGCTGTATGCCGCCGTACCCTCTTCTCCTTTTGACCACACACGAAAGACGCTCATTGAACGCTGTCGTATGGACACACGCAGCCTGCTGGTCGCGCAGTCCCGTCCCGACGCTGACAGTAGAAGCCGACGACAAGCGTCCATCGCCATTGGCCCCAGCAGCACAAACCGCCGGATGAAACGTCTGCACGTGGTACGGCAACAAGAAGGAGCTGCCGGCATTGGCACCTACGTGACGCAGTAGGCACCCGGCAAAGGAGAGGACACGTCCGACGCCCAAAAGACCAAAAGACCAAAAGACCAAAAGACCAAAAGCAGTCGCCCACCGTGGGGCTCGAACCCACGACCACAAGATTAAGAGTCTTGCGCTCTACCGACTGAGCTAGACGGGCTTCACAACAACACAAACGCACCAACACTCCAAAATCAAACAAACCAACGCAACCAACTCCCACACACTTCACACACTATCGCCTACGCGTCTCGCCACCTACATGCGCCAACCACTCTATCCATGAACGCACCTTGCTTCTCTCGACGTCACAACCCGGTCGGGTCACTCGGATCCTCACCGCCGTGCTGTATGCCGCCGTACCCTCTTCTCCTTTTGACCACACACGAAAGACGCTCATTGAACGCTGTCGTATGGACACACGCAGCCTGCTGGTCGCGCAGTCCCGTCCCGATGCTGACAGTAGAAGCCGACGACCAGCGTCCATCGCCATTGGCCCCAGCAGCACAAACCGCCGGATGAAACGTCTGCACGTGGTACGGCAACAAGAAGGAGCTGCCGGCATTGGCACCTACGTGACGCAGTAGGCACCCGGCAAAGGAGAGGACACGTCCGACGCCCAAAAGACCAAAAGACCAAAAGACCAAAAGCAGTCGCCCACCGTGGGGCTCGAACCCACGACCACAAGATTAAGAGTCTTGCGCTCTACCGACTGAGCTAGACGGGCTTCACAACAACACAAACGCACCAACACTCCAAAATCAAACAAACCAACGCAACCAACTCCCACACACTTCACACACTATCGCCTACGCGCCTCGCCACCTACATGCGCCAACCACTCTATCCATGAACGCACCTTGCTTCTCTCGACGTCACAACCCGGTCGGGTCACTCGGATCCTCACCGCCGTGCTGTATGCCGCCGTACCCTCTTCTCCTTTTGACCACACACGAAAGACGCTCATTGAACGCTGTCGTATGGACACACGCAGCCTGCTGGTCGCGCAGTCCCGTCCCGACGCTGACAGTAGAAGCCGACGACAAGCGTCCATCGCCATTGGCCCCAGCAGCACAAACCGCCGGATGAAACGTCTGCACGTGGTACGGCAACAAGAAGGAGCTGCCGGCATTGGCACCTACGTGACGCAGTAGGCACCCGGCAAAGGAGAGGACACGTCCGACGCCCAAAAGACCAAAAGACCAAAAGACCAAAAGCAGTCGCCCACCGTGGGGCTCGAACCCACGACCACAAGATTAAGAGTCTTGCGCTCTACCGACTGAGCTAGACGGGCTTCACAACAACACAAACGCACCAACACTCCAAAATCAAACAAACCAACGCAACCAACTCCCACACACTTCACACACTATCGCCTACGCGCCTCGCCACCTACATGCGCCAACCACTCTATCCATGAACGCACCTTGCTTCTCTCGACGTCACAACCCGGTCGGGTCACTCGGATCCTCACCGCCGTGCTGTATGCCGCCGTACCCTCTTCTCCTTTTGACCACACACGAAAGACGCTCATTGAACGCTGTCGTATGGACACACGCAGCCTGCTGGTCGCGCAGTCCCGTCCCGACGCTGACAGTAGAAGCCGACGACAAGCGTCCATCGCCATTGGCCCCAGCAGCACAAACCGCCGGATGAAACGTCTGCACGTGGTACGGCAACAAGAAGGAGCTGCCGGCATTGGCACCTACGTGACGCAGTAGGCACCCGGCAAAGGAGAGGACACGTCCGACGCCCAAAAGACCAAAAGACCAAAAGACCAAAAGCAGTCGCCCACCGTGGGGCTCGAACCCACGACCACAAGATTAAGAGTCTTGCGCTCTACCGACTGAGCTAGACGGGCTTCACAACAACACAAACGCACCAACACTCCAAAATCAAACAAACCAACGCAACCAACTCCCACACACTTCACACACTATCGCCTACGCGCCTCGCCACCTACATGCGCCAACCACTCTATCCATGAACGCACCTTGCTTCTCTCGACGTCACAACCCGGTCGGGTCACTCGGATCCTCACCGCCGTGCTGTATGCCGCCGTACCCTCTTCTCCTTTTGACCACACACGAAAGACGCTCATTGAACGCTGTCGTATGGACACACGCAGCCTGCTGGTCGCGCAGTCCCGTCCCGACGCTGACAGTAGAAGCCGACGACAAGCGTCCATCGCCATTGGCCCCAGCAGCACAAACCGCCGGATGAAACGTCTGCACGTGGTACGGCAACAAGAAGGAGCTGCCGGCATTGGCACCTACGTGACGCAGTAGGCACCCGGCAAAGGAGAGGACACGTCCGACGCCCAAAAGACCAAAAGACCAAAAGACCAAAAGCAGTCGCCCACCGTGGGGCTCGAACCCACGACCACAAGATTAAGAGTCTTGCGCTCTACCGACTGAGCTAGACGGGCTTCACAACAACACAAACGCACCAACACTCCAAAATCAAACAAACCAACGCAACCAACTCCCACACACTTCACACACTATCGCCTACGCGCCTCGCCACCTACATGCGCCAACCACTCTATCCATGAACGCACCTTGCTTCTCTCGACGTCACAACCCGGTCGGGTCACTCGGATCCTCACCGCCGTGCTGTATGCCGCCGTACCCTCTTCTCCTTTTGACCACACACGAAAGACGCTCATTGAACGCTGTCGTATGGACACACGCAGCCTGCTGGTCGCGCAGTCCCGTCCCGACGCTGACAGTAGAAGCCGACGACAAGCGTCCATCGCCATTGGCCCCAGCAGCACAAACCGCCGGATGAAACGTCTGCACGTGGTACGGCAACAAGAAGGAGCTGCCGGCATTGGCACCTACGTGACGCAGTAGGCACCCGGCAAAGGAGAGGACACGTCCGACGCCCAAAAGACCAAAAGACCAAAAGACCAAAAGCAGTCGCCCACCGTGGGGCTCGAACCCACGACCACAAGATTAAGAGTCTTGCGCTCTACCGACTGAGCTAGACGGGCTTCACAACAACACAAACGCACCAACACTCCAAAATCAAACAAACCAACGCAACCAACTCCCACACACTTCACACACTATCGCCTACGCGCCTCGCCACCTACATGCGCCAACCACTCTATCCATGAACGCACCTTGCTTCTCTCGACGTCACAACCCGGTCGGGTCACTCGGATCCTCACCGCCGTGCTGTATGCCGCCGTACCCTCTTCTCCTTTTGACCACACACGAAAGACGCTCATTGAACGCTGTCGTATGGACACACGCAGCCTGCTGGTCGCGCAGTCCCGTCCCGACGCTGACAGTAGAAGCCGACGACAAGCGTCCATCGCCATTGGCCCCAGCAGCACAAACCGCCGGATGAAACGTCTGCACGTGGTACGGCAACAACAAGGAGCTGCCGGCATTGGCACCTACGTGACGCAGTAGGCACCCGGCAAAGGAGAGGACACGTCCGACGCCCAAAAGACCAAAAGACCAAAAGACCAAAAGCAGTCGCCCACCGTGGGGCTCGAACCCACGACCACAAGATTAAGAGTCTTGCGCTCTACCGACTGAGCTAGACGGGCTTCACAACAACACAAACGCACCAACACTCCAAAATCAAACAAACCAACGCAACCAACTCCCACACACTTCACACACTATCGCCTACGCGCCTCGCCACCTACATGCGCCAACCACTCTATCCATGAACGCACCTTGCTTCTCTCGACGTCACAACCCGGTCGGGTCACTCGGATCCTCACCGCCGTGCTGTATGCCGCCGTACCCTCTTCTCCTTTTGACCACACACGAAAGACGCTCATTGAACGCTGTCGTATGGACACACGCAGCCTGCTGGTCGCGCAGTCCCGTCCCGACGCTGACAGTAGAAGCCGACGACAAGCGTCCATCGCCATTGGCCCCAGCAGCACAAACCGCCGGATGAAACGTCTGCACGTGGTACGGCAACAAGAAGGAGCTGCCGGCATTGGCACCTACGTGACGCAGTAGGCACCCGGCAAAGGAGAGGACACGTCCGACGCCCAAAAGACCAAAAGACCAAAAGACCAAAAGCAGTCGCCCACCGTGGGGCTCGAACCCACGACCACAAGATTAAGAGTCTTGCGCTCTACCGACTGAGCTAGACGGGCTTCACAACAACACAAACGCACCAACACTCCAAAATCAAACAAACCAACGCAACCAACTCCCACACACTTCACACACTATCGCCTACGCGCCTCGCCACCTACATGCGCCAACCACTCTATCCATGAACGCACCTTGCTTCTCTCGACGTCACAACCCGGTCGGGTCACTCGGATCCTCACCGCCGTGCTGTATGCCGCCGTACCCTCTTCTCCTTTTGACCACACACGAAAGACGCTCATTGAACGCTGTCGTATGGACACACGCAGCCTGCTGGTCGCGCAGTCCCGTCCCGACGCTGACAGTAGAAGCCGACGACAAGCGTCCATCGCCATTGGCCCCAGCAGCACAAACCGCCGGATGAAACGTCTGCACGTGGTACGGCAACAAGAAGGAGCTGCCGGCATTGGCACCTACGTGACGCAGTAGGCACCCGGCAAAGGAGAGGACACGTCCGACGCCCAAAAGACCAAAAGACCAAAAGACCAAAAGCAGTCGCCCACCGTGGGGCTCGAACCCACGACCACAAGATTAAGAGTCTTGCGCTCTACCGACTGAGCTAGACGGGCTTCACAACAACACAAACGCACCAACACTCCAAAATCAAACAAACCAACGCAACCAACTCCCACACACTTCACACACTATCGCCTACGCGCCTCGCCACCTACATGCGCCAACCACTCTATCCATGAACGCACCTTGCTTCTCTCGACGTCACAACCCGGTCGGGTCACTCGGATCCTCACCGCCGTGCTGTATGCCGCCGTACCCTCTTCTCCTTTTGACCACACACGAAAGACGCTCATTGAACGCTGTCGTATGGACACACGCAGCCTGCTGGTCGCGCAGTCCCGTCCCGACGCTGACAGTAGAAGCCGACGACAAGCGTCCATCGCCATTGGCCCCAGCAGCACAAACCGCCGGATGAAACGTCTGCACGTGGTACGGCAACAAGAAGGAGCTGCCGGCATTGGCACCTACGTGACGCAGTAGGCACCCGGCAAAGGAGAGGACACGTCCGACGCCCAAAAGACCAAAAGACCAAAAGACCAAAAGCAGTCGCCCACCGTGGGGCTCGAACCCACGACCACAAGATTAAGAGTCTTGCGCTCTACCGACTGAGCTAGACGGGCTTCACAACAACACAAACGCACCAACACTCCAAAATCAAACAAACCAACGCAACCAACTCCCACACACTTCACACACTATCGCCTACGCGCCTCGCCACCTACATGCGCCAACCACTCTATCCATGAACGCACCTTGCTTCTCTCGACGTCACAACCCGGTCGGGTCACTCGGATCCTCACCGCCGTGCTGTATGCCGCCGTACCCTCTTCTCCTTTTGACCACACACGAAAGACGCTCATTGAACGCTGTCGTATGGACACACGCAGCCTGCTGGTCGCGCAGTCCCGTCCCGACGCTGACAGTAGAAGCCGACGACAAGCGTCCATCGCCATTGGCCCCAGCAGCACAAACCGCCGGATGAAACGTCTGCACGTGGTACGGCAACAAGAAGGAGCTGCCGGCATTGGCACCTACGTGACGCAGTAGGCACCCGGCAAAGGAGAGGACACGTCCGACGCCCAAAAGACCAAAAGACCAAAAGACCAAAAGCAGTCGCCCACCGTGGGGCTCGAACCCACGACCACAAGATTAAGAGTCTTGCGCTCTACCGACTGAGCTAGACGGGCTTCACAACAACACAAACGCACCAACACTCCAAAATCAAACAAACCAACGCAACCAACTCCCACACACTTCACACACTATCGCCTACGCGCCTCGCCACCTACATGCGCCAACCACTCTATCCATGAACGCACCTTGCTTCTCTCGACGTCACAACCCGGTCGGGTCACTCGGATCCTCACCGCCGTGCTGTATGCCGCCGTACCCTCTTCTCCTTTTGACCACACACGAAAGACGCTCATTGAACGCTGTCGTATGGACACACGCAGCCTGCTGGTCGCGCAGTCCCGTCCCGACGCTGACAGTAGAAGCCGACGACAAGCGTCCATCGCCATTGGCCCCAGCAGCACAAACCGCCGGATGAAACGTCTGCACGTGGTACGGCAACAAGAAGGAGCTGCCGGCATTGGCACCTACGTGACGCAGTAGGCACCCGGCAAAGGAGAGGACACGTCCGACGCCCAAAAGACCAAAAGACCAAAAGACCAAAAGCAGTCGCCCACCGTGGGGCTCGAACCCACGACCACAAGATTAAGAGTCTTGCGCTCTACCGACTGAGCTAGACGGGCTTCACAACAACACAAACGCACCAACACTCCAAAATCAAACAAACCAACGCAACCAACTCCCACACACTTCACACACTATCGCCTACGCGCCTCGCCACCTACATGCGCCAACCACTCTATCCATGAACGCACCTTGCTTCTCTCGACGTCACAACCCGGTCGGGTCACTCGGATCCTCACCGCCGTGCTGTATGCCGCCGTACCCTCTTCTCCTTTTGACCACACACGAAAGACGCTCATTGAACGCTGTCGTATGGACACACGCAGCCTGCTGGTCGCGCAGTCCCGTCCCGACGCTGACAGTAGAAGCCGACGACAAGCGTCCATCGCCATTGGCCCCAGCAGCACAAACCGCCGGATGAAACGTCTGCACGTGGTACGGCAACAAGAAGGAGCTGCCGGCATTGGCACCTACGTGACGCAGTAGGCACCCGGCAAAGGAGAGGACACGTCCGACGCCCAAAAGACCAAAAGACCAAAAGACCAAAAGCAGTCGCCCACCGTGGGGCTCGAACCCACGACCACAAGATTAAGAGTCTTGCGCTCTACCGACTGAGCTAGACGGGCTTCACAACAACACAAACGCACCAACACTCCAAAATCAAACAAACCAACGCAACCAACTCCCACACACTTCACACACTATCGCCTACGCGCCTCGCCACCTACATGCGCCAACCACTCTATCCATGAACGCACCTTGCTTCTCTCGACGTCACAACCCGGTCGGGTCACTCGGATCCTCACCGCCGTGCTGTATGCCGCCGTACCCTCTTCTCCTTTTGACCACACACGAAAGACGCTCATTGAACGCTGTCGTATGGACACACGCAGCCTGCTGGTCGCGCAGTCCCGTCCCGACGCTGACAGTAGAAGCCGACGACAAGCGTCCATCGCCATTGGCCCCAGCAGCACAAACCGCCGGATGAAACGTCTGCACGTGGTACGGCAACAAGAAGGAGCTGCCGGCATTGGCACCTACGTGACGCAGTAGGCACCCGGCAAAGGAGAGGACACGTCCGACGCCCAAAAGACCAAAAGACCAAAAGACCAAAAGCAGTCGCCCACCGTGGGGCTCGAACCCACGACCACAAGATTAAGAGTCTTGCGCTCTACCGACTGAGCTAGACGGGCTTCACAACAACACAAACGCACCAACACTCCAAAATCAAACAAACCAACGCAACCAACTCCCACACACTTCACACACTATCGCCTACGCGCCTCGCCACCTACATGCGCCAACCACTCTATCCATGAACGCACCTTGCTTCTCTCGACGTCACAACCCGGTCGGGTCACTCGGATCCTCACCGCCGTGCTGTATGCCGCCGTACCCTCTTCTCCTTTTGACCACACACGAAAGACGCTCATTGAACGCTGTCGTATGGACACACGCAGCCTGCTGGTCGCGCAGTCCCGTCCCGACGCTGACAGTAGAAGCCGACGACAAGCGTCCATCGCCATTGGCCCCAGCAGCACAAACCGCCGGATGAAACGTCTGCACGTGGTACGGCAACAAGAAGGAGCTGCCGGCATTGGCACCTACGTGACGCAGTAGGCACCCGGCAAAGGAGAGGACACGTCCGACGCCCAAAAGACCAAAAGACCAAAAGCAGTCGCCCACCGTGGGGCTCGAACCCACGACCACAAGATTAAGAGTCTTGCGCTCTACCGACTGAGCTAGACGGGCTTCACAACAACACAAACGCACCAACACTCCAAAATCAAACAAACCAACGCAACCAACTCCCACACACTTCACACACTATCGCCTACGCGCCTCGCCACCTACATGCGCCAACCACTCTATCCATGAACGCACCTTGCTTCTCTCGACGTCACAACCCGGTCGGGTCACTCGGATCCTCACCGCCGTGCTGTATGCCGCCGTACCCTCTTCTCCTTTTGACCACACACGAAAGACGCTCATTGAACGCTGTCGTATGGACACACGCAGCCTGCTGGTCGCGCAGTCCCGTCCCGACGCTGACAGTAGAAGCCGACGACAAGCGTCCATCGCCATTGGCCCCAGCAGCACAAACCGCCGGATGAAACGTCTGCACGTGGTACGGCAACAAGAAGGAGCTGCCGGCATTGGCACCTACGTGACGCAGTAGGCACCCGGCAAAGGAGAGGACACGTCCGACGCCCAAAAGACCAAAAGACCAAAAGACCAAAAGCAGTCGCCCACCGTGGGGCTCGAACCCACGACCACAAGATTAAGAGTCTTGCGCTCTACCGACTGAGCTAGACGGGCTTCACAACAACACAAACGCACCAACACTCCAAAATCAAACAAACCAACGCAACCAACTCCCACACACTTCACACACTATCGCCTACGCGCCTCGCCACCTACATGCGCCAACCACTCTATCCATGAACGCACCTTGCTTCTCTCGACGTCACAACCCGGTCGGGTCACTCGGATCCTCACCGCCGTGCTGTATGCCGCCGTACCCTCTTCTCCTTTTGACCACACACGAAAGACGCTCATTGAACGCTGTCGTATGGACACACGCAGCCTGCTGGTCGCGCAGTCCCGTCCCGACGCTGACAGTAGAAGCCGACGACAAGCGTCCATCGCCATTGGCCCCAGCAGCACAAACCGCCGGATGAAACGTCTGCACGTGGTACGGCAACAAGAAGGAGCTGCCGGCATTGGCACCTACGTGACGCAGTAGGCACCCGGCAAAGGAGAGGACACGTCCGACGCCCAAAAGACCAAAAGACCAAAAGACCAAAAGCAGTCGCCCACCGTGGGGCTCGAACCCACGACCACAAGATTAAGAGTCTTGCGCTCTACCGACTGAGCTAGACGGGCTTCACAACAACACAAACGCACCAACACTCCAAAATCAAACAAACCAACGCAACCAACTCCCACACACTTCACACACTATCGCCTACGCGCCTCGCCACCTACATGCGCCAACCACTCTATCCATGAACGCACCTTGCTTCTCTCGACGTCACAACCCGGTCGGGTCACTCGGATCCTCACCGCCGTGCTGTATGCCGCCGTACCCTCTTCTCCTTTTGACCACACACGAAAGACGCTCATTGAACGCTGTCGTATGGACACACGCAGCCTGCTGGTCGCGCAGTCCCGTCCCGACGCTGACAGTAGAAGCCGACGACAAGCGTCCATCGCCATTGGCCCCAGCAGCACAAACCGCCGGATGAAACGTCTGCACGTGGTACGGCAACAAGAAGGAGCTGCCGGCATTGGCACCTACGTGACGCAGTAGGCACCCGGCAAAGGAGAGGACACGTCCGACGCCCAAAAGACCAAAAGACCAAAAGACCAAAAGCAGTCGCCCACCGTGGGGCTCGAACCCACGACCACAAGATTAAGAGTCTTGCGCTCTACCGACTGAGCTAGACGGGCTTCACAACAACACAAACGCACCAACACTCCAAAATCAAACAAACCAACGCAACCAACTCCCACACACTTCACACACTATCGCCTACGCGCCTCGCCACCTACATGCGCCAACCACTCTATCCATGAACGCACCTTGCTTCTCTCGACGTCACAACCCGGTCGGGTCACTCGGATCCTCACCGCCGTGCTGTATGCCGCCGTACCCTCTTCTCCTTTTGACCACACACGAAAGACGCTCATTGAACGCTGTCGTATGGACACACGCAGCCTGCTGGTCGCGCAGTCCCGTCCCGACGCTGACAGTAGAAGCCGACGACAAGCGTCCATCGCCATTGGCCCCAGCAGCACAAACCGCCGGATGAAACGTCTGCACGTGGTACGGCAACAAGAAGGAGCTGCCGGCATTGGCACCTACGTGACGCAGTAGGCACCCGGCAAAGGAGAGGACACGTCCGACGCCCAAAAGACCAAAAGACCAAAAGACCAAAAGCAGTCGCCCACCGTGGGGCTCGAACCCACGACCACAAGATTAAGAGTCTTGCGCTCTACCGACTGAGCTAGACGGGCTTCACAACAACACAAACGCACCAACACTCCAAAATCAAACAAACCAACGCAACCAACTCCCACACACTTCACACACTATCGCCTACGCGCCTCGCCACCTACATGCGCCAACCACTCTATCCATGAACGCACCTTGCTTCTCTCGACGTCACAACCCGGTCGGGTCACTCGGATCCTCACCGCCGTGCTGTATGCCGCCGTACCCTCTTCTCCTTTTGACCACACACGAAAGACGCTCATTGAACGCTGTCGTATGGACACACGCAGCCTGCTGGTCGCGCAGTCCCGTCCCGACGCTGACAGTAGAAGCCGACGACAAGCGTCCATCGCCATTGGCCCCAGCAGCACAAACCGCCGGATGAAACGTCTGCACGTGGTACGGCAACAAGAAGGAGCTGCCGGCATTGGCACCTACGTGACGCAGTAGGCACCCGGCAAAGGAGAGGACACGTCCGACGCCCAAAAGACCAAAAGACCAAAAGACCAAAAGCAGTCGCCCACCGTGGGGCTCGAACCCACGACCACAAGATTAAGAGTCTTGCGCTCTACCGACTGAGCTAGACGGGCTTCACAACAACACAAACGCACCAACACTCCAAAATCAAACAAACCAACGCAACCAACTCCCACACACTTCACACACTATCGCCTACGCGCCTCGCCACCTACATGCGCCAACCACTCTATCCATGAACGCACCTTGCTTCTCTCGACGTCACAACCCGGTCGGGTCACTCGGATCCTCACCGCCGTGCTGTATGCCGCCGTACCCTCTTCTCCTTTTGACCACACACGAAAGACGCTCATTGAACGCTGTCGTATGGACACACGCAGCCTGCTGGTCGCGCAGTCCCGTCCCGACGCTGACAGTAGAAGCCGACGACAAGCGTCCATCGCCATTGGCCCCAGCAGCACAAACCGCCGGATGAAACGTCTGCACGTGGTACGGCAACAAGAAGGAGCTGCCGGCATTGGCACCTACGTGACGCAGTAGGCACCCGGCAAAGGAGAGGACACGTCCGACGCCCAAAAGACCAAAAGACCAAAAGACCAAAAGACCAAAAGCAGTCGCCCACCGTGGGGCTCGAACCCACGACCACAAGATTAAGAGTCTTGCGCTCTACCGACTGAGCTAGACGGGCTTCACAACAACACAAACGCACCAACACTCCAAAATCAAACAAACCAACGCAACCAACTCCCACACACTTCACACACTATCGCCTACGCGCCTCGCCACCTACATGCGCCAACCACTCTATCCATGAACGCACCTTGCTTCTCTCGACGTCACAACCCGGTCGGGTCACTCGGATCCTCACCGCCGTGCTGTATGCCGCCGTACCCTCTTCTCCTTTTGACCACACACGAAAGACGCTCATTGAACGCTGTCGTATGGACACACGCAGCCTGCTGGTCGCGCAGTCCCGTCCCGACGCTGACAGTAGAAGCCGACGACAAGCGTCCATCGCCATTGGCCCCAGCAGCACAAACCGCCGGATGAAACGTCTGCACGTGGTACGGCAACAAGAAGGAGCTGCCGGCATTGGCACCTACGTGACGCAGTAGGCACCCGGCAAAGGAGAGGACACGTCCGACGCCCAAAAGACCAAAAGACCAAAAGACCAAAAGCAGTCGCCCACCGTGGGGCTCGAACCCACGACCACAAGATTAAGAGTCTTGCGCTCTACCGACTGAGCTAGACGGGCTTCACAACAACACAAACGCACCAACACTCCAAAATCAAACAAACCAACGCAACCAACTCCCACACACTTCACACACTATCGCCTACGCGCCTCGCCACCTACATGCGCCAACCACTCTATCCATGAACGCACCTTGCTTCTCTCGACGTCACAACCCGGTCGGGTCACTCGGATCCTCACCGCCGTGCTGTATGCCGCCGTACCCTCTTCTCCTTTTGACCACACACGAAAGACGCTCATTGAACGCTGTCGTATGGACACACGCAGCCTGCTGGTCGCGCAGTCCCGTCCCGACGCTGACAGTAGAAGCCGACGACAAGCGTCCATCGCCATTGGCCCCAGCAGCACAAACCGCCGGATGAAACGTCTGCACGTGGTACGGCAACAAGAAGGAGCTGCCGGCATTGGCACCTACGTGACGCAGTAGGCACCCGGCAAAGGAGAGGACACGTCCGACGCCCAAAAGACCAAAAGACCAAAAGACCAAAAGCAGTCGCCCACCGTGGGGCTCGAACCCACGACCACAAGATTAAGAGTCTTGCGCTCTACCGACTGAGCTAGACGGGCTTCACAACAACACAAACGCACCAACACTCCAAAATCAAACAAACCAACGCAACCAACTCCCACACACTTCACACACTATCGCCTACGCGCCTCGCCACCTACATGCGCCAACCACTCTATCCATGAACGCACCTTGCTTCTCTCGACGTCACAACCCGGTCGGGTCACTCGGATCCTCACCGCCGTGCTGTATGCCGCCGTACCCTCTTCTCCTTTTGACCACACACGAAAGACGCTCATTGAACGCTGTCGTATGGACACACGCAGCCTGCTGGTCGCGCAGTCCCGTCCCGACGCTGACAGTAGAAGCCGACGACAAGCGTCCATCGCCATTGGCCCCAGCAGCACAAACCGCCGGATGAAACGTCTGCACGTGGTACGGCAACAAGAAGGAGCTGCCGGCATTGGCACCTACGTGACGCAGTAGGCACCCGGCAAAGGAGAGGACACGTCCGACGCCCAAAAGACCAAAAGACCAAAAGACCAAAAGCAGTCGCCCACCGTGGGGCTCGAACCCACGACCACAAGATTAAGAGTCTTGCGCTCTACCGACTGAGCTAGACGGGCTTCACAACAACACAAACGCACCAACACTCCAAAATCAAACAAACCAACGCAACCAACTCCCACACACTTCACACACTATCGCCTACGCGCCTCGCCACCTACATGCGCCAACCACTCTATCCATGAACGCACCTTGCTTCTCTCGACGTCACAACCCGGTCGGGTCACTCGGATCCTCACCGCCGTGCTGTATGCCGCCGTACCCTCTTCTCCTTTTGACCACACACGAAAGACGCTCATTGAACGCTGTCGTATGGACACACGCAGCCTGCTGGTCGCGCAGTCCCGTCCCGACGCTGACAGTAGAAGCCGACGACAAGCGTCCATCGCCATTGGCCCCAGCAGCACAAACCGCCGGATGAAACGTCTGCACGTGGTACGGCAACAAGAAGGAGCTGCCGGCATTGGCACCTACGTGACGCAGTAGGCACCCGGCAAAGGAGAGGACACGTCCGACGCCCAAAAGACCAAAAGACCAAAAGACCAAAAGCAGTCGCCCACCGTGGGGCTCGAACCCACGACCACAAGATTAAGAGTCTTGCGCTCTACCGACTGAGCTAGACGGGCTTCACAACAACACAAACGCACCAACACTCCAAAATCAAACAAACCAACGCAACCAACTCCCACACACTTCACACACTATCGCCTACGCGCCTCGCCACCTACATGCGCCAACCACTCTATCCATGAACGCACCTTGCTTCTCTCGACGTCACAACCCGGTCGGGTCACTCGGATCCTCACCGCCGTGCTGTATGCCGCCGTACCCTCTTCTCCTTTTGACCACACACGAAAGACGCTCATTGAACGCTGTCGTATGGACACACGCAGCCTGCTGGTCGCGCAGTCCCGTCCCGACGCTGACAGTAGAAGCCGACGACAAGCGTCCATCGCCATTGGCCCCAGCAGCACAAACCGCCGGATGAAACGTCTGCACGTGGTACGGCAACAAGAAGGAGCTGCCGGCATTGGCACCTACGTGACGCAGTAGGCACCCGGCAAAGGAGAGGACACGTCCGACGCCCAAAAGACCAAAAGACCAAAAGACCAAAAGCAGTCGCCCACCGTGGGGCTCGAACCCACGACCACAAGATTAAGAGTCTTGCGCTCTACCGACTGAGCTAGACGGGCTTCACAACAACACAAACGCACCAACACTCCAAAATCAAACAAACCAACGCAACCAACTCCCACACACTTCACACACTATCGCCTACGCGCCTCGCCACCTACATGCGCCAACCACTCTATCCATGAACGCACCTTGCTTCTCTCGACGTCACAACCCGGTCGGGTCACTCGGATCCTCACCGCCGTGCTGTATGCCGCCGTACCCTCTTCTCCTTTTGACCACACACGAAAGACGCTCATTGAACGCTGTCGTATGGACACACGCAGCCTGCTGGTCGCGCAGTCCCGTCCCGACGCTGACAGTAGAAGCCGACGACAAGCGTCCATCGCCATTGGCCCCAGCAGCACAAACCGCCGGATGAAACGTCTGCACGTGGTACGGCAACAAGAAGGAGCTGCCGGCATTGGCACCTACGTGACGCAGTAGGCACCCGGCAAAGGAGAGGACACGTCCGACGCCCAAAAGACCAAAAGACCAAAAGACCAAAAGCAGTCGCCCACCGTGGGGCTCGAACCCACGACCACAAGATTAAGAGTCTTGCGCTCTACCGACTGAGCTAGACGGGCTTCACAACAACACAAACGCACCAACACTCCAAAATCAAACAAACCAACGCAACCAACTCCCACACACTTCACACACTATCGCCTACGCGCCTCGCCACCTACATGCGCCAACCACTCTATCCATGAACGCACCTTGCTTCTCTCGACGTCACAACCCGGTCGGGTCACTCGGATCCTCACCGCCGTGCTGTATGCCGCCGTACCCTCTTCTCCTTTTGACCACACACGAAAGACGCTCATTGAACGCTGTCGTATGGACACACGCAGCCTGCTGGTCGCGCAGTCCCGTCCCGACGCTGACAGTAGAAGCCGACGACAAGCGTCCATCGCCATTGGCCCCAGCAGCACAAACCGCCGGATGAAACGTCTGCACGTGGTACGGCAACAAGAAGGAGCTGCCGGCATTGGCACCTACGTGACGCAGTAGGCACCCGGCAAAGGAGAGGACACGTCCGACGCCCAAAAGACCAAAAGACCAAAAGACCAAAAGACCAAAAGCAGTCGCCCACCGTGGGGCTCGAACCCACGACCACAAGATTAAGAGTCTTGCGCTCTACCGACTGAGCTAGACGGGCTTCACAACAACACAAACGCACCAACACTCCAAAATCAAACAAACCAACGCAACCAACTCCCACACACTTCACACACTATCGCCTACGCGCCTCGCCACCTACATGCGCCAACCACTCTATCCATGAACGCACCTTGCTTCTCTCGACGTCACAACCCGGTCGGGTCACTCGGATCCTCACCGCCGTGCTGTATGCCGCCGTACCCTCTTCTCCTTTTGACCACACACGAAAGACGCTCATTGAACGCTGTCGTATGGACACACGCAGCCTGCTGGTCGCGCAGTCCCGTCCCGACGCTGACAGTAGAAGCCGACGACAAGCGTCCATCGCCATTGGCCCCAGCAGCACAAACCGCCGGATGAAACGTCTGCACGTGGTACGGCAACAAGAAGGAGCTGCCGGCATTGGCACCTACGTGACGCAGTAGGCACCCGGCAAAGGAGAGGACACGTCCGACGCCCAAAAGACCAAAAGACCAAAAGACCAAAAGCAGTCGCCCACCGTGGGGCTCGAACCCACGACCACAAGATTAAGAGTCTTGCGCTCTACCGACTGAGCTAGACGGGCTTCACAACAACACAAACGCACCAACACTCCAAAATCAAACAAACCAACGCAACCAACTCCCACACACTTCACACACTATCGCCTACGCGCCTCGCCACCTACATGCGCCAACCACTCTATCCATGAACGCACCTTGCTTCTCTCGACGTCACAACCCGGTCGGGTCACTCGGATCCTCACCGCCGTGCTGTATGCCGCCGTACCCTCTTCTCCTTTTGACCACACACGAAAGACGCTCATTGAACGCTGTCGTATGGACACACGCAGCCTGCTGGTCGCGCAGTCCCGTCCCGACGCTGACAGTAGAAGCCGACGACAAGCGTCCATCGCCATTGGCCCCAGCAGCACAAACCGCCGGATGAAACGTCTGCACGTGGTACGGCAACAAGAAGGAGCTGCCGGCATTGGCACCTACGTGACGCAGTAGGCACCCGGCAAAGGAGAGGACACGTCCGACGCCCAAAAGACCAAAAGACCAAAAGACCAAAAGCAGTCGCCCACCGTGGGGCTCGAACCCACGACCACAAGATTAAGAGTCTTGCGCTCTACCGACTGAGCTAGACGGGCTTCACAACAACACAAACGCACCAACACTCCAAAATCAAACAAACCAACGCAACCAACTCCCACACACTTCACACACTATCGCCTACGCGCCTCGCCACCTACATGCGCCAACCACTCTATCCATGAACGCACCTTGCTTCTCTCGACGTCACAACCCGGTCGGGTCACTCGGATCCTCACCGCCGTGCTGTATGCCGCCGTACCCTCTTCTCCTTTTGACCACACACGAAAGACGCTCATTGAACGCTGTCGTATGGACACACGCAGCCTGCTGGTCGCGCAGTCCCGTCCCGACGCTGACAGTAGAAGCCGACGACAAGCGTCCATCGCCATTGGCCCCAGCAGCACAAACCGCCGGATGAAACGTCTGCACGTGGTACGGCAACAAGAAGGAGCTGCCGGCATTGGCACCTACGTGACGCAGTAGGCACCCGGCAAAGGAGAGGACACGTCCGACGCCCAAAAGACCAAAAGACCAAAAGACCAAAAGCAGTCGCCCACCGTGGGGCTCGAACCCACGACCACAAGATTAAGAGTCTTGCGCTCTACCGACTGAGCTAGACGGGCTTCACAACAACACAAACGCACCAACACTCCAAAATCAAACAAACCAACGCAACCAACTCCCACACACTTCACACACTATCGCCTACGCGCCTCGCCACCTACATGCGCCAACCACTCTATCCATGAACGCACCTTGCTTCTCTCGACGTCACAACCCGGTCGGGTCACTCGGATCCTCACCGCCGTGCTGTATGCCGCCGTACCCTCTTCTCCTTTTGACCACACACGAAAGACGCTCATTGAACGCTGTCGTATGGACACACGCAGCCTGCTGGTCGCGCAGTCCCGTCCCGACGCTGACAGTAGAAGCCGACGACAAGCGTCCATCGCCATTGGCCCCAGCAGCACAAACCGCCGGATGAAACGTCTGCACGTGGTACGGCAACAAGAAGGAGCTGCCGGCATTGGCACCTACGTGACGCAGTAGGCACCCGGCAAAGGAGAGGACACGTCCGACGCCCAAAAGACCAAAAGACCAAAAGACCAAAAGCAGTCGCCCACCGTGGGGCTCGAACCCACGACCACAAGATTAAGAGTCTTGCGCTCTACCGACTGAGCTAGACGGGCTTCACAACAACACAAACGCACCAACACTCCAAAATCAAACAAACCAACGCAACCAACTCCCACACACTTCACACACTATCGCCTACGCGCCTCGCCACCTACATGCGCCAACCACTCTATCCATGAACGCACCTTGCTTCTCTCGACGTCACAACCCGGTCGGGTCACTCGGATCCTCACCGCCGTGCTGTATGCCGCCGTACCCTCTTCTCCTTTTGACCACACACGAAAGACGCTCATTGAACGCTGTCGTATGGACACACGCAGCCTGCTGGTCGCGCAGTCCCGTCCCGACGCTGACAGTAGAAGCCGACGACAAGCGTCCATCGCCATTGGCCCCAGCAGCACAAACCGCCGGATGAAACGTCTGCACGTGGTACGGCAACAAGAAGGAGCTGCCGGCATTGGCACCTACGTGACGCAGTAGGCACCCGGCAAAGGAGAGGACACGTCCGACGCCCAAAAGACCAAAAGACCAAAAGACCAAAAGCAGTCGCCCACCGTGGGGCTCGAACCCACGACCACAAGATTAAGAGTCTTGCGCTCTACCGACTGAGCTAGACGGGCTTCACAACAACACAAACGCACCAACACTCCAAAATCAAACAAACCAACGCAACCAACTCCCACACACTTCACACACTATCGCCTACGCGCCTCGCCACCTACATGCGCCAACCACTCTATCCATGAACGCACCTTGCTTCTCTCGACGTCACAACCCGGTCGGGTCACTCGGATCCTCACCGCCGTGCTGTATGCCGCCGTACCCTCTTCTCCTTTTGACCACACACGAAAGACGCTCATTGAACGCTGTCGTATGGACACACGCAGCCTGCTGGTCGCGCAGTCCCGTCCCGACGCTGACAGTAGAAGCCGACGACAAGCGTCCATCGCCATTGGCCCCAGCAGCACAAACCGCCGGATGAAACGTCTGCACGTGGTACGGCAACAAGAAGGAGCTGCCGGCATTGGCACCTACGTGACGCAGTAGGCACCCGGCAAAGGAGAGGACACGTCCGACGCCCAAAAGACCAAAAGACCAAAAGACCAAAAGCAGTCGCCCACCGTGGGGCTCGAACCCACGACCACAAGATTAAGAGTCTTGCGCTCTACCGACTGAGCTAGACGGGCTTCACAACAACACAAACGCACCAACACTCCAAAATCAAACAAACCAACGCAACCAACTCCCACACACTTCACACACTATCGCCTACGCGCCTCGCCACCTACATGCGCCAACCACTCTATCCATGAACGCACCTTGCTTCTCTCGACGTCACAACCCGGTCGGGTCACTCGGATCCTCACCGCCGTGCTGTATGCCGCCGTACCCTCTTCTCCTTTTGACCACACACGAAAGACGCTCATTGAACGCTGTCGTATGGACACACGCAGCCTGCTGGTCGCGCAGTCCCGTCCCGACGCTGACAGTAGAAGCCGACGACAAGCGTCCATCGCCATTGGCCCCAGCAGCACAAACCGCCGGATGAAACGTCTGCACGTGGTACGGCAACAAGAAGGAGCTGCCGGTATTGGCACCTACGTGACGCAGTAGGCACCCGGCAAAGGAGAGGACACGTCCGACGCCCAAAAGACCAAAAGACCAAAAGCAGTCGCCCACCGTGGGGCTCGAACCCACGACCACAAGATTAAGAGTCTTGCGCTCTACCGACTGAGCTAGACGGGCTTCACAACAACACAAACGCACCAACACTCCAAAATCAAACAAACCAACGCAACCAACTCCCACACACTTCACACACTATCGCCTACGCGCCTCGCCACCTACATGCGCCAACCACTCTATCCATGAACGCACCTTGCTTCTCTCGACGTCACAACCCGGTCGGGTCACTCGGATCCTCACCGCCGTGCTGTATGCCGCCGTACCCTCTTCTCCTTTTGACCACACACGAAAGACGCTCATTGAACGCTGTCGTATGGACACACGCAGCCTGCTGGTCGCGCAGTCCCGTCCCGACGCTGACAGTAGAAGCCGACGACAAGCGTCCATCGCCATTGGCCCCAGCAGCACAAACCGCCGGATGAAACGTCTGCACGTGGTACGGCAACAAGAAGGAGCTGCCGGTATTGGCACCTACGTGACGCAGTAGGCACCCGGCAAAGGAGAGGACACGTCCGACGCCCAAAAGACCAAAAGACCAAAAGACCAAAAGCAGTCGCCCACCGTGGGGCTCGAACCCACGACCACAAGATTAAGAGTCTTGCGCTCTACCGACTGAGCTAGACGGGCTTCACAACAACACAAACGCACCAACACTCCAAAATCAAACAAACCAACGCAACCAACTCCCACACACTTCACACACTATCGCCTACGCGCCTCGCCACCTACATGCGCCAACCACTCTATCCATGAACGCACCTTGCTTCTCTCGACGTCACAACCCGGTCGGGTCACTCGGATCCTCACCGCCGTGCTGTATGCCGCCGTACCCTCTTCTCCTTTTGACCACACACGAAAGACGCTCATTGAACGCTGTCGTATGGACACACGCAGCCTGCTGGTCGCGCAGTCCCGTCCCGACGCTGACAGTAGAAGCCGACGACAAGCGTCCATCGCCATTGGCCCCAGCAGCACAAACCGCCGGATGAAACGTCTGCACGTGGTACGGCAACAAGAAGGAGCTGCCGGTATTGGCACCTACGTGACGCAGTAGGCACCCGGCAAAGGAGAGGACACGTCCGACGCCCAAAAGACCAAAAGACCAAAAGACCAAAAGCAGTCGCCCACCGTGGGGCTCGAACCCACGACCACAAGATTAAGAGTCTTGCGCTCTACCGACTGAGCTAGACGGGCTTCACAACAACACAAACGCACCAACACTCCAAAATCAAACAAACCAACGCAACCAACTCCCACACACTTCACACACTATCGCCTACGCGCCTCGCCACCTACATGCGCCAACCACTCTATCCATGAACGCACCTTGCTTCTCTCGACGTCACAACCCGGTCGGGTCACTCGGATCCTCACCGCCGTGCTGTATGCCGCCGTACCCTCTTCTCCTTTTGACCACACACGAAAGACGCTCATTGAACGCTGTCGTATGGACACACGCAGCCTGCTGGTCGCGCAGTCCCGTCCCGACGCTGACAGTAGAAGCCGACGACAAGCGTCCATCGCCATTGGCCCCAGCAGCACAAACCGCCGGATGAAACGTCTGCACGTGGTACGGCAACAAGAAGGAGCTGCCGGTATTGGCACCTACGTGACGCAGTAGGCACCCGGCAAAGGAGAGGACACGTCCGACGCCCAAAAGACCAAAAGACCAAAAGACCAAAAGCAGTCGCCCACCGTGGGGCTCGAACCCACGACCACAAGATTAAGAGTCTTGCGCTCTACCGACTGAGCTAGACGGGCTTCACAACAACACAAACGCACCAACACTCCAAAATCAAACAAACCAACGCAACCAACTCCCACACACTTCACACACTATCGCCTACGCGCCTCGCCACCTACATGCGCCAACCACTCTATCCATGAACGCACCTTGCTTCTCTCGACGTCACAACCCGGTCGGGTCACTCGGATCCTCACCGCCGTGCTGTATGCCGCCGTACCCTCTTCTCCTTTTGACCACACACGAAAGACGCTCATTGAACGCTGTCGTATGGACACACGCAGCCTGCTGGTCGCGCAGTCCCGTCCCGACGCTGACAGTAGAAGCCGACGACAAGCGTCCATCGCCATTGGCCCCAGCAGCACAAACCGCCGGATGAAACGTCTGCACGTGGTACGGCAACAAGAAGGAGCTGCCGGTATTGGCACCTACGTGACGCAGTAGGCACCCGGCAAAGGAGAGGACACGTCCGACGCCCAAAAGACCAAAAGACCAAAAGACCAAAAGCAGTCGCCCACCGTGGGGCTCGAACCCACGACCACAAGATTAAGAGTCTTGCGCTCTACCGACTGAGCTAGACGGGCTTCACAACAACACAAACGCACCAACACTCCAAAATCAAACAAACCAACGCAACCAACTCCCACACACTTCACACACTATCGCCTACGCGCCTCGCCACCTACATGCGCCAACCACTCTATCCATGAACGCACCTTGCTTCTCTCGACGTCACAACCCGGTCGGGTCACTCGGATCCTCACCGCCGTGCTGTATGCCGCCGTACCCTCTTCTCCTTTTGACCACACACGAAAGACGCTCATTGAACGCTGTCGTATGGACACACGCAGCCTGCTGGTCGCGCAGTCCCGTCCCGACGCTGACAGTAGAAGCCGACGACAAGCGTCCATCGCCATTGGCCCCAGCAGCACAAACCGCCGGATGAAACGTCTGCACGTGGTACGGCAACAAGAAGGAGCTGCCGGTATTGGCACCTACGTGACGCAGTAGGCACCCGGCAAAGGAGAGGACACGTCCGACGCCCAAAAGACCAAAAGACCAAAAGACCAAAAGCAGTCGCCCACCGTGGGGCTCGAACCCACGACCACAAGATTAAGAGTCTTGCGCTCTACCGACTGAGCTAGACGGGCTTCACAACAACACAAACGCACCAACACTCCAAAATCAAACAAACCAACGCAACCAACTCCCACACACTTCACACACTATCGCCTACGCGCCTCGCCACCTACATGCGCCAACCACTCTATCCATGAACGCACCTTGCTTCTCTCGACGTCACAACCCGGTCGGGTCACTCGGATCCTCACCGCCGTGCTGTATGCCGCCGTACCCTCTTCTCCTTTTGACCACACACGAAAGACGCTCATTGAACGCTGTCGTATGGACACACGCAGCCTGCTGGTCGCGCAGTCCCGTCCCGACGCTGACAGTAGAAGCCGACGACAAGCGTCCATCGCCATTGGCCCCAGCAGCACAAACCGCCGGATGAAACGTCTGCACGTGGTACGGCAACAAGAAGGAGCTGCCGGTATTGGCACCTACGTGACGCAGTAGGCACCCGGCAAAGGAGAGGACACGTCCGACGCCCAAAAGACCAAAAGACCAAAAGACCAAAAGCAGTCGCCCACCGTGGGGCTCGAACCCACGACCACAAGATTAAGAGTCTTGCGCTCTACCGACTGAGCTAGACGGGCTTCACAACAACACAAACGCACCAACACTCCAAAATCAAACAAACCAACGCAACCAACTCCCACACACTTCACACACTATCGCCTACGCGCCTCGCCACCTACATGCGCCAACCACTCTATCCATGAACGCACCTTGCTTCTCTCGACGTCACAACCCGGTCGGGTCACTCGGATCCTCACCGCCGTGCTGTATGCCGCCGTACCCTCTTCTCCTTTTGACCACACACGAAAGACGCTCATTGAACGCTGTCGTATGGACACACGCAGCCTGCTGGTCGCGCAGTCCCGTCCCGACGCTGACAGTAGAAGCCGACGACAAGCGTCCATCGCCATTGGCCCCAGCAGCACAAACCGCCGGATGAAACGTCTGCACGTGGTACGGCAACAAGAAGGAGCTGCCGGTATTGGCACCTACGTGACGCAGTAGGCACCCGGCAAAGGAGAGGACACGTCCGACGCCCAAAAGACCAAAAGACCAAAAGACCAAAAGCAGTCGCCCACCGTGGGGCTCGAACCCACGACCACAAGATTAAGAGTCTTGCGCTCTACCGACTGAGCTAGACGGGCTTCACAACAACACAAACGCACCAACACTCCAAAATCAAACAAACCAACGCAACCAACTCCCACACACTTCACACACTATCGCCTACGCGCCTCGCCACCTACATGCGCCAACCACTCTATCCATGAACGCACCTTGCTTCTCTCGACGTCACAACCCGGTCGGGTCACTCGGATCCTCACCGCCGTGCTGTATGCCGCCGTACCCTCTTCTCCTTTTGACCACACACGAAAGACGCTCATTGAACGCTGTCGTATGGACACACGCAGCCTGCTGGTCGCGCAGTCCCGTCCCGACGCTGACAGTAGAAGCCGACGACAAGCGTCCATCGCCATTGGCCCCAGCAGCACAAACCGCCGGATGAAACGTCTGCACGTGGTACGGCAACAAGAAGGAGCTGCCGGTATTGGCACCTACGTGACGCAGTAGGCACCCGGCAAAGGAGAGGACACGTCCGACGCCCAAAAGACCAAAAGACCAAAAGACCAAAAGCAGTCGCCCACCGTGGGGCTCGAACCCACGACCACAAGATTAAGAGTCTTGCGCTCTACCGACTGAGCTAGACGGGCTTCACAACAACACAAACGCACCAACACTCCAAAATCAAACAAACCAACGCAACCAACTCCCACACACTTCACACACTATCGCCTACGCGCCTCGCCACCTACATGCGCCAACCACTCTATCCATGAACGCACCTTGCTTCTCTCGACGTCACAACCCGGTCGGGTCACTCGGATCCTCACCGCCGTGCTGTATGCCGCCGTACCCTCTTCTCCTTTTGACCACACACGAAAGACGCTCATTGAACGCTGTCGTATGGACACACGCAGCCTGCTGGTCGCGCAGTCCCGTCCCGACGCTGACAGTAGAAGCCGACGACAAGCGTCCATCGCCATTGGCCCCAGCAGCACAAACCGCCGGATGAAACGTCTGCACGTGGTACGGCAACAAGAAGGAGCTGCCGGTATTGGCACCTACGTGACGCAGTAGGCACCCGGCAAAGGAGAGGACACGTCCGACGCCCAAAAGACCAAAAGACCAAAAGACCAAAAGCAGTCGCCCACCGTGGGGCTCGAACCCACGACCACAAGATTAAGAGTCTTGCGCTCTACCGACTGAGCTAGACGGGCTTCACAACAACACAAACGCACCAACACTCCAAAATCAAACAAACCAACGCAACCAACTCCCACACACTTCACACACTATCGCCTACGCGCCTCGCCACCTACATGCGCCAACCACTCTATCCATGAACGCACCTTGCTTCTCTCGACGTCACAACCCGGTCGGGTCACTCGGATCCTCACCGCCGTGCTGTATGCCGCCGTACCCTCTTCTCCTTTTGACCACACACGAAAGACGCTCATTGAACGCTGTCGTATGGACACACGCAGCCTGCTGGTCGCGCAGTCCCGTCCCGACGCTGACAGTAGAAGCCGACGACAAGCGTCCATCGCCATTGGCCCCAGCAGCACAAACCGCCGGATGAAACGTCTGCACGTGGTACGGCAACAAGAAGGAGCTGCCGGCATTGGCACCTACGTGACGCAGTAGGCACCCGGCAAAGGAGAGGACACGTCCGACGCCCAAAAGACCAAAAGACCAAAAGACCAAAAGCAGTCGCCCACCGTGGGGCTCGAACCCACGACCACAAGATTAAGAGTCTTGCGCTCTACCGACTGAGCTAGACGGGCTTCACAACAACACAAACGCACCAACACTCCAAAATCAAACAAACCAACGCAACCAACTCCCACACACTTCACACACTATCGCCTACGCGCCTCGCCACCTACATGCGCCAACCACTCTATCCATGAACGCACCTTGCTTCTCTCGACGTCACAACCCGGTCGGGTCACTCGGATCCTCACCGCCGTGCTGTATGCCGCCGTACCCTCTTCTCCTTTTGACCACACACGAAAGACGCTCATTGAACGCTGTCGTATGGACACACGCAGCCTGCTGGTCGCGCAGTCCCGTCCCGACGCTGACAGTAGAAGCCGACGACAAGCGTCCATCGCCATTGGCCCCAGCAGCACAAACCGCCGGATGAAACGTCTGCACGTGGTACGGCAACAAGAAGGAGCTGCCGGTATTGGCACCTACGTGACGCAGTAGGCACCCGGCAAAGGAGAGGACACGTCCGACGCCCAAAAGACCAAAAGACCAAAAGACCAAAAGCAGTCGCCCACCGTGGGGCTCGAACCCACGACCACAAGATTAAGAGTCTTGCGCTCTACCGACTGAGCTAGACGGGCTTCACAACAACACAAACGCACCAACACTCCAAAATCAAACAAACCAACGCAACCAACTCCCACACACTTCACACACTATCGCCTACGCGCCTCGCCACCTACATGCGCCAACCACTCTATCCATGAACGCACCTTGCTTCTCTCGACGTCACAACCCGGTCGGGTCACTCGGATCCTCACCGCCGTGCTGTATGCCGCCGTACCCTCTTCTCCTTTTGACCACACACGAAAGACGCTCATTGAACGCTGTCGTATGGACACACGCAGCCTGCTGGTCGCGCAGTCCCGTCCCGACGCTGACAGTAGAAGCCGACGACAAGCGTCCATCGCCATTGGCCCCAGCAGCACAAACCGCCGGATGAAACGTCTGCACGTGGTACGGCAACAAGAAGGAGCTGCCGGTATTGGCACCTACGTGACGCAGTAGGCACCCGGCAAAGGAGAGGACACGTCCGACGCCCAAAAGACCAAAAGACCAAAAGACCAAAAGCAGTCGCCCACCGTGGGGCTCGAACCCACGACCACAAGATTAAGAGTCTTGCGCTCTACCGACTGAGCTAGACGGGCTTCACAACAACACAAACGCACCAACACTCCAAAATCAAACAAACCAACGCAACCAACTCCCACACACTTCACACACTATCGCCTACGCGCCTCGCCACCTACATGCGCCAACCACTCTATCCATGAACGCACCTTGCTTCTCTCGACGTCACAACCCGGTCGGGTCACTCGGATCCTCACCGCCGTGCTGTATGCCGCCGTACCCTCTTCTCCTTTTGACCACACACGAAAGACGCTCATTGAACGCTGTCGTATGGACACACGCAGCCTGCTGGTCGCGCAGTCCCGTCCCGACGCTGACAGTAGAAGCCGACGACAAGCGTCCATCGCCATTGGCCCCAGCAGCACAAACCGCCGGATGAAACGTCTGCACGTGGTACGGCAACAAGAAGGAGCTGCCGGTATTGGCACCTACGTGACGCAGTAGGCACCCGGCAAAGGAGAGGACACGTCCGACGCCCAAAAGACCAAAAGACCAAAAGACCAAAAGCAGTCGCCCACCGTGGGGCTCGAACCCACGACCACAAGATTAAGAGTCTTGCGCTCTACCGACTGAGCTAGACGGGCTTCACAACAACACAAACGCACCAACACTCCAAAATCAAACAAACCAACGCAACCAACTCCCACACACTTCACACACTATCGCCTACGCGCCTCGCCACCTACATGCGCCAACCACTCTATCCATGAACGCACCTTGCTTCTCTCGACGTCACAACCCGGTCGGGTCACTCGGATCCTCACCGCCGTGCTGTATGCCGCCGTACCCTCTTCTCCTTTTGACCACACACGAAAGACGCTCATTGAACGCTGTCGTATGGACACACGCAGCCTGCTGGTCGCGCAGTCCCGTCCCGACGCTGACAGTAGAAGCCGACGACAAGCGTCCATCGCCATTGGCCCCAGCAGCACAAACCGCCGGATGAAACGTCTGCACGTGGTACGGCAACAAGAAGGAGCTGCCGGTATTGGCACCTACGTGACGCAGTAGGCACCCGGCAAAGGAGAGGACACGTCCGACGCCCAAAAGACCAAAAGACCAAAAGACCAAAAGCAGTCGCCCACCGTGGGGCTCGAACCCACGACCACAAGATTAAGAGTCTTGCGCTCTACCGACTGAGCTAGACGGGCTTCACAACAACACAAACGCACCAACACTCCAAAATCAAACAAACCAACGCAACCAACTCCCACACACTTCACACACTATCGCCTACGCGCCTCGCCACCTACATGCGCCAACCACTCTATCCATGAACGCACCTTGCTTCTCTCGACGTCACAACCCGGTCGGGTCACTCGGATCCTCACCGCCGTGCTGTATGCCGCCGTACCCTCTTCTCCTTTTGACCACACACGAAAGACGCTCATTGAACGCTGTCGTATGGACACACGCAGCCTGCTGGTCGCGCAGTCCCGTCCCGACGCTGACAGTAGAAGCCGACGACAAGCGTCCATCGCCATTGGCCCCAGCAGCACAAACCGCCGGATGAAACGTCTGCACGTGGTACGGCAACAAGAAGGAGCTGCCGGTATTGGCACCTACGTGACGCAGTAGGCACCCGGCAAAGGAGAGGACACGTCCGACGCCCAAAAGACCAAAAGACCAAAAGACCAAAAGCAGTCGCCCACCGTGGGGCTCGAACCCACGACCACAAGATTAAGAGTCTTGCGCTCTACCGACTGAGCTAGACGGGCTTCACAACAACACAAACGCACCAACACTCCAAAATCAAACAAACCAACGCAACCAACTCCCACACACTTCACACACTATCGCCTACGCGCCTCGCCACCTACATGCGCCAACCACTCTATCCATGAACGCACCTTGCTTCTCTCGACGTCACAACCCGGTCGGGTCACTCGGATCCTCACCGCCGTGCTGTATGCCGCCGTACCCTCTTCTCCTTTTGACCACACACGAAAGACGCTCATTGAACGCTGTCGTATGGACACACGCAGCCTGCTGGTCGCGCAGTCCCGTCCCGATGCTGACAGTAGAAGCCGACGACAAGCGTCCATCGCCATTGGCCCCAGCAGCACAAACCGCCGGATGAAACGTCTGCACGTGGTACGGCAACAAGAAGGAGCTGCCGGTATTGGCACCTACGTGACGCAGTAGGCACCCGGCAAAGGAGAGGACACGTCCGACGCCCAAAAGACCAAAAGACCAAAAGCAGTCGCCCACCGTGGGGCTCGAACCCACGACCACAAGATTAAGAGTCTTGCGCTCTACCGACTGAGCTAGACGGGCTTCACAACAACACAAACGCACCAACACTCCAAAATCAAACAAACCAACGCAACCAACTCCCACACACTTCACACACTATCGCCTACGCGCCTCGCCACCTACATGCGCCAACCACTCTATCCATGAACGCACCTTGCTTCTCTCGACGTCACAACCCGGTCGGGTCACTCGGATCCTCACCGCCGTGCTGTATGCCGCCGTACCCTCTTCTCCTTTTGACCACACACGAAAGACGCTCATTGAACGCTGTCGTATGGACACACGCAGCCTGCTGGTCGCGCAGTCCCGTCCCGACGCTGACAGTAGAAGCCGACGACAAGCGTCCATCGCCATTGGCCCCAGCAGCACAAACCGCCGGATGAAACGTCTGCACGTGGTACGGCAACAAGAAGGAGCTGCCGGTATTGGCACCTACGTGACGCAGTAGGCACCCGGCAAAGGAGAGGACACGTCCGACGCCCAAAAGACCAAAAGACCAAAAGACCAAAAGCAGTCGCCCACCGTGGGGCTCGAACCCACGACCACAAGATTAAGAGTCTTGCGCTCTACCGACTGAGCTAGACGGGCTTCACAACAACACAAACGCACCAACACTCCAAAATCAAACAAACCAACGCAACCAACTCCCACACACTTCACACACTATCGCCTACGCGCCTCGCCACCTACATGCGCCAACCACTCTATCCATGAACGCACCTTGCTTCTCTCGACGTCACAACCCGGTCGGGTCACTCGGATCCTCACCGCCGTGCTGTATGCCGCCGTACCCTCTTCTCCTTTTGACCACACACGAAAGACGCTCATTGAACGCTGTCGTATGGACACACGCAGCCTGCTGGTCGCGCAGTCCCGTCCCGATGCTGACAGTAGAAGCCGACGACAAGCGTCCATCGCCATTGGCCCCAGCAGCACAAACCGCCGGATGAAACGTCTGCACGTGGTACGGCAACAAGAAGGAGCTGCCGGTATTGGCACCTACGTGACGCAGTAGGCACCCGGCAAAGGAGAGGACACGTCCGACGCCCAAAAGACCAAAAGACCAAAAGCAGTCGCCCACCGTGGGGCTCGAACCCACGACCACAAGATTAAGAGTCTTGCGCTCTACCGACTGAGCTAGACGGGCTTCACAACAACACAAACGCACCAACACTCCAAAATCAAACAAACCAACGCAACCAACTCCCACACACTTCACACACTATCGCCTACGCGCCTCGCCACCTACATGCGCCAACCACTCTATCCATGAACGCACCTTGCTTCTCTCGACGTCACAACCCGGTCGGGTCACTCGGATCCTCACCGCCGTGCTGTATGCCGCCGTACCCTCTTCTCCTTTTGACCACACACGAAAGACGCTCATTGAACGCTGTCGTATGGACACACGCAGCCTGCTGGTCGCGCAGTCCCGTCCCGATGCTGACAGTAGAAGCCGACGACAAGCGTCCATCGCCATTGGCCCCAGCAGCACAAACCGCCGGATGAAACGTCTGCACGTGGTACGGCAACAAGAAGGAGCTGCCGGTATTGGCACCTACGTGACGCAGTAGGCACCCGGCAAAGGAGAGGACACGTCCGACGCCCAAAAGACCAAAAGACCAAAAGACCAAAAGCAGTCGCCCACCGTGGGGCTCGAACCCACGACCACAAGATTAAGAGTCTTGCGCTCTACCGACTGAGCTAGACGGGCTTCACAACAACACAAACGCACCAACACTCCAAAATCAAACAAACCAACGCAACCAACTCCCACACACTTCACACACTATCGCCTACGCGCCTCGCCACCTACATGCGCCAACCACTCTATCCATGAACGCACCTTGCTTCTCTCGACGTCACAACCCGGTCGGGTCACTCGGATCCTCACCGCCGTGCTGTATGCCGCCGTACCCTCTTCTCCTTTTGACCACACACGAAAGACGCTCATTGAACGCTGTCGTATGGACACACGCAGCCTGCTGGTCGCGCAGTCCCGTCCCGATGCTGACAGTAGAAGCCGACGACAAGCGTCCATCGCCATTGGCCCCAGCAGCACAAACCGCCGGATGAAACGTCTGCACGTGGTACGGCAACAAGAAGGAGCTGCCGGTATTGGCACCTACGTGACGCAGTAGGCACCCGGCAAAGGAGAGGACACGTCCGACGCCCAAAAGACCAAAAGACCAAAAGACCAAAAGCAGTCGCCCACCGTGGGGCTCGAACCCACGACCACAAGATTAAGAGTCTTGCGCTCTACCGACTGAGCTAGACGGGCTTCACAACAACACAAACGCACCAACACTCCAAAATCAAACAAACCAACGCAACCAACTCCCACACACTTCACACACTATCGCCTACGCGCCTCGCCACCTACATGCGCCAACCACTCTATCCATGAACGCACCTTGCTTCTCTCGACGTCACAACCCGGTCGGGTCACTCGGATCCTCACCGCCGTGCTGTATGCCGCCGTACCCTCTTCTCCTTTTGACCACACACGAAAGACGCTCATTGAACGCTGTCGTATGGACACACGCAGCCTGCTGGTCGCGCAGTCCCGTCCCGATGCTGACAGTAGAAGCCGACGACAAGCGTCCATCGCCATTGGCCCCAGCAGCACAAACCGCCGGATGAAACGTCTGCACGTGGTACGGCAACAAGAAGGAGCTGCCGGTATTGGCACCTACGTGACGCAGTAGGCACCCGGCAAAGGAGAGGACACGTCCGACGCCCAAAAGACCAAAAGACCAAAAGCAGTCGCCCACCGTGGGGCTCGAACCCACGACCACAAGATTAAGAGTCTTGCGCTCTACCGACTGAGCTAGACGGGCTTCACAACAACACAAACGCACCAACACTCCAAAATCAAACAAACCAACGCAACCAACTCCCACACACTTCACACACTATCGCCTACGCGCCTCGCCACCTACATGCGCCAACCACTCTATCCATGAACGCACCTTGCTTCTCTCGACGTCACAACCCGGTCGGGTCACTCGGATCCTCACCGCCGTGCTGTATGCCGCCGTACCCTCTTCTCCTTTTGACCACACACGAAAGACGCTCATTGAACGCTGTCGTATGGACACACGCAGCCTGCTGGTCGCGCAGTCCCGTCCCGATGCTGACAGTAGAAGCCGACGACAAGCGTCCATCGCCATTGGCCCCAGCAGCACAAACCGCCGGATGAAACGTCTGCACGTGGTACGGCAACAAGAAGGAGCTGCCGGTATTGGCACCTACGTGACGCAGTAGGCACCCGGCAAAGGAGAGGACACGTCCGACGCCCAAAAGACCAAAAGACCAAAAGACCAAAAGCAGTCGCCCACCGTGGGGCTCGAACCCACGACCACAAGATTAAGAGTCTTGCGCTCTACCGACTGAGCTAGACGGGCTTCACAACAACACAAACGCACCAACACTCCAAAATCAAACAAACCAACGCAACCAACTCCCACACACTTCACACACTATCGCCTACGCGCCTCGCCACCTACATGCGCCAACCACTCTATCCATGAACGCACCTTGCTTCTCTCGACGTCACAACCCGGTCGGGTCACTCGGATCCTCACCGCCGTGCTGTATGCCGCCGTACCCTCTTCTCCTTTTGACCACACACGAAAGACGCTCATTGAACGCTGTCGTATGGACACACGCAGCCTGCTGGTCGCGCAGTCCCGTCCCGATGCTGACAGTAGAAGCCGACGACAAGCGTCCATCGCCATTGGCCCCAGCAGCACAAACCGCCGGATGAAACGTCTGCACGCGGTACGGCAACAAGAAGGAGCTGCCGGTATTGGCACCTACGTGACGCAGTAGGCACCCGGCAAAGGAGAGGACACGTCCGACGCCCAAAAGACCAAAAGACCAAAAGACCAAAAGCAGTCGCCCACCGTGGGGCTCGAACCCACGACCACAAGATTAAGAGTCTTGCGCTCTACCGACTGAGCTAGACGGGCTTCACAACAACACAAACGCACCAACACTCCAAAATCAAACAAACCAACGCAACCAACTCCCACACACTTCACACACTATCGCCTACGCGCCTCGCCACCTACATGCGACAACCACTCTATCCATGAACGCACCTTGCTTCTCTCGACGTCACAACCCGGTCGGGTCACTCGGATCCTCACCGCCGTGCTGTATGCCGCCGTACCCTCTTCTCCTTTTGACCACACACGAAAGACGCTCATTGAACGCTGTCGTATGGACACACGCAGCCTGCTGGTCGCGCAGTCCCGTCCCGATGCTGACAGTAGAAGCCGACGACAAGCGTCCATCGCCATTGGCCCCAGCAGCACAAACCGCCGGATGAAACGTCTGCACGTGGTACGGCAACAAGAAGGAGCTGCCGGTATTGGCACCTACGTGACGCAGTAGGCACCCGGCAAAGGAGAGGACACGTCCGACGCCCAAAAGACCAAAAGACCAAAAGACCAAAAGCAGTCGCCCACCGTGGGGCTCGAACCCACGACCACAAGATTAAGAGTCTTGCGCTCTACCGACTGAGCTAGACGGGCTTCACAACAACACAAACGCACCAACACTCCAAAATCAAACAAACCAACGCAACCAACTCCCACACACTTCACACACTATCGCCTACGCGCCTCGCCACCTACATGCGCCAACCACTCTATCCATGAACGCACCTTGCTTCTCTCGACGTCACAACCCGGTCGGGTCACTCGGATCCTCACCGCCGTGCTGTATGCCGCCGTACCCTCTTCTCCTTTTGACCACACACGAAAGACGCTCATTGAACGCTGTCGTATGGACACACGCAGCCTGCTGGTCGCGCAGTCCCGTCCCGATGCTGACAGTAGAAGCCGACGACAAGCGTCCATCGCCATTGGCCCCAGCAGCACAAACCGCCGGATGAAACGTCTGCACGCGGTACGGCAACAAGAAGGAGCTGCCGGTATTGGCACCTACGTGACGCAGTAGGCACCCGGCAAAGGAGAGGACACGTCCGACGCCCAAAAGACCAAAAGACCAAAAGCAGTCGCCCACCGTGGGGCTCGAACCCACGACCACAAGATTAAGAGTCTTGCGCTCTACCGACTGAGCTAGACGGGCTTCACAACAACACAAACGCACCAACACTCCAAAATCAAACAAACCAACGCAACCAACTCCCACACACTTCACACACTATCGCCTACGCGCCTCGCCACCTACATGCGACAACCACTCTATCCATGAACGCACCTTGCTTCTCTCGACGTCACAACCCGGTCGGGTCACTCGGATCCTCACCGCCGTGCTGTATGCCGCCGTACCCTCTTCTCCTTTTGACCACACACGAAAGACGCTCATTGAACGCTGTCGTATGGACACACGCAGCCTGCTGGTCGCGCAGTCCCGTCCCGATGCTGACAGTAGAAGCCGACGACAAGCGTCCATCGCCATTGGCCCCAGCAGCACAAACCGCCGGATGAAACGTCTGCACGCGGTACGGCAACAAGAAGGAGCTGCCGGTATTGGCACCTACGTGACGCAGTAGGCACCCGGCAAAGGAGAGGACACGTCCGACGCCCAAAAGACCAAAAGACCAAAAGACCAAAAGCAGTCGCCCACCGTGGGGCTCGAACCCACGACCACAAGATTAAGAGTCTTGCGCTCTACCGACTGAGCTAGACGGGCTTCACAACAACACAAACGCACCAACACTCCAAAATCAAACAAACCAACGCAACCAACTCCCACACACTTCACACACTATCGCCTACGCGCCTCGCCACCTACATGCGACAACCACTCTATCCATGAACGCACCTTGCTTCTCTCGACGTCACAACCCGGTCGGGTCACTCGGATCCTCACCGCCGTGCTGTATGCCGCCGTACCCTCTTCTCCTTTTGACCACACACGAAAGACGCTCATTGAACGCTGTCGTATGGACACACGCAGCCTGCTGGTCGCGCAGTCCCGTCCCGATGCTGACAGTAGAAGCCGACGACAAGCGTCCATCGCCATTGGCCCCAGCAGCACAAACCGCCGGATGAAACGTCTGCACGCGGTACGGCAACAAGAAGGAGCTGCCGGTATTGGCACCTACGTGACGCAGTAGGCACCCGGCAAAGGAGAGGACACGTCCGACGCCCAAAAGACCAAAAGACCAAAAGACCAAAAGCAGTCGCCCACCGTGGGGCTCGAACCCACGACCACAAGATTAAGAGTCTTGCGCTCTACCGACTGAGCTAGACGGGCTTCACAACAACACAAACGCACCAACACTCCAAAATCAAACAAACCAACGCAACCAACTCCCACACACTTCACACACTATCGCCTACGCGCCTCGCCACCTACATGCGACAACCACTCTATCCATGAACGCACCTTGCTTCTCTCGACGTCACAACCCGGTCGGGTCACTCGGATCCTCACCGCCGTGCTGTATGCCGCCGTACCCTCTTCTCCTTTTGACCACACACGAAAGACGCTCATTGAACGCTGTCGTATGGACACACGCAGCCTGCTGGTCGCGCAGTCCCGTCCCGATGCTGACAGTAGAAGCCGACGACAAGCGTCCATCGCCATTGGCCCCAGCAGCACAAACCGCCGGATGAAACGTCTGCACGCGGTACGGCAACAAGAAGGAGCTGCCGGTATTGGCACCTACGTGACGCAGTAGGCACCCGGCAAAGGAGAGGACACGTCCGACGCCCAAAAGACCAAAAGACCAAAAGACCAAAAGCAGTCGCCCACCGTGGGGCTCGAACCCACGACCACAAGATTAAGAGTCTTGCGCTCTACCGACTGAGCTAGACGGGCTTCACAACAACACAAACGCACCAACACTCCAAAATCAAACAAACCAACGCAACCAACTCCCACACACTTCACACACTATCGCCTACGCGCCTCGCCACCTACATGCGACAACCACTCTATCCATGAACGCACCTTGCTTCTCTCGACGTCACAACCCGGTCGGGTCACTCGGATCCTCACCGCCGTGCTGTATGCCGCCGTACCCTCTTCTCCTTTTGACCACACACGAAAGACGCTCATTGAACGCTGTCGTATGGACACACGCAGCCTGCTGGTCGCGCAGTCCCGTCCCGATGCTGACAGTAGAAGCCGACGACAAGCGTCCATCGCCATTGGCCCCAGCAGCACAAACCGCCGGATGAAACGTCTGCACGCGGTACGGCAACAAGAAGGAGCTGCCGGTATTGGCACCTACGTGACGCAGTAGGCACCGGGCAAAGGAGAGGACACGTCCGACGCCCAAAAGACCAAAAGACCAAAAGACCAAAAGCAGTCGCCCACCGTGGGGCTCGAACCCACGACCACAAGATTAAGAGTCTTGCGCTCTACCGACTGAGCTAGACGGGCTTCACAACAACACAAACGCACCAACACTCCAAAATCAAACAAACCAACGCAACCAACTCCCACACACTTCACACACTATCGCCTACGCGCCTCGCCACCTACATGCGACAACCACTCTATCCATGAACGCACCTTGCTTCTCTCGACGTCACAACCCGGTCGGGTCACTCGGATCCTCACCGCCGTGCTGTATGCCGCCGTACCCTCTTCTCCTTTTGACCACACACGAAAGACGCTCATTGAACGCTGTCGTATGGACACACGCAGCCTGCTGGTCGCGCAGTCCCGTCCCGATGCTGACAGTAGAAGCCGACGACAAGCGTCCATCGCCATTGGCCCCAGCAGCACAAACCGCCGGATGAAACGTCTGCACGCGGTACGGCAACAAGAAGGAGCTGCCGGTATTGGCACCTACGTGACGCAGTAGGCACCGGGCAAAGGAGAGGACACGTCCGACGCCCAAATACAAAAGACCAAAAGACCAAAAGCAGTCGCCCACCGTGGGGCTCGAACCCACGACCACAAGATTAAGAGTCTTGCGCTCTACCGACTGAGCTAGACGGGCTTCACAACAACACAAACGCACCAACACTCCAAAATCAAACAAACCAACGCAACCAACTCCCACACACTTCACACACTATCGCCTACGCGCCTCGCCACCTACATGCGACAACCACTCTATCCATGAACGCACCTTGCTTCTCTCGACGTCACAACCCGGTCGGGTCACTCGGATCCTCACCGCCGTGCTGTATGCCGCCGTACCCTCTTCTCCTTTTGACCACACACGAAAGACGCTCATTGAACGCTGTCGTATGGACACACGCAGCCTGCTGGTCGCGCAGTCCCGTCCCGATGCTGACAGTAGAAGCCGACGACAAGCGTCCATCGCCATTGGCCCCAGCAGCACAAACCGCCGGATGAAACGTCTGCACGCGGTACGGCAACAAGAAGGAGCTGCCGGTATTGGCACCTACGTGACGCAGTAGGCACCGGGCAAAGGAGAGGACACGTCCGACGCCCAAAAGACCAAAAGACCAAAAGACCAAAAGCAGTCGCCCACCGTGGGGCTCGAACCCACGACCACAAGATTAAGAGTCTTGCGCTCTACCGACTGAGCTAGACGGGCTTCACAACAACACAAACGCACCAACACTCCAAAATCAAACAAACCAACGCAACCAACTCCCACACACTTCACACACTATCGCCTACGCGCCTCGCCACCTACATGCGACAACCACTCTATCCATGAACGCACCTTGCTTCTCTCGACGTCACAACCCGGTCGGGTCACTCGGATCCTCACCGCCGTGCTGTATGCCGCCGTACCCTCTTCTCCTTTTGACCACACACGAAAGACGCTCATTGAACGCTGTCGTATGGACACACGCAGCCTGCTGGTCGCGCAGTCCCGTCCCGATGCTGACAGTAGAAGCCGACGACAAGCGTCCATCGCCATTGGCCCCAGCAGCACAAACCGCCGGATGAAACGTCTGCACGCGGTACGGCAACAAGAAGGAGCTGCCGGTATTGGCACCTACGTGACGCAGTAGGCACCGGGCAAAGGAGAGGACACGTCCGACGCCCAAATACAAAAGACCAAAAGACCAAAAGCAGTCGCCCACCGTGGGGCTCGAACCCACGACCACAAGATTAAGAGTCTTGCGCTCTACCGACTGAGCTAGACGGGCTTCACAACAACACAAACGCACCAACACTCCAAAATCAAACAAACCAACGCAACCAACTCCCACACACTTCACACACTATCGCCTACGCGCCTCGCCACCTACATGCGACAACCACTCTATCCATGAACGCACCTTGCTTCTCTCGACGTCACAACCCGGTCGGGTCACTCGGATCCTCACCGCCGTGCTGTATGCCGCCGTACCCTCTTCTCCTTTTGACCACACACGAAAGACGCTCATTGAACGCTGTCGTATGGACACACGCAGCCTGCTGGTCGCGCAGTCCCGTCCCGATGCTGACAGTAGAAGCCGACGACAAGCGTCCATCGCCATTGGCCCCAGCAGCACAAACCGCCGGATGAAACGTCTGCACGCGGTACGGCAACAAGAAGGAGCTGCCGGTATTGGCACCTACGTGACGCAGTAGGCACCGGGCAAAGGAGAGGACACGTCCGACGCCCAAATACAAAAGACCAAAAGACCAAAAGCAGTCGCCCACCGTGGGGCTCGAACCCACGACCACAAGATTAAGAGTCTTGCGCTCTACCGACTGAGCTAGACGGGCTTCACAACAACACAAACGCACCAACACTCCAAAATCAAACAAACCAACGCAACCAACTCCCACACACTTCACACACTATCGCCTACGCGCCTCGCCACCTACATGCGACAACCACTCTATCCATGAACGCACCTTGCTTCTCTCGACGTCACAACCCGGTCGGGTCACTCGGATCCTCACCGCCGTGCTGTATGCCGCCGTACCCTCTTCTCCTTTTGACCACACACGAAAGACGCTCATTGAACGCTGTCGTATGGACACACGCAGCCTGCTGGTCGCGCAGTCCCGTCCCGATGCTGACAGTAGAAGCCGACGACAAGCGTCCATCGCCATCGGCCCCAGCAGCACAAACCGCCGGATGAAACGTCTGCACGCGGTACGGCAACAAGAAGGAGCTGCCGGTATTGGCACCTACGTGACGCAGTAGGCACCGGGCAAAGGAGAGGACACGTCCGACGCCCAAAAGACCAAAAGACCAAAAGACCAAAAGCAGTCGCCCACCGTGGGGCTCGAACCCACGACCACAAGATTAAGAGTCTTGCGCTCTACCGACTGAGCTAGACGGGCTTCACAACAACACAAACGCACCAACACTCCAAAATCAAACAAACCAACGCAACCAACTCCCACACACTTCACACACTATCGCCTACGCGCCTCGCCACCTACATGCGACAACCACTCTATCCATGAACGCACCTTGCTTCTCTCGACGTCACAACCCGGTCGGGTCACTCGGATCCTCACCGCCGTGCTGTATGCCGCCGTACCCTCTTCTCCTTTTGACCACACACGAAAGACGCTCATTGAACGCTGTCGTATGGACACACGCAGCCTGCTGGTCGCGCAGTCCCGTCCCGATGCTGACAGTAGAAGCCGACGACAAGCGTCCATCGCCATTGGCCCCAGCAGCACAAACCGCCGGATGAAACGTCTGCACGCGGTACGGCAACAAGAAGGAGCTGCCGGTATTGGCACCTACGTGACGCAGTAGGCACCGGGCAAAGGAGAGGACACGTCCGACGCCCAAAAGACCAAAAGACCAAAAGACCAAAAGCAGTCGCCCACCGTGGGGCTCGAACCCACGACCACAAGATTAAGAGTCTTGCGCTCTACCGACTGAGCTAGACGGGCTTCACAACAACACAAACGCACCAACACTCCAAAATCAAACAAACCAACGCAACCAACTCCCACACACTTCACACACTATCGCCTACGCGCCTCGCCACCTACATGCGACAACCACTCTATCCATGAACGCACCTTGCTTCTCTCGACGTCACAACCCGGTCGGGTCACTCGGATCCTCACCGCCGTGCTGTATGCCGCCGTACCCTCTTCTCCTTTTGACCACACACGAAAGACGCTCATTGAACGCTGTCGTATGGACACACGCAGCCTGCTGGTCGCGCAGTCCCGTCCCGATGCTGACAGTAGAAGCCGACGACAAGCGTCCATCGCCATTGGCCCCAGCAGCACAAACCGCCGGATGAAACGTCTGCACGCGGTACGGCAACAAGAAGGAGCTGCCGGTATTGGCACCTACGTGACGCAGTAGGCACCGGGCAAAGGAGAGGACACGTCCGACGCCCAAAAGACCAAAAGACCAAAAGACCAAAAGCAGTCGCCCACCGTGGGGCTCGAACCCACGACCACAAGATTAAGAGTCTTGCGCTCTACCGACTGAGCTAGACGGGCTTCACAACAACACAAACGCACCAACACTCCAAAATCAAACAAACCAACGCAACCAACTCCCACACACTTCACACACTATCGCCTACGCGCCTCGCCACCTACATGCGACAACCACTCTATCCATGAACGCACCTTGCTTCTCTCGACGTCACAACCCGGTCGGGTCACTCGGATCCTCACCGCCGTGCTGTATGCCGCCGTACCCTCTTCTCCTTTTGACCACACACGAAAGACGCTCATTGAACGCTGTCGTATGGACACACGCAGCCTGCTGGTCGCGCAGTCCCGTCCCGATGCTGACAGTAGAAGCCGACGACAAGCGTCCATCGCCATTGGCCCCAGCAGCACAAACCGCCGGATGAAACGTCTGCACGCGGTACGGCAACAAGAAGGAGCTGCCGGTATTGGCACCTACGTGACGCAGTAGGCACCGGGCAAAGGAGAGGACACGTCCGACGCCCAAATACAAAAGACCAAAAGACCAAAAGCAGTCGCCCACCGTGGGGCTCGAACCCACGACCACAAGATTAAGAGTCTTGCGCTCTACCGACTGAGCTAGACGGGCTTCACAACAACACAAACGCACCAACACTCCAAAATCAAACAAACCAACGCAACCAACTCCCACACACTTCACACACTATCGCCTACGCGCCTCGCCACCTACATGCGACAACCACTCTATCCATGAACGCACCTTGCTTCTCTCGACGTCACAACCCGGTCGGGTCACTCGGATCCTCACCGCCGTGCTGTATGCCGCCGTACCCTCTTCTCCTTTTGACCACACACGAAAGACGCTCATTGAACGCTGTCGTATGGACACACGCAGCCTGCTGGTCGCGCAGTCCCGTCCCGATGCTGACAGTAGAAGCCGACGACAAGCGTCCATCGCCATCGGCCCCAGCAGCACAAACCGCCGGATGAAACGTCTGCACGCGGTACGGCAACAAGAAGGAGCTGCCGGTATTGGCACCTACGTGACGCAGTAGGCACCGGGCAAAGGAGAGAACACGTCCGACGCCCAAAAGACCAAAAGACCAAAAGACCAAAAGCAGTCGCCCACCGTGGGGCTCGAACCCACGACCACAAGATTAAGAGTCTTGCGCTCTACCGACTGAGCTAGACGGGCTTCACAACAACACAAACGCACCAACACTCCAAAATCAAACAAACCAACGCAACCAACTCCCACACACTTCACACACTATCGCCTACGCGCCTCGCCACCTACATGCGACAACCACTCTATCCATGAACGCACCTTGCTTCTCTCGACGTCACAACCCGGTCGGGTCACTCGGATCCTCACCGCCGTGCTGTATGCCGCCGTACCCTCTTCTCCTTTTGACCACACACGAAAGACGCTCATTGAACGCTGTCGTATGGACACACGCAGCCTGCTGGTCGCGCAGTCCCGTCCCGATGCTGACAGTAGAAGCCGACGACAAGCGTCCATCGCCATTGGCCCCAGCAGCACAAACCGCCGGATGAAACGTCTGCACGCGGTACGGCAACAAGAAGGAGCTGCCGGTATTGGCACCTACGTGACGCAGTAGGCACCGGGCAAAGGAGAGGACACGTCCGACGCCCAAATAACCAAAAGACCAAAAGACCAAAAGCAGTCGCCCACCGTGGGGCTCGAACCCACGACCACAAGATTAAGAGTCTTGCGCTCTACCGACTGAGCTAGACGGGCTTCACAACAACACAAACGCACCAACACTCCAAAATCAAACAAACCAACGCAACCAACTCCCACACACTTCACACACTATCGCCTACGCGCCTCGCCACCTACATGCGACAACCACTCTATCCATGAACGCACCTTGCTTCTCTCGACGTCACAACCCGGTCGGGTCACTCGGATCCTCACCGCCGTGCTGTATGCCGCCGTACCCTCTTCTCCTTTTGACCACACACGAAAGACGCTCATTGAACGCTGTCGTATGGACACACGCAGCCTGCTGGTCGCGCAGTCCCGTCCCGATGCTGACAGTAGAAGCCGACGACAAGCGTCCATCGCCATCGGCCCCAGCAGCACAAACCGCCGGATGAAACGTCTGCACGCGGTACGGCAACAAGAAGGAGCTGCCGGTATTGGCACCTACGTGACGCAGTAGGCACCGGGCAAAGGAGAGGACACGTCCGACGCCCAAAAGACCAAAAGACCAAAAGCAGTCGCCCACCGTGGGGCTCGAACCCACGACCACAAGATTAAGAGTCTTGCGCTCTACCGACTGAGCTAGACGGGCTTCACAACAACACAAACGCACCAACACTCCAAAATCAAACAAACCAACGCAACCAACTCCCACACACTTCACACACTATCGCCTACGCGCCTCGCCACCTACATGCGACAACCACTCTATCCATGAACGCACCTTGCTTCTCTCGACGTCACAACCCGGTCGGGTCACTCGGATCCTCACCGCCGTGCTGTATGCCGCCGTACCCTCTTCTCCTTTTGACCACACACGAAAGACGCTCATTGAACGCTGTCGTATGGACACACGCAGCCTGCTGGTCGCGCAGTCCCGTCCCGATGCTGACAGTAGAAGCCGACGACAAGCGTCCATCGCCATCGGCCCCAGCAGCACAAACCGCCGGATGAAACGTCTGCACGCGGTACGGCAACAAGAAGGAGCTGCCGGTATTGGCACCTACGTGACGCAGTAGGCACCGGGCAAAGGAGAGGACACGTCCGACGCCCAAAAGACCAAAAGACCAAAAGACCAAAAGCAGTCGCCCACCGTGGGGCTCGAACCCACGACCACAAGATTAAGAGTCTTGCGCTCTACCGACTGAGCTAGACGGGCTTCACAACAACACAAACGCACCAACACTCCAAAATCAAACAAACCAACGCAACCAACTCCCACACACTTCACACACTATCGCCTACGCGCCTCGCCACCTACATGCGACAACCACTCTATCCATGAACGCACCTTGCTTCTCTCGACGTCACAACCCGGTCGGGTCACTCGGATCCTCACCGCCGTGCTGTATGCCGCCGTACCCTCTTCTCCTTTTGACCACACACGAAAGACGCTCATTGAACGCTGTCGTATGGACACACGCAGCCTGCTGGTCGCGCAGTCCCGTCCCGATGCTGACAGTAGAAGCCGACGACAAGCGTCCATCGCCATCGGCCCCAGCAGCACAAACCGCCGGATGAAACGTCTGCACGCGGTACGGCAACAAGAAGGAGCTGCCGGTATTGGCACCTACGTGACGCAGTAGGCACCGGGCAAAGGAGAGAACACGTCCGACGCCCAAAAGACCAAAAGACCAAAAGACCAAAAGCAGTCGCCCACCGTGGGGCTCGAACCCACGACCACAAGATTAAGAGTCTTGCGCTCTACCGACTGAGCTAGACGGGCTTCACAACAACACAAACGCACCAACACTCCAAAATCAAACAAACCAACGCAACCAACTCCCACACACTTCACACACTATCGCCTACGCGCCTCGCCACCTACATGCGACAACCACTCTATCCATGAACGCACCTTGCTTCTCTCGACGTCACAACCCGGTCGGGTCACTCGGATCCTCACCGCCGTGCTGTATGCCGCCGTACCCTCTTCTCCTTTTGACCACACACGAAAGACGCTCATTGAACGCTGTCGTATGGACACACGCAGCCTGCTGGTCGCGCAGTCCCGTCCCGATGCTGACAGTAGAAGCCGACGACAAGCGTCCATCGCCATCGGCCCCAGCAGCACAAACCGCCGGATGAAACGTCTGCACGCGGTACGGCAACAAGAAGGAGCTGCCGGTATTGGCACCTACGTGACGCAGTAGGCACCGGGCAAAGGAGAGAACACGTCCGACGCCCAAAAGACCAAAAGACCAAAAGACCAAAAGCAGTCGCCCACCGTGGGGCTCGAACCCACGACCACAAGATTAAGAGTCTTGCGCTCTACCGACTGAGCTAGACGGGCTTCACAACAACACAAACGCACCAACACTCCAAAATCAAACAAACCAACGCAACCAACTCCCACACACTTCACACACTATCGCCTACGCGCCTCGCCACCTACATGCGACAACCACTCTATCCATGAACGCACCTTGCTTCTCTCGACGTCACAACCCGGTCGGGTCACTCGGATCCTCACCGCCGTGCTGTATGCCGCCGTACCCTCTTCTCCTTTTGACCACACACGAAAGACGCTCATTGAACGCTGTCGTATGGACACACGCAGCCTGCTGGTCGCGCAGTCCCGTCCCGATGCTGACAGTAGAAGCCGACGACAAGCGTCCATCGCCATCGGCCCCAGCAGCACAAACCGCCGGATGAAACGTCTGCACGCGGTACGGCAACAAGAAGGAGCTGCCGGTATTGGCACCTACGTGACGCAGTAGGCACCGGGCAAAGGAGAGGACACGTCCGACGCCCAAAAGACCAAAAGACCAAAAGACCAAAAGCAGTCGCCCACCGTGGGGCTCGAACCCACGACCACAAGATTAAGAGTCTTGCGCTCTACCGACTGAGCTAGACGGGCTTCACAACAACACAAACGCACCAACACTCCAAAATCAAACAAACCAACGCAACCAACTCCCACACACTTCACACACTATCGCCTACGCGCCTCGCCACCTACATGCGACAACCACTCTATCCATGAACGCACCTTGCTTCTCTCGACGTCACAACCCGGTCGGGTCACTCGGATCCTCACCGCCGTGCTGTATGCCGCCGTACCCTCTTCTCCTTTTGACCACACACGAAAGACGCTCATTGAACGCTGTCGTATGGACACACGCAGCCTGCTGGTCGCGCAGTCCCGTCCCGATGCTGACAGTAGAAGCCGACGACAAGCGTCCATCGCCATCGGCCCCAGCAGCACAAACCGCCGGATGAAACGTCTGCACGCGGTACGGCAACAAGAAGGAGCTGCCGGTATTGGCACCTACGTGACGCAGTAGGCACCGGGCAAAGGAGAGGACACGTCCGACGCCCAAAAGACCAAAAGACCAAAAGACCAAAAGCAGTCGCCCACCGTGGGGCTCGAACCCACGACCACAAGATTAAGAGTCTTGCGCTCTACCGACTGAGCTAGACGGGCTTCACAACAACACAAACGCACCAACACTCCAAAATCAAACAAACCAACGCAACCAACTCCCACACACTTCACACACTATCGCCTACGCGCCTCGCCACCTACATGCGACAACCACTCTATCCATGAACGCACCTTGCTTCTCTCGACGTCACAACCCGGTCGGGTCACTCGGATCCTCACCGCCGTGCTGTATGCCGCCGTACCCTCTTCTCCTTTTGACCACACACGAAAGACGCTCATTGAACGCTGTCGTATGGACACACGCAGCCTGCTGGTCGCGCAGTCCCGTCCCGATGCTGACAGTAGAAGCTGACGACAAGCGTCCATCGCCATTGGCCCCAGCAGCACAAACCGCCGGATGAAACGTCTGCACGCGGTACGGCAACAAGAAGGAGCTGCCGGTATTGGCACCTACGTGACGCAGTAGGCACCGGGCAAAGGAGAGGACACGTCCGACGCCCAAAAGACCAAAAGACCAAAAGACCAAAAGCAGTCGCCCACCGTGGGGCTCGAACCCACGACCACAAGATTAAGAGTCTTGCGCTCTACCGACTGAGCTAGACGGGCTTCACAACAACACAAACGCACCAACACTCCAAAATCAAACAAACCAACGCAACCAACTCCCACACACTTCACACACTATCGCCTACGCGCCTCGCCACCTACATGCGACAACCACTCTATCCATGAACGCACCTTGCTTCTCTCGACGTCACAACCCGGTCGGGTCACTCGGATCCTCACCGCCGTGCTGTATGCCGCCGTACCCTCTTCTCCTTTTGACCACACACGAAAGACGCTCATTGAACGCTGTCGTATGGACACACGCAGCCTGCCGGTCGCGCAGTCCCGTCCCGATGCTGACAGTAGAAGCTGACGACCAGCGTCCATCGCCATCGGCCCCAGCAGCACAAACCGCCGGATGAAACGTCTGCACGCGGTACAGCAACAAGAAGGAGCTGCCGGTATTGGCACCTACGTGACGCAGTAGGCACCGGGCAAAGGAGAGAACACGTCCGACGCCCCAAAAGACCAAAAGACCAAAAGCAGTCGCCCACCGTGGGGCTCGAACCCACGACCACAAGATTAAGAGTCTTGCGCTCTACCGACTGAGCTAGACGGGCTTCACAACAACACAAACGCACCAACACTCCAAAATCAAACAAACCAACGCAACCAACTCCCACACACTTCACACACTATCGCCTACGCGCCTCGCCACCTACATGCGACAACCACTCTATCCATGAACGCACCTTGCTTCTCTCGACGTCACAACCCGGTCGGGTCACTCGGATCCTCACCGCCGTGCTGTATGCCGCCGTACCCTCTTCTCCTTTTGACCACACACGAAAGACGCTCATTGAACGCTGTCGTATGGACACACGCAGCCTGCTGGTCGCGCAGTCCCGTCCCGATGCTGACAGTAGAAGCCGACGACAAGCGTCCATCGCCATCGGCCCCAGCAGCACAAACCGCCGGATGAAACGTCTGCACGCGGTACGGCAACAAGAAGGAGCTGCCGGTATTGGCACCTACGTGACGCAGTAGGCACCGGGCAAAGGAGAGGACACGTCCGACGCCCAAAAGACCAAAAGACCAAAAGACCAAAAGCAGTCGCCCACCGTGGGGCTCGAACCCACGACCACAAGATTAAGAGTCTTGCGCTCTACCGACTGAGCTAGACGGGCTTCACAACAACACAAACGCACCAACACTCCAAAATCAAACAAACCAACGCAACCAACTCCCACACACTTCACACACTATCGCCTACGCGCCTCGCCACCTACATGCGACAACCACTCTATCCATGAACGCACCTTGCTTCTCTCGACGTCACAACCCGGTCGGGTCACTCGGATCCTCACCGCCGTGCTGTATGCCGCCGTACCCTCTTCTCCTTTTGACCACACACGAAAGACGCTCATTGAACGCTGTCGTATGGACACACGCAGCCTGCCGGTCGCGCAGTCCCGTCCCGATGCTGACAGTAGAAGCTGACGACCAGCGTCCATCGCCATCGGCCCCAGCAGCACAAACCGCCGGATGAAACGTCTGCACGCGGTACAGCAACAAGAAGGAGCTGCCGGTATTGGCACCTACGTGACGCAGTAGGCACCGGGCAAAGGAGAGAACACGTCCGACGCCCCAAAAGACCAAAAGACCAAAAGCAGTCGCCCACCGTGGGGCTCGAACCCACGACCACAAGATTAAGAGTCTTGCGCTCTACCGACTGAGCTAGACGGGCTTCACAACAACACAAACGCACCAACACTCCAAAATCAAACAAACCAACGCAACCAACTCCCACACACTTCACACACTATCGCCTACGCGCCTCGCCACCTACATGCGACAACCACTCTATCCATGAACGCACCTTGCTTCTCTCGACGTCACAACCCGGTCGGGTCACTCGGATCCTCACCGCCGTGCTGTATGCCGCCGTACCCTCTTCTCCTTTTGACCACACACGAAAGACGCTCATTGAACGCTGTCGTATGGACACACGCAGCCTGCTGGTCGCGCAGTCCCGTCCCGATGCTGACAGTAGAAGCCGACGACAAGCGTCCATCGCCATCGGCCCCAGCAGCACAAACCGCCGGATGAAACGTCTGCACGCGGTACGGCAACAAGAAGGAGCTGCCGGTATTGGCACCTACGTGACGCAGTAGGCACCGGGCAAAGGAGAGAACACGTCCGACGCCCAAAAGACCAAAAGACCAAAAGACCAAAAGCAGTCGCCCACCGTGGGGCTCGAACCCACGACCACAAGATTAAGAGTCTTGCGCTCTACCGACTGAGCTAGACGGGCTTCACAACAACACAAACGCACCAACACTCCAAAATCAAACAAACCAACGCAACCAACTCCCACACACTTCACACACTATCGCCTACGCGCCTCGCCACCTACATGCGACAACCACTCTATCCATGAACGCACCTTGCTTCTCTCGACGTCACAACCCGGTCGGGTCACTCGGATCCTCACCGCCGTGCTGTATGCCGCCGTACCCTCTTCTCCTTTTGACCACACACGAAAGACGCTCATTGAACGCTGTCGTATGGACACACGCAGCCTGCTGGTCGCGCAGTCCCGTCCCGATGCTGACAGTAGAAGCCGACGACAAGCGTCCATCGCCATCGGCCCCAGCAGCACAAACCGCCGGATGAAACGTCTGCACGCGGTACGGCAACAAGAAGGAGCTGCCGGTATTGGCACCTACGTGACGCAGTAGGCACCGGGCAAAGGAGAGGACACGTCCGACGCCCAAAAGACCAAAAGACCAAAAGACCAAAAGCAGTCGCCCACCGTGGGGCTCGAACCCACGACCACAAGATTAAGAGTCTTGCGCTCTACCGACTGAGCTAGACGGGCTTCACAACAACACAAACGCACCAACACTCCAAAATCAAACAAACCAACGCAACCAACTCCCACACACTTCACACACTATCGCCTACGCGCCTCGCCACCTACATGCGACAACCACTCTATCCATGAACGCACCTTGCTTCTCTCGACGTCACAACCCGGTCGGGTCACTCGGATCCTCACCGCCGTGCTGTATGCCGCCGTACCCTCTTCTCCTTTTGACCACACACGAAAGACGCTCATTGAACGCTGTCGTATGGACACACGCAGCCTGCCGGTCGCGCAGTCCCGTCCCGATGCTGACAGTAGAAGCTGACGACCAGCGTCCATCGCCATCGGCCCCAGCAGCACAAACCGCCGGATGAAACGTCTGCACGCGGTACAGCAACAAGAAGGAGCTGCCGGTATTGGCACCTACGTGACGCAGTAGGCACCGGGCAAAGGAGAGAACACGTCCGACGCCCAAAAGACCAAAAGACCAAAAGACCAAAAGACCAAAAGCAGTCGCCCACCGTGGGGCTCGAACCCACGACCACAAGATTAAGAGTCTTGCGCTCTACCGACTGAGCTAGACGGGCTTCACAACAACACAAACGCACCAACACTCCAAAATCAAACAAACCAACGCAACCAACTCCCACACACTTCACACACTATCGCCTACGCGCCTCGCCACCTACATGCGACAACCACTCTATCCATGAACGCACCTTGCTTCTCTCGACGTCACAACCCGGTCGGGTCACTCGGATCCTCACCGCCGTGCTGTATGCCGCCGTACCCTCTTCTCCTTTTGACCACACACGAAAGACGCTCATTGAACGCTGTCGTATGGACACACGCAGCCTGCTGGTCGCGCAGTCCCGTCCCGATGCTGACAGTAGAAGCCGACGACAAGCGTCCATCGCCATCGGCCCCAGCAGCACAAACCGCCGGATGAAACGTCTGCACGCGGTACGGCAACAAGAAGGAGCTGCCGGTATTGGCACCTACGTGACGCAGTAGGCACCGGGCAAAGGAGAGAACACGTCCGACGCCCAAAAGACCAAAAGACCAAAAGACCAAAAGCAGTCGCCCACCGTGGGGCTCGAACCCACGACCACAAGATTAAGAGTCTTGCGCTCTACCGACTGAGCTAGACGGGCTTCACAACAACACAAACGCACCAACACTCCAAAATCAAACAAACCAACGCAACCAACTCCCACACACTTCACACACTATCGCCTACGCGCCTCGCCACCTACATGCGACAACCACTCTATCCATGAACGCACCTTGCTTCTCTCGACGTCACAACCCGGTCGGGTCACTCGGATCCTCACCGCCGTGCTGTATGCCGCCGTACCCTCTTCTCCTTTTGACCACACACGAAAGACGCTCATTGAACGCTGTCGTATGGACACACGCAGCCTGCCGGTCGCGCAGTCCCGTCCCGATGCTGACAGTAGAAGCTGACGACCAGCGTCCATCGCCATCGGCCCCAGCAGCACAAACCGCCGGATGAAACGTCTGCACGCGGTACAGCAACAAGAAGGAGCTGCCGGTATTGGCACCTACGTGACGCAGTAGGCACCGGGCAAAGGAGAGAACACGTCCGACGCCCCAAAAGACCAAAAGACCAAAAGCAGTCGCCCACCGTGGGGCTCGAACCCACGACCACAAGATTAAGAGTCTTGCGCTCTACCGACTGAGCTAGACGGGCTTCACAACAACACAAACGCACCAACACTCCAAAATCAAACAAACCAACGCAACCAACTCCCACACACTTCACACACTATCGCCTACGCGCCTCGCCACCTACATGCGACAACCACTCTATCCATGAACGCACCTTGCTTCTCTCGACGTCACAACCCGGTCGGGTCACTCGGATCCTCACCGCCGTGCTGTATGCCGCCGTACCCTCTTCTCCTTTTGACCACACACGAAAGACGCTCATTGAACGCTGTCGTATGGACACACGCAGCCTGCCGGTCGCGCAGTCCCGTCCCGATGCTGACAGTAGAAGCTGACGACCAGCGTCCATCGCCATCGGCCCCAGCAGCACAAACCGCCGGATGAAACGTCTGCACGCGGTACAGCAACAAGAAGGAGCTGCCGGTATTGGCACCTACGTGACGCAGTAGGCACCGGGCAAAGGAGAGAACACGTCCGACGCCCCAAAAGACCAAAAGACCAAAAGCAGTCGCCCACCGTGGGGCTCGAACCCACGACCACAAGATTAAGAGTCTTGCGCTCTACCGACTGAGCTAGACGGGCTTCACAACAACACAAACGCACCAACACTCCAAAATCAAACAAACCAACGCAACCAACTCCCACACACTTCACACACTATCGCCTACGCGCCTCGCCACCTACATGCGACAACCACTCTATCCATGAACGCACCTTGCTTCTCTCGACGTCACAACCCGGTCGGGTCACTCGGATCCTCACCGCCGTGCTGTATGCCGCCGTACCCTCTTCTCCTTTTGACCACACACGAAAGACGCTCATTGAACGCTGTCGTATGGACACACGCAGCCTGCTGGTCGCGCAGTCCCGTCCCGATGCTGACAGTAGAAGCTGACGACCAGCGTCCATCGCCATCGGCCCCAGCAGCACAAACCGCCGGATGAAACGTCTGCACGCGGTACGGCAACAAGAAGGAGCTGCCGGTATTGGCACCTACGTGACGCAGTAGGCACCGGGCAAAGGAGAGGACACGTCCGACGCCCAAAAGACCAAAAGACCAAAAGCAGTCGCCCACCGTGGGGCTCGAACCCACGACCACAAGATTAAGAGTCTTGCGCTCTACCGACTGAGCTAGACGGGCTTCACAACAACACAAACGCACCAACACTCCAAAATCAAACAAACCAACGCAACCAACTCCCACACACTTCACACACTATCGCCTACGCGCCTCGCCACCTACATGCGACAACCACTCTATCCATGAACGCACCTTGCTTCTATTGTACCGGCAATAAGTCATGATACAAGATTTGCAAAAAAAGATATTTGTAAGCACATAACTTCGCTATTTCTAGGCCGATCAGACCGAGAAGCGGCTCGTTAGAAAGCTAATGATAGATGCGACGAGCTAGGTGTAGTTAGAGAGCTCTCACTGTCATACCATGAGTCCCAGACGCGAGGCAACCCCCGAGGAAAAGCAAATGATTGTGAATGCTCACGCGTATTTCCTCGCTGAGCGCAAGGCCCGACCTCCAGGGCAGCGCAACCAAGGTCTGGGGGTTCGAGAACGGATCAAAGCGTGTCTAGGTGTGTCTACAGCGACCATCGGACGAGTTCTAGCGGCAGCAGGACGCGATGAAGACTCGATTCACAAGGCAGGTCAAGTTGAAGTGGCTCGTCTCGTGAAATTGCACGCTAACTCTGTTTTTTTATACAGAAAAAAGAAAGTACAAGGGGACGCCCGGCGCAGTACGATCTAGAGGAGATATCGCCTAAAGTGCGAGAGTACATTAACATGCAGAATCGCGCCTGTAAGCCTGTTACTGCTGCCTCTGTCGCGGCGTACATTCAGAAAGCTGATGAGGATCCTATTCCTACGCGAACAATGCGCCATTTGCTTCGTAAAATGGGATTCTCTCATTTACGAGGTAAAAAACGCAACATTCTTGCTGAAAAAGCAGGTTCTGTTGCTTTACGAGCGGTGTACCTGGGTCGGAAACTTGCCAATCGACGTGATGAACGAAGACGACTGCCTATAAAGCCCGAGGTATTTCTTGACGAATCCTACTGCAATGTGCATCATGTAACAGATAAGACATGGCTACCCGAAGACAAAATCCGTTTTTCCAAAAGCGGAAAAGGCGACAGGTAATTGTTTTTAATGTTTTTACTTAAGCGTAAACTAACCCTTGTTTTTAAGAATATGTATTGTAGGCACAGGAGTAATTAGAGGTCAAGGAAGTGTTCTAAGAGGGGAATTTGTGCCAGAATCTATAGAACACTGGCCGGCGTCTAAAAAGCGTGCGTCGCCTGACAGTGACTACCATGGAAATTTTAATGCTGAACTTTTCGAGAAGTGGTTTACAAAGCTGTGTGCTACACTTAAAGCTAACTACGGGCCATGCATTATTCATCTTGATGGAGCGTCGTACCACAAGCGCATGCTGAATCCAGCGCCGTCGGCGTCAAGTGTTAAAGATGCTATACAGATGTGGCTTGAAGAAAATGGTAAGGGCATTTATTACGTTTTGGTTACTAATATTATTAAACTGACTCTGGCTTATGTAGAAATTTATTATGACCACAGCTACGTTAAAGCGCAACTACTGCAACTTGTGCGTGCATTTCGGCCTCCAGTGCGCTATGCTGCTGTGGAAATTGCTACAACCTACAGCCATGAAATTATTTACACTCCCCCATATCACCCCGAGCTCCAGCCTATTGAGATGATATGGGGGATTGTAAAGAATAGAATTGCTCGAGATCCTGCCACGAGTATCACGGATCTGAACAAGAAGGTCGGGGAAGGATTGCGTGCAATCACGACCCAAAATTGGATAAAAGCATACAAGCGAACACAAAACTTTGAGGATAACTACAGACGCTCTCTCGACGACTGCCAACTCGTAGATGACAGCGACTCAGATGACTCCGATACTGACGACCTCTAATGCTTAATACAGGAGTGCTGATGATGCGTTCAAAAATTGGTGTCGCGTTTCTGTTTGTACATAGATGTTGAAATGAGCCAATCAGACGCCTTTGTTTTCCCCATGAAAATCGTCGCTGAGCAGTTGGTCATTTCTTGGCGCAAAAACGGCATGAAAACATGCGATTCAGTTCAAACAGATGCGATAATTGGCATCAAGACGCTCATTTATGCCCTAACCTATGGTTTTAGCTGTCAAATCGAAACAGAACCAGAGATATGAGCTGGCAAAAAACGTGTATCATGACTTATTGCCGGTACAATATCGACGTCACAACCCGGTCGGGTCACTCGGATCCTCACCGCCGTGCTGTATGCCGCCGTACCCTCTTCTCCTTTTGACCACACACGAAAGACGCTCATTGAACGCTGTCGTATGGACACACGCAGCCTGCTGGTCGCGCAGTCCCGTCCCGATGCTGACAGTAGAAGCTGACGACCAGCGTCCATCGCCATTGGCCCCAGCAGCACAAACCGCCGGATGAAACGTCTGCACGCGGTACGGCAACAAGAAGGAGCTGCCAGTATTGGCACCTACGTGACGCAGTAGGCAAAAAGCGAAGCTTTCTTCTTCGTTTGGATCCGAATCGTCCGTATAGTGTCGTCTGCGACGCCTCCGATTTTGCGACCGGTTGTGCTTTGTTACTAACAGACGCCGGGGGGCGTGAGCGCGTTATCGCATTTGAGTATCGGCAGCTTAAAGATGCTGAGAATAACTATCCCGTTCATGACAAAGAGCTACTTGCTATGAAGTAAGCTCTAGTCAAGTTTAGAGTACTTTTACGCGGCTCTAAGCCCTTTGTGATGTATAGCGATCACGCGTCTCGACGCACTGTGCCACCTCTCACAGAGAATGGCAAGATGGTTTTCATTCTTTGCCGAGTATAGCTTCGAGGTGAAGCATAAGCCGTGACAGCTTAACGTAGTGGCCGATGCGTTATCGCGCAGGACGGACTACGAGTTGACTCATGCCACCACGGTGGTGTCGTCGGTCCCAGACCTTATACGCAGGGCATACACCCAAGACGACACATGTGTAGCTCTGCTACGTGCTCTTGGGGACGAGGAGTTTCAAGACTCGGACAAGGAGTTGTTACAGCGCTAACACGAGAGGCTGCAGCGTCATACGCTTGATAACAGCCTGCTGTATTACAGCACTGGCCCTGATGACAGCGCTCTAGTGGTCGTTCCTCATGATGAGGGTCTTAAGTATCGCATCCTCTATGAGTCATGATATGGACATCTTGGTCGCGAGAAGGCCTATGGCTCGGTGAGCAAGATGCATTGGTGGCCCAAGATTTACAAGTGGGCAAGCACCTATGTGCGTACATGCGAGACATGCCAACGGACCAAGTCCGCGCGTATGCGGCTGCGGCGTTGGCAGTCCATTAGCACGAACTTCGTGTTTGGCCTTTCCAAGGATAAGGTGGGCAACGCGGGTGTTGAGGTTTTTGCGGACCGACTGAGCAAGATGGCTCATCTTTCAGCTGTGCCGGATACCGTCAACCGTCCTGTTCGGCCGCGGCGGTGAAGGTACAGCTAAGTTGTTCTTAGACAGAGACTTTCGCTAACATAGCATGCTTGAGGCAATTGTCTTATATATAGATCCTCGCTTTACAGCGAAGTTCTGGACGTCCTTGTTCAGGGTGCTTGGCACAAAGTTGGATATGCCCACGGGGGATCATCCGCGGGCCGAAGGTCGGAGCGCGCGAACCGTGTATGTTTCCACATCATCCGCGAACAGTAAGAGGTCGTTTATCCAGGCGGTGAGGGGATCGTACAGTAGAGGTGCAAAGCATACCAACATTGCCTGCAGATAATGGACAGCAGCATAACAACATCCCTGGGGAACAAGCCATGGTGTGAAGATCTTGCAGTCCGTGATGTAGGGCTCAAAATATGTAGTTGAAGCTGCCAGAAACCATCCAGGAGGTCGAACAGGCCGAAATGTTTCTTGCCTTTCGTATACTCCAACACCGTTGCAATGTGTGGCATCGTGCTGATCAACGCCTCCACGAGATCATTCACGAGCCGGTAATCACAGGTTTGGCGATACTCTAGCTCGCCCGTCGGCTACTTAATTTTTCATAGACCCAAACAAGCTCCACAAGCCTCGCGTTAAATTCCCTGAGGAACTTCCGTACGACAGATGGGTACGGTCTCGGTTTGCTCTTGACCGCTATTGCGCCGTCATTAAGTCTAACTTTTAGTGAATCCACCTTTGCAGGCTGGTCGTTGCCAAACTCCAAACGCCAAACGTCATGTTTGAGTACTATTGCATACATGCGTGGTGCGAGCCCACAGGGAAAACCATGGTCAAGGGCTGTGCGAACCAGCTTTCCGACTGCGTCGTGTAGATCACTATCGGTAGGATCAGATCCAGCGCCAGGTAGCATCCATGAGGTCTTCTTCTTCAACCGAATCGTGTTCGAGCTGTCGGTCGATGCAGCGGGGCTGCCGTAGCTTAGAGTCAGAGGAAAATGGTTAACTCAACGAGTTATTAATTAACACACACCTTATTAAGGGTAATAGTACCTTAACTTCCAAAGGTTACAATTAACAACCACCTAAATAAAAAACCTTTACTTCTGTGTTACTAAATCTATTATTTTATTGCGGCAAGCCGCCAATAGAGTAAATGTATGAGGTTAACTATCTAACATAGTAAAATCCTACTTCAAATGGATACCGAGTGACTCTGCCACACACACTGTACATCAAATATGTACCTTTATCGATGTGTAAAACACACCAGGTGTAAACCCGTGTAAACCCGTTACCCCCCCCCCCCCGCTCACCCACCCACCCACCCACACACACCACCACCACCAAGATGTGGACACCCGTGTCGTGGACACTTTCTTAGTGTGGTTTTTCCTTCTTAAGACGTTTAGAGGTCACTTTACCACCAGTTTAAAGAACTTCGGCTCCCAGAGCTCATTAACGAAACTGCATTCCAAATGCTAAATCTCAAGCGCGGGTCATCGGCCATCACTTCGACCGCTCGGTCACCCGACCAGACACCTGCGTCATCTAGTGACAGCGCCCCCGCGCGCTGAGATGCGCAATCCCCCATAGGCCACAGGGAACTCTCTCCCAGCGGGGATGCTGCTCCGAATCGGATCAGCGCCGCTGAGTATCACCAGGAGCACCAACGACGCCATGGCTCCGGATCTACGAGCGATGAGAGCGAAGCTCCGCGCTCACCCGAGCCAGCGACGACGCGCACGCGCCAACACACCTGGCTCGACGAGCTTGAGCAAGGTGGGGTCGTCCTTGACGACGAAGAGGAGGTTCTCACATGCCAAGAGGCTGCCTCCTCGAGGCGTTCCAGCCCGGCGTCACGCTCTCGCGAGCCGCGGACGCAAAATCCGTTCCCTAACCGTGACGGTTCATCAAAAGCCCGGCACAACGCGCCATCTCTCCCTCAAGGTACGAGTACGAGCTCCCTGAGCCAGGTGTCATTTCCAATGACATTGATGGCGCTCAGAGCCACCAAATCGCGGCGGAGCCCCACGCTCGATCTAACAGACCTGTGGCACGCCCCATTGTGGGCACGTCGCGCCACGACTGCGGGCACAAATGATCAAACCCGACTGAGACATCCCGGCGCGCTACACTACAGCCCTTGGACTGGGCCCTCGGCCGTCCAACAACAAACGCTTCGCGAGCGATACTTGGCGCCCAAGTCAATACTCCCGCTGGGTATCGCGAACGGCTGCGCCAACAGCTTAATGGCGAGCCCGTCGCAGAGGGTGAAACAACAGGCGCTTATGAAGCGTAGTTTTCAAACTAGGTGGAGCATTTCCGAAGGCTTCAATCTTATAATGCTCCCCGAGCTAGTTTCTCCGAAACGAATATCCGCTTAGAGCGTAGCGGCACTTGCGCTTCTTATTCGCGAAGTGACAAGACAAATGACGTACCCCGGAACAACGTCCCTCACGGTATGAGGCACCCATGCCTCCTGCTCCAGCTGTTAACAGCCCTACTCATAACCGAAAGTCGGCTGTTGCAGCCCCGGGCCGAAACCTGAGCTCGGCTACGGATCCGACCTCGCCCCACTCTAGCGGTGGGAAGCGCGTGGCGCCCAGCGACTCCGTTGCGCGCCCTTCGGGCGTCCCGGCACCGGTGAACGACTACGCCGCTGACGTTGACCGTTTGTCTCACCGCTTGGCGAATGATCTCAAGGACGTCAAGCGCCGCGTTGGCTGGCTCGAGTCGCCTCCGGTGATGCAGCAGCTGGTCGTTGACCATGAGCGTCAAAGACGCTTTTTGGAGGATACCCTACACAACGCGTCTAAACTGGAGCAGTTCTTTAACCTTGTAGCCAAATACGGGTTGAAGTTGTGTAATGGGCCCTCCAATTACATAAGTAGATAGGTTACTTTCATATATTACATAAGTAGGCATAGCAGCACACGGCGTAGCGTGTGCTGTCACGTCACTCTCTGATTGGCTGAAAATGTGGGTAGCCAGGCCCAATTTCAGCCAATCAGGAGCTGGGCTTCATTCAGTGGTTCACATTAAATGCCGGGCGTCCGCCCGGCCTCTTATAATAAAACAGAGTTAAATTCTCCCCAGATTATATACTTGGACTCAGTTGCCTGAGCCTTGTCCCCGCTTCCTCATCGCTTCGTGTAAGCTATCACTAAGCCTGTTACACCTGGTAGCACTTTGTAGTCCTTCCAACGACCAAGCCTCAGATGGACCAAGTTATGTCGTCTGGCCCCGCGGGAGAGACCCGCGGACACGAAGCCTTCCCACATCTGACACGCGTAGAGTGGGAAGCCCTCCACCGCCTCGCTGCGGTGTCTGGGGAATCTGTCGTCACGTCGCTGCTGAGCTCAGCGACACCCGACCAACAACGCCAAGCTGCCCAAGGGTTCATGGAACGCGAACTCGCCGATGCGAATCAGCGAGCATTAACTCCTTCGCGTTCTTCCAAGAACGACGCCGTGAAGTTGGAGACATCAACCTACTCCGGCGTCGGGCAAAACCGGCTCCCACTAAACCGCTGGTTTCGGGAGATTGACATTGCCATCGCCTCGAGACTGATCGAGGCGCCGTCAGCAAAAGTGAACTTCCTCCTGTCCCGGCTTTCCGGAAAAGCCAAAGAGTGGGCACTGGACAAACTCGTTGTCGATCCGAGTGCCTTCCCGGACCTGAAGTCGCTTCAGGACGACCACAAACTCGCGTTTGAGCCACCCCAGGACGAGTCACGCGTACGAGCCGAGTTCTTCGGGCTTAAACAGGGCAAGCCGTCGATGCGTGATTACGTTCAGAAGACGCGCCACCTCGCCTCGTGTATCGTCACGAAGCCCATCGATATGGCCTCTCAAGTCCACGTCTTCGTGTTTGGCATGCGCGAAGGAATGACGCGCTATAGCCTCACGAGAGCAGAACCCGCTACCCTCGAAGAGGCATTCGCCCTCGCACTGCGCGAGGACTACGTTGTGACCTCGTCCTATGCCAAGCCTATGACGCTAGAGGCTCGGGTCTCGGCTCCCGAGCCCATGGAGATCGACGCGATAGAGGCGTCGGGCGACCGACACCACCAGTCCACGTACTCCCGTGGAGGTCGCAATCCCAGACTCTTGATTTGCTTCCGTTGCCGAAAACCGGGTCACCGTGCAGCTGTATGTCGCGCACCAGCTCCTGTGTTGGCGAACGTCGATGCATCGTATCATGACGATGCTCCTCCTCCTCCCTCCCAGCCAAAAAACGGTCAGGACCAGTAGGTGCAGGGCGCCCTACTGGCTGGAATGGAGGTCCGGGTCCACCGGTGTCTGCCCGTCCTCCTAGCCCTCGTGTGCTGCACGCACACGCCAATGCCACCACTGCGAGCGGCGACACGAGACTGATTATCGTCAGTCTACATGTCGTCGGATCCCGACGACCTCTACGCGCACTCCTGGACTCAGGAGCGACGAACAACTTCTTCCGCGCGTCTTGCCTGTCGGTACTGCCCTCGGGCATCCCGGTCCGGGAGGGACCGGGTGAAGTTGTTGTTGAACTTGCAGACGGGAAGCCACACCGCGTTGCGCGGCGTGAACTTACGTTGCCGTATACGTTCGACGGCTTCCGCAGTAAGGATAACTTCCTTGTAATCGAGATGATTTACGCGTTTGACTGTATCTTGGGCATCCCCTGGCAGGCTCGTTATCAGCCACAGATTGACTGGCTTGCCCGCTCGGTCAAGCGTCGAAGTGACTTCGACGTGAGCGAGGTGTTCACTCACCTTTTGGTGGCGCCAAGAGATTGGCCCCATGTCACCGTCGTGGATAGTAACGCCACGACGCAAGTAGTACACAGAGCGAGCGATGGCCCTCTTTGCACCACTTGTGCGGTGCTACTAGCTGATGCACGTGATCTGGTCCCTTCGCCCCCGCGCGACGGGGACTACGCGGTTGAGCAGGGGCTCCCGCTTGAGAGAACTACGGTCGAGCAGGGGCTCCCGTTTAAGAGAAACACGGTTGAGCAGCGGCTCCCGTTTATGAGAAGCACGGTCGAGTCGGGGCTCTCACACGAGAGAAACGCGGTTGAGCAGGGGCTCCCGCACACGTTGACGACGCCAGAACCGACTTCGTTCCTGCATGCCTCCGGCGTGTCTGCCTCGCCCAATCCACGCCTAGAGGAGGGTGACTCGTCGTCAACCTACGATGCGGAGTCATCAACATCGAGCAGAGACTCGAGGCGGAAGAAGAGGTCCAAACGCCGGCGACGCCGCCGGCTTCACAGAGCCTCCGAGGCTAACCCGACTCCGGCGACAGAGTCGCTCTGTGCGCTCGAATACGTCGAGAGCGCTCCTGCCAGGTCACGAACTATCGAAGTAGCGAGTCCCCCTCGCGACGCTCGCGCAATCACCAGTCTCCCCGGTCTCTCTTGGAAACACTTCCTGAGGTACCTCCAAGTCGGCGATATCGAACAGGTCTGCTTGATCACCGAGTCGGACTCGGCGGCCATGTCAATCAATACCGTGAGTGAAGAGAACACGTCGTCGCGCCCCAAGAGTGCTGAGCCAAAGTCAGCCCGAGAAGAACGCTTCGTGGCCCAATCTTGGAAAGCACTACGCGAATCCGGCAATCCCGCGTATGACGTCGCGCGTGAATACGCGTACATCTTCCCAGACAAGATCCCCGCGGAGTTACCTCCCGATCGCGGAGTCCGCCACGAGATCGACCTTACTCCAGGCACGAAATACTGTGTAACGCGACAGTGACCACTGCCGCGAGATCAAGTCAAGGCGATTGACGACTTCTTTGAGAACCGCCGCAAGGCGGGTCACGTGCGAGAAAGTATCTCTCCACACTCGAGTCCAACGTTCTGCGTGAAGAAAGCCACCGGCGGATGGCGTATTGTCCACGCGTTCAACAAGCTGAACGATGTCACCATTCCTGCCCAGACCCCGATCCCTCGGAAGGATATGATATTGAACGCTATGCTCGGCAGCGTCATCTTCAGCGCCATCGACCTGACCGATGGCTTCTATCAGATCCTCATGCGACCCAGCGACATTCCTCTCACGGCCGTGAGCACACCAAGTGGCATGCTCTGGGAGTGGCTTGTAATGCCACAGGGTCTAAAGAACGCTCCAGCAACGTTCAATCGCATGGTCTCTCATGTGCTGCGCCCTCTCCGAGACTTCGCTCCGAGTTACTTCGATGACATCTTCATTCATAGTCGCGCTGAGGCTAATCTCAGCGCCACGGAAGTTCATCTCAAACACTTGAAACAAGTGTTCCAGGTCATGCGAGAGAACAAACTCTACGCGAACCTCAAGAAGTGCGTCTTCTGTGCACCAGAGATTCCGGTGTTGGGCTGCTATGTCAGCAAGGACGGAGTTCGTGCCGACCCGGAGAAGATCTCCTCAATCTGTGACTGGCCCACTCCTCAAAACCCGACTGAGTTGCGTCAGTGGCTAGGACTTGCGAATTACTTGCACAAGTATACGAAGGACTACGCTGGACTGATCCAGCCGCTATCGTCGCTGTTAAAGAAAGACACCACGTGGTCGTGGCGTCCCGAGCATCAAGCAGCCTTCGAATCGGTCAAGAAGAGCTTGATGTCAGCCCCCATTTTGGCGCTCCCGGACGATTCGACGCCGTATCACGTGGTGTGTGACGCAAGCGACTTTGCGATCGGTTGTGCCCTCATGCAGTTCGATGAGGATGATCGCGAACGAGTTGTGAGTTATCAATCACAACAGCTGAAACCCGCTGAGCGCAATTACCCCGTTCACGACAAGGAGCTCCTTGCAATGCGCTACGCTCTGATCAAATTCAGAGTGCATCTCCTTGGCGAACGAACCTTCGCGATCTATACCGATCACGCTTTATTGCGCACAGCAGTGAAGAGCCCGCATCTGTCCCAGCGAATGGCAAGATGGTTATCCTTCTTCTCGGAGTACAACTTCGTCGTCCATTACAAGCCCGGCAAGAATAACATTCTTGCCGACGCGCTCTCCCGACGCCCGGACTATGATCCTCGTCCGACACTAGGTCGTCAGGCGACTGACGGCTCCGAGGATGACGAAGACTGCGCGGCGTGTACCGCGACCGGATTCAATCTCACCCGAGTTTCCACAGAGACGTCTCTGCGGGATGAAATCACCGCTGCCTAATGCGGATCCTGAATATGCGAGCATCATAGCACACCTGCGTGTTCCCAGTTAGTCCTCCATGGCTGCCTTGCCGCGCACCAAGCGCCACCAAATCAACAGGTATCATCTCGATGGCACAGTGCTCATGTATAGCACCGATCGCTTCGACGCTCCCCGGGTGGTCGTTCCCAACGACCCGGATCTTCGTGCCCGGATCATGCATGAATTTCACGACGCTCCGATTAGTGGCCACTTGGGTCGAGAAAAGACCTTTGCGGCTATGTCCCGAGACTTTTTCTGGCCTCACATGTTCAAGTGGGTCCGCAAATGGGTTCGGACATGTGCGACGTGCCAACGAGTTAAACCGTCTCCTTCGTCGCAGGCTCCCCTGCGACCCTACCAGTGGCAATCGAGGCTTGGCGCTCGATTTCTATGGACTTCATCTTCGCACTTCCACCAGATGAACTAGGTCGGACCGGCGTCCTGGTCTTCGTCGACAGGTTTAGCAAGATGGTACATCTCGTTCCGGTCCCTGAGATGGTCACCGCGGAGGAATCCGCGGCGCACTTCGTTGACAGTGTATTCCGACACCATGGGCTCCCGGAGGCTATCATCTCGGATCGCGACTCGAGATTCACGTCTGCTTTCTGGTCTTCCCTCTTCGACCTTCTCGGCACGAAGCTGCATATGTCGACCGCCGCACATCCGGAGACGGATGGCCAAACCAAACGCGTCAATCGTGTCCTCGAAGACGTTCTTCGAAGTTATGCAACATCCTTCAAGAGCTGGAGCTCCTCCCTTCCGCTTGCGGAGTTTGCGCTTAATAACGCAGAACATGCGCCCACGGGGTTGACCCAGTTCTTCATAAACAGCGCACGGCACCCCCGATATGAAGTCGGCCTCGATCGGTGCCGAGTGGCACACCGCGATCGACTACGAGTGTAGTTCACGAGAACGTGAGCGCCAACGCGGTCACCCGCTCACAGTCCAAGAATGTCCTCGCTACGCCACGTACCGTGGCGTCGCCTCTCGCGAAGTGGACAGCGGATACACTGATCACTCCAACCGCCCCAAGCTCGACCAACTACGCGCCAAAGGCTTCGGCGCGCCCCGTCGACAGCGATGCAGTGGCTGAGTTCGTTTTGCAACGCCAATCGGTCACCCGATTCGTCCGTGACGTGCTGCAATCCGCCGTTGACAAGCAAAAGGAGAACGCCAACAAGAGAGGACGCAAGAACATGTCCAGCTTCACGACAGGAGATAAGGTACTCCTGTCGACCGACGGCATTCGCCAATCAGCGACCACGAACCTCGGCGCGAGCAAACTCGCGCCACGATTTATTGGGCCATTTACGGTGACGAAGGTACTCAGCGACGCCTATACACTCGACATTCCTAAATCCCTACGGCTCCACCCGACATTCTACGTCGGGCGACTGAAGCAATACAATCCTGCGACTATTCCGTCTCCTGACGTGGCGCCGCGTACATCGAACGTCCCGCGCGACGAGCCTACCGGGCCATCGACCCGTCACTTCCCGGCACCCGCACACGCGGGTGAGTCCCAGTCTGTGCGCCCCGAAAACACGTTGCTCCAGAGAACGCATCCGCTCGAGCAGTTCCCGATTCGACTGCCGCAACGCAGTCGCCGTCCCCTCAGCTCGCGCCGGACGCTCAGAAGCAGCCTCCGCCTCAAGCTGAGTGTCGTAAGCACGACTCGCCACATCGTCCATGTCGCCTTGGGCAACCAATGCGCGAGCGGTATCAGCGCGCTGGTCCTCCCCCGCTCGTTGACTCGACGGGTGATACGCTGTGGATCATGGACCGTATCGTTGAGCACGAGGATCCTCCTCGCGCACCCAAGTCTCGTTCGAACGCCAGCCGCGGGGTTCCGACCGCGCGCAAATATAGAGTTCGCTGGCTCGGCTTCCCTCCATCCGAGGATACGTAGGAGCCTCGCGCCAACCTTCTTCGCGATGTGCCGGACGTGGTTCGAGATTACGAAGCCGGTCTCCTGACGCTGAATACGGCCGCGGGCCATCCCGCGGCGAACGTGAACGCGAACGAGAGCGACGCGCCCCGCGAGAATGACGACCCCCAGGGATTGGCGGCGGAGACATGCTCCGCCGAGAGCGGCGTCGGCGCAAGCCGCCGCGATTAGAAGACTGGGCGATCTCGGACAGAATGCGGTCATACTTCGCGATCCAAGCCCGCTCTTGCTCGCTGAGCGGCCACTCAGCGACGTGCTCCTGCCACTCCACTTCGCTCGAGCGCTCCACGCTACTACAGGACCTGCAGCCTTCACGCAAGTGAACGTAACACAGTCGGTCGACGTCCCACGCATTCCCGCAGATGTGGTTGCGCAGCGCGCTGATGGAATGGTCAGCGCTGATCTTCTCTCGGAACGTGAGCCAACTCACGAAACTACCCCCCCCCCCCGTTGCATCCGGTTCCAGCGCTTGATAAAGGCGCTCCACGACCTCGCCAGCGCGTCGGTGTCAAAGCCTTCGAGGCTTTTACCGCGCAAGTTGCGGAACCGGCGAAAGAAGTCCTTCATGGTATCCAGGGACAAGTCGTATAACTGCCAGGGCTTGAGTTCGTCTTCCATCAAACGCGTGTGAGCGCGCGCTGCTGGCGGCGACGTCGCCGTCGCCGAAGAGGTGCCTCCGGTCGTCTGCTGCTGTTCCGCCATCTTTTTTTCGTCTGTGCGATTCCGAGAATAATCTCCACCGCTCCTGTGAACTCGCGTCGTCTTCTACCACTTCCGCCGATTGCCCCAGATTCTCCAGTTGATTTTCCTGCGCACTCACGTAGTGTGAGCGCCGTTTTGAGAGGATGATGATGTAATGGGCCCTCCAATTACATAAGTAGATAGGTTACTTTCATATATTACGTAAGTAGGCATAGCAGCACACGGCGTAGCGTGTGCTGTCACGTCACTCTCTGATTGGCTGAAAATGTGGGTAGCCAGGCCCAATTTCAGCCAATCAGGAGCTGGGCTTCATTCAGTGGTTCACATTAAATGCCGGGCGTCCGCCCGGCCTCTTTTAATAAAACATCGTTAAATTTTCCCCAGATTATATACTTGGACTCAGTTGCCTGAGCCTTGTCCCCGCTTCCTCATCGCTTCGTGTAAGCTAGTAACGGTAGTCACTAAGCCCGTTACAAGTTGAGTGCGAAGTAGAGCAGTCTTTACCGGCATACCGTGAAGCGGTGTGACAGGATTATTAGCAACAACGGCATTGCGCATGACCCAGAGCGGGTCGACGCACCCAGGTCGATGCCGTATCCGACAACATCCGGACAGTTGCAACAATTCTTGCGCGTCTCGAACTGGATGCGCGAGTCAATCGTTGACGACGCACGCGTGGCCGACCCCCCTCTCCAACAAAAACTAGATCAAGCCCTGAGTAAACGCAAGCGTACCAAGCGCGTTGCAAGGGGGATCTCAACCAAACTATCAGAGGGTAAGAACGTCACATAGGATAAGACCAAAGACCTTCTCTACTGGTTACGACAGCGACGCTGGCATTTCCTGATGGCGCGGTGGCGGCCTGCATATTTTCAGATGCTTCGAACAATGGGTTCGCTGCAGTGGTCACTCAGGTCTTGGACTTCGACCCGAAGGTACAAACTCTTGACGTGTGTGAGTGGAACGTTTCGTGGAGCCCAGCTGAATTGGATCATAATTGAAAAGAAGGCCTACCCGATAGTTACAGCTTGTAGCAAGCTAGACTATTTGCTGCTACGTACACGACCGTTTCGCTTATTCTGCGACCATTGGAGCCTCATTCACGTGTTCGCGCCCTATGCAAGCGTCAATATATATCCGTGGCAAATTGCTGAGATGAGCGTTGAAGCTGATGTCCTACCGATACGTGATAGAGCAAGCTGACGGGACCGCCAACATCTGGGCAGACATGCTGTCCAGGTGAAACATCTCGCTCGCCGACAACCCAAGAGAAAGAGAAACACTACGATGTCGAACACTGCCGTCATGCTACGGCCACTGGGCGCTAAAGGTTTAGTGTGGCCTACGCTAGCAGAGATCGTGGTGATACAGCAAAAACACCACGCGCGGCCAGGAGCTGTGAAAGGTGACGACAATGCTCTGCGGGTGAAACAACGACTATGGATCCCTTCGGCTGGCACAGATCTAAAAGGAAGGTTGTGTGTCATTGCACATTGTGGTGCACAAGGCAGAACAGGCAATGATTAATCCTATACCACAATGCAGACGTCCACCACCAAGTGGTGCATGAATTCGTGGCACCATGCCTGCTTTACCCACCCGTAAAAGGTGGACGGATCGTTCGCCGACCGTGGAGCGAAACGATTCAGCGCAACGATCGTAATGGAGTCCTGCATTGGGATTTCTTTTCATGGGAGAATCTGTTGGAGAAAGCAAGTATCTCCTGGTATTGAAGGTCGTGCCACACACTACTGCGACCTGGTGGTTTGTGACGCTGCAGACAGCGCGGTAGCGACTACTGCCATTATTGATTGGCACAGCCGATTCGGAACTCCTTCAGTGTGGGTGAGTGATAACGTAGTCATTTTGAGAACGAGGTCGTGGCCGAGCTTTCCGAGAGGCTCAAGACGCGCCAAAACTTCACACTAGCCTACAGCCCGTGGATCAATGGGTTGGTGAAAAGGGTGAATCGTCATTTCAATGCGCGATGATCCTAGAGTATAAAATCTCTACCAAGGATTGGGTCTACTTAGTTCTGCTGGTTCAATCTAGCCTGAACCACACCGCCGTGCCATCGCTTGGGAACAGAGCCCCCACAGATGTGTTCACAAGACGTCCGTGGCCTACACTTCTCGCTGCCAGTGCAAAGAAACCGTCGGCTTCGGCAGCCATCTCCCAGCTGACCAGATTGCGCGCCAGCCTACAAGCCAGTTACCGACCAGCGGATCAAGCAGCGGCTGTTCACAAGACGAAAGAGCGGTCATCAACTTCGACGTTGGGGCCTTTGTCCTACGATCGCGGGTCGACGGAAACAGGACAACAAACTTCTGGTCACGTGGCTAGGTCCTTACAAGGTGATTCGTTCGGAATCTCATTACTCCCGGGTGAGTCATCTAGTCACCAGTGAGGAGTTTGACGTGCACTCGTCGCGTCTAAAGTTCTACGCAGACAGTAGTCTGGACGTGACCGAGGAAATCCTCGAGCATGTAGCCGCCCAAGGCATCATACTGGCCATATATAAGCTGAAAAAGCATTGGTGGAATGCCTCCATCAACGACCACGAGATCGTAGTAGGCTGGAAAGGCCTAGAGTCTGCAGAAGATTCGTGGGAATCATTTCCTTAGCAACAAAAGTCAAGGTTCTACTAGACCAGTACGTACAACAACAGGATGTCAAGGTACCTAAGTACTGGAAGGATAATTATTCCAAATATTGGTTAAAATTCTTGGTACTTTGGCCGCAATCACGATTTGCTTGTATTTCGTGCTCTTGTTATACACACCATGTAGTTTAAACACTATTCAATATATAGGTCCAACTCCGAGCGCAAATACACCATTATTGGCTTTAAAACAATTAAGTATAGGCCAACTTCAACTGGTTGCACCTGTAACACTTGTTACAACGCCGGTCCATGGGTACATAGGACACAGTAGCGTGTGACTTAACGGTACAAGAGTTTTCGAACGATTTAATTGAACTTTACATTTCACAACCTGTAGATTACTGCAAGTGTTGCGGAGTCACAAGCTTTTTCTTAAGAAATGATTATTTAACACTTGCATCACTTACAGCCCAGCCACGCCTCGTATTCCGGATTGCAAGGATCACCCACACCTCTGGCGATTTGATAACGTCTCATCTTGATGGGGAACGGATTTGTGTCGCAGGCGATGCCCATGAACCGTGCATTGTAACACATCGACTCTGTTCCACTAGGATCCGTACACTGCCGATAGAGTGTCCCCTTGCACGGGTCCATCGTATCACGAGACGGAGGGCCTTCCAGCGAACCAGGGAACAGCAAGCCGTTGCATACATTAGCTGGAAATTTCTCAATGAGCGCCAATGTATCTGGAGTAGCTTTTGTGTGATCCGAAGGTAAGCACGTTGCTTCTGGAGTGCCCCATAACGGATGAACCTGACACATCGGATCCTTCAGATTGCACTCTCCCAAAAAGCCATTGCAGCACCATGTCCCTCGATCTGTGAGAATTAACGACTTGAGTGTGTTCTTGATCGGAGCCAAATCCGGTAAAGTCTCTAGGCTAGGGACACAGGTTATTAGCAGTCTCTCCAGGCGGCGCAGACTGTCGAAAGCAGGAAGTTTGTCCAGTCCTAGAAATACTGCCAAAGTCAAGGATTTAAGGTTCGTAAGCCCTTCGAAAGACGGGAGACGCCTGATCGCGATGAATCCAGCAAAATGAATAAATGTCAGAGACGACATGTCCTGGAACATGTCATCTGGTAGAGAGACAATTGGACTCGTAAACTTGCTCTCGAGATGGCTACATTACGGTCATTCCGGTTAGTTCGAGCAATAAATACCCGAGTAATATACTACGTACAAGAATTCAAGCTCAGCAAGTTCCTTGAACCAGATCGGCAGTGTTTGAGTGTGTGTGTACTCCAGCGTCCTAGAGGGAAAATACTATGAGTACCTTACTGCTGTATACATTTCGGTCTCGTAAACGTACAAGTGCTTCAGTCCAGTACAGCGCCGTACTTCATCTGGTACAACTGGTAGATAGCGGTTTGTGAGCTGTATCGTCTGGAGATCACCTCTGGTTGCAAGTTGGGCTAATTTCTCCGTCACATTCAGAGGTTGTTCCCACTCAGCGTAATATTTCGGTGCTATATCGCGGTCAATCAGCATTAAACATGGACACTGCGTCAATGATCCTCTTTCAAGAAATGTCCATCGTCGAGCATGTACGACGCATTCCGGGTGTGGACCACACGCGATCGTCGAAGTACGAACGCTTTCTTCCACGAAGACAAGTAAAAGACACGCGTAAATCACAAGTAAAATGGCGGCAGGGCGATGCCTTCTTGGATACACTCGCCGCTGTTGTTTCCACGGGTATTGAATGAGAGTCACAAGTTCACGAAGCCGAAGAAATAGCGTAATATGGACCCCCATACGCGCGAAGAAATCGAGAGCAGATAGAATACGTAACGACTTTAAAGTCTTGTAAATGACTGCAGTTTGTGTCGGATCTGCCACGACACTCGCTTGTTGTTCGAACCAACCGGGCGGGAAAACTTCGTGATTGATAGCGTACTTATCGCGAGGGAAATTGAATGTTGACAAGCAATAAACCAGCACGAGCATAGGACATCCTACAACAATGAGGAGATCAAATCTGTTGACACAAAGAAATGTTAGCAACTAAAACAAAATAATAATCTAGTAACAACATCCTACAGCAGATCAACGAGAGTTTCTATCAATCCAATCCGCTGGAAAGGTAGAAACATCGTCACAGCACACGCGAGAGCATTGGAGGCGACGATAATGGTGAAAATGACCACAATTGGCAGCGGAGAACCTGACTCTAGCACTTGGATAAGTAAAACCGTTTCAAATGCCAGATCGCTGATCTTCATCGCCAGCTTCTACCACGACAAATTAAAAAAATAAAGGTTAGTTGTTACAACTAACGAAAAATACTAATAACCCACAGCAAGTCGTCGCGAAATCGTATCCGTCTGTGCCAGTGCGAACACTATTTTCGCCGAAGAAGTCATTCTGCGGGCTATATGCTCCGCTGTACTTGTTTTATCGGAGAATCTTTTGTTGGGACTAGACTTCACCGGCGATCCTGGTGCTTGACTGACGCGGCGTTTTGGCCGAATAACCATTTTAACGAGAATGGCTACATAGCCGAAGCCAACAACTGCCAAGCTGATGACAGACAACCGCAAAAGGGAAGGAGACGGCTCTACAAAGAGCCAAAAGACTCCGTTATCAAAGGTTTTGGTGTTCATGACGTAATTCACAGTGTAGTTCGGCGCGACGTTGAGAAACATGAGCCACACTGTCCAGAGAAGGCAAATAACCACCACAGCTGCAAACAAAAGTTGAAGGTAAACCGACCGCTTTTGCACCGAAGGGATGAGACTTGCAGAGATGGAAGTGCTCAGACGTCTCATTGTCGAAGACTTCCGGTCGTGTACACTCTCGTGGCGTATGGAACCTTCTCCTGGTTGCCATTTCGTCAGTAAAGTCGGGATTTCAGGTGAGGTTACGGATTGTACCAATACCGGACCACGGACAGCAGTAGAGGGAAGAACTTGGCTCGAATTGTACAAGATTGCATCTGTAGGTGAGAAGTTGGTGGCGTCATTATCAACGTCTTCTCCCCAGCCCATTTTCCTCGGCAAACCTCCAGGTCCCCTCATACTGTAGTTTGGTTGAGTTTGAGAATAACTAACGTGTTCTCTCACACATGAGGCTATAAGTAGTTTCATTGCTGTATGAATTAACTGTTACAGGCACATCATTCTAACGTTAAAACAAAACTGACTGTAAAATCTTTTTTGTTTTTACGAACTTCAACAAGGAATGTAGCCATATGATGCGCTACGCCTCACGCAGCATGACAGTTGCACCACCAGAACACTCATCACTTGGTTTAAGTATACTGGTAGCTGAGCTCTTCCAAGCCCCACGTCAGTCTTCAATCTCCAGTCAAGAGCTCAAGGCTTAAGCAGAAAATGTCTGTAGCCATTCCTGAGGTCGACTTCTCTAGTCCTAACGCTGCTGAACAACTCCGTGTCGCCTGTACCCAAGTGGGTTTCTTCTACCTGGTACACCATGGAATCCCAGATACTCTCAAGAGCCAAGTGTACAAGGAGATGGCTACATTTTTCAGCCAGCCTTTAGAGGAGAAGCAGAAGGTTTTGGCTAACAAATACATGCGAGGCTACACGTTGATGAACGAGGAGACGCTGGATCCATCTGTGCAGACCAGAGGAGACACCAAAGAGGGCTACTACATCTGCCGTCATGTGCCTTTAGACAGTGAGGAGATGCAGCTCCCTCTTCATGGGCCCAATGTCTTCCCAGATAAAACCAAGTTCCCTACTTTCCAAGAAACAATGGACAAGTATCATGTAGCCATGTGTGAGCTCGGCTTCAATGTAGCCAAACTCTTCGCGGAAGCAGCGGGGGCCAAAGGAAGCTTCGATGGTCCTGGCATGTTCGACAAGCCGATGGCAGCCTTGAGACTACTTCATTATGCCCCCGAGAAGTCCAATATTGATGCAGGAGTGTTCGGAGCTGGAGCTCATACGGACTACGGACTCATCACCTTGTTATCAACGGACACTACGGGTGGACTGCAGATTCTCCATGAGGGCAATTGGATCGATGTTCCTCCTCGTGAAGACGCTTTTGTGGTGAATATTGGCGATATGGCCGAGAGATTCACCAATGGGATCTTCAAATCCACACTACATCGTGTGGTCAATGTTTCGGGAAAAGAACGGTACTCGGTTCCGTTTTTCTATGAGCCCAACTTTACGTGCCAGGTCAAGTGCTTCCCGAGTTGTGTGAGTGAAGAGAACCCATCCAAGTACCCAGCGACCACGAGTGGGCAGCATCTTGTGGATATGTACAAGATGACTCATGCTTCTTTTGAAGAGCAGTCGCCCACGACCACTGACTGAGAAAAAAAAAACTGGTGACCAACGCCTCGAAGGAGAAGAAGCTACCAGGAAAGATCAAATTTAAACAAACCAGTGAATCTGTCTTGAAAAGTCGCTCAACTACGTTGCAGCATGGGGGCTGCAGCTTCGACGAAAGCATTAAACGAATTCGAAACTGCGCTCGAGACTTCGAAAGAAAATGGGAAGCTGGTGGTGACGCACTGTGAGCTTTTAGTCCTCCCACCCGAAATGCTAGCTCGAGCTACACATCTACGAGAATTAACGCTGGAGTATACTCACTTAAAGCAGTTACCTGCCAGCTTCGGGTGTCTTAAACTTCTTGAGTAAGAGGACAATGTTCTATAAAGTATCCGAAGTACTGTGCTAACGGCAAATGCTTACTTTTTTGCTGTGTTAGACGTCTATCGCTCGCTGGGAATCAACTTGAGACGCTACCTCTATCATTTCACCAGCTCCAACGTCTCGAGATCTTAGACCTTAGCAACAATACGCTTCGGTCCTTTCTTGGGAATTTTTGTGATCTCAACGTTTTACGTCATTTTTTCGTGCATGACAATGCTTTGAAGCGTTTACCACGAGAATTCGGAGCTTTGAGCAATCTCGAAGTTCTGGACGCTCGGAATAACGCACTCCACAAGCTCCCAAAGTCATTTCCATGTCTTTCCAAACTCAATCGGCTCGATTTGAGTCGCAATAAATTGCGCAAACTCCCCGATGCCTTTGGAAATCTCAGCTCACTGCGTGTGTGTAACCTCGGCCGAAACGAGTTACAAGAGTTACCAGAGTTTATCGGAATGCTTGAAGAACTTAAAGTCTTGGGGTTAGAGAACAATGCCTTGTATAAACTTCCTGCGTCGTTCGCTGAGCTCACCAGCCTTACGAATTTGTCTCTAACTGGGAATCGGATCGATTGTTTCCCTAGCTCACAGCTAGGAGGCCTTCAGTCACTGATCACGCTAACATACGCTGAAAACAAACTCCGGCAATGGCAACCTGCTTCAAATGTAAATTTATTGGAAGACGAAGCTCCAGAAAACGAAGCACTTAGCCAACAGGATACCGGTACCGATGCTCCTAGTAACCCCCTCGCCACGTTGACTACCATTGAGTATCTGGATTTGAGTGACAACACTTTAATGGCTCTACCGAGTCGAGGTTGGGATAGTCTCTCAGCTCTTCTCCACTTGAAAATTGCTCGAAACCGGCTACAGACTCTTCCTGATGAGATTGGAAACCTGCCAATGCTTCAGAGACTTGATGCTGCAGGGAACAAATTGGAATCCTTGCCATCTCAGCTCTTCCGAACCAAGACGTTGGCTTTCCTCGATCTCCAGCAGAATGCACTTCGAGAATTACCGGAGAACATTGGGGAATGTGAAGCTCTCGTCCGTCTTGTACTGACAAGAAACAGAGATTTACATGGATTATCAACAAGTTTGTGTCGGCTTTCGCGTCTTCAAGAGCTTCGAGTGGACAAATTGTGTTTCTTGGCACTTGGAGACGATCAAACGACGTTTTGTCGAGCTTTACCGTACTTTTCAGCCGAGTAAAGAGCGCATCTGTATCGATGGACAAGCACCAAAAGACTGATGAGCTTCTAGCAAAATGATAATCTCTTTTTGGGCTTCGTTCGGTGGAGGAAGGAGATTTGCCAGTTGCAACGCGGTAAGTCCATCTCTGTCTCGGATATCACAAATGTTTGGATAGGAAAGTAAAAGGCGGACGCAATCCTCATGCCCTGCAGATACTGCGATGTGGAGTGGCGACTGGTTTAAATGGTGAGTAACTAAAGTCGGGTCAGCCCCACATTGAAGCAAGAGATCCAGAATATCGTCATGCCCTTCTTTTGCAGCAATATGAAGCGGAGTTAAAGCGTCGTCCGAGTCTTCCAGTCGAGCGTTAATATCTGCGTTGGAAAGAAGGAGCTCTTCGACAACTGCGAGGTGGCCAGCATGAGTAGCCAAATGCAAAGCCCGCCAACCTCCAGATCGCGATGCTTCTATGAAATTTGAGGAGCTTGGAGTCTTTAAATGTAAGAGATTCTGTACAGCTGTGGTATCCCCAAGCACAGCAGCACAGTGAAGAGCTGTCCATCCAGCCTGAAAGAGAGAATTAAAAATGGGAGCAAAACCGAATAGTTTTGTCGGAAAGTTTCGTGACGTACACTATCTGTTGCAGCCAAGTCCAAACCTGCACTTTGAAGAGATTGTATGAGAGTTGGGTGGAGTCTGTGTTGCGCTGATGTAAGGCCGTGAAGCACGAGGGGTTTGGCCTGCAAGTTGATGGAACTTCTGGGAACAAAATTGCGAGGGCGTCCGCAGCAACGACAAACGCAAATTTCATCTCTCGTTGAGCCATCATCTTCATTTACCTTCCAGCACACGAAACATTCCCATATCACCATCGTCTTGTAGAATTCTGCTTCAAATTTAGCATCGTACAATATACTGATTTAAGTTATATAGATAGCCAATCAAATCCATAATTCTGGATACAAAGTCTTTTGCAACAAGAGCAACATGGCAAGCTTTCGCACTGATTTTCTTTCCCTTTTGCATCCATACTCACTGCCCCCTGTCTCTTTAGAACCTTTTCAACTTTGGCGTGCCATCTGCTGAGCTCAGTTTCTCTCTGCAAGGCGAGGAGCAGCGTGCAAAGATCAAAGTCCCACGCTTCAACGATGCAAAAAGCAATAAATCCACCCACTTGCCACTTTTCCGTGACGAAGAAGATATTCGCGGGGTGTTAACCGTAAAAGTGGACAGTGGCAAGCGGTTAGAACACACAGGGCTGAAGTTGGAACTGCAAGGTCTCGTTGAGGTCCCTGTGGAGCGCAACGCCGGGGACGAGTTTACTTCTTCTGTGCGAGAATTGCAAGTCACTGGGGAGGTGCTCGAAGGAGAGCAAACATTCAGTTTTGACTTTGCAAAAGTGGATAAACCGCACGAAAGTTACTACGGCAAAAGTGTGAAACTGAGATACGTGCTTCGAGCCACATTGGCCAGAGGAAATTATGCCAGCACTCTGGTGGAAGAGCAAGATCTGTGGGTGCAACGTGTTAATCCCCCGCCTCCAGTGGATCGATCTATTAAGATGGAGGTTGGCATCGAAGATTGTTTGCACATTGAGTTCGAATATGACAAGTCGAGGTGAGTTGCAACATATTTTTTGCAGAAGTGCAAATTGCTGTTGCAAATGATCTAACCTGCTTCGGAGCAGATACCACCTCAATGACGTGGTGATTGGCAAGATTTTCTTTTTGCTGGTACGGATCAAGATCAAGCACATGGAGTTGGCAATTCTGCGTCGCGAGAGTGTGGGGGCAGGTACTCAAAGACACAGCGAGAACGAGACCATCACCAAGTTTGAGATCATGGATGGCGCACCAGTCAAAGGGGAGAGCGTTCCTGTTCGCCTGTACTTGGCGCCTTACGCTCTGACGCCAACGTACCGAAACGTGCAAAGTCGATTCTCTGTCAAGTATTTCCTCAACCTTGTGCTTGTCGATGAAGAGGACCGACGTTACTTCAAGCAGCAGGAAATCACACTCTGGCGCAAAAACATTGGGTGAGATTCAGCCCAACTAGCAAAAGACACGAGATGGTCGCGATAATGGAGGGAAAAGAGTTACATTAGCAACAGCAGATAGTAATTTCCATTGCTAACGACTGGCACTGTCGACAAAATCAAAGCTGCAGGCAATTTTACGAGCGGGGTCTTGACAGCGGGCGACCAACAATTTTAACGGGAGCGCGAACGAGAGCGACGTTTGCCTCGGTTGTTGTTAGAGCGACGTGGGGATCGGGAGCGAGAACGAGACGATGAGCGTCTACGTCGAGGAGGAGATCTCGACCTCGAGCGACGTGGGGGTGATCTCGAACGGGAACGTGATGGAGACCGTGAGCGCCCCCCGACATCTTCACGAATCCGAACACGATCCCCGTCCAGATCTGCACCATCCAATTTGCGAATTGCACGTCTCATCTCGTCCTGCGTTGCAAAAGAAGCCGATCCATTGCCGCGACGATCCACATCACTGTGAACGACATCTCCGCCGTCACGGAGAAAATCCTTGAGGTCTTGCCAGCTCATACCGATGGGTAATCCAGAAAGCTTAACACGGAACTGCGTGCCGCGAGGGCTACAAGGAATGAAGTCAGTACACATGAAGCTACTGAGAGAAATCTACAGTATTCTACCGCGCATCATCGACACCGCGTGAGATTTCCACTCGGAGACGACTGCCACTGAACATGGCACTATCAAAACCACCAATTAGTCTATTTTCTCTAGAATAACATAAATCATTGCACTCTCGTACTTGTGCATGGCGCGAACGGCATCACTAGCGTCCTGTTCATCATCGTATGCCTGTGATTCAACCGTTAGCTGTCGAATGAAAAAAAATTAAAACATGGTAACTGCAACGCACAATGAAGGCGAAGGGCGGCGGACGCTGAGGGAACTTGATCTTCACGCTGGTGATGCGCCCGAAGCGCTCGAACTTGTCGGACAGGTCTCGCTCGCGGACGTCCTCGGGTAGGTTGCCCACAAACACGCGAGCCATCGTGGTCAAAATGCTAACACTCCCCCTCTTTAGTGCCGTGTTGAAGCAGTCAAGGCTTTTGTCACTCAATGACTACATATTTTACAATTATTAACTCCGATTCATGCTGCTGCCACAGAAATATGTACAGAAGTGCCACCGATCATGCTGCGTTTCTATCTGCAAATGTTCCACGCTGGAAATGACTCGAAGTCGGAAGTGTTCGGTGCCATACTCCTATTAACGAGAAAATGGAGGCCGCTGGTGCCTCGCAAGATGCAGGACCGCGCATTGACGAGCACTTCGAGCACATCCGCGCTGTGAGACAGTGACCCTACTGTCAGTCCAGTCCAGTGCTACATGTAGTGCAGTACCAGTTGACGATCTCGAGCAGCATCATTCGCCCGAGCTTGTGAGGCGCATGGCTTTGCCTTGCCACTGCGCTCACAAATCTCTTACATGTACCTGAACTACTCTATGCTGAAGGGCATTGTTGGCTGTGAGCGGTTTGGATCCTGTGCAGGTATGCATGTGAATATGTTAGACTTACTATAGACCTTATGATGTTTGTATGTGCTCAATACATCTTTAGCGGAGCCGAGGTAGTCTTGGTTGGCTGTGCGGCTGATCCTCCAACCCACTTCAGATTCTGCAGCTCAGCGAGCAACCTGTAGTTGGAGAATCAGCCCCACCTGTACACCAAGGCCCTGTCGCGGCTGTTTGCCCGGCACTTACTGTGTTATACGTAATTTCCTACGTTCTACTAACTGACGATAGCTATGGCACCTACGCTAAGAAGCGACCGACAGGAAGGGAACCAAGAGGAGACGCATCCTACGTCGCCTCAGGTTATGAGCCCAATTAGGCGCAGCACGCAAATGACGTGGCGTCGAGTGTACAAGACTCTAAAGAAGAAAGCAATGAAGAAGATTCTGGTTTTCCGATAATTCGAGCGATCGTCGTGACTCGACGATGTCGCACAGTGATGTTGAACATCTGGCCCGCTCATTGGCTGAAATTCCAGGTGGCCGACGGCTTATTCAAGCCCTTCTCCAAGGACTCGCTCAGTCAGCGGAAAGGGCCGAGGAGAATCCACCACCCCAGCGACCAAGGTCAAACTCCAGCGTCAGTGGCAGGAACAGACACGCGGACGACGCCGTGAGTGTACGCAGTGACGCCCCCAGCAACGTGCCGAGCATGTTTGACAACAAGAACCCGGGTGGCCGCTACGATGACGCCGAGTTGACTGATAGCATCAAGTCACTGAGGAACGTCAGCATCAAGTTGCCGGCGCTGACCAAGAAGGAGGAGTACCAGGCATGGTATAGCGAGGTGCCGTTACACTTTGAGAGCTGCATGCTTGGCGATATTACGTACGGAGCCGAGCGCTTTGACTTCTGTGGAAGGATACGGCAGACCCAAGTACGCCGAATGGTACAAGCTGAGGCAGACCAAGGCCTTCTCTGTCATGGCCCTGTCGTTGTCGGTCGAGTTGAGGACGACCTTCAAGATCGACGACATGCGCGACCAGACTGAAGCTGCCTCTATTCTGTGGAAGAGCATCACGGACTATTTTGAGGCTGGCGACGGCGTCAACCCGGACTATCTGCGGTGTGAGTTGATGATGAGGAAATTGAAGCCTAACGAGGCTGTAACGAACTATATTAAGGATATCGACCTTAAGGCGCGCAAGTTGCGCCAAGCTCGCGGTTCATTTGAAGAATGGGAGCATGCAAGTCTACTGATTTCGAACTCATTGCTCGCATTTCCAGAGATGGCCAGAGCTCACTCTGTCTGGATCGCCAATAATGACCCGCGGTCGATGACCCTTGCTGAGGCGCTGCAGCGTCTTCGCTCGGCTGAGCACTCCAGTAACCAAGTCCAGCAGCAGTCGACTATGGCTACATCCCGTCCAGCAACTCAAGTTGCTCAAGTGAACAACGTTGGACAAGGACAAGGAGGGCAAAACCGTAAACGAAACAAGAATGCGAAAAAGAAAAAGCGTGCAACCGAGATTGCCAAGAAGAAGCAGAAGTTCAATTGCGCAAACTGTGGTGGTGACGGTCACTGGTACGCTGAGTGCGAAGCGACGACGGGCATTGAGTTGAAACCAGAGCTGGTACAGCAGCTCCAGAAGCGCAAAAAGCAGCAGCAGCAGCAGCAGCAGGGCAAAAAGCCACCTTCTTCACTGGTTACGTCAGTGGGTGTGCAAGTATTACCGCTGAATAGCTCGAAACCTGTCATCGGAACTGAGGATGCAGATTGTGGATCAGTGGCAGCGACCCTGTCACCAGTGTACTCTCCAACTTCGCCAGCCAGTGATAGCATACAAGTTGAAGCTAGTGGACCGGGGCGCGAACGCTCTGTTGAAGCTAGTGGTCGTGGAAGTGGACGTGTTGTTACACGTGTAAGAGTACCAACGACACCACAGCAGTTGCAACTGCAACCACCAGCTTCACTTCAAAGGATGCAACCTGTTCAACAAAACACCATGATGAATGCTGTACAGCGCCAGTGGGAGGGAACTCGACAGGAAGGCACACCTCTATCATGGGAAAGGGCTTTGTACTATTTAGGACAAGGACTCAGATCGAAGCCATGGTGCGACCAAGGTAGATCACGAGGGGGTCTACATGCGCTGGAGGATGGGCTTACGAGTTCGCAGTTTGAGCAAAACGATCGATATGAGCCTGCAAGCTCTGATCAATTCGGCTACGGAAGACGCATGGATCCCTATGAGATGGGGAGACGAGGGCTCTATCCAGATCGTAATAACTCGTGGCCTGAGCCAGGTTACTTGCCATCTCGTGAGTATGGACCAAGAGCACCCATGCAACGAGACCGTGGACGAAGCCGATTGCCGCCTCGTGGACGCAGCAGATCGATGACTCGTGATGGCTTCAGAAGTCCGCCGCGCGTACGATCGGGCAGATTTGATTCGCCTCCACGAAATGGAAGACAGTTCTCATTCCAGCGCGGCGAAAGAGCATTCTCGCCACCTCGTAGGTCTCCGGCAAGTCACTATGGACCCCAGCCATCTCGTTGCCCTCCAAACCTGCCTCGAAGAGCTGACGAACCACTACGTGGTCGTGGACTGCAGCCACGGGATGACGTTTATCGAGGACGCAATGATTCTCCTCGACGTGGAAACTCACCTCGCCGCTTTAATGGTCGCCAACATGCTGGTGACTGCACACGCCGTGATGGACCGCGGATGGTGAATGCAGTGGAACGCAATGTGAACACGCTAACGGACGCAGGAGACTGTATTGAATGGATATTGGATTCGGGCTCCCAGGCTAACATTTGTGGAGATCTATCGCTGTTCACTACGCTGCGTGAAGACAAGGCTAGTCGGCTTGATTTTGCTAACGGAACGTCGGAACATACAACTGTGTCAGGATCTGTACTACTACGTATTGTCAATGAGGTGACTGGCGAGCTGGAAGACCGCCTACTCGACGATGTCGTGTATTCGCCGAATGCAAAAGTCAACCTCATCAGTATGGGCTATCTCCAGACTACTGGAGGCTACCGATTCTCGGTTTCCCCAGACCAAAAGATTGGCTGGATGAGCAAGCCCAGTACTGTTCTGAAGTTTGTGATGCGTGACTCTATCTACCGCCTACGCGCTGAGAAGACTACTGGAGTGATGGTGATGGCAACGGTCAAGCAAGCTGTGGACGAGAAGAAGTACATGGCATTGTTGCATCAACGCTTTGGTCACATGAACATGCATCAGTTGAACAATCTGGCTAGCAAGATTGACGTTGGTGTTAAGTTCAACACGAAGAACTTGAGCTCGTATGACTGCGTTGCGTGTATTGTGAGCAAAGCCAAGTCTATGCATCATGCTAGATTGCCAGCACAGACATCTCGACCCCTTGACATTCTCGTGATGGACATTTGTGCGCTCAATGAGGCTACTGTAAGTGGTGCTACGATGTTTCTGTTCGTCATTGACGTGGCCACAAGATACAAATGGGCTTACCTGTTGAGTAAGAAGGGTGAAGCTACCTGGTTCATCCTGAAGTTACTTCGGGAACTGAAGACGCATTACAAAGCGCGTCCTGTTCTACACTTGCGTACAGACCAAGGAGGCGAATTTTCGAGCAACGAACTGTTTAGCTACTGCGTAGACAACGGGATTGTGCAAAAGTTTACGAACAGCTACTCACCCCAGGAGAATGGCATCGCTGAGCGAGCTAACGGAGTTGTTCTGCCGCGCATACGGGCGATGTTGACGGCGACACATCTGCCGAACATGCTTTGGGGAGAAGCCTTGCTGCACATTGTGGAGACCCTGAACATGCTTCCAACAAAGGCGCTTGGTGTAGTGTCACCGTACGAGCGATTTCACAAGAAGCTGCCACCCATGGCAAGTCTGCGAACTTGGGGCTGCATTGCTCATGTATGGATCCCACCTGAGTCGCGTCAACGAAAGGAGAAGTTGGAACCAAGGGCACGTATGTGCCTATTGCTTGGATTCAGCGACAATACCAAAGGATACAAGTTCTTGGATTTGGCGACGTGCCAGGTGACGACGGCACAAGGGGGGAATGTACGTTTCCATGAGGAGTTTACTGCAGATGGCAATTATGTGAAACAGCTACTAGAGAACGGCTTCAAAGATGGAGACCACGAACTGCCTAGAAGGCCTCCAGTTGTGCGAATTAAGACGAGTATGGATACCTATGTCGTGGAGCAGGACAAGTCTGAACCTACATGCACTGCAGCTGAACTTCAAGAGGTGGAACTGGCATCTGATGCAGAGAGCAAAACTGCGTCCAGTGGGAGTATACATGCAGACACTACTGTCTTGTCGACCGTCGAAGAGAAGCACGGAGATATGCAAGTTGCATTGCAACCGGCTGCTACTCAGGCAGAACCTGATCAAACACCAGCAGCATCGGTAAAAGTGAACAGAAAGCGGACGCGCAGAGCGCGAAAGAAACTGGTGGAGGAGAAGGAGACGACAGGCTTTGAGATACAGCCACCTCCAGTTGAACCATGCTCGAAGCGGCCGAGGAGAAGGACTAAACCTAATGTGCGGTTGCGGGACTACGTGGTGGGCCATGTGCAGGCCACCAGTTCAGACATCAACATCCCTACGACGTACAAGCAGGCAAGAGCCAGCAAGTACTGGCCTCAATGGAGAGCTGCTATGCTAGCAGAGCTTCAATCGTTGAAGGATCATGGGACCTGGAGACTAGTACCCCGTGGCGTGGCGAAGAGAGCCAAGGTGATCACTTGCAGATGGGTTTTCGCAGTGAAACGAGACGAGCGTGGACGTGTGAAGCGATTCAAGGCTCGGCTTGTTATTCATGGGTTCAAGCAACAATTTGGAATCAACTATTCGGAGACCTATGCGCCAGTGATCCGGTTTGAGACGATCCGAGCTGTGATCTACTTTGCTGTGCAGAGAGATTGGGAAGTGCTACAATACGATGTGAAGACGGCATTTCTGTATGGGGACCTAAATGATGAGATCTATATGGAGCAGCCTCCTGGCTTCCAGACGGATGGACCTGCGGTCATCTGCAGACTCTTAAAGAGTCTGTATGGGCTGAAGCAAGCACCCAATATCTGGAACAAGACACTTCATGCGAAGTTAATGACAATGGGCTTTAAGAGAACGGATTCAGACTACGGTTTGTATTTGCTGAAGAAGAATGATGAGGTCAAGTTGCTGCTGACCGTCTACGTGGATGACCTGTTGCTGCTGGGACCGCGAGACCTGTGTGCCAAAATTGCTGCGAAATTGCAAGAGACGTTCGAGCTTACAACTATGGGCACAGTCAAATACCTTCTGGGAGTGGAGATCCAAATCAACCGGCCATTGAAGCAAATTATCTACAGTCAAAATCAGTATGTGTTGGAAGTGTTGCGTCGCTTCCACATGGGAGACTGTAATGGGTGTACAACGCCTGAGGCGACGACACCTTCACGGGCTAATATACCTGCAACGTCAGACTACCTGCCCTATCGAGAATTGGTTGGTGCGCTCCAGTATCTCGTGAGAGCGTCGCGACCGGACATTGCCCATGCTTCAAGACATTTGGGCAAGTTCCTTGCAAGTTATGACCACACGCATTTTGCTGAAGCTAAAAGAGTACTGCGATACCTGAAGGCTACATGTGACTACGGGTTGGTGATGAATGTGCACTCAAAGGAAGGAGTACGCATAAGCTGCTACTCTGATGCTGACTATGCAAATGATCCAGTGGATCGACGCAGTATTAGCGGCTACGTGAGCATGTTGGACGGCAACGTAATCTCGTACGCATCTCGCAAGCAGGAGATCAATGCGCAGAGTACGTGTGAAGCTGAGTATGTGGCGATGGCGGAGGCTACCAAGGACCTACTGTGGCTTGCTGGCCTGTGTAAGGAGCTATCTTGGCCGCACCCTGTACCACTCTTGCTGGGCGACAACCAAGGAGCTATCTCACTAACGACGAAGCCCGGAAAGCATTCCAAGAGCAAGCACGTGGACAACAAGTATCACTTGGTGCGACGGAGTGTGGAGCTGAAGCATCTAACTACGCAGCACATTGGCACCGAGGAGATGGTAGCCGATATCATGACAAAGGCACTTGCAGTCGTGAAATTCAGGCATTTTCGTAAAGCGATGAAGGTGGTGCCGATTGTGCAGGCTGAGGACGATGTGGGCGCTACGACTAATGATATGGACGAGACTACAACTTCAACTACGACTACTGATGCAGCGCGTCGGTAAGTTGAGTTGCGGGTTTTGAGGATGCGACGTACGGCGTGCGTGGGTGATCGCGATGACGGAGCGTCCGGCATCGAGATCAAGTGGGAGTGTGAGACAGTGACCCTACTGTCAGTCCAGTCCAGTGCTACATGTAGTGCAGTACCAGTTGACGATCTCGAGCAGCATCATTCGCCCGAGCTTGTGAGGCGCATGGCTTTGCCTTGCCACTGCGCTCACAAATCTCTTACATGTACCTGAACTACTCTATGCTGAAGGGCATTGTTGGCTGTGAGCGGTTTGGATCCTGTGCAGGTATGCATGTGAATATGTTAGACTTACTATAGACCTTATGATGTTTGTATGTGCTCAATACATCTTTAGCGGAGCCGAGGTGTACTGGTTGGCTGTGCGGCTGATCCTCCAACCCACTTCAGATTCTGCAGCTCAGCGAGCAACCTGTAGTTGGAGAATCAGCCCCACCTGTACACCAAGGCCCTGTCGCGGCTGTTTGCCCGGCACTTACTGTGTTATACGTAATTTCCTACGTTCTACTAACTGACGATAGCTATGGCACCTACGCTAAGAAGCGACCGACAGGAAGGGAACCAAGAGGAGACGCATCCTACGTCGCCTCACGCGCGAATCTCATCCGGTGTGAAGAGTGCAACGAGAATTTCTTCTTCGACTTTTTGCGGCATCCGAGGTAAACATGGCATTTTGACTGCATAATTATTGTTTTTTTCTTATTTGTTACGACAATTATTGGCAACAGGTATTTCGTGGCGCATTTTAAGATGTGCCACCTGAAGAACGTGTTGTATCGCTTTAACGGCTGCTCCGAGGAGGAAAACCAGCGCGTTCGCTTCGGGCCCCGCCGTAAACGAGACGCCACGACGTGGTTCGGACAGCTTAAATCCACCGAGAAGAGAATGGTGAGCAATAAGTGTGCAAATTGTTGCCAAGTAGTTGCTAATTTGGTCGTTTTGTGCGCAGATTTCTATGCAAGACAATAAATGGGGCGAGATTGCCGAGCGCGAGTGCTGGTCCTGCCGTCTGTAAGTTAAAACTAAGTCTTTTTTTTCTATTTCTTTTAGAATTATGTAACGATTCGTGCAGGTGCAAGCATACCCGGAAGAGCAGTGAGATGCCGCACGCCTTCGAGCCGAATGAATTAGGTCGGCGACAAGCTTTATTGCACCTCCGGCAGTTCCACGAAGCTGCCTATAATGCTTTTCTACGGATGCTACCGGCAGTGGACAGTTCTTCGGGTCGCCAGCACACGCCAGTAGCTCTTCAGGGTCGGGTGTTTGTAGCAGAGCAGTCTCCGGCTTCCACTACCTCGTCTTCCACTTCAGGTGTCAATCAAGTTCAAGTTACTGCCGGATCGACGGTGCAAGTAGTGGCCAGTGCTGTGTGTCCACCTTCAGCTCCGACGCAATCGATCGAGGCGGAGCGAAGTCGCCTTCGACGGATGAAAGCTACCCCCGAAGCTAGGAAGGCGGAAGCGGATCGAAGTAGACGACGACGTGAACAGCTTACCCCTGCACAGCGTCAAGTAGATGCTGAAAGACGAGCTCGGAAGCGACAACGGATCGAAGAACGTGCTCGTAGTCGCCAGCGTCGATCTGAGGCGTCGCCTGAAGCTCGGGAGCGAGAAATGAAGCGGTCAAGAGATCGACGGCGAGAAGCCACAGACCAACAGCGGTCGCGAGAGGCTCTAAGGAGTCGTATGCGACGCCAAAATGCTACGGACGAACAGCGTCTACGCGAGAGAGAGCGCTGCCGGCGTCGCTACGAAGCTCTGAAGCAGCAAAAGCTGCTGACACAACAGCCTGGATCTGTATCTGACGTGGAGATGTTACCAGCGACTCCAACGTCTTCACTACCGATCACCACGACACCACTATTTAGCGGATGCGACCAGTTTGCACGACCGCGAGTTTTACCAGCGGATCTGGAACGGCGAAATCAACAGCTTCTGCAGCAACAGGCCGGTCTTGGACTGCAGATCCGTTCACTGTACGCTTCGCTGTCACGACCGCCCTCTAACGCCGAACTCTGAAGTAAGGAACACGTAAAGCGAAGGATTTTCAGTGCTTCATGTTTCGTGTTTTGTCCTACATACGAACCCACTATTGTACATCAATTCAACGTCAATGTCAAACCTACGAGCTTCAGTACGGAGTGGCTGGTGATAAGCCGTGGTAAACTTGCTCTAGCCTGTCCAAAATCATGTCGGTCCCCGACGCACGCAACCTCATCGCCTCAATGTCTCCGTGCCCGACCGGAGACGGAGCTGTGACTTCGTCTCCACCATTATCCACTTGTGCGACGACGATCTTCAGTGCTGGGAAGGCTGCGTGCACCTTTTGTACGGCTTCTGGGGTGGCCACGAGCGCCACGAGAGAGATCATAGCCTCCACTGCTCCGTGTTCCTGTAACCGTCGCACCACAGCGATCACCACCTCGGCAGATGTGACCACGTGGTCCATGATGAAGACATTGTGGTAATTCAAACTACCAGGTAGTCTGTTCCCACAGATCTTGGCGTGTACTTCTCCAACCCCTTGGGAATCACTTGGAGATGCCGAGACGTCACCGAAACTCACGTATCCTGTGGGCTGGTCAGGCTCCAGCAAGTGGAAGAGGTCGAGCATGGGGCATCCAGCGGGTTCCATGGAGATGGCACACGGTGGGTGCTCGAGAGCTACACCGTCCGACTTATTGTGGTTCGGGAGGAAGATCTCCACCGTCTTCACTGGTACATGAGCCAGAGCTTCCTCCATTACGATGCGCATTAGGCGGTCACTGCACCGTCGAAACTCACTGACTGTTGCGTGTTTCTTCCTCAGCGACGTCAGCAGCAGCGCCGCGGATCTGGATTTGATCTCATGGACGGCATTGGCCTCCTGTGCAGCAGTTTCTCTCAGCGTCATGGCCGCAGCCCAGCCGCTTTTCCCCAGCTTGGCCTTCAATGTCTTCGGACGTGGCTTCTTGGGGTGTTTCGCCAATGGGTTGCTGTCTTTCCTAGACAAAACCTCATCCCGGTGCTTGTTCAAGTTGCAAATAGCAGCTCGACTCACTTGATACTCTTTTGCAAGAGCGGATTGCTTCTCTCCCTGTTGAATCCTCGACAGAATCGCTCGACGGTCGATTTCACGGAGATACCGTGACGATTTCATAGGAGCGGGAGCAGGGATCGAAACGGTGGGTGCTAGAGATTTTGCCACAGCATGGGCAGCTGCTTTACGAGCTTGAAGATCAACCTCCTGCTTGCAACTCCTCTGGTACGATCCATTGCTGGCCTCACTGCTAGTGCTTGGAGTTGTTACTGGTGGTCGGTTCTGGTTATTAAACATAATCGCCGTAGGGGACGAATTTGGAGTCAATATGAAAGGTTCTTGCGGGTTACGTTGTTGCAGCATGGAGGAGAGACCAGGGAGTGGCGGGCTGTCTCGTTGAGGAGCGTAGAGTCGCCGTGGTGGGGGACCGGAGACCATGTGCCGTTTGGCTCCGTTCGGGCTGGAAATGGCGTAGCTGGTGCCTCCAGGACTCAGATTCTTGTACGTTGGTGAGTACATTATGGGTCTTGTATTGGGGCTTGTTGCAAATTTGCAATGTTGCACCTGTGCGCTACGAAGACCTTTGCAAAGTGAAGTGCAAAGACAACAGAGAAAACCTCAGCCGAAAAGTTGGCATTGCCACTCGCTCATCTCCGGCCGAGAGACACCCCAGAAAGGTCGAAGGTTAGGGTAAAAAACTCCCTCCGGAACGCATGCAGAAACGGGCCGGATCAAATGCCCACAATCTCATTACATGAGCTTCATGTCATACTAACTCCGGGTTAGACCTAGCAGTGAGAAGTCCGGCTTGTGAGCAGCATTGCAGTTCACGAATTGTGGGGATGGCCGCGAGTTAGCTGGCGATAAATGCACGCTTGTAAGCCGAAAGCCGTCCAGGGAGGGTGCAGACGACACTGGAATCTGGCCACGAACGACGACGCTATAGTTAGGTACGGTAAGAGCGTTCGTGGCGGTGGCGAAAAACCTCCGCCAAGGCAACATTTGCCATTCACTACAGCTGAAAGTTACGGTTGTATTCCCTAAGGACCGGGTGTCAAGGCTTTTGCTGCGTGAGATACATGTAAAATCTCGTTTCCCATCGCAAACGTGTCTTAGTGAGCGACTAAGTAGCCTCGTTAGCGTTAATTCACTCAAAAGTGACAGCAGCAGTTTGAGTTCACAAATTTGCTGCAAAGCCACGCGGCGACCCTGGCAAAGCCGATAGTGGGATGATGGATCGGCCCCAGACGTCAGTTAATCAAAGTGTTTGTAAGGTCGTCACTCCTGTCCATACCGATAGTGCTTTGGCGTCGGATAATATTCTTTCAAATGCAATAATGAGATTAGCACCCAGACGACGCTAAAAAGTTGCAAGATACTGCAACTTTTCCGAGCTGCTGCGCCACACGTTTTCCTTTGCTCTCTGCGCCATATCAGCGACGCTTGTCTGCGCGGCGCGTTCTCGAAGTCACGCTCGGATCTATCCATTTCTGGCGAAACGCATAAACACTGCTATTGCTGGAAGGATCTCACCAACTGCAACCTAGGTATGATAAAGCCAACAGTTCGCTCTGGCCAGAAATAGTGGACATCATCGCCTGCATGCTGACTCAAGGTTACTATCTACGGATTAATATAGCAGACCTGCTGGAGAGCCGCTGCATGAGACAACAATGATTCAGCGGCTCGAGAGGCGAAAATTTCCCTTTGACGACCGCCCGGTTTACGTTTTGCAATAACAATCGATCTCGCTCCTCTTATGTTGTACTTAAAATTTATGGTAAAACACAAGACAAAACTGAGTTATCACTTGATGTAGAGCGATGCCGTGTTAATCGGCCCATCCAACGATCATGCTGCTGTAAATTGTTGTGGTACGTCGAGTGTTTTATTCTGTCGCATTTGTGTTTATTGCTGGGTGCAGAAACATTTCACCGTTGAGTGAACGTCCCAGGCCAACAAGTGAATGCCGGTCAGCATGAGTTTGCAACGAAGGTGGCACTCCATTTAGCTTTGAACCATAGAGTTTGAGCTCACCCTGGCGTCGATTGAATTGCATGCAACTCGGTGATGGCCGTAGCTTCCTGTTAGACATCATTTTCCCACACGACGTTTTTGCTGAGACTCTGCAAGGTGGCTACGCTGTCGCAAAGCGTTATTGGCGCAAGAGGGCTATCCACTGTGCCAGCACTTGCCTATTGCTCATTCTGGTCAGTTTGAAGCGTGTGCGTCGCTCATTTCGGCACGTTGGTACCAGTGTTCATCACCTGCTTCATTCACTGCTGCCTGTTTACAAGGCCGTTGCGTTCGGAGATGAACGTTTTGCCACTGCTCGTTTAACTTCCGAATGTCAGACCTTTACTGACCTCAATCGAAGAGTGACTCGGCAACAGCCTTTGCAGCAGGACGAGCAACTTGCTCAGCAAGAGCTAAAATTACGAGATAAACTCCCATCACTGTGGATAGTCCTGCTAAAAGATGAAGGTAGCGAAACGACCCAAGGTTTCACACGTCAGCGGCTCCGTCGAGACGTTGCGTGGCCCCAAGTCCAGATTGAAGCGTTGCAAGAGCTAATTTGCCTTTCGTTCCCAAGAAACGCTGAGCTATTTCGTCCAGATCTCCTCCTATAGTTCGACATTTCCAGTCAACGAACAGAAACCATTAATGCAGTCTGGCCCCGAGATGAACTCAAAGCAATCAAAAATATACCAAAACCGAGCGTAACGGATTAGAAGGAGATTGATCTAACCTTCTGCACACTCGTTACGACGAAGTCGCACCAGCAGCAGCAGTAACAGCACTAGCTTCAGAGCTAATGGTGGTACAGATGGTGCTGGGCTTGGGAGCTCGCTGGGTGGCCAGCACGCGTTGAATCCCGTCTTCGTCGTCCTCACGCAGTACGAAGCTGAAATTCGCGTTAGCCTCCGACCCAATAGGATCATGACTTGCTTCCGTCCCCACGTTGTGGCCTTCTTTACCCTTCTTCACCTCTGGACGTACTAGGAGGAAGCTCTCGCTCTCGTTCGTAACGTAGTCAGGTACTCGCGCACGCAGTGTGGCGTCCAGCAGGCGATTGTTATCTCGAATGCGGACAGATACATACTGCCTCGTTACGCTAGCCACTTGGTGAGTAATTGTACTCACGTACTGCTGGAGCAATTCCTCCGCTGAGCCTGTGTCTCGCACCAGTTTCTCAACAATCAGCTTTAACCCTTGAGCAGTACGTGCCATCGTGCGAGTTTCGTCTTTGGTCTCCGACGCAAGCGCCTCCACGCTGACGACATTTTCGCGAAGGGCACCAACGTCACTATTCTGGTGCTGTACCTGCGTCTTGAGGGCATCCATATCTTCCAATATGGCAGAGAACTCGTCGGTCTGCTTTTTCCAAGATTCTTCCAGTCCGACTAAACGAGTCTGGAAGTCGTTCACTTGTTTCGTCACGGCAGCGATTGACGACGGTGAGGCTGACGCACTGGGTTCAAAATGTGAGCCGCCCAGCTCCCCCTCCACCTGCTGAAGCCATTCCTCCAACTCTCCCAAGCGAGCACGCACGCGCCCTTCCAACGCAATGCGCTGAGACCCTTCGAGTCGCAAACGTTCGTCGAAATGAGTGCTCAATCTTGTCAACGAAGCTTCGTGTTCTTCTGCAAGCGCATTCAGTACTGTCGAAAAGGGAAGTCCTGAAGTAGAGAGAGTATCGCAGTCTTGTTTCTTCTTGTCGTCGCTGGTGTCTGACGGTGTCGATGACTCTCCGGCAGGAGATGAGGATGAAGCAGCTTCTGCGATTAACCCCTCTGCATGTTTTGTTGCACTGGCAATACACGCAGCCTCCACGTCAGCAACGGCCGCTTGGACCTTCGTATCAATCTCCTCATGCAGCGTCTGCACCAGAGTCTTCAATTGGCTACTTTTGCCATGTTTTCCCACGGGAACACCAAGGACTTTCGAAATCTGAGCCAGTTGGGACTGGAACGCACTTTGCCGTCCCTCCAGCGTCGACACGCGATCACCGAGAGCATTCCCCGTCTCCTCGGAAGCAGCTGGGCCCCCCTCCTTTTGCGCTGCAAGAAGGGTCTGAACCTGTTTCTCCAATTCAGCTACACGACGCTCACAGTTACACCCTCCTCCTGTTCCAGAGCTTGTTAAAGAGGAACCAGATACTCCTGTCTGGATCTGGCCCTGCATCTGCACCGCGATAAATTCTTGTAACGCTCGAGCAAGTTCTTTGCTCTTCACCTCCATCGGATCGTCAGTATTCTGTCCAAGCGCTGCCATTGGAGTTAAAGAGACTGCATTTGCCATTGTCGCAGCGGCGTCCCCCGTCAGTGAGGGAGCTTGAAGATAGCTTAGATAAGAAGGAAGAGCTTCTTCTTCCCTCTCTTCCTCTTCTCGCTCCGGTCTGTTCCACAGCATCCTGGCAGTAGCTTCTCCACTTGAATATGACCCGATAACGCCATGGTTTAAAGCCTTCACAGCTCCCTGGAGGCCCGGAGGACCTGCATTTCCCTCGCCAGACGATAGAGAAGACGATGGTGCCCCACTGTAAGACGTTGCTGCTGCAGAAGACGAATTAAACGCCGATGAACCTGTGGAGGACCCGTCAAATGCCCATAAAGCGTCTGTAGACACGGAATGAGGCGGCAAATCGCGTCGACGCTGCTCCAGACGACTGGTAGCACTGCTACGACGTGTTGGCTGAGCGTTGGGGCCGTTGGAAACGCGTCTGGGGCGTCTAGGGAAGAGCTGATCCGCGTCTGAAGCAGGCGACGACGACCACATACTCGGAGGGAATGAAGACTGAGCGCTATTCGCACATTTCATCCAATCACAGAATTTTATCTAACACATTTTAAATAAAAAGGAAGGTATACTGTTTGATGTATACTGACCTAATTGTATACATTATACATCCGGAAGACGATATGTATAGCTCTTTAGCGCGCAAAAAGCAATGGACACCTCGGGTGCATCTCCGCCTGGTTCGCCGCCTTCTAGCTCGACACCTACAAGTCGATCAGACGCCGCTCCTACTGCATCATCTGTGCCTCTCTCTGGAGCGTCTAATGCTACCCCTACGCTCGCTAACGGCCTTGAAGACAGCGAGAACGAGAGCGACAACGATGACAGTCGAGGCCGTAAGCGTCGCCGCCTCCGTCGTGGTGACGCTCCGCCTTCAGCAGTTGATGACGCGCCTTCATCACCAACTCTCAGTCAGATCGCTAATGGTGAAGATGACGACGTGGACGGCTTTGTAGTGGGGGATATGGAGCAAGAAGAGGCTCAGGGCGATGACGACTATGGAGAACAGGCAGAAGAGCTGGACGAAGAGATCGTCGATGAGCTGGACATTCAGGAGAGGGAGAGACATTATTTTTCTGAGGAGGAACTGGACGACGATGTGGATGGAGAGGATCTGGGGGAAAATGCAGCAATGTAAGGTTGATACTTTGTCTTGTAGGGTATAAACCCTAATGTCATTTTTGTGTGTGATGCAGGGATTACCGCCGTATGGAGACGTTGGATCGATATGATACGACGATGCTGGATACCAGACAGTATGAGGATATGGACCAGGATACCAGAAGAGCAGTCGAAGACGAACTGAATCGACGTGATGCTCGTGAAGGTCGCATTGCTCAGGTCTTAGAAGAAGACCAAGAGATGGAGCACGATGATGCTCATAGAAGGAGGTTCAGACGACGACAGGAAGGAGAAGAAGGTTACGATATGATGGGAGGAACTGTGGATGACGACGAGGAGCTTATTAACTTGGAGAACTTCGACGTGCCTCTTCGAGAGTGGATTGCGACTGACAGGCCAAGAGAAGAGATCAAGCGAAGGTTCCGGAACTTCCTCAATACCTTCTCGGATGGCAAGGGCAGACTCGTGTACCATGAGAAGATCGTGCAGTTGGCACAGCGCAATGAGCAGTCACTGGAGATTGAGATTGGAGATGTTATCCACAGTATGTCGATGGTGGCTGCATGGCTGGTGGAAGCTCCAAAGGATATGTTCACTATTCTAGACGAAGTTGCACAGGACGTCGTGCTGTCGCTGTTCCCATACTATTCTACGATTCACCAGCAGATCTACGTGCGAATCCTGGATTTACCGGGTACTGAGCGGCTTCGTGACTTGCGTACAGCACACTTGAACTTCTTGATCAAGGTTTCCGGTGTGGTGACAAGACGTACATCGGTATTCCCACAGCTGCAGCTAATTAAAGTGAATTGTCCAGGTTGTGGCGCTGTTCTAGGACCGTTCACACAACAAGGGCAGCAGGAAATCAAGCTTAATGCGTGTCCGGAATGCCAGTTCCGCGGCCACTTCCCCGTGAATAGTGAGCAGACAGTGTACCGCAACTTTCAGAAGATCACGCTGCAGGAATCACCCGGTAGTGTACCACCTGGTCGTGTACCCCGCTCCAAGGACGTTGTTCTGGTCGGAGATCTCATCGACAAGGCCCGACCCGGTGACGAAATCGCGGTCACTGGGATCTACACGAACACGCCGGACCCTACGCTGAACCTGCGCGATGGATTCCCTGTATTTCGCACTGTAATTGAAGCTAACCACGTCGAGCGTCGTGCAGATGTTCTGGGCAGTCAATTGCTCACTGCTGAAGACAAGAAGCAGATCTTACGTCTTGCCAAGCAACCGGATATCGCTCAGCGGATTATTAACAGCATCGCTCCGTCCATCTACGGCCATCAGCAAGTCAAAACTGCGTTAGCTCTAGCACTTTTTGGTGGGAAGCCGAAGTTTATCAAGAATTCGCGAGTACGTGGTGATCTCAACGTGCTTATGGTGGGTGACCCAGGTACGGCCAAGTCTCAGTTCCTGAAATTCGCGAAGCAGACAGCACCTCGTGCAGTTTATTCAACGGGTAAAGGCGCTTCTGCAGTGGGTCTTACGGCTGGTGTGTCTCGTGATCCCTTCACCAAGGAGTGGGTGTTACAAGGTGGTGCGCTGGTGTTGGCAGATAAAGGTGTTTGTCTCATTGACGAGTTCGACAAAATGAACGAGCAGGACCGAACGAGTATTCACGAAGCTATGGAGCAGCAAAGTATCTCCGTGTCAAAGGCTGGTATTGTGACGTCTCTGCAGGCTCGGTGCTCGGTGATCGCAGCTGCTAACCCTATCGGTGGTCGGTATAACGCTGCTCGGACTTTCGCCGAGAACGTGGAGCTCACAGACCCGATTCTACAGCGTTTCGACCTGCTGTGCGTCTTGCAGGACAAGGTGGATCCAGTGGACGACGAACGACTGGCAGATTTTGTCGTTTCCAGTCATATGCGCAGTAACTCGAGGAAGAAAACCCCCGAGGAAGAAGAGGAAGGGGCGGACGAAGAGGACGAACTGACTGCTATGACGCAGTCCATGCAGGTTGGAGACAATGAAGCCAGCATGACTCTGGACCAAGAACTGCTTCGTAAGTACATTTTGTACGCACGTACGTACGTGAACCCCGTGCTTGCAAGTGGCCTGGACACTGGCAAGGTCGAAGCTTTCTACGCGCAGCTCCGTCGAGCTTCACAGCATACTGGTGCTGTCCCAGTAGCAGTTCGGCACCTTGAGTCTCTCTTCCGTATGGCTGAAGCTCACGCCAGGATGCACTTACGAGATACCGTAGGGGATGAAGACCTGGCTCTGGCTATTCGAGTCCTGACCGAGAGCTTGTGCGATGCTCAGAAGTTCACGTTCAAGCGCCAGTGGCGACGTCTGTTCCGGCCGTATCTGACCTACCGCCAGGACAACAACGTGCTGCTGCTTCATGTGCTGCACGAGCTGTTCAAGTCTGCGCACGCCTATCAGCAACTGCGCATGCAAGCGAACGCTCAAGCAGGTCATCGTACCCACAGGGAGACTACGCTCACGGTTTTACGCGACGATCTACTTTCAAAGGCGAAATCCGTCGGGATCTACGACCTCAGTGAGTTCTACGAGTCCACAGCGTTCACTAAAGCGGGCTTCCGTATTGATGAGGCCACCAACTCCATCATCAAGGACATATAAACACATGTAGACGCGTGTTAAGGTAAGCCTTGGAGCCTAGAGCGCCTTACCGTTGTATACAAGTTGGTTGATCTTCTCTGGTAGCAATTTCGCCATCTCTTCACAGATGGTAAGCTCAGTCTGGAAGCTGCGACGTAGCTCCAGGCCTTGAGCTGCTAGGTACTTGTTCTCGTACTTCCGGGCCAGTTCAGTCACTGCTTCATGATACGCGAGACTCTGACGCCAATACCCGACGGTCTTGGCGGTGTCGGACGGGAACGAGATCTTCCCACACGCGTGAGCGAGGCCAAAGTAGCCCAGTAACATCGTTCTGAACTCTTTCGGAGACAAAGCTTCGCCAGGAGGCAGCTGGACTCCCTTCCCACCACGCAATACACTCACTCTCACGGGGTCTTCGCTCGAGTTCTCAGGATTAGAGGAAGGGTAGTAGAGCAGGAGGAACTGCTGATAGCACTGAACAGCCTTGATCTCGTACGCCATGGCCTTCTCCCCTGCTTCCTTGCTCTGTTTCAACTCGAACACGTCAGCGTTGATCTCTCCACACTCGAAGTAAAGCTCTTGCAGCAGGTCAGTGAACGCACGTTCGTTTAGCGTATCGCCAAGCATTGGAGAGAGCAGCGCGAGTCTTCGTCTCTGCATAGCCACACGTCGACCACGAGCTTCTTCAAACGGAAGGAGTCGACGATAAAGCGCACTTTCACGTTGCAGAAGACGTACGTGCTGGGTAACAAAGCCATCCAGGACGAAGACGTCCCTAGCACGAGTACAAGCACGAAGACCCATCTTGAAGACATCTCGAGCTTGATCGAACGTTTCCACACTGTTTGCCGAGACGTATTCCATCCCAAAGCCTTCAGAGTCATCTGTTAGCCCCGCTAGAGTCGCCTCCATGCTAGTAGGTCGAGGCAGCACAGTGCCAATCTCTTGGACGTCGAACCCTTCGCTTTTCATTCCTGCAAGACGCAGCGTAGTCACGTGCAGACGACTCCAGGTCGAGTAGATCTCCGCTTCCAGTAGCTTCCGGTCTTCATCTTCGTCCGTTCCATGATGAAGCAGCATATACTCGCTGGCTTTTAGACATGTGGCTGCATCTCTTGGATTGTCTGTATCAAGATAAAACTCCACCAGTTTCAATGCATTCCGAACCCACTCGTGAGCGGCAGTAAAGGTCGAGTCCTCCCCTCGTTCAGCATTGACACACTGCAACAGCTGCAGCTCCAACGTTGATAGACAAAACCTGGCCGACTCGTCCGCCATGCCCAAGCTCCCGTACACTTGAGCCAAGTAGAAATGCGTGTGGGTCTGTGCAGCCGCAAGAGCTTCGTCCTGCTTCTTGTGCTTGTCACAAAGCTTCTGACCCGCTGTAAGGTAGCAAAGAGCTCTCAGTAGCCTCGATCGGTTCGTCCAGAGCACCCCCAGCTGGTTCAGCAGCTCCACAACGTACGTCAGGAACTCCTCGTGCTCGTTCTTGACTTGCACTTGCGGCATCTTCTTTAAAATCTCCCGTACAGCCTCGATTGCTCCTACTTGGCCTTCCGATCCATCATCAGACGTGATATCCGTCGTGAACTTGACTAATTCCGGGAAGAAGAAGTTGCCAGCCTCCTCTAGAGCTGGCTGGGCGTCTACGAAGGTACAAAAAGGGTCATTAAATCATCTCCAAAGATCAATTTTAAGCCGATAAAGACGGAAAATTATCATACTGTGGGGCTCTTCCACGGCCAGATAGGTGGTGCCTAGTTTGATGGCTGTAACAGCGATTTCCTGCAGGAAATTAGCACATATTGGGCTAGTTTTAGTATCATATACCATCAATTTGACACAACGAGGCTTTAACATACAGCGGGAGCCAGTTCCGTTGTCCTGAGCTTCTGGAGGATCTCAATTACGCGGTATTGAGCTGCATAAGGTGTCGATTCTGGGCATTCTTCCTAAAGTAGTGAAATTTATACAGGACAAAAAGCATTAAATGTGCATTTTTGAGACTAATACGGAGAGGACGGAAGCTTTAAGGGTATCGATTAGAAGAGGAGATCTATGCGCTATTAACGCACCGCTGAGATGGCCTCAAGACGCCGTAGAATCGCAGGGAAGTCCTCGGGAAGATCACTCATGCTTGCAGGGATTGGCGGCGGTTGAACTACAGGCTATGAAAATATTTACAGCTTCCATGACAACACTTGTAAGAAGAATCGTTTGTGTAAATTGCATATTTAGATGAAAGAAATGCAAATATTACTTCAACGTAACCGGTAACTCGTTCTACGGCGTGTGCATCCACGACGGTAGGCTACTGTCTCCGTGCGTTGCAGGTGACGCAGCCACAGGTGGAGGTAAAGCAACCGGTACTTCCACTTGAGCAACCGGTTGAACAATCGCTTGGAATTGCACCTTCTCCTTTGGTAGTGGCGTAGATGTGAGCGGTAGTGCAGTTAAAACCGGCACTCGGGTAGTAGCGGCCGTTTCCTTGTTATGATGTGGAGCACTGTTATTCCCGAAGGCGAAGATGGCCAGTACTTGCAGACCAGCCATCACAATAAGCGCTATCCCCTCGATTATCAGGATGAGGTTGTCGCTACAGTCGCATTGATGGTCCCTGGTCTTCCCCAGTAAAGCTGTCATAATGCCACTCACAGCGAAGATACAGGAGCGACCGAGACGGTAGCGCATGAACCCGAAGAAGAAGAAGAAAAGCTCCCACTTGGACTCTCCGAACGCCAGAATCAAGCCGAAACACACGCCTAAAAAGCAGAGACAACCGAATTCCGCTTGAGTGTCGACCGCAGTCACCGACAGCTTTATGGTGTTGAACCCCATACACGAGACGACGAAGAGCATGAAGCCTACTATGGCGCTTACGAGACGTAGAAGCCCCTTGGGTGAGAGCAACATGGCGATGGAATTCCAAATACCTAAATGAAGAAGTAGATGCTAAAGTTACACTTGAAAGTCGTTTCCTCTCCGCCTGAAACACACCATAAAACAGATTCCAGTAGCTAAACGGAGAGGCGGAGACTGCCATTGTTCTGTAGGCTGTGGAAGTACCGGAATCGAACGGATTCCTGATTCATTAGGTCATTCGAAAGCCAGTGGCGGCTTTTTCGACCAGCAGAACGGGCCTTTCCTACTCCGACAGTCTCTGACGTCTTCATCTTTTCATCTTTAGCTCTTTCACTTTCAAATTAGCAGCAGGTCGACAACATCTAAGCCATGAAGTTCTCTCAAGTCCTGGCACTATCGGTCTTGTCACCGGTATCAGCAGTACAGACCCAGTTAAACGGCTGGTACCCTTGTTCAGACTACACTTTTTCAGATCAAGGCATCTCAGAAGACCTAATTAAGGCTGAATGTGGCATCTACAATGCCCCACTATGTTATCCAGGCATCTGTGATTCTACCTCGGAAACTACCGTCGACATCTTTGTCAAACGGATTTTGGCATCCAACAACTCGGATACTGCGACAAATGTGTGGGTTCTACAAGGAGGACCTGGATATTCGTCTACTGCGATGGAATCGTTGATGGTTGATCTCTACGACCAACTTGACGGGACTGTGAACGTGTACACAATGGACCATCGCGGTACCGGACGTAGTACCTTTCTGGACTGTGTAGCAGCCCAGGCAATCACGACCGGTTCTCCTCATGGACGTCGTATCGATCCAGCAGAAGTCCCTTTTTGTGCGGAAGATTTACAGTTCAAATACGGAGACCTTGCATCTTTTTCAGTCACAAGTGCAGCGATGGATCTCTCGGTAATGATCTCGGACTACTCCAACGGAGCCAATACTACTGTGTATGGGGTGAGTTACGGTACAGCGTGGGTAGAACGGTTGATCCATTTGAACCCTTCAACAGTGACTGGGTATGTCTTGGATAGTGTTGCAGTTAGTTCTGGAGCTCCAAGGGACAAGTTTGAGTACTTTTCCACTTGGAATATTGATTTTGGTGAGGTAGGAGATGCCTTCCTTGCTCTTTGTGAAGAGGATGCCGAGTGTAAAGCTCGGTTTGAACCGAAAGGACTGGCGAAAACTCTGGGAGATCTACTCGAGACGTTCGACAAGGAGCCAAATTCTACTTGTGCTATGCTGATGAACAGCGTGACGACCGATTTGATCGATGAATCACCGGCTATGATTCTACGTAGTGCGTTGGGTGCACTACTGCAGCGTTTAACTCTTCGAAAGCTGATTGCTCCTCTAGTGTATCGTTTGAACCGGTGTTCACGCGAAGACGTGGAAGTTCTGACCTACTTCGGAGCATTCTACAACGACGACGCGGCATACACAAGCCAAGATGACGCGTTCTACTCGCCACTACTGTACTACCTTATCATCTTCTCTGAGATGTGGGAGACTCCGACACCTTCGTCCATTGAAATGAGGAAACGATTCACCGATGCCAAGATGTCGGACCCTGAAGTTTACATGGATACACCGCTCTACTGTGCGTTCTCCAAGGAGAATTCGACCGTGTGTAACCAACTCAACGTAAGCGACTACAAGGCCAATGGGATCATCTACCAGCAGGACAAATACTGGAATAAAAGCGCCGTTATCCCGGAACAGGCCAGTGTTCTCCTACTGAACGGTAAACTGGACCCTGTGACACTGAACAAGTATGCTGAAGCCCTACTGGAAGCCCTGGACGGTGACAATAAGGAGCTGGTGAGTTTCGAGTATTCAGTACACGACACAATTTCATCCACACCTCTCGAAGAAAATGGGGACAGAAGCCACACGTGTGGACTCAATCTACTGGTGTCGTACGTGAAGAATAATGGCGATTTACAGCTCCTGGACAAGTCCTGCGTTGACGAACAGCCGGAATTCAACTATTCAGCTCCGACGAAGTACGTAAACTCACTTTTAGGCACTGACGACGCGTACGAAGGCCTCTTCAACTCCAGTTTAAGCGCAGAAAACAGTTGGCAGTAGAAAGACATTAACACGTTTACTTACCATGCCTCTCCTCCTCTACTTGTATCGTCCGTCGTCGTCATCATCTTCATCGTCACTTTCCTCACCGTCATTATCTTCATCATCACTGTCCTCCTCGTCCTCTAAGAGTTCTTGTCCACGTTCCAGTGCTTCTGTTGCATCCTCCAACGCCTCTTCAATCTCCACAATGACCTCCTTCACCAAAGGTTCCGTATCGTTCGGAAACACAGCGCGCATGTCGCCTCTGTGGTCCACCAAGAACTTGTCGAAATTCCACGTAGGAGCCACCGACGTGCTGTATTTGTCCGCAATCCTCTTAAAGAACGGGTGAGCGTCAGTCCCCGTCACTGGCGTCTTGTTGGCAATAGCGAACGTCACTCCAAAGTCCGCGTATCGTTTCAAAACGTCGTCGGAATCACCCGGTTCTTGGCGTGCGAAGTCGTTTGACGGTACTGCGACCACTATAAGACCCTTTTCACTGTACTTCTCATGCAGCGTCTGAAGCTGCTTCAATTGTCCAGCGTGAGTGCATTTCGACGCCGTATTCACCACTAAAGCCACCTTAAAATGGAAGTCTTTGGGCTCTATGTGGCCATTTGGAGGCTGAATTGTATCGAAACGGAGCGTACTTGAAAACCCACGAGGAACCGATGAGAAGCTACGTGCGTGCAGCGTATTTTGAGGGGTTGATGGCCTCTGTAGACGAACAGGAAGCAGCACAGGACGCTGTAGACGAAGCACCCGACCGACCAGCATTGATAACCACAGGTTAATATGTCATGAATACACCAAGTTCACATCATGTTGGGGTGGTAGTCAATCAGTGACAACTGATGTACGTTCGTGCACATTTTGTGTACATGAAAGATGAGGATGCTGATTGGAAGGCCAAATGAAATTTTGTAAGAAACAATTCCTGTACAATTGTATTGGTTGTTCATTCTCGTTTTACTGCTCAAAATGCAACATATCATTCAAGCGATGCTCGGCATTGAAGAAAAAGAGATCTCTACAAGATTACTCGACGAAATCCAGAAACTTCAGGAGAAATTAGCACATCTACAACGTGAAAAGAGCTCACAGTGGAAGGACCTAGCAATGATAAACAAACAGCAACGAGAACGTGCAGAACGCGACAACAAGTTGTTGAAGAGGATGATTACAGCCCAGCACTTACTGGCAACGTCAATACTGAACGGAAGGAGAATTCACAGTAAGAAACATATCAAGAATCGACAGCATGACTTTATTGCACTAAATAGAAGAAATTAGTGCTTAGTTGGCAATAATTTCATTCAACACGTACTTCTCGTGTGCTTATCCATCCCGTTACCATCGCTTGCAGTAGTTATCACTCTGGAATGTTCACCGTTATCGGAAGGGTGGGCTACCGGTAGTTAATTGGATATTCTGGATCCGTTTGACTCGGAAGGTATTCACAATGAACGCCAGTCAAGCCAATTTATTCGTCCCAGCAATTACCGATACTTATTGAATCCGTTGCGGTTTGTGCTCGGAACTTTTCTTCTTGAAGCTGTAATTTTCGGGCTCGGACAAACGGTTCCTGGGTAGTTTCCTGATTGGCTTGCATCAGGAGCTATCCTTTCTGTAGGGTGCTTAGCGATTTTATCCCGCGTTCTATTCTGTAGCTGGTGGTTCTTATCCCAATACAGCGAAACATTTTGCAGTGCGGATGACCGAGAATTGGAGGATTTAATGGTAGCTTTCTGGTGATGGCACTTTTAACACAACCTTCTTCTCGCCGACAGCAAATTTCGGGAAATCTGTAACGACTTCCAACAATTCAAAACTGATTCCAATGCTTCTTGAAGCTTTTTGCCTTCCAGTTTCATCTGTAGACTGAGTGCGACTGTGAGCCAATCCATTCGAATTAGTTCCCGAGGAATTGTCAACTCTGGCACCATCGAAGCTATTCGGTGGTTATTTCTTGTGTGCGGCAACCGGTCTGGAAAAACGTGTCACGAATCGTTAGTGGGCCAGTTCAATTTCGGAAGACTTCGACTATATATGAAGCTCGTATGCGATTCTTGAAGACTTTCACAGTGCACACGGCATTAATGACGGTTTATCCGCAGAGATTTATATGATTTTATCGCGCTATCTTATCGAGGAATTATGACCATTGTCGTCGCACCATGAACACTTTACCGCACGCATAATTTGGGAGGATTTTATCTCGGAACTTATTGCGTTTTCAGTGGATTCTTTAAACGTGTTGTTCGTCTCTGTCGACGCTTTCATTACGTTGAATATATTCTACTCACTCGTGAAATCTCGAGAGTGTTGCAAATCCATTCGACAATTGGTCAAAGAGCGTCGAAATTTGCAACAATTGGTGTCTACTGGGCTAATAGCGATGCTGCTTGGGTTTACTGACAACTGTTTGATTACTGTACCCTTGTGGACAAGCCCGTCTCACGTTGTTTCTAAAAAAATTTACAAGGACTCGCTACAGCTAGAGCGTTTGGAGTTTTTAGAGGCCATCATCCACAGTTAATTTACCTCTCAAGCCTCGATTGCAGCACATTTCAGTCGTTCCAGCTCCAATAAATCTGCATCCCAAAACAATCACAAATTAGCATGATTTCATCACTTACCAAACACGGCAGCTGTAAATCCGATGAACTTCAGTGGCGCTTGATCTTGTGGTGTTTGGGTTATCACAGGTGGCGTCACTCCTTGTCCCCGCTGTACAAACTTCTAAGTCATTTCGAAGACTCCGTTTTCTGCAGCCCAGGCCTATAATTTGAATGCTTCAGTATCAGATAGCTCATGTAAGTACGTACATGTCCTGTAACAATGTCAAAACAGTCATTAATCTATCTCTTGCAGATTTTTACCTTCCGCTTCGACTGGCTGAACGAAGAATCCAAATATCTCAATAGGTTTATTTTTTCCACCGACATATAAGAACAGATATTTCACGCGACTTTTATCTACACACAGCGAGTGGCTGCATGGACGGACAGTTTGCGGTACTTAAGCACCTTGAGGGCGATCCGGGCATTCGTTTGGTTCGATTCCGTCGCCACTTCGCCAATCAACTGGTCGATTTTCTCCTGGGTGCGTTGCTGGAACTCTTTATCTTGGAACGTCGTGCTGAATCCGGACCAGACGAACCGTTCGGCCTTGGGCATTCGCCGTGCAGGTTCACTGAGCGATCGGGAGCGGAAAATCCCACATTGTGCGCTTTCACTCGACATTTGAGTATTTCGTGGCTACTTGAAGAATGACTCGACGCGTGGAATGAAAAGCAATTATGGAAAATCTTTTAGTCGTCAAGTAGGAATCGCACGTGCCGCTTGGTTCCCGAGCGTTTCAGTGTGCTCGCTACTTCCGTTCAGTGTCCACAGCTACCACAGCGTTTCAGTGTGTTCGTGACTTCCGTTCTGTGTCCACAGCTACTGCTGTATTTCCTACACCGCTACAAGTACACGAACACTCAGTTCTGTTCCCACAATGGCGCCGTAGAGAGCTCAATTTTAAAAGCTCCGGTATCATTTGAGTCTACGACCAGATGAGGGTCTGAATGTGTGGAGCCGTTCATGGAAAAAAAGGCTTTGGATGAGTCGAGGGATAAACGGTATTACGTGACGTTTTAGAGGATTGCTGGCCATTAGCAGGGACACCTCAACGAACAAATTGTATAGTGCCATCTAAGGTGAGTTAGTATGGTAGTCAAAAGGTGAGGCAGTTCTAACTCGGAAGAACATGTACGTTAGATCTTATCCAAACCCAATTTTACGGTTTTATCGTTCGGAACAGTCTTCACGGTGGTTATTGTGAAGATATGGGAGTCAAAAGATGAAGATGTTCGGGGCAGAAATATCCAAAACAAAAAACTACAGTCTTTTGAACAGTTTTGGGATGGAGTATACTCATTGCTGTACGTTAATGAAACTTTATATTTCTCGGTGGTTAGTTTACGATATTGATCGCTGGTCTATTTATTCGTTTCTGTCCCGTAACAAGGTGGCCGTTTGAAGTCCCGAGCTGAGTCCAGTATCGTTACCAGTATTGTGCATGACAAACAAGTTCAGCCCAGTAACTAATACGCTCCATCGATGAGTTGTGTTCAGCTCACACTGGTCGGCTTTACCATAAATTTGAATCACACCATTATTGAGAAATAGAGCCCGACACGAAATCAGAACGTCAACGCTATCACATGTATTCCCCGTTAGGCTACCGCTCAACACGTATCTCGAACTACAACAACAACCACTTGTCAAGCTTGCAGTTACAAGTTGCGGTACTTGAGCACCTTCTTGGCGATCAGTGCGTTGATAGCGGTTTGATCTGTTGCCGCCTCTAGGAGCAACCGCTGGCGTTTGTCCAGCGTTTGGCGCTGGAAAGTTTCACGCTGGAAAATGACAGTCCTACCTAACCGAATGAAGGGTTCAGGCTTGAATTTGAGTCGGTAGAGTTCGTCTTTCGAACTACTGTTCGAGTTCAAGTCGCAGGCTGGAGCTGTCATTGAGTGGGGACTGGAGCTCTGCGCTGTCGGACGAACGTCGAAGAATGAGTCGGTCGTCGGGCCTGCGGGAAAAAAATGTTGGATCTAGAGACCAGGGAGACACGAAGATGCGTTCGTTTCATAGACGAACGCATCTTCGGTCCAGGAGCTCAACCCACGTGGGAACTTTTGGTTAATTCGGAAAGATTTCAAATGAGTGAATATGAGACTCTGCAAGATCCAGCTCACTTTTAAAACATTGATGGTGCGGTATTATAGGATGATTAGGCTGGATCGGACCATCGGAAATGGTTGCATAGTTTCACGACCACGACGAACTAATTGTGTACCACCGACTTGACGTTCGCCGTATTAAGAACAACCAAGTAGTTGTCGATCGGTTTTTCCCAAAGCGTTTTTTCCCTTAAGTTGCCCAATGATTAGCGCAACTGAAAGTGTTCAACTTCAACTTACCGGTATGCAGACCAAAACCGGTTTTCATTGCAGCTAATCCGACCTTCATTCCGAGAAGCGCCGTCTGATTCCACAATGGCCTTCGACCCGCGCTGCGTCTCCTTCCAAGGGCTTCTACACGCCGACCGCCGCACTGCTGAATACGTAGGATGCGCCAACAATGACACAGATGCCGCGTGCTTCCGTTCTACTCGCGCTGTGGGCTCTAGCGCGCGTTCTGGGGGCCTGCGGGTGTTTTACTTCGAGACTCAGATTTTGGCCACAACAAGCGACCCGACGCCTGAATTAGCTGCTAATTCGTTACCTGCCAGACTTAATATGTTTAATTCTTCGCTCACTATTCGACGTCACGCAGCACAAGACCGAGACGCAGCTGCTACTGCTCGGGACTGGAGACAAAGAGCAGAGCAACATGCCATGGACCTCGAGGATATGCAGATCCCTCCTCTTCATCGAGGATCAAGTGCTGGAGGTATCCCTTTAAGTTTCAATTTCTCAATGAATTCCGGAACAATGCAGCAGATTCGGTCGAGAATTGACCGGCACCGACTGAGACGCAGCCAAGAGAGAAAGCGGTTCAACCACAAAATCGCAGTGGGATTTCTGCTGGATGAACCCGATGTTGAAGTTGCAGCTTCAGGGCACATTGTAAAAGGTTTTAGAGGTTCATCGACTCCTAGTGGATTTCTAGAGGCTCGTCGAACGGTTAAACAGTTGATGCAAAGAGTTCTAGAGGATGTAAACTCGGAGTCTTCAGAAGGGGAAGAAGAGAACAAGAGCAGGAGAAATCGGCCCGCTATTTTGCATCGAGATCTGGGAGAAGCTGCCAATTCACTGGCTTACGTTGGTAAAACAGGTCGCGTGGTCTCCCATGGGCGAGATTTCTTGCAGTGTGAAAAATATGGAGCTGGAGATGTCGTTGGTTGTGGAGTTTTGTTGGACACCAACACGTTCTTTTTTACGTTAAATGGCAAGTTGATGGGCATGCTGGCGGCTAGAGATGTGTACGATCTGGACGATTTTGGAGATGTAGAAGACTCGGAAGAGGAGCAAAGTGGCGAAGAGTCGGCAGAAAGTGATGAAGAAACTGAAAGTAACGGTGTTAAAACAGATCAGCGAACTGGATTGCCAATGGACAGGACCGAGGACGTTGAAATGGAAGATATTGATGCTCGGAGCGAAGAGGAAAAGGTTTTGTTCCCTTCTGTGAGCCTTCATGGAGCTGGTGAGTGTGTCCAGGCAAAGTTCGCAGCAGACGAGTTTGAATTTGACCTATCAGGATTCGAAAAGCAGCTACAGAAGGAACGTCAGCGTGCGTTATTGGTTGACCGAGAAAGACGGAGTGAAAATGGTCCGCCGAGTGTCGTGGAGCAATCGGACGCCAAGGACGAGGTTGCCATGAACGAGTTGGTGCAGGACTTCTTTCTCCATTACGGATACGAGAGTTCCTACAAAGCCTTCGAGTCAGCTCTTGCTCCATCAAAGCGGCAACGGCTGTCATCAGGTGATACGGAAATGGACTGTGATGATGAGGCTGAGGATAGTAAAGCAGCTCTACATGTAGATGCAAGCAGTGCTGAAGACTTGGAGAGTGAATGCAAGAGCAAGGGTGCAAGTCATGGAGATTCTGAATCCAGGTTGTACCCGCCGAAGAAGCAGCACATGCATGAATCTCTCAGCCTTCGCAGTGAAGTTCGTGATCATATCCGTTATTTCCGGACAGCCCAGGCGCTAGTTGTACTCGAGCAGCATGTGCCTGAACTGCTAAGGAATTGGTCCGGTTATCGTTCTCGGCGTCTTCGAAAGTTAGTGCTATACTGTCGGATTCTCTGTGTCATTGACGTTCTGACTAGTGAGAGCGAGACGAAGGTAGCTGAGCCTTCATCATTAGCGACAAATGGTAGATCAACAGCACCAATCCCGTCAGACCCTAGTGAGGTGCAAAGTGATGGTTGGAACCCGGAGTTGGCGATTGAATTTGCACGGCAGGTATTTGGAACTACCACGGAAGTCTCATCAAATGAGAAGCGGAAAAGAAAATCGAGAAATGACACACAGAAGCAACCCGAAAGCACAGATGATGTTGCGCTAGCCATGAGCTTGCTTCTATACGACCAGCGTGAGAGCATTCCAGAAACCAGTCATGCACTAAAGTTCCTAACACCTGACTTTCGTGAATCAGTTGCCGACCAGTTGAATAGTTTACTGTTGATGACGGAACGACCTGCAAAATCCGGGCTTCGGGTATCTGCCCTTGAAGCGTTCGTAAATTCTGTGGAAGGTTTGCAGAAGGAGTGCTTGATCCATGGCTGTCGTGTATTTCCAGAAAGTATTGAGACTACGAGTAATGGAAAATGCAAGACTGCGTCGCGTCGACGTCGAGGATCGGTATCTTCGAGCTCGGACGATTCATCATCACAAAGCGAGCAGGAGGATCACTTAGAAGACGATGATGAAGATGAATGAAAAAAATTGGCTCCGACTCGAGGTTTTTCTAGGAATCGTCTCTCGTTAAACTCGACGAGATTGACATCCCTGAGCCAGTAAACGCCGTCAACATCTTGGATATACGATTTGGCTTACCGACGGATAAAAGAAGAACTTTATCAGTCACTATGTTACCCGCATCAAAGTTGGCGTAAGCCAAACAGACTCGGTTTTGGCATTTCTTCGTTAACTCAGAATCCACGCCTGGAAGATGATGTTTTTAATTTACGATTGTGGATAGTGCTTTCGGCGATACTGAGTCAGTTTCCGTGACAGTGGCGAAGACAGAAACCAGAAGTTTGACTTCAAAGCTGGAGTTCATCGGTGCAGATCACGAGGACGACTTGCCTGGACTGATTGAAGTGAAGGAAAAAGGTTGACAGATTCTCAGTTCGCCACCTGCATTATTCATACCCTTTTCATTTGGGCTGCTCCGGTTAATTGCTGATGGGAAATCGATCAAAAGTCATCCTTTGATCACTTCATGCAGGTAAAATTTATAAAGACGTACATGTACTGAATCAAACCTAGGTTCTCCATGCAATTTTTGGTCTAGACATGTAGCGAATTTCTATTCAGATACAGCTGATGCACGACTAGCAGAACAAGAACGTCGGTTTCGCAGCCTTCGCCTGGCACATCCGCTCTGCTCGCTTGTTGCCCACGATCCGCTGCATCCTCAATAGATCCAGACGCGTGAATAGTGCAATGGAAGACTTCCCATCCGTTTTGTCAGCAAATCCGTCATCGCTGATAGTTGGTGCGTCGTTACTCGGCAACATGTTCATCATCTCGGCGTAAAAGTCGCCCATAACTGGAAGTCCGTACCAGATGAGCTGGTGCACCCCACGGATCTGGTACTGGTGGTAGAAGTGGAAACGTTCCGTGTACAGCATAACGTGGCAATGACCATGGAAGAACGACGTTCTAGCACGAGAAACCTGTTTACTGGTCGTGTATTCGCAGCACTGGACACTGCGAATGAGCTTCTTGTTCATTGTGTCATTGAACAGGTTCCGTACTCGTACGTAGTCGAAATAGGACGGGATAAAGATCAGCACGTGCTTCCTTGGATGATCCAGCAGCGGCTCAAACACGTGCTTCTTAAAGTACGCAAAGCGGAGTTCCACCTCATCCGCAGCAGTTAAGCGCCCACTGTGGTCCAAGTCCACACGCTGGAAGATCTGCTTCACTTGAGGTACCACACGAGAGATAGAGGCCGAACCAGTCGCTGCGTCGTACTTCCGAACGTACTTAACGACTCCAGAGACATTCCGGCACGTTTTGTTCATCAATGCGTTGAGTGCAGGCTCCACTCCATGGGCAAAAATGACCGTCTGTCGGAAGTACGAAGCCAGGAAGGCCAAATTCCACTCTCGAACTCGAGAAAAGTCGGCGTTTGGAGCTTCTTTCGGCTGCAAATTGGTAGCACGCAGAATTGTACGTAAGTGCTCTAAATTCTGCATAGCCATGAGACTGGCAGAGTCCACGATGCACACTTCGATGGTCGACAGGAAGTCACTCGAGAGTTTCACGTCCTTCGTGTCTTCAGCTTCGTCCAACACTGCGACTTCGTCTCCAAGCTGTTGACGGAGTCCCAAAGGTGAAGCGACGATGATATCCGCGTGGTGGTATTCGCTGTAGAAGCGCACTGCCTTCCTGGAGAATGAGATACCCAACTGGAAACAGTCGTCGTTGTTACCTTCACCGAACACTCGTTGCCACTCCTTGTCGTCTTCTTTGGCTGGGTCTTCTTCTTCTTCGTCATCCTTAGCACTTCCAAACTCATTGAAGAATCTGTCCTTATTGTGGAACGTATCAACGTTCGCTGGGAGAAGCTCCAGCAGTTGGTTCACGAACGCAACAGCAGAACTACGAAGAGGAAGAAGAACGAGTACACTTGCACGACAGAAACCTTGGTCCCGGTACTCCTTCTCGTCTTCTTCGTTCTTCTTAATTCGCTCGTTGTTGCGCGTAACGGTATCGCGAGCTTTTAGCACGTGGTTAAGCACGTGCATAGCACTCAACTGACGCAATGTCGACGTGTTTTCGTACGTTTGACCAGCAAAAAACACGTCGGTGTATGCAGCTATTTGCTGTGACAGTGAGCGCTCTACTGATCCCTTAGGGAAGACGCGCTCGACATTTAATCCACGTTGTTTCCAGGTCGCCAGTAGTCTCGAGCGCACGTAAGGCTTCTTCTTCTCGGCCATCTCGGGGGTCGACACTACTCCTGCAAGTCCCTTGATCTCCTCCGCTCCATTCCTGTACGTCACATCGTAATCCTCTTCCATTAAGTCCGGTAACGTCACTTTAGAGAACTTTCTCGTCTGCGCGTTAAACTTCTTGGCATCCAGTTCCGAAAACGTACTTAGCAGGAATCGTCGTCGATACGGATCCTCTTGTTCTTCTTCTTCAGTCTCTTCCGGCTGCTCCTCGTCATCTTTCTCCATCGCTGCAACCTGCTCTGCTTCATTGATATTAGCTTCTTCAACGACCTCTTCTTCTTGTCCTTCTCCTCCCAGCTCCTCTTCTTCAATAATCTCGTGTCCATTTTCATCCACCAATACCTCTTCATATTCTTCTTCCTCCTCCTCCTCCTCCTCTTCTTCTTCAACAGGTTCAGCCGGTTTGAACGTATTGACAAACTCATCAAACACTGCGTTACGACTACTACCCACATCTTCTTCTTCACTGTCACTTTCTTCACTCTCCATCTTCTCTTCCTTGACATCGTCTTCTTCTTCACTTTCTCCTTCTTTATAAATCGCATTGGCTGTACGCTTCCACTTCTCTTCATATTGTTCTCGCTGCCAGTTCTTCTTTTCCTCCACATTAGAGAAGAATTTACGTGCTTTAGCTCGTTCCGCAATCTTTTGGGTCTTCCACTGCCCCATCATAGACCCATTTTTTCGTGGTTTGGGCTCATTTTTATCTTCCAAAGCACCACGTTTGGCCTTCGGCTCTGCGTCGTCCCACACGTTGGCTTTGCGCTTGCGGCTTCCCTTCTTCTTGCCTCCTTTACGCGGTCCCATCGCTAGTCAAGTGGGCAGGTTGTCAATGAGCTCTAGGAATGGCTGGACTGGACTAATATGATTTTTTTAACCAATGAAAAACAACTTGTGTGCTACACATAAACGACTTATTTTGAGCGTGTCCCTTCGTAAGACATGGCTACATTTGTGACTCAATTGAGACTATTTGGGTGTTAAAGGCGATGGGGACGATGGATGCGGCCGAAGTGAGAGAGCTAGAGCAGTGTATGGACGACGAAGAAGATCAGCAGAAGCAGGCGGAGAGGTTTAAAGCTCCAGAGGGAGAAGAACCAGAGAGTTGGGCCCTCCAGTCTGTTGCAAGTATCCTTCAGCGAGTTCAAGAAGCTTCGGGCGATGAGTACGTTATTAATTTGCTGGTAAAACACTGGAGACTGTCAAACTAAGACTTTGGTATTGTAAAAGAGTGCGTGTTGAGAAGTTAGTGCGTCAACTAGAGCGATTGCCGCAAGAAGCAAAGGCTCAGCCGCTAGTGCGTCTGTTGCTGGAGACTAGAGAAGAATCGATCCCAAAGCAAGCAGTGCTGGGCATTTGGGGCAAACTGGTTGCATGCCCAACAAGAAAGGGGAGAAACGGTATGGGATCTCGCCAAAAAACACGAGCGAAAAGTGCTACTAGTATTCCGATCATACGAAGTCGACTTCTTGAGGTACAGTGTTCATTTTTTCAAATATTCTACTCTGTGTAGTTAGTTTTACAACTATCTCGTATCATTTAGTCCAAACGGAAGCAAGCTGAATGTGATCTCAAGCTGTTACAGAATAGAATTACATTGCTCCAGGTGAGATTTAGTCATTCCACGCTGTGAATTACCTACGCTTTAACACAGTTGAATTCTCAGCATGAGGAGTCCAAAGCGTGGAAGAAGATTGCCCAAACGAAAGATCGAGCTCAAGAAATCCTCGAGATGCGAATGGCCAGTGTACTACGCCAAGAAGAGAAATGCATGCACCAGGTAGAGCGAGAACGGCAGTCTCGATCAGCTCAAAAGAAGCAGCACAGTCTTAAAAAGGAGTCTGTGATCAAGAAGAAGCACGCGGCAATTCAAGTGATTTCCAAGAAGTATCAAGACGTCGAGCAGGTGAAACTGGAGAGTAAACGGCTCAAGGCAGAACGTGAACGGCTACAGCTACAGCAAGTCGAACGCGCAAGGGCAAAACGGCAGGTAATTCGAAGGCAAGAAGAAGCTTTAAAGAAGAAAAAGCTGCTAGAGAAACAACAAGTCGATGAAGAAGCAGCTCTACGTCTTGTGAAAAAGGCGATTGCTGAGGAGCGACAGATTCGCGAACACCGAAGAAAAGTTCAAGAGATGGAGGAAGCCGAACGCGCTTTAATTCAACGACTACAAGGCACTCAACTCATCCAGCGAGAAGCTTATTCCGTATTGGAGAAAGCTTTACTCCGGACAGACCTCAAGCGTGCGCATTCCGTCGCACCATTAGACAAATTAGCGTAAAATTGCACAGTATAAGGTTATCTGTTGTGTATCAATGACAGTCTGTATTGATAAACACCTCTTTGGGATCTAATCCCTAGGCTCGAAACCTTGCTCCCTGATCCATTTGCGTCTGTTCTCGTCTCTCTTGATCGCCTCCTTGAGTGTCTGCTTGTCCCATTTCTTCTTGAGAAACGCTCCCAACTTCTTAATCGGGTTGGCGAATCGTTCTTCTCTCTCGGCCTCCTTGTCGCTCACGGGTTTCTCCTTCACGATACGCAGCATTCTCCCAGCGTCATCAGCTGCGATTGCGGGGATCTTGACGCTCTTGTCCGTTGAGATCGCAGTTCCGCTGGCGTGAAGGGTAGCGGCAATGACAAGAGCGAGAATGTAAGTAAGACGCATTCTTGGAAATCGTGCTGAAGTGAAGTAGTTGATCTGTGTCTTGCAGAGTAAATTGGGGAGTGAGCCTCACCCAGTGACGTGCTGGAGCAACGTGAAAACAAACGGGATGATACAGCTTTTCCACCAAGATATCCCACCTGTTTCAAGGTGCAATAGGATGCTTGTTTCATATGACTCGACGTATCGACAAGATTAATACCAAGATTTTAAGATTCTGTTCGATCAAGAAAGAAGTCGAGCACATCTCGTAAAGATCTTTATGTAAATATGTTGTCAAACCGGTTACGATCACCACTAGTTGTAGTTGTGCTGCACAACTTGTACGCATTGTTTTGAAGTTATCACTGCTGTTGATACTGTGCACGCGTGAATACATCAAGTTGTAATTGTCTATAATCAAGTACCGGTAGAGGACTTCATCTATTCACGGAATGCATGCATTCAACCTTTGGGTATGTGCTAGTGGTCGGTGTTCAGTACTACGGTAGTACCGTAGTATGGGAGTGAATCTAAAACCATCTATTTGAAAGCAGAAGACAGTGTACATGGCTGAAACGCTTTGATTTCGTTTCGCTTTCTCGTTACCGAAAACGTGATTACGATCAATTGAAAAGCGTGCTTTTGAGGTCGTCAACAGCACCTGTAAGTGTTCAGCCAGCTATTAATGCTGTCCTCCAAGTTTTACAGTACTGTATAAATATCGGCCTAGCGTGCAACACTAAGTACAACCACGATTTGATTGGTTAATAATGTAATGTCACACTCCAAGTACTGTCAGGAAGACTGTCTTTAGTTGTGGCTCTACAATGAGCTCTAAGACTAATATTCACTACTAGGTTTGTGTCCCAACTTGCAGAGCAAACAACAAGATCACAGCTGGTGGTTCCTATCCAGAGATACATGGACAGCACGACACTGAATCTTTTCAAGCCAAGGCGAACGGTGGAGTTCGTTTTGAAGCACGGATTAAAAACTATTCTCGACTAAAGGCATAAAGAACTTCTTGGCTTTGCAAGGTGGCTTAAATTGCCAGCATTACAGTATCACTGAGCTCTTCAATGGTGTATTCTGACGGAGTACAAGGGCTGTATACTCGATTGCGACGTGTTTCTTTTAATCTGGCGTGTTCTCGAATCCCAGCGAATGTATACAAACAGTTTCGTTAAACAGAAGGATTCGAGACATCAATAGAACAGCTCCGTAAAACGTATGGTTTCAGGCTGAGAACGCATTCATTTAGTTTTGCCGCTAGAAATCGCAAGAACTTGACAAGCAGATAAAACATTCATATTGTCAAGATACAATGTACGTCTATCTCCCACTAATCGATTTAGCGGCCGAACATCCGCGAAATCCACGTTTTGGTGCTTTCCGTCACCTCATCGCTGTCTTTCTCGGTACGGGGGGTCTCTACCATCGTTTCAGGATCCTCACGTCGATTTGACTTCGGCTTCTGCTTGTTGCTATCGTCCTTCCTCTGCTTCCTGAAGCGATCAACATCAAATTGGCCTCGAGGAGTCGAGCGACGGCCATTGGCTGCACCACTGGCCCATCTTGTCTTCTTCTCTTCACGGTTGTACGTCGTGTTCACCAGCCCTTGCTCCACTAGCTCCAGCACTTGCGTCTTCAACTCCAAAGCCAGATTCTTCTCTACAAACGTTTCCTCGAATCGGAAGGAGAGCCACAGGTACAGATCAATGATCTTGGCCTTGATCTCGACATCACCCAGAGCCTCAGCCGTGCGTGGGGGATACTTAGGTAGATAAATGTCCAGTTTGACACTTTGACTCAGTGAGTGGGCCCGAGCGTATTCGAGGAAAACCTTACGAGCCAATGGGTTTCGCAGACTCACAGGTGACATACAGAACGTGAAACGGTCCGAGAGCGCCAACTCTGTGTCTCTCAACAAGGTCGCTGCGTCCTTCATATCCTGGTGGTTGCACATGAAGTAGTCTCCGTCGAGACGCGCCAGCATCACGTACTTGTCCACAATGTCAGCGAAATCGGTGATCCCAGGCAGTTGCTTGGCAAACTCTTCCATTTGCTCCGAAGACGGGAATAAACCTGCGGAAGTTAGCGGAGCTGGCACTTCCTCGTACGATTCTTTCAGATACTCCAAGTCTTCTTCAAGCAGACACGTCGCTTCTCCTGATGCAAAATCACTGCCAGATCGACCAGCACGACCTGCGATCTGCTTGGCAAGAGCAGGTGAAATGTCCACCATACCTCCACCACCACCGGTATACTTCTTCACCGTCGCGAACACAACACGTCGAATGTTCAGGTTAAGCCCCATGCCGATAGCATCGGATGCCACAAGGATGTTGAAGTCATTGTCACGGTTGTTGAACAGCCGGGCCTGTTGCGAGCGCGTCTCGGGCGGAAGTTGACCGTAGATGATGCAGCACTTCTGTCCAGTCTTGACCTCGATGTCACGCTTAATCTGGAAGATATCACGGCGCGAGAAGGCCACCACACAGTCTCCTGGACGGATGTGACTGTAGGAAGCCAAGTGCTTCGGCGCGATTTCCAATGGTGAACGGCGCTCGTACGACCGCAGCTCAAACTCATCCCCAGTCGTCTCTGCGAATTTCTGGACGAGGTTTACAGCTTCGCCGGATCCACAGACGTGAATCTCGTTAGCCTGTAGCCCGAAAAGAGCACGCGTCCAGGCCCAACCACGCTGAGGGTCTCCAATCAACTGGATCTCATCGATTACAGCCACGTCCCAAGGTCGGTTGATGTTGGCCATTTCCACAGTGCAAGACACGTGACTGGAATACGGTACAATCTTCTTCTCCTGTCCAGTGACCAGCGACGTGTAGAGCCCGTCAGCATTCATCCGTTCGTAGATCTCCAGAGCCAGCAGACGCAGCGGACCACAGTAAATGCCTCCATCTTCTCCGGCCTGTTTCAGCCTCTCCAAGGCCTGGTGTGTCTTGCCACTGTTCGTTGGTCCTACGTGGTAAATGATCTTCCTCTTTATGGCTGTGGCAAATGGGTACATTTCATGAGGAAGTCTCAAGTCCGTAAGCTTCTGGAGCGACAACGCATTGTCGTTCTCTTCGTTTGTGACCAGGTAATTATTTGTCTTGATAAAGTCCAAGAAGTATGGGTAGAAGATGAAGGAGTTATGACGCTTGACATCGTCCAGGTCCTAAAACACAAAATAAAGTAAAAAAATCAATATTTCATTCAAAACTTCTCGGAAAACAATGCAAACTTACCCGTCCAAAGGCCATGAGTTCCTCTTGATCTTCAAAGTACTTGGACGGCTCAGACAGGAACGATTTACGGAAACTGGACGCTGCAAGAGCCCATTCCGCAGGGTTCATCCCTGCCTCCACCACTAGCTCCTTCACCTCGTAATTACGTGGGAAGTTGCGCATTCTTCTGTGCACGCGTTTGGCCAATTCTGACGGCCATTTGATGCGTGAAGTCTCCTTCGCAACGGCCGCAGCGGTGGAATATGAGCTCTGGAGGGGTACGCGGAGGGTTACATTGGCGTAACTAGGTGTGTAGTTGGAGTTAGAGTACGATAAAGGCGCGGTTGAGACTGCCGAGAGCTGTAGAGATGGATGCAGTGACCGAAGAGATATACGAGGCCCTCGTACAGCTGTGGACAACGGACGAGCAAGGCGTAACATGCTCATGCTTGATGGACGTTGGCTGGCTGTGTGGCGAGTGAAATGGGTGATTTACGGTATGAGTTAAATACCGATATCAAGAGTTTTATGTAGGTACACAAGTATGTACACAAGTATGGCCGGGGTACCCGGCTTATTGGCAGTGGGTGTCGAAACCTAACCGCAAGTACCGTTAATTTCGCAAAACACATAGCTTGCAGACTCTGCAATGCAGAGTAACATGGCAGAAAAAAGTCTGCTTCCCACATACAAACATACAACGCAGGTCCTGTGAGAAATTGTACCTGCAAAAAGGTTAGCGAGATGGAAGCACCGGGATGCATCTCAATTAGTCGACTTCAACCTTGAAGTGTCGAAAGTAAAGCATACATACAAGCAAACAAAGCGCCAAGCTCAACCTGTGAAAGGTAGTATAAACTACTTTCCACAGGTTTGCATTTTGTAGCGTCTGCAAAAAAGCTGGCAGAATGGAGGTACAGTGATCAAAATCGCGCCAACTTGCGAAATATAGTTCGTGCTAAACCGTTTAAGTGTCAGAACCATTTGCTGTGTACTTATTGGACAGTACAACTGATGACCACGGCGACGCAATGACTACTGAAACACTTGGTGCCAACAAGCTTAAGCGCAAACTCTCAGCAACGCCGCAAGACAACGCTCCAATGGCTTCTCCACCGACGAAACGTCACCACACAAGCAAGGAAACACCGTCCGAGACACCAAAAACACAATTGAACAACAAGTAGTAGCACAACGTCTTCGCAACAAACGACCAACAACTTAGCCATGCTCACTTCAAGTTCGTAACGTTAGGGAATGGACGATTAGCGTCGAATGACCCGACAAGCATTAATGTGACACTCACTTTGCATCACTCTAACCAGCATATATGTATATATAGTACGGCACGCCGGGTACTCCGGCCATAAAGCGAGCCGCTAGGCGAGAACTGCCACCAATGTACACAAGTATGTGGCAAACATCAAACGTAGACTTCAAGGTATAAAGGTGATGGAGTGGCAGCGAACCCAGCAAGAGCACACGGATAAAGAGGTAGTGGAGAGCGATGCCGAACGCTGAGCATTAGCACAGATCAATTGGCACGATACCGTGGAGACGATCAATTTCGAAGATGATAACGAATTAGGCGATTCTGCCAACAGTGCCGAGGCAGAAGCCGGATGACGATTTGCACAATGGAGGACGACGATGATGAGAGATCAAGGTGGTTGAGGGCCATGTGCCGCAAGCCACGGCATCCACAGCACAACAAGTGCGGACGGCAAGACTCCGCAGCATACTTTTTTATTCATAAATGGCAAGAAAGATGATTCTTTTCATGCGGACAATACAGACGACCTACCGAAGAGGATCGGACTCAATCGCTTACAGTCTCGAAAAAAATGTCCACTTCGCCCAGCTTCTCCGTTTCGTCCAGCAGCTCTCTTCTTCGTTTCCTAGCCTCGTACGGTAAAGGCTCCCGCACTATTGATAGCCAGTGGGTCTTCGTTGTAGCCTACAAACACTTGGCACTCCAGTTTCGCTGCTAGAATTTCGGGTCCTGAATTCAGGATAAACCTTTCGCAGGACTCCTTATCGGGACAGACAGCAATATAAATCGGGGCGTCCGTCTCTCCAGCATTCTTCACATGGTCCGGGAAGAAGATCTCGTTCATCTTTTCCAACTGATTGCCATCAATAGCATGCTTGCGTGCAATGGTAAACTGAAGATACGCGACACTGCTCTTCCTCCCGGGGCCTGGCTCAAGCTTCACAATGCTGTCAATATTCGGGAAATCATCGCAGTCAGGAAACCAGTACGTGAACTTCTCATTATCTCTCCAAGCCACCAAAGCTCTCTCGAAATCGTTTGAGTTTCCGCTGCAAATTGCACTGCCATTCTTCAAAGCCACGTGCTTCGGACTGAAATGCCGCGGTTGGTTTGGTTTCCTTAGTTCTGCCAAATCATATTCTGAAATGAAGAGTTCCAACCTGTTGTCGATAGCCAAGCGATGAAGGTAGATCTCGAACGCGCAACCAGCCAGGGATCCATGTCCAGCCATTTTCGCCCACGTATAAATCCGATGCAGCGCGTCGGCTTTAAGCCTCACTGACAGAGCAAGAACAGCATACTCCGAGTCGACCATCGGTTCCCAATACCGGCTGGAGAAATAGTGACTTCGGTCATTCGTGTTCTCGACAAATGTGCGAACAACTTGTGATGTATCCGTAAACATACAGGACGCGGTGGTTAGTAGTTTCGAGTAATCCTCAACGCCACTGACCGCAACGTCCATTGCACGTTGGATGTCCTCCCATGTAGCGTATGTAAACTCTCGCACACTTCCGCCGGAGTAGAAAAAACGTTCTTCCATCTCGTCAGGGGTAAAGTTGTAAATGAGACTCCCCATCGACAATAGATCTTTCTTCGACCAGCAAGGCAAGAGACAACAGTACGCATCAGTGCTTTCCTGAGACTTCAAACTCACTTGCTGTGACGTTGCCAGCATTCTGAAAGTTTCCAGACCTTCTGGAATTTCCTTGTACCGAAATCCATCCAACAACAGCCACACATTCGGAAACCCCTGGCGATACCCGAGCTCTTCATAAATGCTCACCGCACGATCAGCTTTGCATCTCTTCACTGTAAAATACACGACCTCGTCGTCTTCGTAGCCCAGATAAAGCAGGCAATTTTCTCCCTTCAATTGCCGATAAACCAGCACATTTTTCTTGTACTTCAACACGACATGGAAGGCCATCACGCACAGCAGAGTCGACTTGCCTATGCCCGGAGAGCCCATCAGGATACTCTTCATGTCTTCAAACTGATTGATGCTACCAGGGGAAGACTCTCGAAACCATCCATCCAGAAGCAACGACGCGACTTGCTTCTCTTCCAGTCGCCAAAATAATTCGCCAGTCTTGGTGCATCCACTCAAGCTGCTCATGAATTCCCAGATCGAAGGAATCTGGTGGACAGTGTTAACACCCCAGTCATCGAGTGCAATGATCTCTTCAGCGTACTTCTTCGGATCGTTCAGTGCAGTAGTTCTTGGAAGCCCAACACGCTCGACATTCTGTCCGATCGTTTCAGCCTCCACGGCCCACTTCGGAACAACCACAAGCACGTGAACTTGGCCCTCATCTGGTTTGAAACCCGATCCGAAGTGCTTGGGATTTCTGACATACAGGGTAGAATCCATCCTTGTGAAACGATGAAGGTCATCGGTCTCCACAGCTGCCGCGCCAGCTCTATCTAGCCATACCTTTCCGCCGGACGGACCGTCCGTCTTCGCCAAGAAGAGCTGCAGATCGTTAGCATCGACACACTTCAACTTGATCTTGTTCTTCGTCTTGATCGCCTTGTTCAATTCGGAAACCGACACATTCTCGTCAATATCCACCTCAAACGACCAACTGGGGTCCCCGACGATGGCACAGAAGAGCTTGACCATCTTCTCTTGGATTCTGGAATGAGAGGTACTAGCGATGGTTTTGGATTGGTCGAGTACCATCATTCAAAACTATCACGTGTCGTAAAATGCCTGGAAATGACTAGTACTACAATTGCAAACAATGCAAACTTACCCGTCCAAAGGCCATGCGGAACTGGAGCGGCTACAGCAGAACAAGGACGTGAATAAAACGTTGTCGCCGTCAAAGTGGAGGGCACTTGCGAAATATCAAGCAGACGAACGTGCAAGTGCTGAATTTGAGCGACAACAATTGAGTGCTGCGATTGCCATCAAATCCGCTCAACTCCAGGACTTTTTCTCAATTGATCTTTAAAATACTTGGACGGCTCAGACAGGAACGATTTACGGAAACTGGAGTGCCCATTCCGCAAAGTAAAATCGGTGACTTACGGTATGAGTCAGTTAAATACCGATATCAAGAGTTTTTGTGTGTACACAAGTACCAAGATATGTGGCAAACAACTATAGATTGGTAAGTTATTTAAACCATAAAAAATATCAGTTATTTATCAGTTATTTATAGGCCAATCGAGTTTTAAACCATTAGAAAATCTGTCGGCTCCTGACGCGCAGTCACCCACTTTCGCCCTTGTTACCGACAAAAGCTGCGAGGCTTTTGTTGTCACGGTTGTACACGAACTCTGCGCGGAAAACACCATGGTCTTTCAGACTTGCGTGTCCGAAGGACAGTACAATATTTTCCCGTTCTCCGGCAAACACCCGTCGCCACAGCAGTTTGGTGGGATGGCCTGTTCACTTGCTTGTCGAGCCATCTTCACCTCGATTATCCTCTCTGGCATCCCTAAGAACTGGGGTGACAAGGCAACGCTGAAGAACGTGTGGCAAGCAACTGCCTGGGATCACCGATTACGGTGACATTGTGGACAAGTACGTGATGCTGGCGCGTCTCGACGGAGACTACTTGGAGGTGGGCCAGCGGTGCAGTCAATGGCCGTCGCTCGACTCCTCGAGGCCAGTTTGATATCGATCGCTTTGAGGAAGCACGGCAGCGGTCCGAAGCCAAAGAGACATGGGGATCCTAAAACGATGGTAAAGAACCCCCGTACGGAGAAAGAGAGCGACGAGGTGACGGAACGCACGAAATCGTGGATTTCGCGAATGTTCGGCCGCTAGATCTATTAGAGGCGGATACTGAAATAGACGTACTGTTTTTGATAAGAATCTGTATTTCAAATAGTTCCGTTCTTGTGTTTCTTACGGTCCGGAAGGTACGGTAAAAAGGAGAAGATAACATATTATTGTACATGTAATTACCCTGTATGTTGTTCGTGATCATAATTACGATCAACTGACGAGAGTGTTGTGATATCGTCAACTGTTGTACCAACGTAGGTGCAGTAATCCGAGAACGGATACTGCTATTTCCGGAAGCAGAAGGATTCACAACCGGCAGCTCAGTTGCGAAGACGATGGACGCTCTATTTAGACGCGGTAGTGCTAGCTGTAGTGTCGGAGAATCCTCTCATTCTGGTATTTTCTCCGCGCTGATAAAGTCGATAAAGTCGAAGCTCCTCCTCCTCCTTCACTAGACCAACATCGCCATCGCCTCTCATGACTACGAATCTTTCACCTGGTGATCTCGCGTTTGTCGGCCCCAACCACATCAATCAGCTATCCGAGTTTCAGTATGTTGAAGTCGTAGAGATCATCGACGAAACCGCAACGGTCAAGGTGGTCGGCCCGGATGAAGAGGAAAATCGGGAGGGAACCATACTGTCTGTTCCAGTACAGACGCTTCAGCATCGTGTGGTTCCAGCGCATGAACGGGAATTATGGCCGGGTTCACTGCTAGCCCATCCGATTGCTTTCTCCCGCACATCAGCGGACGGTGTCGACGTATGGGCATACGGAGTCGTGTCGGGATATGACTCCTCAGAACAGTATGCAACACTACATATCATATGTCCTAATGACTCGGTCCGGCTCCGTTTCAATACGACATCGACGGTAATTAAGGTGGACGTGCTCAACTACGCTCTTCAAACCGGCGCGGGTGTCAACACTACCGGAGTTAACTCGACGGAGCTACTGGATAAACAAAACAAGATTATTGAAGCGTGTCAGCGCCGGCGATCCGGGCTCCCAAAAGAAATTGCTGAGTCAACTGTCCCTTTCAAAGGAGACGAGGTTCTACCTCTCATTCAACCATCCACACTGGAATTAGTTCGGGTTACTCGTCAGCACATTCTCGATTACAAAACGGCGGCACGTACGAAGCGACCAGACAACTTGTATGTCGCACACGAAACGACGCAGCCTACAGTTGCAAAACGGCCACGCACGGCCGCTCGCCAGTCTAGCCAAAGCTCTAGATCTACCGGCCAAGTTGCTGGTGGATCGGTGCGCAGGATGGACGAAAGCGCGGCCGAGAGTGAGGATATAGTGTCATCAAGCTCGGAGGACGAGAACATCCGCGACGTCCAACACATGCACCGACCACTGGGTAAACGACGTCGCGTTTGCCAAGAAGACAATGGCTCAGATCACAGCAGCAGTTCAGATCAAGACGAGAGCAGTTATTCCTGGGACAAGAATACCAAAGGTGTGGTATTCCACCCTTCTCCATCAGATCGCAGAGCTCACGGCGCTATTATGAGCCTTTTGGCTGAAGTTCGCAGAACTCGCGCTCGTGTCGAAGCCTGCGAATCTGGTGGAGGATTGGCGGGAAAGGCCTGTAATCTTTCCTCATGGATTGATGGACTACATGGTCAAAGGGGGTTTTATGCCTGGGGCTTCCCTCCTCGCAACTGTGGTGAAGCAGTGCGTTCCTGAGAAAGGTGGAGATAAGATGTTAATGAATCACTCTTGAATTCACCAACTTGAGCTCGGGCTACTTACCTTTCTGTGTTGCTGACGTCGTAGCTGCTTGGAGGACCTAGAAGACCTGGACAACAAGCCAAGTTACTGCGCTATTGCTGCTAGGTTATGAGCCCAAGAAGCTCTTAGCTGCTGACGACAAGAAATCAAGACTTACAAGACAACTAGATCATGAGTTCCGGAGGTGCTGCTGGCGGAGCTAGTGGCGGTGCTGGTGCCAGTGCTGGAGGAGGAGCAGCAGCTGCTGCTGGTGGTAATGGTAATCAAGCGCGACGAAGGCATCTGTCGCATGGAATATCAAAGCCACCGAAGTTTGAATGCACGTTCGAAGTGTATCGCGTCGAACTGGAGCTTTACCTGGAAGAACGGCAAGCGGGGGAGTAGTAAATGGGACGGACCAACGCCACGCCAACGATGCCGACGAGCAGGCAGTTTGGGATTCACGGAACCGACTAGCGCGTGGCGCAATCTTGCGTGGACTACGTGGGTGTCAAGACAACGCTGCGAACAAAGTATGCGCGATGGCTACTGCGCGTGAAATGTGGACTACGCTAGTCGAGGACAATACGGCGAGAGACTACTCATACATGATGGCGCTGAGAAGTCAGCTATATTCCCTGAAGCACGTGCAAGGACAACCAATGTCCGAGTACCTTGCTAACATGGGAAGAACAAGACAACTACTGAATATTGTTGATCCAGCTCATGCTATAAGCGACGACGAGATGGCAAGAATTCTGGTGATGGGAGTGATGCAGACACACCGGGACTTGGTAGATCAGTTTGACGTACCTACTCGTCAAGGAAACCCACCGACGCTGCAACATGTGACCAATGCATTGCGATCGAGGGACGAACGAGACCACATTGTAGAAGCAGGTACTGGAAGCGCTTCAAACGGGGGAGCTGCAGTGATGAGTGTGACCAAGACTGACCCCCAACAAGGAGGAAACGGGAATGCTGGAAATGGACAAACATGGAAGAAAAAGAGAAAATGCTTTCACTGCGGCAAGCTCGGACATATCAAGCGTGAGTGCTGGGGTTTTCTCAACAAACAGAAGAAATCTAAAGAGAACCAAAAGGAGACCAAGAAGTTAGCAAAGACCAAGAAAAAGAAAACGAACAAGAAGAACAAGGATGAAGACAATGAGGAGTCGGCAGTACAGGACAACTTACTGATTCTGAATCCAAGGGCGCCAGACATGATGCAGGCTTACGCAAGTAGTAGCAGCAGTGACGAAATGAGTGACGATGACCACCCAATGACTGGAATGGTGTTGAAAGAAGATCACACTAACAGGCCGAACTCGTGGATGTTGGACTGCGGTAGTGCGACCCATGTCTGTGTGGATCGAAACCTGTACTCCAGTGTGAAGAAATCCAAGGCCGTATTCAAAGTCTGGACTGGAGAACTGACCAAGGGCGTGATGAGTGGCTGTGTTAAGATACGTGTTCCGGATAAAACTGCGAGTAGCAAGTCGTGCGAAGTAGAGCTGAAGGATGTAGAGTACTCGCCGGCTGGAACTGTGAACTTGGTGAGTTTAGGGAAGCTGGAGAGTGAAGGATGGATTCCCTCATTCAGTACAGTTGGTGAACCAAGGAGATGCTGGCTTGATTCCGCTACTGGGAGACTCGAATTTGTGAAACGTGGAACTCATTATTGGCTGGACACTGGATCTCTCAACTTGCTCGCTACTGTAAACGCTGATGCCAGTCCGCTAATGCGTTGGCATGAACGACTTGGACACCTAAACGTGTCGGCAATTAAGACCATGGTGCAAAACAAGGTAGTGGAAGGTATGGAAATTCCAGCGGACCTCTTCAAGAAGAAATTTGAATGCATGACGTGCATGTCAGCAAAACGCAGGCGCATGTCGTACAAGAAGAGCGCCAAGGACAAGAGGACTAAGGTTAATTACGAGAGGTTGATGTCAGACACCTGTGAAATGGGAAAATACATTGCTGGTTCTGGGAACTATCGCTACTTTCAGCTCATACAGGACGAAGGTTCCAGATTCAAGTGGTGTTATCCTATCCAAAAGAAGAGTGACGCGAATGCGAACACCATACAGCTAATTAAGAAACTACTGGCTCAAGGACACAAGATCAAGACGTTCTCGAGTGACGGTGGTGGTGAGTTCGCAAATGCTGAATTAAGTGCGTTCTTGGAGTCACGTGGTATTGAATTCGTACCTACGCATCCCTACACACCAGAAGAAAACGCTCTGGTCGAAAAACTCAATGGAGTGCTGACGAACAAAACAAGGACTGCAATGCAGGCAGCCAACATGCCGAGCAAGCTATGGCCTGAAATACTGCAATACATCGTACAGATTGACAACATGAGTGGGACGAAAGCTCTCAATGGTAAGACTCCGTCGGAGAAACTTCATGGTGAGAAACCGGACTTAAGAAAGATTCGTGTTTGTGGGTGCGTTGGTTTCGTCTACGAGGCTAAGAGGAAGAACAAGCTTAGCCCCAAGGCTGAGCCTGCACTGCTACTGGGCTTTGCACATGGATCGCCAGGCTATCGCTTGCTGCATTTACGAACAGGGAAGATCGTGGAAGCGCGCGACGTGCAGTTTCGTGAAGATATAACTGTTGGCAGGAAGTATTTGGATGCTCTATTGGTCGGCCAGCACAAGTCCTACAACAATATTCCATTTGTACCGCTGCCAGTCGAATACGTCGCAGAGGAGAGCGTGCATGAGGAAGCATCACGGACTGTACAGAGCAGTTTATCTGAGAAACTTACTACTACTAAGCCAATGACAGTGGATGGCTCAAAAGGGGAGACTTCATCGAGTAGTGACGACTCTGAGGGAGAAGACCAAACCGGAGCACAACTGGGTGGACAAGGCCAAGGACCGGTTCGAGCTCAAGGCCAAGGACCTGTACAAGTACAAGTACCAGTACAAGCTCGACAAGGACGTGGACAAGGACGTGGACGAGGACATGGACAAGCTGTTGGTAGCGGACCTGCTCAACCGACAAGACAATCGACGAGGACACGCCGAGCAAACACCAGACTGAGTGGCTATCAGTTGCTGACTGAAGAGGACATCAGTGACCCAAGCAGTCTGGAGGAGGCAATGACTTCGCCGTACAAGAAAGCTTGGAAGGCGGCATTGGAGGCGGAGTACGGCTCTTTAATAGAGAATGGCACATGGAAGTTGGTGGATCGGCCGAAGGATGCAAAGGTTCTGACGACGAAGTGGGTCCTTCGAGTAAAAAAGGGATGCACATGGAGCTGTGAAACGACTAAAGGCGAGACTGGTGGTGCATGGGTTCAAGCAACGCTTTGGACGGGAGTACTGGAAAACCTACTCGCCTGTTGTTCGCTGGGCAACGATGATAATTGTGCTAATTATTGCATTGATCCTCGCGCTGGAGGTGGACCAGGTCGACTTTGACACTGCGTTTCTCAACAGCGAGATGGACGGCGCGACTATTTACGTGGAGCAACCAGAACAATTTAGCGATGGCACTGACAGGGTTTGTGTACTGCTCAAAGCGATCTATGGATTGAAACAAGCCGCGAGGCTATGGTATTTGACTTTACATGGCTACTTGGTGGAATTGAATTTCACTCGAAGTGTGTATGATGTGGGGCTTTACTTCAAGAAGGTGGACGAGAGGCTGGTGTTAGTGACCGTTTACGTGGATGATGTGATGATTATTGGAGCTCGGGAGGACATTGAACTAGTTAAGAAGGAGCTGCAATCCAAGTTCGCCATCAAAGATCTGGGTCGTGTGCATTATCTGCTAGGCATGGAAGTGCACTACGAACCTGGAGTGAAGCTGTGCCTGTCTCAAACAGCGTACATTGACAAGATCCTGACGAAGTTTCAGATGGAGAATGCAAAACCAGTGAGATCACCTCAGATGCAAAACGAGAAGATGCTACCGATCGAGAAGGACGCAAGCAAGATCAATGACAAATCAGTGAAATACCAAGAACTGGTTGGGGCACTTCAGTATCTGGTGACCTGTACAAGGCCGGACATCTCGAATGCTGTAAGGAGTTTGAGTCGGTACTGCGGGAGCTATACGAAGGAGAATTACGCCGCTGCAAAGCGAGTGTTGCGCTATTTAAAAGGAACTCGGACTTACGGACTGGTGTACTGTCTGGAGGAGTCGAAGGCGAATAAGGTGCTGCAAGTGAGCGCCTACAGCGACGCTGACCATGCTAATTGCCCGGATACTTCGAGGTCTGTCTCGGGGTACGTGGTAAAGCTGAATGGGTACAGTGTTGGGTTTAAGGGTAAGATGCAACCGTCGGTTACAGACGATACTTGCAAGTCGGAGTTGGTTGCTGCAAGTCTGTGCGTTGAGGATGTGATGTGGGCAAGGAAGCTACTCAAGGAACTAGGGTTTAACCAGCGAGTTAGCAAGTTGTTTGCGGACAACCAGAGCACCATCAAGGTGTGCACAGACGCAGGTAACTTCGATGGAGTTAAGAGATACGCCAAGAAAAGCCGCAAGTTAGCGGAGTTGGTGGAAAGGAAGAAACTGTGCATCGAGTATGTGCCGACAGCGGATAATGTAGCTGATATGTTCACGAAAGCGCTGGGACCACAGCAGTTCGAAAAGCTGCGGCAACTACTCGGTATCAAGGACATGAGAGACGTGGTCGAACGTCACGTCCAAGATGAAGGCGAGGCGAAGCGTCAAGTCACAGTCGACAGCGTGGTGGAGCGTTGTGATAAAAGGCGTGAAAAGCGTCGGTCGTTGAACTGATGTCAGCGGAGACACGGAGGCGTGAGTTCCGGGGGAGTATGAGCCTTTTGGCTGAAGTTCGCAGAACTCGCGCTCGTGTCGAAGCCTGCGAATCTGGTGGAGGATTGGGGGGAAAGGCCTGTAATCTTTCCTCATGGATTGATGGACTACATGGTCAAAGGGGGTTTTATGCCTGGGGCTTCCCTCCTCGCAACTGTGGTGAAGCAGTGCGTTCCTGAGAAAGGTGGAGATAAGCTGTTAATGAATCACTCTTGAATTCACCAACTTGAGCTCGGGCTACTTACCTTTCTGTGTTGCTGACGTCGTAGCTGCTTGGAGGACCTAGAAGACCTGGACAACAAGCCAAGTTACTGCGCTATTGCTGCTAGCTATTGTGCGGCTTCGCCATGCAGGTAAGGAACCTCAGATGCTTCTCCAGTCTGCCCAGCAGTCGGAGTATGTTGATTTTATTGCCACCCCTCCTGTGCTTCGTGGTGCGTATTGCTTTGGATTCGGCGTGGGACTATCGATCATGCACTTTAGGCGTGCACTCACCGCAGATGAAGTGGCAGCGACAGAGAGCGGGACGGATATGTGGGACTTCTCTGCCCGAAATGCCCTGACAGTTCCGCCGCGAGCAACTAAAGTTGCGGATCTTACCAGCGCGTTGTCTTCCTTTTACAAGTTCGCCAAGTACTTCTACAACAAGTCCACACGGAAATTTATTGGTGCTGCCCGCGATTTCATTATTTCGTACGCTGACAGCGCTCCAGCAGACCCAGCCATGGCCCGCCTACTCGTTCACTGGATAAATACCAAGTTCAGCAAGTTTTGCAGCCGTCTGACCACAAAAGGCCTCCATTCAGCTCTTCGCATTCGGAAAGAATTCAGCCGCAACGACGAGCAGTTAGCCGCCCTGAAAGAGGTGCATCCGTCGTGGAAAACCACGACAGGAGTCAACAACTCACACCGCGGTGGTTATAGCAAGAAGGCGGATTCTCGTCAGCACAACAAGGAGAGAATACCGCATACTGTCATTGAATCCCTCCCGAAGGGTGAGGACGGGCGACGACTGTGTCTGCGATATGTGTCCAAGGCAGGTTGCAATGTTACAGACTGCGCTCGCGCTCACTTCAAACCAGTCTCCTTAACAGACGAAACCAAGACGGTCATCGTACAACGCTGGAAGGGCTTGTCGGAAGACTGTAAAGACTTATGAAGCCGATCACGTCGGGCAGACCCAGGTACATCAGACGCAGTAGTTCATCTGCGGCAGCTACAGAATCAGACAAAGCAAGCTCGCTATAATTCCTTCATGGATACTCTCGACAAGACACACAACGCAAGCACATCTTCCGTTCGTCAGCACTGGGAAATGTTGGCATGTAAATTTGGTGTAAATGTACCTGCTGCTCATGCGTCCAGTCCGGACGATATCGACTACACGCAAGTACGATTTTGGTCCGAAATGTCCGAACACGGTGGTTTATCCCTGCCTGATGCTGTCCGTATTTTTCGAGGGCAAACACGCGATGACCCAAGGCCCAACAAAGATCTATACGAGGTCAAACCAAGTACACATCCTGATATCGCTCAGACGGCGACAACATGGAACGACATCGTTCGTGACGGTGTCACCCCGAGATGGACGTCTAGAAAACCGCACCGTCAACCGACTAGACCAGCGAACCATCGTAGCATCGCCGGCCACGGACGCAGCATTCGACGGCATCTCCGTAAGGGTCAAATCGAAGGTCGGTACCTGATTGTGGATGCCAAACTCCTCGATCAGTGGCCGGAGATTTTCATCAGCCCGCTTGCCGTAATCGACAAGCCAGGTTCTGCTCAAGACAATGATACTCGTCTCATTAACGATTACTCGTTTCCGCCCGATCACTCGGTGAACGATTACACGGATCGGAGTGATCACCCTCCGATTTCGTACAATCCACCGAAATCCATCGCACGGAGAATCTACCAGCTCAAGAAGTTGGCTCACTCCGCACCTGTGTTGTTGATGCTTGGAGATGTGGCGGGTGCATTTCGCCACATACCAACCAACGCGTTGGCGGTACACATGTTCTGCTTCCTCTACGAGGACGTTCTCGTGATCGACCTCGCCTGCGGGTTTGGATGGTGTGGATCTCCAGCCTACTACGCTGTCGCGGGTAAGCTTATCAACCACTACTACGAATTCGGACACGGAAAGACCCGACAATTTACCGGCAACGTATGGTGCGATGACCATACGTGCATCGAGATTGATGTCGGAAGTCGATGCTTTGACGCCAACATTTCGCTGCGACGTGCAATGGCTACTGTATTGGGTCCGTCGTCCATTAACGAGCTGAAATTTACGGAGTGGGCGACCGTGAATAAGGCTTTGGGTCTTCTATGGAATACTGAAGAAGGCTGTGTCTCTATTCCTGACAACAAGATTCACAAAGCGAGTGGACGGGTTAAGACACTGCTATCGGCTCGGTCAACCACGAAGACAGCAATGCTCAAAGTGCTGGGCAGCCTTCGACATGTAGCAAGTTGTTCACGTCCGGCCCGAGCTTTCTTTCAGCAACTCCAAGTCAGCGCGAACCGTATGCCGCGATTTGGCCAACAAAAGCTATCAGCGGAAGCCCGAGAGGATCTGCAATGGTTTCGGGCTGTTCTACAGCATCCGGAGCGCTTTAATTCGATTCCTGTTGCTCAGTTCGCAGATTTATCTGATCCTGCGATACACGTTTTCATGGATGCAAGCGGTGAAGGTCTCTGTGCACTCGATCCGGTCCACAAGCGATATCTACGTCAAAGGTTCTCCCCATCGGAAGCTCAGACACTGTCGATCAATGTTCGAGAACTGCGCAGCGCCGTACTGGCTGTATTACATTGGGGCCCTACGTGGTATGAACCGCACAACCGAGTGCCGCGGCACATTCAGTTCCACATCGATAACACATCTGCAGTAACGTGGGCGAATCGTCGAGCAAGTAAACACCCTACTTCCCAGCTGTACAATCGTCTACTGTCTCTGGCAGAGTTCCAGTACAACCTCATTTGCACGGCATCTCACATCCCGGGGAAGCTAAATGTCATGGCAGACGCTGGGTCAAGGGCATGGGGTGGCAATGACACTATTTCAATAGTATGGTCTAACTTATCTGCTTCATGGTCACAGGATCACATCGAGTTTCCCTTCGACGATCTATCGGTCGTGTGGGAGCGTTGCTGCTCCGCCACTCCCTGGCGGTCTCTACCCACACCAAGTACCGCGCACACTGGCACCAATGGTGCCGTTTTACAAGGTGCATGGGATGGTCCCGATGGCTCACACCAACAAACGCGGCTCGTCGACTCGGACACTTCGCCACCTACTGCTGGGCTCGAGGGACCAACCGCCAACAAGTCGGTAACAAGCACAGCACAATCTCTTTGAAGATTGCCAGTATCAAGTGGTTTCACCGGCGATATAAGAATCTGTCGATCACCAGCAGTCCCCGGCTCACCATGTTACTACAAGGTATCAAGCGACTTTCGGCTCCTAAACGCAAGAAGCAACCAATTACCACGCCATTTCTCCGCCTACTGCACCGCACGCTCGACTTATCCCGACCGCGACAGCGCCTTTTGTGGGGCAGCATACTCATTGGATACTTCTTCATGCTTCGGAGATCGGAGTATTTAATGATCGGGCGCACTCGGCACTTTTACTGTCTCAAGGCTAGCAACGCCTTCTTCTCCGATAAGGATGGCAAAGCAGTGAAGTACGCGCTCGCAACATCAGTCACAATCGGACTTGAAGGTGCAAAGAACGACCAGTATGGTCGCGGAGCCTGGCGGACGATGCACGCGTCTGGTGACCCTTTGATATGCCCACTACTCGGTCTGTACAACATTATCCAAGCCCGAAGAAACCTCCACATGCGGTCAGAGATTCATTTGTGCGGAAATCTAAGCGCGAAAACAGTATCAAATACCCTCAAGCGGACAGCAGCGCTAGCCGGCGTCTCACCTCAAGCGTATGCGACTCACTCCATTCGTATTGGCGGTGCCACCGCGCTTGTTGCAGGTGGAGCCGACAGATTGTCGATCAAACTTCTCGGTCGGTGGGCGTCCAACTGCTTTGAAGAATACCCTCGTCAATCAGCTAAAGCATCGCTAGGGTTGGCAAGGCGAATGGTGCAACACAGAGAGTCAACTACCCGGCGAGCCAAGTAATCTCACTGGGGCCGCTCACCGCGCCCTTCGACTCACTGCAATGCACTACATCTTTGCCCCCAATCCGGTTGCGTGATGGAAAGGTGCAGTAATCCGAGAACGGATACTGCTATTTCCGGAAGCAGAAGGATTCACAACCGGCAGCTCAGTTGCGAAGACGATGGACGCTCTATTTAGACACGGTAGTGCTAGCTGTAGTGTCGGAGAATCCTCTCATTCTGGTATTTTCTCCGCGCTGATAAAGTCGACCCGCCTCACCGCGCCCTTCGACTCACTGCAATGCACTACATCTTTGCCCCCAATCCGGTTGCGTGATGGAAACAGTGAACACGATTTGTATCCCAACTTGCAGAGCCACAGCAAGATCACAGCTGATGGTGCATGTACAGTACAACACGAATCTTTCAACAAACTTACCACTAAGTATGTATTGATAAAAGTATCTAGCTACTTTGTGATAATTTGAGCCTCAAAGCTACAGTATCAAATGTACGAAAAAGGTTGGATAAATGTACTAAGCACCACCACAGAGAAGCGCAAGCCGCAGTGATAAAGGTTGAGCACAAATTCGTTGATATTTCTAACGTGGAATACATGTACATGTACTGTACAAACATACATTGATTAAGTACGTTTTATAGGTGGCGAGCTCGAATCGCACCGGCTTGCTGCAATGCAAATTACATGCCTAGATCTTAGGATGAGCTGGCCGATCCAACAAGGAAATATTCGCATACCGTATTCTCCTGTAGGAAGCGTATCGAAGCGTCCTTAGTCATCGAACGAGGTATGGCAATGCGAATCTCATTCCAAAAATCTCCCACTCCTCCACAAGTCCCCAAGCCTTCTAACAACCCAAGAACAACAGCCAACATGCGTCTCTCCTACATTTTCGCAGTGGTTCTTGTTGCCATTCTTCAATCCAGTGGAACTGCGCATCCCGTGTATGAAGACTCCAAGCAGATCGTCTCAGCTGGTGCCGGTGATGCGACCAAAGTGGATTCTGGACGCCTACTGCGTGGAGTAGAGGAAAAGATGGAGGCTGAAGACGAAGAACGTTTGTTCAAGAACCTTGGAACGTACCTGAAAAAGATTCCCCAAAAGATAAAAGATAGCTGGGAAGTGAAGAAAGCGAAAGAGCAGTTGGAGCGGTCTAGGAATCGACGCAAGTGGATTCGGGAGCAAAATGCTGTTCCTACCAGTTAGCTGACCTCGAATTTTCGACGGCACATGTCGGGCAATCTAACACATTTCAATACAATGCAATGGGTTACAGATGAGACGGTGTCAAACGAACTGAGTGTCTGCTTGAAGAAGACTTGGAAGAATCGTACGATAAAGTGTCAGGTCCGCTAACGTCCGCAGGTTTATTCCCGTCCTCGGAGCAAATGGAAGAGTTTGCCAAGCAACTACCTGGAATCACCGATTTCGCTGACATTGTGGACAAGTACGTGATGCTAGCGCATCTCGACGGAGACTACTTCCTGTGCAACCACCAGGATATGAAGGACGCAGCAGGTGAACCTTGTTGAGAGATACAGAGTTGACGCTCTCGGACCGTTTCACGTTCTGTATGTCACCTGTGAACCCGCTCGTAAGGTTTTCCTGGAGTACGCTCGAGGCCATTCACTGTGTCAAAGTGTCAAACTGGAAGTAGCAGTTTGATATCATAATGCCCACGCATTCGTTGTTTGCCTACTTGACGGCACTTGTGGAGAGCTAGATAGTTTGTTGTGATGTTGACTGAAGGTATGTTTGTCATTGTGTTTGGTATGTGCAGAATAGAAGAGGGAATGGGCCGTACGAAAGGGCTCACTGAATGGAGTGGCAGCGAACCCTGCAAGAGCCGAGGAGACGTTCATCAACAAGCACCCGACTCTGAGTGCCCTCGACCAGAAGATTGTAGACCTCACCGCGCAATACAAGGCACTGAGTGGCCGTTCATTCCTTCCGGGTCTAGCAATTCGTGGGCAGCACAATCCGCAGTTTGATCTACCCACTCATACTTGTTGTGATGATAGCTGGAGTATTTTTGTGTTTGGTACAAGAGAGAATTACCGGATGAAGGTGCTGGGTTGATTGATATGTGGAGTGGCAGCGAACACAGGGAGGAAGAAGTAGCGGAGAGCGATGCCGAACGACCGAGCATTAGCGCAGATCGATTGGCATGATTTTGTGGTTGTGGAGACGAACATTTTCGAAGTCTGCAACAGTGCCGGTTGATGAAAGCGACCTGCTGCAGACCAACAGGAATTTCAGCAAGACAATGATGATATGGAGGAGGACTCCAACGAGGAGGAAAAGACGGCGCCTTTCAGCACGACATGTCGATAGCTGTCCGAATCTAAAAGTGCTCTTCCTCAATTACGCTTGGTATTTTTTGACCGAACAACCTATGCCAGAACAAAGTGGTGTTGTCATGACTGAAGTTCGCCCCACTATCGACTGGCTGTGCGCTGGTTGCGCGTCCTGACTGCCTTTTGAGAGCTTGTTCATCAAGTAAACGACATTGCCGACAAACTAAAGTAGTGCGTTACGATGAAAAATCCGCATACTGCTCATTGAATTCAACTTTCAACCGCTTCGCTTGGATATCAGCGCGCAGCTCATCAGAATTACGGTATCCTCCACTGTTCTTTCTCTTCCCCAAGACTGTATTGGCGGTTTTTTCAACCTCTTTCTCGCTGCCTGTGAATAGTCCTTTAATTGCTGTTTTGCACGCCGAATTGATCGATATCATAGGCGTGCAAGCTGGATGATACGCCAATGTTCCATGGATCTGTTCCGTCTCATCTCGGCACAAGAGGAAGCAATCCTGAGGCACATCAAACGTCGTAAAATTCGACGTGGAAACACAATTCATGACCCCACGCACCAAACGGGCGCCTTCTTCCACCAGAAACTCTGGACAAACAGTCAATTTCTCCAGGTAGACCTTAACTTGATATGGCTGAAGCATACCGAACTGTCGCTTGCGTTGGTCGACAAAGACAACCACTTTGTCAGACACAGCATCCTTCAGAGCGAAAAATATGTCGACACCAGCTTCGCCATCGCCATTCACTGCAATACAACCAGTCGACGTCCAGTCATTTTTTACTAATTGGTTATCACGATGTGAGATGAGTCGAGGAGTTGACGAGCCAAATGCTTCTCCACACCGAAACACTCTGGACGGAACAAGTTTCACAGAAATGCTCTGCGTTTCACGAGTCATTAAAGTGCCAGGTAGAAGCTTTCCCAGCGTCACGGTAGAGTGCCCAAGCACCAACAACGCATTGATTCTCACGGCGTAGAAGCAGGCACCAAATACCTCCCAAGACTGCCATGGTTGAAGATCGAACATCTCTCTATCCACCATATTCCCCATGTCCATCAAAGCCGTCGCAAAATCTCGCTCTGCACCAATTGTCATTGTCTCTGCACGGTCTCCTATGATGTGTAACAACGAATAAGGAATGTGAACATCCCATGCAGTTGAGGTTTCGCGTGGAACCAGCAAGCATAGCGAAGTATCCCGAAGTCTTGACCATTTCATATCATTTCCAAAGGTTTCGTGTGGGTAGACCGTCTGACCCGATACAGCAAATGCTGCCAAACGGACGAGCTGCGATATTTCCAGTGAGCTTAAGTAGTTATCGACGTAGGTATTCCAAATGTCCACGTAGCAAGTCTGGATTTTCTTCAAGGTTAATGGCTGCTCTTGGTTGAACGTTTCCTTTTTGACTGCTGTTATATAATCCACAACCCATCGCGGAACACCACCAAGATAAAACAAATTTCTGCGGAATTGTGCATGCTCCAGGTAGCCATCATAACTGGCGTTGCTCTCCACAATGCTGAACACTTGATCCATTGTCAAGAGGGTCATAGGAATCCGCTTGGTCACGTAGTATGAGGAATTGGTAATCGGACCCGATGCGATCACACCCAAATTCGTTCCAGCAAACAGGGGCAACAGCACCAGATTCGACGTCTTGGAGCTCACGAAATCTCCTATGGCTGCGACGAGTTCATGTAGAAGTGACGTTTTGGGGTCTTTTCGTGGAGGTGTTAACTGTTCGATCTTTTGATATTCATCAATGCCAAGAAAAAGGTACATCACATCTTGGTCTTGCATTCCCTGACGCAGCTTGCGCTCGATAACTTGGATTGCATCACTTAGGGTTAGCTTCTTTCCATTACGAGGCAGTCGCTTTTCGAACCAGTGACTAAATGCAAGATCACAATTCCCGTCGAGAAAAAAGCGATGCAAAAGCCGCCACGAAAATGACGCCTCGATTAACATCGATTGCTCCACTTGATTGAAGCTATACCCGTTAAAGTACTGAACAATCACACTGGCAACGCGTGTGGGATCCAATCCCATCTTTCGAAAAATCGTGTCGCTTTCTTCCAGCATACGCGTTTTCCCCAAACCAGAAATACCAGAGCAAACAGGGATAACTCGCTTTGTGCGATCGGTACCTCCCGTTCCACTGAACTTGATTATATCGGAAAAGCACCCCATCACGGTCGTGATCGCCTCTTCCCTCCCACTTAATCGAAACTCTAAACTCTCCGCTTCTAAGATGTGAGGGCGTGACACTAGTGCATCCTTGCTGATCATCTCACTTTCCAAAAATGCGAGGAGAGCGTCACACGAAGAGAGTTCCACCTCAGGACCCACTGGTTCAGCATACCAAACACTCGTACTTTCGACGTTCTGTCCAATCGTTTCAGCTTTCGATCCGGCCACGACCCACTTCGGAACGACCACTAGCACGTGAACTTGGCCCTCATCTGGTTTGAAACCCGATCCGAAGTGCTTGGGATTTCTGACAAGCAGGGTGGGATCCATCAGCGGAAAATGTTTGAGGTCATCGGCCTCCACAGCTGCCGCGTCAGCTCCATCCAGCCATACCTTTCCGTCCTTTGCCAGGAAGAGCTGCAGCTGGTCGGCTTCACACGTGATCGTGAGCGGGTTCTCCCTCTGGATCGCTTTCTTCAACTTGCTCACCTTCGCACCATCGTCAATCCCTACAACGAACGAGCTGCCTGCGTGACCAACGATGGCACACTGGAGAGAAATCTGCACCATCTTAATTACCTCGAGCAGACAGATTCTGGAATGGTGAGAAAGGAGGTGAGAATAGGAAATCTACAGACAAAAGTTGACTATATCCAGAGTCTTACATGTAGGTGGGTTCCAGACAATTTCTTGGCTAGTGATGTAATTAAATGACAGTGATATTTTTTCACATTTGCGACGACCACCTGAATGGTGTTAAGTGACTACACGTTTATTCTCTCTTTGAGAGTGACGTTATACGACTTCAAGTAATTCTCTCTTTCTGCAACCGATATTAATATCGACATTCGTACAACAAAAGGCTTTAAGATATAATATACCGTGGAATTAATCCATTGGGCCGTTTCTGAGGTATTCCCAGTATGAGAATTATCCCTTATTTCTCCAGCGGCCGCTTTAATATTGGTTACTAAGTAATAAAATAGGGTTATGATGAGTAGATTTTCGATTTCAAAATTACATACTGTCTGGACTAAATCTACCGAAATAAGTTATTGACGGGGGAGTCGTGCGGCTCGAAATACATAATGGTGTGGGATAATATGGCAATTATTGCTTATTACAATATATTTTTAGGAAACCCTGCTCCTTTCTCACTCATTCCAGAATCCGCTGGCTCAAGAGAAGATGGTTTTCCTTTTCTGTGCGATCGTTGGTGTTGGTGGAAGCCCTTTTCCTGTGGACATCAACGAGAATCTGTTTGTGGGCCAGTTTAAAAACGCGATCATACAGCAGAGTGGCGGGCTTATATCGGCCACGATTCCTCCTTCGACGTTGCAGCTCTACCTCGCGAAGATGGAAGGACAGGGATGGCTGGATGCAGCTAGTGCGGCAGCTGTGGAGACCGATGACCTCGAACATTTCACGCTGATGGATCCCACTCTGTTCGTCAGAAATCCGGAGTACTTCGGATCGGGTTTCATACCAGATGAGGGCCAAGTTCACGTGCTAGTGGTTGTTCCGAAGTGGGTCGCGAAAGCTGAAACGATCGGACAGAATGTCGAGCGTGTTGGGCTTCCAAGAACTACTGCACTGAACGATCCGGAGAAGTACGCTGAAGAGATTATTGCACTCGACGACTGGGGTGTTAATACTGTACACCAGATTCCTTCAATCTGGGAATTCATGAGCAGTTTGGGTGGATGCACCAAGACTGGCGAATTATTCTGGCGACTGGAAGAGAAGCAAGTCGCGTCGTTGCTTCTGGATGGATGGGTTCGAGAGTCTTCCCTTGGTAGCTTCAATGAGTTTGAAGACATGAAGAGTATCCTGATGGGCTCTCCGGGCATAGGCAAGTCGACTCTGCTGTGCGTGATGGCCTTCCATGTCGTGTTGAAGTACAAGAAAAATGTCCTGGTTTATCGGCAGTTGAAGGAAGAAAATTATCTGTTTTATCTGGGTTACGAAGACGACGAGGTCGTGTATTTTACAGTGAAGAGGTGCAAAGTATTGGAAGCCAAACGTATCTACAAAGTGTTGTGGAAACAGCTAGCTATATCGAATGTGTGGCTGTTGTTGGATGGATTTCGGTACACAGATATCCCAGAAGGTGTGCGAACTTTCAGGATGTTGGCAACGTCACAGCAAGTGAGTTTGAAGTCTCAGGAACGAACTGATGCGTACTGCTGTCTCTTGCCTTGCTGGTCGAAGAACGATCTATTGTCGATCGGGAGTCTAGTTTACAACTTTACCCCTGACGAGATGGAAGAACGTTTTTTCTACTCCGGCGGAAGTGTGCGAGAGTTTACATACGATACATGGGAGGACATCCAACGTGTAATGGACGAAGCAATCCATGGTGTTGAGGATTATTCGAAACTACTATCCACCACGTACCGTTCATTCACGGATACATCACGAGTTGTTCGCACATTTGTCGAGAACACGAATGACCCAAGTGACTATCTCGACAGGTGGTATTGGGAACAGACGATCGACTCGGAGTATGCTGTTCTTGCTCTGTCAGTGAGGCTTCAGTCCGTGGCGCTGCTTCAGATTTATACGTGGGCGAAAAAGGCTGGGCATGGATCACTGGCTGGTTGCGCTTTCGAGATCTACCTTCATCGCTTGGCAATCGACAACAGGTTGGAACTCTACAAGTCGGAATATGATTTGCCAGAACTAAGGAAACCAGACGAACCGCGGCATTTCAGCGTGCAGCACGTGGCTTTGAAGACTGGCAGTGCAATTTGCAGCGGAAACTCAAACGATTTCGAGAGAGATTTGGTGGCTTGGAGAGATAATGAGACGTACACGTACTGGTATCCTGACTGTGATGATTTCCCAAATATTGACAGCATTGTGAAGCTTGAGCCAGGCCCCGGGAGGAAGAGCAGTGTCGCGTATCTTCAGTTTACCATTGCTCGCACGCATGCTATTGATGGCAATCAGTTGAAAAAGATGAACGAGATCTTCTTCCCGGACCATGTGAAGAATGCTGGAGAAACGGACGCCCCGATTTATATTGCTGTCTGTCCCGATAGGGAGTCCTGCGAAACGTTTATCCTGAATTCACGCCCCGAAGTTCTAGCAGCGAAACTGGAGTGCCAAGTATTTGTAGGCTACTACATAGACCCCTACTTTGCCATCACTGCCGATGGTCCGAACAGCCACGTGCCTATCAAAGTGCGAAAGCTTTCCCGTTCCCAGTACATGACTAGGAAACGAAAAAGAGAGCTGCTGGACGAAACGAAGGAACAGAGCTAATTGAACTTTTTTTGAGACTGTAAGTGATTAAGTCCGATCCTCTTCGGTATGTCATCCGTATTGTCCGCGTCAAAAGAAACATCCTTCTTGCCATTTATGTGGACACTAACATCCATCTCTAATGTCCTCAATTGTTCCATGCATGCTTTGGCTTGCCTATCCATGTATTTATACAAGAGACCGCAGGTGAGTATCTAATTCAACGGAACGAAACCTAGCTCTCGAATCCCTTTTGGGGACGTTCCGACTTTCTTGTAGTCGTTCTTCGTCTTCAGCCTCCATCTTCCACTCCTCGCAGTAGACATAAACTGGTACAATTAGCTTTTCTAGGATTCTCTGCAGGTGAGATGAAAATGGCGATTCCTGAAAATTTAAAGTGCTGGGATCACTGCGAAACAGATACTATGTGTTTTTTGTATGTCTAAAAAGAATGTACCGTATATGTTTTGGAATGTGTCGTTAAAATCAATGAAGGCTAGTGTGTACACTTGGATAGTGGTCAGTTTCACGTATGAGCTTCTTGGAAAAAAAAAAAAACTTGTTGCTGCTGCCAATGTTGGCAACCACTATTATTTGGTTAGTGTCGATTTTATTCTGGTTTAAAACCTGTTTTGAAAGATTAAACGTTACGTTATAATCGATTTTACCCGCCGAAGTCAATTTCGTGAGAATTTCTTCAACTTGGCTACAGTAGTTTATTAAGTAAATTTAATGTGGAAAAATATCACTATCATTCAATTTCATGAGAATTTCTTCAACTTTTATTTGTAGATTTCCTATTCTCACCTCCATTTTCATCATTCCAGAATCTGCCTGCTCGAGATAAATAAAATGGTGCAGATTTCTCTCCAGTGTGCCATCGTTGGTCACACAGGCAGCTCGTTCGATGTAGGGATTGACGATGGTGCGAAAGTGAGCAAGTTGAAGGAAGCGATCAAGAATAGGAGCGATGGAAAAATCGACGTTCCTTGGCTGGATCTGCAGCTCTTCCTGGCAAAGGACGGAAAGGTATGGCTGGATGGAGCTGGTGCGGCAGCTGTGGAGGCCGATGACCTTAAACATTTCACGCTGATGGATCCCACCCTGTTTCTTCGTAATCCCAAGCACTTCGGATCGGGTTTCAAACCAGATGAGGGCCAAGTTCACGTGCTAGTGGTTGTTCCGAAGTGGGTCGCGGAACCTGAAACGATTGGACAGAACGTCGAGCGCGTTGGGCTTCCAAGAACTACTGCACTGAACGATCCGGAGAAGTACGCTGAAGAGATCATTGCACTCGACGACTGGGGTGTTAACACTGTCCACCAGATTCCTTCGATCTGGGAATTCATGAGCAGCTTGGGTGGATGCACCAAGACCGGCGAATTATTTTGGCGACTGGAAGAGAAGCAAGTCGCGTCGTTGCTTCTGGATGGATGGGTTCGAGAGTCTTCTCCTAGAAGCTTCAATGGGCTTGCAAACAAGAAGAGTATCCTGATGGGCTCTCCGGGCATAGGCAAGTCGACTCTGCTGTGCGTGATGGCCTTCCATGTCGTGTTGAAGTACAAGAAAAATGTGCTGGTTTATCGGCAGTTGAAGGAAGAAAATTATCTGTTTTATCTGGGTTACGAAGACGACGAGGTCGTGTATTTTACAGTAAAGAGATGCAAAGCTGATCGTGCGGTGAGCATTTATGAAGAACTCGGGTATCGCCAGGGGTTTCCGAATGTGTGGCTGCTGTTGGATGGATTTCGGTACAAAGATATTCCAGAAGGTCTGGAAACTTTCAGGATGTTGGCAACGTCACAGCAAGTGAATTTGAAGTCTCAGGAACTCACTGATGCGTACTGTTGTCTCTTGCCTTGCTGGTCGAAGAACGATCTATTGTCGATAGGGAGTCTCGTTTACAACTTTACCCATGACGATATGAAACAACGTTTTTTCTACTCCGGCGGAAGTGTGCGAGAGTTTACGTACGCTACATGGGAGGACATCCAACGTTTAATGGACGTTGCGGTCATTGACGTTGATGATTACTCGAAACTACTATCCACCACATACAGTTCATATACGGATACGTCACAAGTAATTCGCACATTTGTCGAGAACACGAATGACCCAAGTCACTATCTCGACAGGTGGTATTGGGAACAGACGATCGACTCGGAGTATGCTGTTCTTGCTCTGTCAGTGAGGCTTCAGTCCGTGGCGCTGCTTCAGATTTATACGTGGGCGAAAAAGGCTGGGCATGGATCACTGGCTGGTTGCGCTTTCGAGATCTACCTTCATCGCTTGGCAATCGACAACAGGTTGGAACTCTACAAGTCGGAATATGATTTGCCAGAACTAAGGAAACCAAACCAACCGCGAAATTTCAGTCCGAAGCACGTGGCTTTGAAGACTGGCAGTGCAATTTGCAGCGGAAACTCAAACGATTTCGAGAGAGATTTGGTGGCTTGGAGAGATAATGAGAAGTTCACGTACTGGTATCCTGACTGTGATGATTTCCCGAATATTGACAGCATTGTGAAGCTTGAGCCAGGCCCCGGGCGGAAGAGCAGTGTCGCGTATCTTCAGTTTACCATTGCACGCTCGCATGCTATTGATGGCAATCAGTTGAAAAAGATGAACGAGATCTTCTTCCCGGACCATGTGAAGAATGCTGGAGAAACGGACGCCCCGATTTATATTGCTGTCTGTCCGGATAAGGAGACCTGCGAAAGGTTTGTCCTGAATTCACGCCCTGAAGTTCTAGCAGCGAAACTGGAGTGCCAAGTATTTGCAGGCTACTACATAGACCCCAACTTTGTCATCACTGCCGATGGCCCGAACAACCACGTGCCTATCAAAGTGCGAAAGCTTTCGCCGTACATGACAAGGAAACGAAAAAGAGAGGGGGACGAAACGGAGAAACAAAGCGAAGTGGACTTTTTTCGAGACTCTTGGTGATTGAGTCCGATTCTCTTCGATATGTCGTCCGTATTGTCAAAGGATACATTCGTCTTGCCATTTATGTGGACACTAACGTCTATCTCCAATATCCTCAACTGTTCCATCCTTTTCATGTCTTTATTCAAGAGAGGCGAATATTCGAGCTGAGCTTATTCAACGGAATTAACCTTGCTCTCTAATCTGCTGGCTTTCGTTCACTTTTTCGGGAAATACGTTTCGGCTTTCTTGAAAAATCTTTCTTCGTCTAGCCTCCACTCCACGCAGTTGGCGTCCAGAACCACTGCGAAGATGTAAGAGAGACGCATAGTAGCTGTTCTTGGAGTTGTTAGCCGGTCAGTGAAGTACCAATCTGATGACCGTGGAAGAATATGCATTTTTTCTTGGATAGAAAAGTATGTTGCGGAGCTCAAAAAACAAACATCTTCTCAGGCACATTTCCTAGTTCTACTTGAAGTGAAAGATTAGAGTTTGAGACACCGATGCGTTGCTTCTTGTAGTATATTTCTACTAAGTACTTAACGTGTTTTCGACCGCCTCTCAGAAGCGCCCAACACATACAAAATCAAATAGACACCACACTCAGCCAGTGAAGTCTGCAGCTTTGGTCTTGGCATCCATTCAACGTAGCTCCTTCGTTCTTTTAACCTGTATCCGACGGGCATAAGCTTACACAACACCTCCACTGGGTTGCCGACCTAGCAACGAGTGGTTCTTGCGCTGTTCGCTATAGCTGGGGTACACTGCGTCACTGTCGTTGCTGTTTGTCCGGTTAAGACTGTTACCGGACGGCGCTGCCAACGGTACATTGCCCACCTGTTGCTGATACCCCATTGGCTTCGGACCCGAATTCTGGTTGCCATACACATTGGCGTACGGCTGTTGCTGTTGCATATTTTGCGGTGTCGTGTACGGGTGTCCTGTGTTTGGGTTATACTGCTGCGAAGGCGTGGGGGCCTGTCCGTAAGCCTGTTGCGTCGCGCTAACGCCGAATCCTCCGGCGGATTCTGTGCGCACAAATTGCGTGTGGGCATCTGCTTCCATACTCTGCTGCATGGCAACAGCCAGGTCTCGCTCGTACTCCTTGCGGAAGTATCGGATTTTCTCCGCACGACCAGCGGAACTCAGGTATCCTGTAATAGACAGGATAATCACCGAAGCTAAACACACCCAGAAACTGTAGCCATAGAACCAGCAGTGCCACTTGGTGTTATCCGCTTTGCAACTCGTGTAAGCGGAGTTGATGGTGTCAATCTCGTATAGAGTTTGTTGCAAAAGTGCACCCCAAATAACCAATGAGACTGCCAATAGAAGTGCTGTATCATGCAAAAGGCAAAACAAAGTTAGAACAATTGCAACTTTGCAAAAAATGCAAAAGATTCACTTACAGCCGACGAGAGTGCAAAACGACACGACACGTTCCATATATCCTGCCGAAGGGTTGTAGACAGCGCCAATGGATGTGAGAAGACCCACAACAGAGATCGCAGCGCCAGTGGCAGTCGTCGCTTGGACGGACTTCATTCGTTTGCCACACAGGACTTCATGGAAGTCGGCGCCGTCACCCAACATGTAATTCGGAGTAGTGTAATTATCCACGCAAAAATCCGAGTATTGTAGTACGGTAGCTGAGGCGTAGAACGGCGACTCGAGACTGTTTGTCGAATAGAACGCGAAGAGTCCGTATCCCTGATACACGTTGTTGCCGTCACGACGGTAGTGCTGTTGGAACCACGCAGGGTAGACCATGGCGTAGAATGCCGTGCCAACCGATACGAGGGAGAGAAACACCGCTAAAAACGCAAAAGGTAACAAACGTTTACGTTAGTTAAATGTGCAAATTTCCTGTTCTTCCATGCTTTTGCAATCGCGAGTTTAAACTAGTGCTAAAGCGAGTGTACACAGAGGTGAAAGCACGTACTCAAGAGGGTGTTTTTCATAATCATGGTGGCCGCGGGGTGTGTGGAGAAGAGGGAGGAATGTGTCAATGGCCGCGCGGGTGCCGAGTGGGTGTCTGCGCCTGTAGGAAGCCGCTCAGTCGTCGCCCCTTGCTGCTAGGACTGTGCGCGATGCCACCACAGGAGAAGTGACCAAGGGTGTCTTGCCAAAAGGCGACCCCAAGTTTTTCAAATTTATGGAAATTTCGCTTTTGACTAGAAGTTTGTAGTTACATCACTTTACACAACACTAAATATCAGGATTTGTCGGCAATGCTGGGAGCAAAAACTGACTGGATTTCCAACGTGCGAGATAAACCGGACGCGATTAGGGGTGGGAACACCTGCAACCAGATCGCACTACTCAACAGCATACCAGCATGGGCGATTGATCGATCACTTGCACGGTAAAGGTTGCAATTTGCAGACCAACACAATATTGTGCCGGTCTTAGTCCTATCGTTCGTCTACTTGAGCACTGGAGTTCGTGGCGTTCGCTTAATGGAGATATCTTACGCCTCGATTAAAAACGGACAAATACCCACAATACATTTGCCAGTTCATGTCCAGTTTGATTGTGGTAATGTGAGTCTAACGTCGCTCAAACTGCTCTGCCGTCAGATAATCAAGCCAAATCTGTCTGTAAGCAAATGATAGTATCTCTCCAGCAGACTTTTTTCTCAGCACCATTTGCAGTTCTCCATCGTTAACCCATGGCAACGGATACCGTTGGAATGCGTCGGTTGGCTTTCAACTATTGTTTGAGGTTTCCTCCCGCTGGTCGACCCTGATGGGCAATTTGCAACGCGACGGCAAACGCTGACTCAAGCTTTTCACAATCGTCCATCGTCATGCGGCTTTAATGCAAAACATTATCTGTTGCATTATACGTTTATTTCTTTACTGAATATCTTAGCGCTGTACGGACCAGAGGAAGGTGCAGGACACGGGACTGTGGTCACTACCTCGCAAGTCATCGTTCAATGCCCGGTAGTTGTCTCTCACAGCTTCGGAGCTAAAACTACTTCTGCCTCGACTTGCATCTGAGCACGCTACCTGTTCTACCTTGAGGTTCTCCATCCAATCACTATTCGGTCGAGAGCAATACAAAATACGGTCGCACCATCCAGGAACACGTTCACGCACTCTCCCTCCTTTGTAGAACGGTTCGCGGTATTCCGTTTGATACACATGTTGAGCCCATCGAGTAGCTTGACCTGTTCCAGTGACGGATCCGCTCAAAGGTAGTTTCGAACGACACTTGTTTTTCTTGTACGTCGGGTAGAACGTAGGCCACTTGGCAGGTTCTCGGAACATCCTCAGTCCAGGTACATTGTCCAAGTCATCGGCCATACTGTCATAGTGGTCGTGTAGTTCCTGTAATCTACCGGCGCTCAGTAAACCGATCACTTCATTACCAGCCAGTTCTTTGATCCGGTAGTTAAAGTCCCCCATCCAGATCACATGATCACTGCAAGTGGCAAGTGTAGCTTCTTGTCTAGTGAATCCAAGTGCTCGAGGCAATTCCAGTGTCAATTTCTCCAATTGTCGTCGTCTTCGTTCGATTCGGTTTGCTTCTAGGTGGCAATTGACAAAAGTGAGGGTTTGCGGATCGCCTGCAACTCGAATTGTCACGGCAATGCCACCTTTGGAACCGGTAAATTTGTGCGAACCAGCGGCAACGACTTGGATCCGACCGTGAAGATGACGAACGTGATAAATGACGAGCCCCGTTGACTTTCGTCGGATCAAAGCGTGATCTCCGTGGCCTCTGATCTCCTTCTCTTCGCCACTTTTCCTCCACCACGAACAACACACGCCACTATCTACAGTTTCCGTCTGTGGCATCGAATTACGTGTAGTTGGTACGTCGTCACTAAAAAATCTACCTCTAGGGCTGGTGGCACTGTACGCGCTGGTAGCGTGTGGACTGCAAATGTTGCAAGCCGGTTCACTAGCACAAAAACTCGTAAGACCCACGGAACTGCCGAAATCCGACGACTCGTACGTCTTCAAGTGCCTTAAATGCTCACAGTCGTCATGAGTTCGACTTTGCTTTGCAGTTGCAACTAAACGCTCATATTTTCCTTGTTGCTGGAGTCGTGCAAGTACTGCTTCGTTCAAATGTTTCGTCACTTTTTCCTGTGTGCCGATGACGTAAAGATCGTATCCAAGAGGTAGCAACTCTCGCAAAGTCTCTGCTGCAAGATCATCACCGATGTATTGGCCACGTCGACGGTGTGCAAAAGGATCTTTTGCAGCCATGTTCCACGTTGCAACAAATATCCGAAGAGAAAGTTTCTGTGGTAATTCACGAGGAGAAGGCGGACCAGGACACGTTTCAGGCGTCAACGCAAACACCACATCGTCGTCTTCTTCTTCAGCTAATTCTTCCGGTGTTAAATACTTGGCAGCGATCGCGTCTTGTTCTGTTTCGTACTCGTTGTTATCTTTTGCAACTTTTGCAACTTTTGCAACTTGTTCCGGACAATTCTCCTCCGTTTGCACAGTTTCTACTGACACTCGTACTGGCAAATTAAAGAAACGAGGAGTTGGTGATTCGAGCTCATACCTTGTAGCTCTTGAATCGAGACTGGCACGTTCTTCCAGTTGAGTCTGTTCGATTTCGTCTTCAATCGCTTCTTCACTCGCTTCTTCGATCTTGAGACTTGCAAAGCTCTCAGTATCGTCGAACTGGTTGCTGCTCAGACTTCCATGGCGTCGGATATATTCTTCCCATTCCGCTTCAGCCTCACTGTCGTCGTACGGAACTTGATTGCACCAGCCCTTGGAAGGTTTGGAAGATGCAGGGTCATATCGCCCCAGGTGAAGACCTAAGAGCGACGGCATGACTAAAAGGAGATTGCAATGTGAGAAACCAGTTGTGTGGCTTCTTTCCATCGTCCCATGTCAGCCATTTCGATCTTTAACTTCGACTCGAATAGCACCAACAAACCCATCGCAAGGATGCAAATACCCCCATGGGATTCCACTGAAACCACCAGGCTTTTTGTGTTAACCAGAGGAGGAGATCTCGACAATTCACCTTGTTGAGACATATCATAGACACCTTCGTGCCTTTCGCCAACACAAGTTGCACTGGAGCACGTGGTCATGGATTTTTACTGAAGCGAAATGTCAACAGCTCAAAGATTTAGCACAGTCTGTAGCTGCACTTCTCTCCAACGTCTGACCAGCCAACTTGCATTGGTAGGTGTGTTGGGGAATTACTCGCAGCACTATCGATCTCGAATCCGGAACGAAAAGCTGAAACCAAAGCCCGCAGCCTTGCCACACTCGTCTAAAGGCCTGACTTCCTAGATATACCATCTCTCCACCATAGAGACAGCATTTCGAAATGTTCCCTCACGAACAGGAAGCGCATCAACATGGTCTTCAACGGAGGCTCAGTCTTCCACCTCATCCCGCGCTTCGAAGCTCCCAAGACCAATTCATTAGCTTTGAAAACTACCCTTCTCGTTATCTACCAGTCCGGCCCAGAGGTAGGTCGAACGAAGAAGGAGCGATACTGCCTAGCGTGACGTCCCTATTGCCACCGAATGGACAGGAGAACGAAGCTTCAAGGGAGTTTATCTCGTCTTCAAGAAACTCACTCGAATCGCTGGACACCGTACCAAAGACGTGAGCCGTTGTTTCAACAGTGAAGAAGCCCCGAATCATCGACGTCGGCGCATAAGTCCAAGATGACGCCTTGCAGCTTCGAAAGCACGAGTCCATGAGGTGCTGACGATGGAAAACTACGAGACAATGCGTGTACCCATGTTACCAGTATTGTATCCACTGCGACCACCTTCGGACTCGAAAACCTCCCGATATTTGCGTGAAATGGACCGACGATTGACTTTATCGCGTCTTGATCGTGGTGAAAAGCAATCAGCTCTTGCTAAGGAGTTCCGAGTTACTCGTGCGGCTATTTGCAACCTCAAAGAGCACCGAGAGCTCATGTTTTCCCGTCAATATGGAGATCCACTAGCTAAACATCCAAAGAAGACACGACCGAAAGACGAAAGTAGATCCAATCGGATCTCCCCCGATACTCCAAATGTCCATAAAGTGGCCTTACTGTCCGCAGAGCGACTTTTTCCTCTCGTTTCGAATCGGGATACATCAGATTCTGCTTTTCGCCACTACTGCGACCGTCTCATGACTTTAGTGGTCGAAGAGGTGCTCGCTTGGACACAAAACAGCAACGATACGGAGAATTCTACGCTATGTGGAGTTTCTATCGCCCCGGAGGGTTCTCCGATGCTTTCAATCTTCCAAACACTCGACCGGACTTGCCTACTGGAACAATTCATCACAATCTTTCTCAAATTGATCCTCCCGTTGCTGACGTGATTGATCTACCTTCAGCGGTAGAATCGCACAATGTTTGTTTATTCTACGCCTTCACTGATGCTGTGGGAGGCCTTCGCGTGGCTAAGAGTATTCGCCAGTTACTGGATCGAGGCGTAGTGGAGGAATTGTTGTGTCTTGTGACTCTAGCAGTATCAACTTTGACAATAGGAGAATTACAGCGAGCACATCCAAGTCTACGCGTTGCTGCTGTCCAGATTGAACGTCAAGAAGACGACAACCAAGATAATGCGAGACTTTCATTGCTCGCGAGTAGAGCTGCTGCTATCTATTAGCTGAAAATTGCAATAGATTTCCCCTCAATACAACTCAATACTGCAATCTCCGTTTCAAAATAAATCCAGCTAACGTGCTGCGGACGCATAGTACTCCGTGTTCATAGTTGCAGCGAAAGCAAAGTGGGATTTTGCGTTGACAGGAGCCGTTAAGTGAAACCCCTGCAAGGGATTGTGCGAATTCTCAACCAATCTATCAACGGACACCGAACTGGTATCGGAAGCTAACTTTCTCATTGATCTCTGTGAAAAACGGACGTTGAACTAACTTCATTTGCTGCTCTTGATGGTAGTTACTAACTAAAAACAGGTATTAAAACTCCTTCACTATCCATACTTGTACACCGTTGGGGATACGCCGAGTAGTGAAAATTGATTGTCCATTGGCTGACTTTTTTTTGCTCAACTTTACTTTTCCCTACGCACTATCACTTTTGCAATACACTATACCGTTGGAGATGCTCTAAGAAAGGGGTCTGCTACCAAGTTCAGCAGGGTCAAGAATACTAAAATTGGTTTGGTTGCGACTGGCATTTGCCATCAGGGCGGAGACTGGGAGTTTCAAAATCGTTTCAATTATCTCAAGCATGGGAGTCTGCACTTTTATCCACACTCCATTGCTCACAAGGGGCTTACCAATCAAAAATTGATGCAAACGAACCCAACTCTGGCATTATCATAAGACTTTAGCCATCCATTCTTTGCCTCGTTTGCTTCAACCCAAAAGAACAAGCACAATACATCCTTCACCATTCCGTTTTAATAGTTCTAACCCTTTCCTTCGTACACACACCAGGATGACTGACAGGCTCTAGAAACTCACGAAAAAACGTTAAAAGGAAAGAAACCGCCATCGCTATCCTTCTCCCCTGCCTCTTGATCATTCCTCGTTCATTTTTTATTTATCCTCAGCCCACTCGAGCCTCCATTTAACAATCTACACAGTGTATTTCGGTTCTCGGACACCGCAATGGCCCCAAGCAGCAACTCCCCCACATCAATTCTCGATGAACTAGCGTCCCAAAACTACTGTAACACGTACTTCCACCCTCATCAACCATATATTCACTACGAATACCGACGTCGCATGCCGAATCGAAGCTATGTCGGCAAACTCCCCGGGATGGCTTCACTGCTTCGACGGCACAACGTTAGGGCCAATTCGTCTGTGCTGGATAGTTCGTCCCAATGGACACCACCACGTCTAGCAACGAAGCGAAGCAACTGGAACAATTTGGAGCCAAAAGCCAAGGATCAAGTGCTTGAAAACAGAGTGGAAAGTGACAAAACGTGCTCTTCAGTTCTCCGGTCGCCTGAAATGGGCGAACCGCGTCCCAAAACCTCGCGGTATCTGCGTGAAATCGACCGTCGACGGATTTTACTGCGAATTGCTCAAGGTGAAAAGCAGTCAGCTCTTGCGAAAGAATACCGTGTGAGTCGAGCGGCGATCTGTAATCTCAACAAACACAGGGCCGAAGTTTTGTCCAGAAACCACGAACATCCATTGGCGAAACACCCCAAGAGGAGAATGTTGGCAAAGACGAAACGACCGGACAGTCAAACTAGTGACTCGAGTAGTTGATCGTAGTGATAGCTTTAGGCATGGAATAATAAAACAATTTACCAAAGCTAATCCTTTTCCTAATTTTAGGATTTCAACAGAAATGACAAGTATTGAAAAGTACTTTAAAGAAACCTCGTTAGAAAATGTTGGTTTGGTTCTGCTACACTTTCCACTTGTTCTCTTTTCCTTCTCGTTCCTTAAGCTTTACGAGCTTCCGGCACACGGAGTTGCACACGAACAGCATGTTGCCCCATCATAGTGATCACCGACTGCTTGTTCTGCTGGAATTCCGCCCTTTACAAAACAAACAGTAGAAAAATTAGTCCATATCGTAAAATCAACTATGATTACTGAATAACGTACTGCATCTTCTTAATCTCACGTTGCGTCTCCTCCTCCAAAATGCTCGGGTCGTCTCCCATTAGCTATTAAAAAAATATAAAAAAATAAAAGTCAGTGTTGTAAAAATGATCTTCAAATAATATGAAATCCCCTTACATCCGTGTTGCCGTTCATTTGGAACGTGCGTTCCATTTGCTTACGGTAGGCCGTGATCTCGGCCTCCGCCTCCAGTTTAGCCTGTTTCAGTCTCTCGCCACGTTCTAAATAAGAAATAGAAGTTTAGAACACGATATTTACGACGTAGGGGTTAGATCAAGAGGCCACAGACCTTGGCGAGCCTCGCTGATGATCTTGGAGGCCTTCGTCTCGGCCGCCATCAGCTCTTTGATGCTCTGGTTCGCCGCCATTTCGCTTGGATCTTTCGCGTTTTATCTTCCAATCTGGAAATGGAATTCCAGATATATAAAGGCTTCTGATTGGCTGGAAATTAGTGAAAACTCTTTAATCAGATTTTTTACCACGAAGATATTTGTATGGAAACAGTGTCTACATGTAGTAATAGACGATAGTTTTGCAGACGACAACACACCAATGTGAGCTTCAATCGCTGCACTGGATGAGTTGAAGCCGCCGATTGTACACTCAAATGGCTACTTTTCAATGAAGCAAGCCAGTTTAGTGCAAATTGGGACTGGGCACTTCCATCTTTTCCCATTGAGAGAGCAACGTGATGTCGTTCTCAAGGTCCGTAATGCGAGCCTTCAGTTTCTGGATCTCCGTCAGGTCGAGCTTGCGTTCTTTGCTCAGTAACTCCACACGATCCAAGTACCGTTTTTGGAACATGTTGCTGTACGTAGGGTCCTTCTTGGTGATACTCGAGTAGAACGAGTTGCCCAGGACTGCAGTGAATCCGATGAAGTACGTGATGGGTTCCATGACGTCCCACGAGTACACATCCCAGACGCAGTACATGAGTGCACCGTAGAAGCCTGTGAGCCCCGTGAGACCTACCCACTTCTGCGCGTTCGGCATACGCCGGGCCGCTAGATGCACCTCATTCTCCACTTGTTGTAGCTTCTTCAAGGAACTGTTCAACTCGGCCAGTTGACGTTCTTTCACTTTCCGGTCGTGTTTGATGTTGTACATCTCGGAATCCAATGAGTTCTGCAGTGACAACACACTCTCCAAGCTCTGCAGCAGTAAAACCAAATCAGCTTTCAAAACCACTAAAAAAACATGTAAAAACTCACGTAAGGGCGCAGAATCACAGCATTCTCCAGCTGAGGGTTCCTGGATCGGTCAAAATGCACCACGAGGTTCCGACGTTGCAATTCCCTTAGCCACTTGGTCGCCACAGCCTCTTCAGCTCCGGCGTTATGGCACATCCGGTAAAACTCATTCAACGGCAACTACCTCAAATAAGAATTAGTGCCTCAACCCCATCCTCAATTAGTGTTCCATATAACTCACAATGAGGCGGGGGTCCTTCTCGATCTCAGCTTTAACCGTCGCGAAGGCCACGCTGTCTTCCCTCGCCCTTCGATCATCCATCGCCGCAGCGTCACTCTCCACCAGTACATTAACATGGTTGAGCCTCAGACAAAAAGACATGGACGTGAACTCCCCCAGACGCACAGTACGAGCCAGTTTCGTGCCGTCCGGTGTAGCGATCTCCACGGCCTTCAATGAGGCATCGGCGCGCTTCACCGCCTCAATTACATCGTAAACACTCGCGTTAGTGTCGTTCAGACCCAACCGGGTGAGACCTTTGACCCCCGGAAGTGGCAGAAGAACGTCCAGCTCCCCATGGGCTTTAGCAGCGTTGCGCACACTGATTAAGGGCGACGTCGAGTCGTTTGAAGCGGATAAAGAGGCCGCCGCTCGAGTACGGAGGGATCCTGTGCTTGAATGGAAGGAAGCGAGGGGGAAATGCGCACAGGGAGCACGCAGTAAGGCACGAGAGGCGAAGAGAGACAGCGGTGCCATTATGGAGGACTGTTAGTGACGATAGAGCGATTCTGATGTTTTCAGCGCCGGATAATGAAAACGAGTTTCAATTTAGACATTTCATTAAGTTATAAAAGCTATTTGAATCCCTTTTACTTTCCAAACGTATCTTGTAAGAAAGATTATCGAATTTTAAAGGCGTGCGATGAGTGCTTCAACCTGATTAGTCGAAATTTAAGTGCGTTTTTGGTCACGATGCGAACTTAGTACTAAATCTACGTGTCAAAAAGAGAATGCGGCTCTTATTACCGTCTCTGCTTCTCGTTTGGGTCTGTATTTCCGCTCAAGAGGTGCCTGAGTCCGCCCCCGAGGGCTCATCTGTCTCCGCCGTATCTACGGAACGTCTGGATCGCTGTACGACGCTCGGATTCGATGCAGACGCGCTGGATTGCCGCCTTTGCGACGATTTATCGACATTTTTGACATCGAAAGTGTCGAAAAAGAAGTCGAAAAAGACGAAAAGCGTCGAAAATGTGGTGACGGAGTGTCAAGAATGCTGCTCGGACTTCTCGAAGGTGCTGGAAGCTGAAGGACGTCGATACCCGAAAGTGGCACTGGCAGTGAACAGGCGACGACTGAAGAGGTACCCGAAAGTGGCGAACTTCGTGGAGAACCACGCCGACCAAATTAAAGGCCTGGAAGTGCAGGAAACTGATCCGAGACTCCCCATGCTGGAGTTCTTTGATGAAAATGGAGAAAAAGTCGAAGAGATCAGGTCCGGACAAGCTGAAAATGTGTTTATGTTTTTTTTTTCGGAAAGTTAACTTGTTCTTACTTTTATAGTGTGGCTCACTGGGATGAAGACTCCATTGCCGAGTTCATTGCCAACAAGTTGCTGCCTCAAGACGAAGACAATGGAGAAGTTGTGGAGGAAGAAATTGTCGAGGTGGAAGTGGAGGCTGCCGAACCGTGAAGAAAAGATGAAATTTCGAGGCAAAAAATGAAAGAGTTTCAGCATTGAGAGTGTTGTTACTGCTATTCCTTTGATTCAGGACGATCCGAGTCGCGTGAGCTAGGAGGTCTGGATGGTTGTTGCTGGATGCGTGGCGTTTGAGACGTTAGGTTGATCTGATAGTGAGGTTTCTTCGCCAATCTCTTCGGACGACAAGGATGACGGAGGATGTTTCCAGATGCTGAAGGTAACTTATTTTGTGGCTGTTCGTTGGTTGCAGGGGTATAATCTTCGATCTCATCGTTGGTCGCTTCAGGAACTTGTAGGTCGTCCTCACAGTAAACCCGTAGGATTCTGGACGTCAATGCAGGCAACGGTACAAACCGATGGAAAGCCTGCAACATATCGAACTCCTCCTTCGACAGGACCATGTCACAGTCGGTTGAGGTCAAATCTAGCTCATCATTATCTCTCGACTGTCCGCGGGCTTCACGTACGCTCCTCATGGCCATTTTAGGTCTTCCCTATTTATCTTCTTGCAAATGTACTGGTTTTATATAAATCGCTGCAAATAACAAGAAAAAAACAACGTTCTCTTCAATGTATTTTTATATTGTTTAGGCAATTTGCGTCGTGTGTTGAGCCCTGTTAAACCTCTTCGTGTCCAACTGAAAGAGGAAAGTTAAGTTTCCTTTGGTTTCCTGTTCATTCAGCGCCTTGGTGATCCGTTGTGCTAATAACTGCGAAGGATATTCCACCAAATGATACGAAGCCGTACACAACAGTAGAATCAATCCAATACGAATGAAGAACCTCTCGTAGTACATACTTGGATCTTTGCCGTAGATGTCACTGAAGAGCACGAAGCTGTGCAGTAAGTAGACCGAGAAGCTGATCTTTCCCCAGTATCTCAGTACACTCCATTCAAACATAGCGGAGATACAGGACGGCAGTAACATCTCGATCACAATGACGAAAGTCAATGGTAGACTGATGAACGGGAAGCCTCCGTCGTCGTGTTCGCGCTGATGAACCCAATGGAAGAACATCGTGGGCTCTGTAGGCATTCCCGGGGTGGAATTCCGACGGAAACAGACACTGAGGAGCAGTAGAACCGCCGCGTACTCAATTCCTCGAATTGCCAGCTTCTGAAGCTTGGAAAACTCAAATCCAGTGGATTTTATCCACATATCGAGCTTGACATACAACGCTGCAGCCATAGACCCAGCCAGGAACGTCGGTAAGTGAGGCAAAAGAGGCGAATGACTTGATCGACGCTCGTGCCAACCAGCGTAAATGATCCACAGATACAGAGGAGCAAATGGGACCCACCAGAAGCGACGGAGATTGAGAACGGTTAACACGAAGATCGGCAGGCAGAAGTAGTACGAGATCTCGAGCGGAAGCGTCCAGAAGACGAAGTACCGGTGTTGGAAGCTGAAGGTCAGTACTTTGAATAAATCGAAGTGGCCACGTTCCTTTACGAGGAAATACTGTTTTTTATCTTCGAAAGGCAGTAGCCAAATGATGAAAACGACCGTAGCGAACAACGGGTAGACTCGGAAGAAGCGCTTGGACAAGTAGTCGACCATACTGAACGTCCATTGACGGTAACTGGCCTTCTGCGCCAGCATCCGGATGCTTTTCTTCATGAAAATCATCGTCAACAGGAAGGAAGAAAGCACGAAGAAAGAGTCCACTGCACACGCTCCAAGGTCGAGGTCGTGGAGATATTCCCGAGAGTGTTGACTCACCACTAAGATCGCTGCCAGACCACGAACTCCGTCGAGAAAGAGGATTTTAGCTGGTGTTGGAGCGGATTTGGAGGCTTTTGGAGCTTTATGATCGCCTTCGACGAGCTGCTGCGTATCTGGGATATCAACAGAGGTAGTCTCTAGGGTGACGGGACTGGTACAGAAGCCATTGGTTTCACTACAAACGCCATGGTGAACCATGTTATAGAGGAGATTCAGGAGTCGAATTGAATAGTGGCGTTGTTGGTTGCAAGTCTTTTGAGGCTCCGTTACTGTTGGGATTATGGGGAAACGGAAATCTATATTTTCTGGTAGTTTCCTGCTTAAAGCTCCTTGTTGTGGATCTTCTTGTCAAACGCAACCAATTCCTGGTAGAACCCACTGTTCGGTTTGATTTGAGGTCGAACACGGCGTAATTCACGCAACGCATCGGGGAGCGTGAGGGCTTGACGCGCTATTAAATACGCGAGGACAATGGTTGCAGACCTTGATATTCCCATAAAACAGTGCACGAGGACCTTTCCACCTGAAGACAGCGCGCTGATCACAGTGAATTGTTAGTTCCAGATCAAAGATCCAACACCTTTGTATCTTCATACGTATCGATGAAGCCCAACGCTTCGTCAAAGAACTCGGAGATGTTCACGGAGCTTAAATCTGCCACTTGGAGCTGCAGATAGGTAAAATCTTCAAGAAAGCTACGAAAAAATACACCAAATCAATAGTTTTTACGCTAAAAAAACAAAAATTTCACTCACTTGAGCGCCAACGAAGGGGAAACACACAAGATATGTGTGATTCCTGCTCCTTGGAGTGCTTGGAAGTTGCAAGCAGCTCCATACGAGCCGATAAACAGACCAGAAACAGCATCCACTTCCACCTAAAACACACATCAAATGAGTAAAAATCGTCATCTCGTAGCGTACCATCATCGATCTTACTGGCATGTTATCACAATCCTCGAACTTCTTGGCCATCAACGCCTCCCGGAACTTACGAAAGCTCGACGTCGTCCCTTTTTTCTGGCTCCCAGTTATTTCCTCCGACGGGACGGCACAATGAGGCACAAACGTCTTGTGAGCCAGCTGACCGTCTTGGGACCCAGCAGATGCACGAGCCGAAGCCTTGGGCGTCGTCTCCATGGATACTCAAGTTTTGAGCGTGTGACAGCAAGTTACTAACTAATTGTAGTCGTTGACGAGTTATTGCCGACCACCGAAGCGTGAAACTGAAGTTTAAGCTTAACGGAGACTTTGGCCATGGATTTACTATATTATCTTTATTACGCTTTCTCTCTCTGTCCATCGTGGACGAGGATTCTGGTTGCGATGTACGACCGAAGGTTCGGAAGTGATTTATATGCCGGTCGTCTCGAGCTTGACGGGCACGGCCGTGACGGGCGGCAGCACAGTCTGAAGTTGCTGGAACTGCTGCTGCTGTTGCGCCTGGAGCTGCTCTTGTTGCTGACGTTGAGCCGTCAACAGGTTGTGGTGCATACGGCAGTAGCCCTGCTTCACCTGGCCGTTCTTGGTGCACTGGCCATACCGGCACCGGCGCGCACCGCCGTGCATCTTGCACACGCCGCGCCACTGTGCCGATTTCTTGCATCCTTCAATGCGGCAACGGCGGCCGCCGCCGTGGAGAACGCAGTGGCCACCGCCTTGGTCGCTTGTAGTACAGCCGGGTGTCGTACACCGACGACCGCCGCCGTGCGCCTTGCACAGGCCGCGCGACCGGATGCCTTTCGTGCAACCTTCCACCTTGCAGATGCGCGTGGCCGTGGTGCGCTTCTTGCGCGGGAGCGTGGGTGGCGGTACCATTGCGCCGGTAGCCGCGGCGGTGAGCGGGTCAAACGTGCCAGGTAAATTTACCGAACCGGTCGGTAGCGGCAATGTACTAGGCAGAACACCTCGGTCTTGAGTGGCTACGGGTGGGAACATGGGCGCGACCGGCGCGGGGACCGTCTGGCTCATTGTGAGTAGCATGTCGGCTGGCGCGTTCATACCGACGCTGTTATTGTAGAACGCCGGTTGTGACACCGCGTTCATGTCCGTCGAATGCATCGGCGACGCAAAGAGCAGTTGCAACCCGGGCATTTGCTGGCGCGGCTGCATGTGTTGTGCGTTGACCGGCGTCTGGCCGGTCGGCATCTCCTGAAGCACCTCGCGAAGCATCTGCGCGTCCATGGCGAGGTCCTCGTCATTGGAACGGGGCATCGGCTCAGTGTGTTGCATGACCAACGGGTGGAGTGGTGGCTGCGGAGGTTGTTGCTGGTGTAGATAGTCTCCTAGCATCGGCGTTCCAGTGCTGTAGGTCGGCGCGCTCCACGGCGCTGAAGTCGTCGTAGTCTGTGCGTCACGCGGTGGTAGAAGCTGCTGCGAATAGTATCCGGTCGGCGTTGCCAAGCGCGGCATGTGGCCACTTCCATAGTAATTGTTGCTCTGCTGGTCCAACGTAAAGCTAGGCAACGGCTGTGAAGTGGTGGTCGTGGCATCCGTCGGATTGGCCGCGATGCTCGTAGGCGACGACCACTGCTGCTCCTCTGAAGACATTGGCTCCTCAGTACTAGGCGGTGCTTTGAGTTGAGTGAGGAAGCTTGAGAACTGAAGCTCGGCAGTTGGTATCATTTACTGTGTGGGGGTTGTAAGCAAGATTGCTTATGCCGAGCGAAATCGGAAATGCGGATGGTACACAAAGCCGAATCGAGCGGCGTGTTTGATTGTCTGCTGTTACGAACGTTGGGGCGAGACGTTTTCTCGTTTGGGGGGGGGATTGGTGTGGCAAACTTGGCTAAGAAGAGAGACATACGGTGGCGGACCTTCGGTGCGGGGCGTGTGTGTAGCACACGGAACCAGTGGAGATGATTGAAGAGAGACGCCGGATGTCTCGCCACGGTCCGGTCTCTGGCTTGGGAAGTTCATTCGGGGAGAAAAACCGAGCAGCTTGGAGCGCTGCCCCGTTTCCCAAACCTGCTCTGAAAGAGACAGAGGAGACTTAAATGCCGCCGCTTGGCTCACAGCAACGCGATCGAGCAGCGCAATTCAACGCCAACGAACGCTTGAGATTACCAGGACGGCACCTCTACATGTACATCTCGGTATCGCGATACCTTTTTGTATGAGATAAAATACACCCCCGGTTCATCGAGGATTGGAACTACAAGCCATTGACCGTAAGCCAGTTTCTTGAGCTCTTCTTTCGTGACACCGCCATGCTAAGAGTCCGGAACGTGCCGGCCAAGCACGACACGCTACGCCGGACTTGGCGTGACGCAAAGAAGACAGGCTCCATTTGCACTCAAGTATGTTGGAACGAGCAGCCTCGCACTAGATTCCGCCAAGTGTATGGAATAGATAACACACGCACTTTCGCCTGCAATTTGGCCGGCATTTCCTGGCCAAAAGCTCACGTAAAAGCGGCCGGACACTTCTGAGAGCAGTAATGGCGGCTTTTGACACGCGCGCAGGCTATGCAGGTCCGGCTGTCTGGGGCGTTTGTGGACTCAAAGGGGGGACCAACTGCGCTCCCCCCGAAATGCTGTACGGCTCGACAATAAACACGCGTGAGAGGCGGATGGGGGAGATCGGAGCTTGTGTGGCCTAGCGACGCCTTCAACATGAGCCCGTGCATAACCAGCGGGAAGTGTCCGTTCAATTGCACGGCCAAGATGTTAAACAGGCCGGCTCGCCGTCGATGAACGGACACTCAGCGTCGAGTAATGTCCGCACACGCCTTACAAACGCCGGTTCTGCCTAGAGACACCCGTCACAGACACAACCGTCGCAGCCGTAAGTACATGGACGCAAATATTCCAGCTAAATATCCCGTCTGAATGACCGGGTACTCGATCGCCCTCGCTCAGATACAGTTATCTGTAGGGGTAGTCTCCGTGCGTATCGCTGCCGCGGGAGCTCTTCTTGCTAACTCTTAAGGACATAGTCCGACGTGAGCTGCACGATAAAGTGTTTCTGAGGGGCACTGTGTGTGCTAATGGGGACCCGTGTGGCTCCGCACGCGCCGACCGGGTCTTTGAACGGCACCACTGGAGAAAAAGGTGCGTGTCAACTCGGAGTATCTGAGCGAATCTCACCAAACGCTGCCCCTAGCGACGGTCTCTACCCACCGCTGCAATAAAAAGTTGAGCTCTACGGGACCAGTAGAGCTCAACGTATACTACCTGTTGACCGGCGTCTAAGGGTAGTTTTGAGGAATTCTGTAGCATCTTCTTGACGGGTTGTAGCCGCTAATTGCTGCTTGGATGCAGAAGATGGTGGTGCTCGAAGAACGACAACCGGGACGTGGTGTTGAACCTCACCGGCAGCACGTCGCCTTGTCCGTGCCACTCTGCACATCCGGACATCCCTGGATCGCGTGCCTATCCTTTTGTGAACGCGATGATCACCATCGGCCTCTCTTGATCGTGCAGGGCTCGTTTCTCCGCGTCAATTTGTGGCGGTGCGACGTCTTTTCGCTGAGAGGCATCCGCGAGAAATAACACTTGGTTGTTGACACGTAGAGATCGAGGGCTTGTGGAGGCGTTCGGGGCCTTGCTCAAGGTGAGTTGGCCATCTTATCCAGCGTCGAACGTTGACCACAAACCGGCAACCAAAACTTTCATCTGCATCGTCTCCCAAGGACGACGCCAATCTTTTCGGAGAGCTTCGGCTCGAACAACAAAGAGCTGCAGGCTCTAGCTGCGATCTTACACGGCTGTAGGTTCATTCTCCCTATGAACGGGACCCAGCTGCGTAATGAGTAGACATTTTAGTGATGCGAGATCTCAAGGCTACAGATGCTGTGGATCTTTTGGTCTTGGCGGCACATTTAATGAGGCTAATGGTTCTTCCTGCATGTCCCCAAGTAATGCTGAGATTACTGGCAGTGATCGATTCTCTATATTACAAGACGGTTCGAAAGCTTGAGGTCCTCGCCATCAAGCTCGTTGACACGAGTTGGAAAGCCTTACAACTAGAGCACAAAACACGAGGGCGAGTACTGTAGAAGCATAAGATGAGTCTAGACAAGCAACAGTCGATAGGCCACGCCGGATAGTGTTTCAAGTGTTTGCTGTCAGGTCGAAGGCAACCGCCGCCGTTCGTGTTGGATCGGAGGATTTCACGACTTCACCGTCACAGCAACGGAACTTGGTATTCTCTCCGTGTGTCCGTGGTTCGTAGATCATATTCGTTTGTCGACTGTCGAAACTTCCAGCCGAACGTTTCCTCTAAGTTTGGATAAAGTTTGAGTACAAGAACAAAGACGTAATGGGCAGTGGTGCGTCTACAAGCAGCGATGGTATCGACAAACCTCGTGCTGTATTAGTGTGCCATTCCTCTCAAGAAGCTTCAGTGCGAGCTCTTCTAACTGTATTCGGAGACTCCAGTCTCACCGTTGAAGTCCTCACCGACTCGTACCCATCAGATCGCCAACAACGAACTGAATTAATTGCCCAAGCTCAAGCAGCTTTCGTAGCAATTGAGTCAACGCTTCAAAGCAGCTCGGAACTCATCGAAACACTGTCCTACCTCAAAGACCAGCGGAAGACCATCATCTCTGGGCCTTTGACTTTCTATTCGAGACCTTCAGGAGCTATTGGAGCTGTGTCTTTAGCGCTCAGTCAATGGGATCCGCTACTGTTTCTTGACTCGGAGAGACTCGCGTACTGGGCGTTAAAGTACGAGCTTTTAACTCGATCGGAGCTGGAAAATACCGAGGAGAACACTGAGATTGAGCCTCTTGACGTTGAAATACCGTCCTCTCCACAGATTTTCTTCGTGAACTACAACGACACTGAATCCGATCACTTGGTTGATAAATTTGCTGCAATATCCTTAGCAGGAGAAGCTACACGTTGCCAACACAATGTAGAGAGCGATCTGGTCTCTCTTCAAACTGCTCGTGTCGTCTGCTTCGTCATCACTGAGTCTTGTACAGGAGACGATGAAGCTGCGATGTGTTTCCGTCAGTTGTTTGAACGTGCGTTAGAGTGGAGGAAGCCACTGCTCCCTATTAAAGAGCAACGTGCTTCACTGCACGGTTGGCTGGCATTGGCCATGGCTGGACGACTCTGGTATCAAGTGGACGTCAAGAACCTCGAGCTGGTTGACACTCCCTATGCGAACATCTCTGACTGTCCTTGCAAAGTGAAGGACTCGTGTCTGAGAACAGACTTCACTCTATGTGCGAATGGGCTCTTGGCTTCACCTTCTCGGGCTTTGGAGCGTTCACAGATCGCTACACGGGAACAAGCCACGATACGAATCGCTAAAGAACGAGCTCAAGTCCTCGGACTTACTAGGGAAGCTGTGGAATCGCTCTGTCATCGTGTTAAAGAGCTGGTACATTGTAATGATATGAAGGAGTTGTCCAAACTGGGGGTTGCTACAGCACGAGATGCAGTCGAAATCGAAGCTACAGAGCCAATTGACCAGCCAAAACCGCAAGATTTACTACCACCAGAGCAGACAGAAGACAGTAAGAAGCTCCAACCTATAGCTAACATCCATTACCAAGCCACTCGCTTGGGTTTTGTGCCTCCACCGCCTGTACTGGACGCTGATGGTCTGTCCATTGTCGGCCTTCAACTAGACGCCATGTTCTCGTACCAATGGGGATCCCAACAAACTGTGCTGGATATTCACCAACAAGGCCAAGTCCACAACCTACGAGCGTGGTTCGACGTCTATGGCCACATGCAAGGCAATGTCAACTCTGCGATGGCTGCAGCGGTGGAAAGTGTCGCTTGTCTGGTCGTATTCCTTACAAAAGCGTACCTTGAATCGGTTAATTGCCGTCTTGAATTCGCCTACACTGCCTGTTGTCGTAAACCAATGATCTTTGCGTACTTAGAGGACCCAGAGACACTGGAACTACCTGGATGGGTCGTGTCTGTAGCTGGAACTACCCAGTTTAACGTGTATCCGAGCTTAATCCGAGCTTCTCCGGATTCCAGTCGAGTTCTGGCGCTTGATATGCGTGCTGAACGGGTACGAGGGGTACCTATGACGGACGTTCTCTTTGGAGCAGTGAGGAGATTGGCAGCTTGGCGTTCTACTTGCCCACTCTCAATTGTGTATGATGGTAGTATTCTACTTTACGCTACTACTAGCGCTCTTCACCACGCCCTTGCAAGGGAGAAGGAAGGAGAATCAAACTCAACATTGTGTACACGTTGTGGTGGAGCTTTTTCTCCTGAAATCCTAGCAAGTCTCGAAGGTTGTCGTCGACACACAGCGTACTACATGGGAGGGTCATTAATTGCTGGGAGGTGGGTCTGCTGCCAGGAGACGGATAAGGAAGGCCCTGGATGTCACCCAGCACTACACATGACAACAGAACGCACCTGGACGGTAGATCCATCCTACGGCACGTACACATACCAACCAGACTTGTAGAAAGTAGTCAAACAACAACTTCAGCTCAAAAGGTATTCCGAGCATAGAAAAAAGTTGCACGCACCGTTTGAATGCCGCCGACCCTCGAAACCCGCTCATATCATCATCGCCACTGCTCAAAATGTTCTGGCACTGAGGACTCGGCAACTTGGGAGCAGCAGGTTCAATACTGCCGCCAAGTGGCATCGCTCCTTTTGCAACAGGAAGCGGAATCAACCCCGGCTTCTTGTGTTGGTCTAGAGTGAAGCTCGCCAACCCCATCGCGTCCCTTACGGATCGATTCATCATGGCCACATCAGGTTTGGCACTGGCAGGGGTTAATCCGGTCTGGAAATCTTTCCTGGGAGATACGAAGCCGAGCCCCACTTCGAGTCCGTTGCCATGTTTCAGCATTTCCGAAATACTCGAAAGTGGTGGGGAAGTCAAATGTTGCGAACTCGAAGATGCAGCAGCACCTGGTCCAGTAGACTCCGAAACATGAGCTCCTGCTGCCTGCTTAGGGAGTTGTTGCTGCTGTTGTTCCTCCTCTGTGTATCCGAGGGAAAACCCCTTCCAGTTGTCATTAATGTCCGTTTGCAAAATATACTCGCCGAGATCCTCAATTTGCAGTCCCGACATGTCCTCGTCAAATTCCATTGTCAAACAGTTGTCTACTGCTGGATACTGCTACGTTTGCAGGAATCTACAGGTACGCGAACGACAAAAGTGAATGGATCAGTTAGAACATTTTTGCATTTTTGCATTTTTGCATTTTTGCATTTTTGCATTTTTGCATTTGCATTTGCAACACTACCTTTTTTTGCAGGTTGTCGTGCGGCACTTGCGATGCAAAGTGACAAACGCGCGCTACTAGAGGAAACGATGTCCACCGGAAGACTGGTAGCTCCAAAATCTATCATATTCTTCGTTCTTAGAAAACCTATTTCTCTTTAGGAATCTTCATGACTGGTAACCGGTTCCACCTGCGATTCCAGCCATCGAATCACTCCTTGTTGGTTCTTCTTTACGGCGATTTTCATCGCCCAGCACGTAAAGCTCTCGTACTGTTGACTATCTGTCAAAGTCAGTAACCACTTGATGATAGGAATGTGTCCATTCTCCGTGGCCAGTTTGAACGCGTACCGGAACTTCCTCTTGTATCCGTGTGCATTTGAGACGGTTTCAAACAAAATGATGCTTCGGCGCCATTTAGAGTTTTCGAGATAATCGGCTTCAAAGATAGACCATCTGAAAACGAACTTAAGTGAAACTAACCGGAATGTAGTCTTTTGTATATGTACCTATTTTTCGTAAGTGTATCGGTTCCAGAAGGGCGGATCTTTCCCATTTTCAAAGATGAGTGGCGGGGAACATAGTTCGCCCCCCGAGGTCCATGACCTTGCAGCAACAATGGAGGTAGGTGGGGAGGCCAGCGGCAAGGCAGTAGTTGGCGACAGTGGATGCGGGGTTGCCAACAAAACATGGTCATCCTCGCGACTCTTGTTAATGATCACTTCAGCCCGAACCAGAACAATCCGCAGGTGAAGCTTCTGAAGATAGTTCCTGGGGTCCAGCCACCGAGGACTTCAGCGAAGGCGGCGAGCCTCCTGTCGAAGAGATTCTGGACGCCCTATCCAATTCAGAGGCAGAGGATGAAGTGATTTTGGATGGAAGCATCAATTTGAATAACGGGAACCTTCGCGAGCGTGTGACCGAATTAATTGGAAATGATAACTGCAATGACTGATGGAACGGAAGGCACGTGAACTTGAGGGTTTCCTCTGCTCTTTGTCTCAAATGACAAGACATTTACGGTGCTCCAACCGACGAAGAAGAGAGGATCGCAAAAGAAACCATCCAGGCCCGCCGTAAAGCCGCTGTCCAGAGAAAACAGAATGCTGCTACCAAGAACAACACCACTGAAGCAGTCACGGAGGCTATCGAAGATCACATCGGTAATGGGAACGACGCCAATCAGACGAAACCTACTTCCAACCGATTGAAGCGTGCCAGGAAGAAACAATAGAACTAAAAACAATATTCCCATTTATTCGAAATGATGCTTCCATCCTTTTTCTAAATACCCAAAACAAAATATGAAAGTACTCATTCTGATCAAAATATACCCTTCGACTTTAAGAAGTAGTAGGTTCAGTAAAAAATATGAAGGTGTTCCTGGACGAATCATAAGCTCTCCGTAGGCGCAATCGAATCAACGCAAGAAAAGGAATCCATCTATATAATAAAAATAATTTTGAAAATGACGACCTCGGCCGAGGCAACTTTTTCAAACGAGCACACATTGGAGTGTACTCAACTATTTGGACATCCAAAAGCATTAGAAGAAAGAGGAGATAACGGTCTTTGCGACGAGGCGCCTAAATCGCAATTCGTACTTAGGTTCGGAAGCATCATTTCGTTTGAAACCGTCTCAGTTAAATTTTAACCACTGGATCATTTCAAGGTGGCCATTCCCTGCCGCTAAGCTAAAAGTATCGTCCGAGCAGCCTTCGCTTTGGTTCTCGTGGAGCCACTGAACTACCTCCACATGTCCATTTATCGCTGCGAAGGTCATCGCTTCAATTGTGCATTGCTTCACTGCTAGATTCTTTTCTGTTATGTACACGCGATAAAATTGCTGAAAAAGATGATAGCCCATTTTCGTCGCGTAGTTCATAGTCCACTCTTGTCCTGCATCCATCCGTTCAAATCGGTTCTCATGCAGCCACTTGACAATAGGTAGAAATCCGCCTCGAGCTGCACAGTCCATTGCTCTCGTGGTGCGTCCATCTTGCCGGTGAGTGTGTAGCCATTGGACCGACGACAAGTGACCGAATTCCGCAGCGGTGTCGAGAATTTCGACGCCCCAGTCGCATCGATCAGCGTGGAAATCCGACAACCACTGCAAGATATGAACGTGTCCGGCCTTAGCAGCAACTTTGGCCACCTCCCCCCAATGAGCTTCAGTATCCCTAACGGCGACGCGGGACATTAACCGCAGAGAACCGAGTTTGCAGGCTGTGACCATGGAACCCACTCCTAAAAACGCGTCGATGTGTGAAACAACGTGTGGAAGATCACGAAACGCCAAACACTCGCGGCAAACAACGAGGACAGAGGTTAATACGGGGCAGGAAGGCATTTGATCTTCTGAATCTGGGAGAGAATTACGTTCTGAGCGTTCATGATGGTTGGTTAAATGCAGTCATGAAACATCTACCTACAGTTCAACAAAATCCCTTGGAAAGGTATACGATCCATTAGCTTTTAGTCGAATTGAGTTGCGGTCGGAGTCGATCTAGAAAAGCGAGTTCGTCTTCTATACTTGCTTTAGGATGTACCTTTTCCCATACTTGTAGCACACGCAGAGCTCGAGCGACGTCCTGATAAGCCTCTGGTCCTAACTGATCCTGCACGGTCTTACCATCCAATCGACGACATCGACTCGGTTTATCCTTTAGGTCGTCTACTGTGTAAGACTTGGCCATATCCAGATATCCCTTCAACATTGCTGTCTGCTCTTGTGTATCCATTTCATCGCGAGCGGAGGTTAAAATCGACAAAGCTGGTGCAACAACCAAGTGATACTGCGTCATCCACATAAATCGCTTTAGTCGGTGCTTGACACTGGCGTAATTAACGTCAGTACAGCCATTGAGCTCCTTTTGAGACTCGGGATAGGTTGCAACAGCTTCAATGATGAGCGCCACACGTTTCCCAGTGGGTTTCGACCATTTCACATGAACTTTGAGCATTTCCACAATTTCCGGAGACTCAAGCGCAGCCACAACCGCTTCACGTTTGTCGATAAATTCCAGCGAACTTTCAACAATTTCCTGCTCCGTAACTCCGTGGAATTCGTCAGAACTTAAGCTCGAGTGGCTGTCAGGGACAATCACAGGCAACTTGGACAGGAAAGGGGGAGTGAAAATGGCTGCAGTAGACTCGACGTGCGAGATCTCCCACTTCTGAAGGCTCAGTTGGCTGTGCTGCAGGTAGTTTAGGTAGTGAAAGGCTCGATTCTGGATTTCCTCTGTGAATTCTCGAGGTGGGTACTTGAAGCCATTCTCTTCCTCTTCGCAGCCTTCTCCTTCTCCCATTCTACCTGCAGTATCGTTAAATACCAACTCGAGTAGATCGAACTCTTTCAGGAAGGCAAAGGCGCGCGCTGGGTCTTTCCCTGAAAGCATCTTCCGCACTTCAATGCCAATGCGTTCGCGACTCACTTTCCTACTCATAGCGCCTACAATCTCTCTCTGCCTTAGAACTGCTTGTTCCAGTGCTGGATCCAACGTAAATCCGAATTCACACGCGAATCTCAAGGCTCGTAACACCCTCAACGGATCATCCAGAAAAGTCTGTACAGGTTCCCTTGGAGTACGAATTACCCCTTCTTTTAGGTCGTCAATCCCCTTCCCAGTGAAATCCTCCACTTGTCGTGTGTGAAGGTTGTAAAACAAAGCGTTAATGGTCAAATCCCGTCGCGTTGCATCATCTTGCGGAGTGGCGAACTTGACTTCCGGGACGCGACTGTCATTCGTGTACTCCTCAGCTCGGAGATGCACCAAATCCACGGTAGAACCTTCAATTGTCACAGTAGCGACCTCCAGATGCTTGGATTTCTCTGAATTGGCCTTGACAACGCCCACAGAACTCGGGGGAAGTCGACGGTCTCGCTGGAATTTCGTGATGAATCGAGCGAACTTGGCCCCCATCATGTTGTCCAGTGCAATGTCAATGTCCTCGCTCTCAGCGCCGCGTAATTTGTCTCGTACCCATCCTCCAGCGACGCGCAGTTGCGTATTGGGGGCGTACAGCGTCTGGATGTACTCGAGACACGAGAGAAGCGAGTCTTCAGCTGGAGTGAGAGAGATCGAGACGTTTGAAGCGATTTTGTTGCTTGTACTGGTCGGTGCATCGCCGTTCTTGGACGGTTGGAGAGAGGAGACACTGGCAATGCTGTGACCGAAAGGATACGCTCGCAAGTACACTGAGGAACGCACACGACGCGAGAGAAGAGCTCTCATATGACCTGGTCAATCGTGTGGAGCAGATTGTGCAAATTTGAAATGGGTACATTTGGACCAAAAATGGTCCGACCACAAAATAGATACAAGTTACCCAAAAAATGAAACGACCCCAAATTTGATCATGATTCAAGAAGTGCCAGTTGTTGATGACAACGGCTGGTCTAAACTAAAAGGAGCTGCTTGCATCGGCTTTTTGCTTGCTTTTGACCGATTGAAAATTTTGTTTCCCAATTGCCGCTGCGACTTCGTCCGCCCGAATCCCATAGAATCGCCATTAAAATCCCGCGATCGGCCCATTGCTCAGGGTTTCTATGCTCGATAAGCGCAAAACCTCACCAAGTTGTTGTGCAGGCTACACCACATTGTTAATCGACTCGTTTGCGTTCCTACGAGCCATATGGAGAGCAACAACGACCCATTTATTGACCCATTTTATAGCTTATCATCGAAATCATCGAGGAAGTATTGAAACACTTTGATGCTCGTGTACCCTATCGGTTCAGTGAGCTCCAGTCAACCTGCCACGAATCAGATGCAATTTGGCATGGCTGCAGTTAAATGGCTGGGAGTGTAGCTCTATTTTAGTTCTACGTCAACTATCCGGTGTATTTGGGCAAGAGTCAACGCATTCCACAGCTTTACGGCGTACAATCGGGCGTTTAATTGTCTGTAATTCACATACTGTAAGGCTTGTACAGTAGTAGAAGCGAAGAAGCCTTCCATGGACTCGGATGGTCTGTGAATTCGCTAGTTTGCACGCGTTGAACCCAGCAAAGCCGATCAGCCATACAAAGTGGCAGACACACGACTGAGAACCTTCAAGAAAGTGAAAGCTCACACAGTCATTATGGTCGCTCGACGCTCAATCCACTCGAAAAAATGGGCACTTCCATGCCGTCTGGTGAACCAGAAGGTCATTTTTCATTGGTTAAAACCGGGATAGAGTCGGACCAAATCGCGCTGACTTGTTGCCATTTCCATATCTATATCCAGGGTATTCAATCATACAGGTCTATTTCGTCTTATTTTTCCTATCATTCCTCAAAACTAAGAAATTAAGTTTCAGAATCTTTACGACGCCCACACGAAAGCACTGAGCACAGCCGGTACTAGCCCATCAAAATGGGCGATCACAAGGGTAGAGGTGCCGTGTCTTCAGGGATGGAAAAAGCCCTGATTTTAGGCCAATGGGTTAAAGCCTGGTTGGCTGAAAGTTTAAAACCGCAGGCTGAAAGGCTTAAACGCTGTGGTTTCAGCCGTAAGATTTAAAGACGTCCACACTAAGTACGTTCTTATAAATCGTTTCAATTCGAAGCTAAAAGAAGTGGAGAGCTCATACTTCTTCGCCAAGGATGCAGCGTGTGTGGACGCTCGTGGCACATTCTTACATATACGAATGGACCGGCAAGACGGAAAGGGTGTCCATCAAGTCGCTATGAAGCGTCCTAGTGTCTATGCAGCTTCAGTAACAGAGCCAGAAGCTTAACCAATCCCCATGCAACTAAGTACCAAGTACGAGACGGCTGGAACGTGGTTCGGATGTCAAAGGCTGCAGTTGTCTGCTTCTTCATGTCACCTGCGCGTTCCTCAACGCGCTGCTTTTGTGTTGTGGCCTCTAACGGTTTGTGCAGACGGCTAGTTTGCTCCTATCATCGTGCATTCCGCTTCTTGGAAGGCCATTTTTTTCCATGTTAAGTGGATTGTTGGAACTGGTTGGAGGTGTGAACATTGTCATTACAGGATACGGAGAGCTGCAATTAAGCCTCAAGACAACATTCTATTGATCCGCATTGAAGTTAACTGAAGCTTCTTCTGGGGTTTGGCAAGTTGCCAATGGCAACTCGACTTCGATCTAATCCGAGTCATGATGAGAAGTGTCAGTCGATACGCCACGGGGTGGCGTGGACGATTCTATTGCTGGAGTATCTGTACATCAACCGGAACTGGGCGACGGACCAAGACGGATTGGCCACGGCGATCCAGTCGTACAGGATGCTGACTTTGGATCATGGCTGTCGATGCTCCTGGAAGGAACGGCGCTGTATGACAAGACAGTGAAGAAGAGTCACGATTTCGCAAAGAACAAAGAGAAGCCAAGTGGATCTATATTTTGCTGCTGAGAGTCAACGATTCGAGCTTGCGTGAATTAGTTAGACCCAGAGTGTATCACCGTCTTGTATCCGGAACTCATGGAAGGCATTCAGCCACAACCTGTGCGTTTTCTTAATGAGGCTGGAAGATAGCCCTGTTGCTAACTGTCTATTGTTAATTAATCGTTTGTAGGTGCGATTTGTCCGAGGAGAATTCCCGACGGAAGTTCAAATGCACATGAAGAGATGAAACCAGACAATGCTGTCAAAACACAAGAACAACATAGACCAATGGCTAAAGAATCAGTTTGCCGAAAATGAGGAGCGTCTACAGTGTTTTTACGAGACTGGAGTATTTGAAGGCAACCAATGTGTGCGTCAGAAGTATCCGTTGTGGAGTTCATTGGTGGCTGGTGCCGTGGCCCTATGTGGCTTAGCGGTCTATTGGCTTATGTCCTTTCAAGGAACAGCATACACGTGGGTTGCACACTGCACAGCTATCTTCGTGCTCCAAGCGCGCAACATTGGAATTTTAAACCAGACAGAGCTCAGTATGACTTCAGCTGGTATAATTTCGCGCTGTTAACCCAGGAGTTCGTCACCTTCAGAATTCGAGAAGACGTTCGCCACTTTTCCGAGTTGACTTTTAGCGCTTTGGCATCAGCATCACAGTGAAGGCTCAGCTGGATACAGCGCTTCTGGACTTCGAACAGGGTATACCCATATAGACGAGCAGCCAGTATGTACTGTTGGCCTCGTAGCAAACTCTCGTCTTCATTGCACTTCAAACAAGTGGATGAAGCTGCGAATGTCACTGCGATTGATGAAGGTGAGACCCAAGGTGAGATCCACTGTTGCTACCACCTACGTACAGATGCAATTACGGTGACTTAAGCGTCTTTCTAACCTTATAGGAGTCGACAACAAAGGCGGCTTGACCCTGGTGGAAAAGGAGTACAAGAACCACAAGTGGACGGTCAAAAGCAGCGCGAACGATTTTCTTGGACGGTTTGAGCCATTTAGAGACAAATGGCATTCTGAGCAGACATTGTGCCGTTGTTTGCCGACCTTGAGTTCACCGTCGCGAAGATGGCGTTCTTGAGCGTGTGTGCAGCTCCTTGTGGAGTTCTTCGAGGTCACTAAGAAGAATGTGAGATGAAAAAGCAGCTCGTGAGTGTGATGAGCAAGTGGCTAAGGACCAGGAGTGGAAAATTGGCTGGGATTTATCAATTGATTTATGGATGAAGTTGTCCGAAGATTTCGGCCAGTGTTGCATTCAAGCCTCGGATCCCAATGAGTCGTGTCTGGCGAGGAAACGTCTGCAGGTTATCTTTTGGAAATGGTGTTTTGTTCGGCTCTGGAATTGCTTCAAGTTCATTTACTTCCGCTTCCGCACTGAGTGCGTTCGTCTCAGCTGCAGTGTACTCAGCATTGATTTCATCGTCTTCGAATACCTCATCAAGAAAGTCTTCCCAGAGTCTCACTGTCTCCGTTCCGTCGGCTAAGTCACCTGGATCCTCCAAGTTGTCATCACCTTCGATAGGAGTTCGGACTCTCATCGACGTCTCCACTGGTGGTGTACCCAGCCGCAGTTCGGTGTTGTCCTCGTACACTATCTTCCGCTCATCGGGGACCACAATGCGCTTCAAGAAGGGATCATTGTTTGGGCTCTTCTGTGCTCTTTGGCGGACATGCTTCGCTATGATTTCTGTATTCAGCACTTTCGACACTTTCATGCGGTTGCGTTTTGCGGTGTGGATGAGACCTAAGTCGCTGAATAAACGCTCGCACGTTGCCGTGTTTACTGCAAGAGAGGACTTTCAGTGCCAGATCTGGCAGCTTGCTGGAGGGGTGTTCATCAGCCATGTACTGCCAGTATTCACACGGAGATTCGATGAACTCGTCAGCCGCTGTAAAGGTGAAGAGCCCCTTCATCCAGCGATACATGTCTCGACGAAGCTGCTCGATATCCTCGCTGATCAAGCGTCGGTAGTAATAGACCGCGAACTTGCAAAGCACGCCAATACCGGATACAGATGTGACTGGGAGCTTCCGGGCTTCAACAGCGTAACGTGGATGGAGAGCGTAGCCTAACATGATCAGCGGCTGCTCGCACTTCTTCCACCGCTGTTCGACACAGGCAACGAGCTGTTCACTGTGTTGTGGGGCCTGTTTAAAGCCAAGGTATATGGTGCCAAACGACTTAATCACATCCCCGACCGTGTTTTGATCACGCTGCAGCCTGTATGACGCCAACGACAGTGGAGCAATTACGCGCTCCGCTCTTTTCAAGTCTTGCCAGAAGTAATCCTTTAAGAACACACTGAGTGCAGTTGGAAACTCGTCGTCATCTTGAGATTGTCTTGCCAGCATCTGCAGCGCCGACTGCACACGGAGTAAGGATGCAAAACACGCCTGCATCGAATTCCAGCGGGTTACGCAGAGGAGCACAGACTCAGACGATAACCGTACATCTTCACCATAAGATCCCGTGCGCGCTTAAGCCACTTGCTAGACGATCCATTGAGCGCATTGACAGCAGCAGAAGCCTCACGAGTAATCTGCGAAAAAGACGTTTTCAAAACTTGCTTGACAAGATTGTTGATGTCGTGTGCGAAGCAGAAGAGAAACACAATCTTTGGCCATCGAAGCGTGAGAACATCACGGGCTCGTTTGCACTGACCGGCATCATCAGTCACCATTCCTCCAACATCCCAACCTTCCGTTTGGGCTTGAATAAGAACACCTTCGAGCTGTTCCGCAATCGCAAGGCCATCATGACGATCACCCGCGTTTGGAAGGGCGTAAGTTAGCGTATTACCGAATAGGGCCAATAAACATCCCGTTAAATGGTCCTTGCACACATTTTGCCACACGTCAGTCAGAAGGTTTACACGGCCACCACTATTCTGCAGCTCCCGTAGAGCACTAGCATCCTTCTTGTAGCAACGTCTAGCATGGTCGTCAAGCAGTCGCCCACCAAGTACACGACGAGATGGCAAAATGCTCGTGACACCAGGACACAATAGCTCTAGGAAGTAGCGCGTAGATGGTTGCTCAATAAACCGGTCCGACAAGTGGTTATCTGCATGTAGCTCCACAAGCGCCGTCAAGATCCGCCACGTCTCCTCCGTAGTGAATTGGTGAGGTGTTGGTTTCTTGAAGAATCCAATTGCCTTACTGGCGTCAACCGACTTTTTATAGGGACTTGGCAGCTCAAGAGCCCTGGCAGTGCGCTTCGCCTGACACCGCATGTCGCCCCCGCCATCGATGTCCTCTGGGTCTCTTGAGCGTTTGTGACCGACAGCTGAAGTTGGCGGTGACGTACGGGATAGGGTAATGCGCTTGCGGCTGGGTTTGTCATCTTCAGGGCTGCTGTAATTGCGCAGCCGCTTGGAACCGACGGAAGCAGATGGCGGTGTTGCCCCAACGAACTGTGAATGTGCCTCACGATAGTGACGGCAACCTTTAAGGTGGTTGCGATAGTTTCGCGACCGAGCTTGAATAAGACGTGGAGGATCGTTCCGTGAGCCCTCCGTGTATGCCCTGCTGCAGTGCTTGCAAACGCACATTTTGCAGCCTCCTTTGGCGGGAGTGAGCTCTTCGATCTCGATGAAGTGGTTGCGCTCAGGGACAGATGGCCTTCCTGGACGATTCATGTTTCTTGATCTTGGACTCGAACTTGTTTTTGCGAAGTGAGGCTAAGGCTGGTAAGGTTAAGATTGCTGTTGTTGTTTGAATTTTTAAATGCTACCGCCATCAAGGGTAAACCGCCTCCTACAAGACTTTATAAATGATGATAACCTCTAAAACTATTTAAGCCACTGCCTTTAGGCAAACAACTTGGCATAATTGTCAAAACCCCTGATTTAAACCCAGTATAAGCCAAGCCGGGCAGATCCGTAAAAGCCCTGTCTGCCAACACTGGTGTCTTGTCCTGCGCAATGGCAAGACACAGAGACTTTAGGACTGAAGCCCCGGCATGCCGATGCGTCGGATCATGCGGGTGCTGGTTCTAGCCTTAAGCTTCGCAGGGAACGTAGGCGCGTCATTGACGGACAGTCGAGGCCTGGAATTCGTGGATCAGGAGGCCTTTTGCGCCTACCATTGCAGCTCAGCGCACGTAGCTCAAGCGTATCGACACTTAAGCGAGACGTCCGAGTGTTTGGAGAGGAATTGCGGACCATTTTTAGAGCAAAACCAGCAAAATAGGGTACAACGGAGACTGCGACCAGCTTTCAGCTTCACAGACAGCAACACAACCAATCAAGCTGCAGTGGTGGGGGATGTCCATGCAGCTCAAGACGACAAGAACGTGACGATTATTAGTGTCGTCTCGTGCTCCAGTGTCACTGATGTGACGTTGAGTATCGGCGACCCGGAGACGGACGCTTTTTCGGGCTTTTACCACGCTTTTAGCACTGCGTACGACGCCATGTTGTCCGGTGCCAACGCGACGTATGATGCGTGTCAATTGCAGTTCTTACAGAAGGAATTGCTGGCTAATTACTCGACTGAATTGGACGATGAAGTGGACGAAATGGAGTTTAAACCGTCGTTGATTAAACTCAATTCCACCAGTCAAGAACTCGAGTGTTTAGCGGAGATTAAGGACATTTGGCCAGTGACGAGTGAGAAGAACACCCCATTCTTAACGAGAAGCGACCAGGACGACGCTACGGCTACGGTTATGCTGGTACACGTGACTGCAGCCATTGGAGATGAAATCCTCGCGTTGGAATGTGTGGAAAGTGTCACGGTTCTTCCTGCTATTCTGAAACTCATGCCGTTCGCTAAGAGCTCGTACGCTCTTTCAAGGAGTTCCAGTAAGAAACAGGAAGGTCCAGCACTGGAAATTCGACTGGCGAAGGTCGTTAACACCGCACAAGTGTTCGGTAAACTATCGGCGTATATTACCAAGGCTACAGGGATTAAAAACCTCCTGACGATGCAGAGTTCGACGTCTGAGACGGGTGGAGTATTGCTACAAGCTGCTGTGGATGATTACGATACGTGGACGCAGGTTGTAGCCATTGTACTGGACGAAGAAGCTGTGGAGTGGGTCGATCTGCAACAGGTTGTGACCACGGGCTCTCTCCAGTCTTTAAAGACGCCGGCGCTCGAACAGCGACTGCTTCGTCAGCGGTTCGTAGAGGAGCCCGAGCACGTGGAAAGGAAAGCTGGACGACGTCTGGATGACTATGTACAGGACCTCATGGGTGTCGACATCATGCAGCAGCACAACATCACCGGCAGTTCCATTATTGTAGGCATTACGGACACGGGACTGTACATTGACCACGACCAGTTCGACCAGGAGTCCCGGAACATGTACGACGACGAGGATTTAACCGCTCGGAAAGTCATTTACTACCAGACGTTCGCGAACGACGTGGACGAAGCTGAAGGCGTCACGTGCGGCCACGGCACTCACGTGTCCGGTATCTTGGCTGGAAGTTCGTACAGCAGGAAGAACAGTGATCTCGGCATCGCATCCAGTGCACGGATCGCCTTTATGGACATTGGCAAACAGGAATCAACGTGTGCAGGTACCAGCGGCTGTGACGTGTCACTCGAGACGCCAGGCGAAGTGACCAACCTCATGAAGGCTCAAGTGGCTACAGGAGCCAAGATCTTCTCCTTCTCGTGGGGAACAGGAGCTAACGACTACAACACGCAGACACAACAGGTGGACGAATACATCTACGAGAACCCCGAGATCCTCATCATTGTGGCAGCAGGAAACAGCGGAAAGAGTGGGGACTACACGATCAGTAGCCCCTCCGGCGCCAAGAACGTCATCTCGGTCGGCGCCAGTCTCAACGCCGCGGCGTCCTTCTCGTCAACGCCGTGTCAGTCCGTACTGAATGAAAACACGGTGGCGTCGTTCTCGTCCATTGGTCCTACGCTCGACGGTCGACAGAAACCCGACCTGGTTGCACCGGGAATGTCCATCACTTCTTCTCAATCGGAGAAGCCTGGCTCGACAACCAAGTCTTCTGCTGTTTGTTCGCTACAAGGAACGTCTCAAGCCACGCCGGTCATCGCTGGGATGGCCGTGTTGATCTACGAATGGCTGCGTGACGGCTGGTGGAAGAACGGCGTGGCTGATCCCACGTACGGCATGGACGTCATCCCGGCGTCGTTGATCAAGGCGCTTCTACTTCACAGTGGTGAAGCCATGTCACGCCGGTTGATTGAGCCCAGTACAGGTGTCACGTCCTGCGTGGCGCTCGAAGCTTCAGCCAAGACGTTGAATTCGTATCCGGATTTCAATCAGGGATACGGCAAACCGACGATGCTGAACCTCGTGTCGTTCATGGGCGACAACAACTCGTCGTCTTCTTCTACGAGTAGCAACACGATCTACTTCTTCCCGAACTCTTCCAGTGGCTCAGAGCCCAGCGTCATGGAAGGCAGCGAAGTGACGTTCCATTTCATGCTCACGGCCAGTGTAAACCTCCGCGTGACGGTCGTGTGGACGGACCCGCCTGGATCGGTCGGTAGTAAGTCTACGCTTCAGAACGACTTGGACCTGACGCTCAAGGTGGCCAACACGACTGCCCTCTTCTATCCATTGTCCGGTAATGGCTCGCGTGATTCAGTCAACAACGTAGAGATGGTGGAAGTTTCCTATGACGAAGTGCTCGACGCCGTCACAGATGCAGGTATGATCGTCGAAGATGGTTACATCTACGTCCAAGCCGTCGTAAGCGGCCACAGTGTCAAGGCTGGCGAGAACGCGACGACCACTGGCCAGAAGTTCTCCATCGTGGCGTCTTCGACCCCTTCGTCCACGTCCATGACGTCTGCCGGCGACGGCGACGGCGCCTTCTGGCAGCCGTGGATGACGATCGGCGCCATCGTCGTGTGCACGCTCGTACTGCTGTTCGTCATCGCGTTGGTGTGGCGTTTGCGCGTGACCAAGAAGGCTGACAACCTTAAGGCGGATCACACGTCCGCTGCAGCCGCTCTGACCGGCGCAGCCGGACGTCGGAAATTGAGCCGACGTGAGCGCAACAAGCGCGCGAACGAAGAACGCACCAGTGTGCCACATATTCACCCCAACTACCGCAACGTGGACGCCGGCGGTAGCTTGCGTCCAGCGCTCGAGGAACCCGTGGGAAGCCGGCGTGCACCCGGGGCGTTCGACCCGTCCGCCGCTGCCGTTCGTGAGCCAAGTCGCCGTGCATTCGATCCGTCCGCCGCTGCCGTGCGCGAACCCAGCCGCCGCGCTGGCGCCCCGTTAGAACCGCCGATGCCTACGTCGGCGCGTAAAACGAGTCGCCGTGCTGCTGCCGCGTTGGCAGACCCGCAACGTAAACCGTCTCGACGGGATCGCGACCGTGAACGCGATGGCAGTGACCGGGGCCAGGAGCGGAAACGGAGCGATGGTAGTGACCGAGGACACGAGAGGAAACGGAGTGACGGTAGTGACCGAGGACACGAGCGCAAACGCGAACGGAGACGGGAACGTGAGCGCAGTGACCGAAGCGATAAGGACGGTAGTGACCGTGGACGTGAACGCCCGCGCAGCGGACGGAAGAACGAACCTGTGAAAGCGCATTCGTCGCGACGTACCAAGCCGCCCATTATCCTGTACGAGTGAAGATAGGAGGTCCATGTAAGAGAAGACGTTGTGCCGTACATCGGCGCGTGATAGAAGCCCGCCGCGCCTAGCTCGAGTGAATTATGGTAATTGTCAACGTAAAGTTTTGTTTCCCACTACAAACGACACGAGTTAAGCCGTGGATGAACGAAACGAGCCGATCAACTTGTCAGGCGCTTCCTCCTGCTTCTGCTTCCACGCTTCCGTACGGAATTCATTCTCCATTTTAGCCATGACGATTGCAGCCAAACAGTTCCCCGTCACGTTAATAAACGTTCGAGCCATGTCGGAGAGCCAATCGATGCCTAGAATCAACGCTACAGGCCACGACGGGATGTCAAACTGCGTGATCGTTGACGCCAAGACGACGATATTAGCTGAACGGACCCCTGCAATCCCCTTTGAAGAGACCATCATCATCAGAGCCATGACAACTTGCTCTCCAACTGTCTTGTGGACCCCCGCAGCTTGAGCACAGAACATGGAGCAAAGTGCGAGGTTCATCGCCCCCGCGTCCAAGTTGAAGGAGTATCCGAACGGCACTAGAAAGGCCAGAACATGGGACGAAACGCCGTATTCTTCCAGACACTCGAAGACCTTGGGCAGTGCAGCTTCAGACGACGCAGTAGTGAAGGCAATAGCTAATGGTTCTCGCATTGTACTGAAGAATTCACGGATGTTGATCTTGAAGTAGACGAAGATCGGCACAAAAAGGACGAGGAAAATCACCACCAACGCCCCGTCGTAGTGGCAACGAGTGCTCCCAAGCTTGAGAGAGAAGAGACGCCGTTCTTACCGATGGAATTGGCCACAGCGAAGCACACGCCGACTGGAGCTGACCAGATGATGATGTCCACGAACTTGAACATCATTTCTTGTACAGCACGCGCTGTGTCAACGATGAGGCGTTTGGGTTCTTCTCGGATGTAAGCGGTTGAGACACCGACGAGTACAGAGGCGACGAGCACTTGAAGAAGTTCGGAAGAGCCGGAACCGCCCATCATTTCACCCCACGTCATGGGCGTTAGATGCTTGATGAACGTCTCGAAAGTCAACGTTGAAGTGGTTGTACTGTACGGCTCACCTTCCACCAGACCGACACTACCGGGTTTAACGATGTTAGCGGCAAGAAGACCAATAATCATTGCGATAGTCTGTCGAATTCAAGAGTTAATTAAGCAAGAGCGAAGAGAACAAGTGAAAAAAACGACCTTACCGTGACGATTTCAAAGTAGACGATTGATTTCCACGCCAATCGACCAAGTTGATTCATGTCGTTCTGACTGGCGATACCGACGATTAACGAGGAGAAGACGAGTGGGAAGACGATGAACTGGATGGGACGTAGAAACAATTGAGCCATTGGCGCGGCCTTGACGGAAAACGTAGGCGCAAACGCTCCGAGGATGATACCGAGCACAGCTCCAACGACGATCCAGAAGGTCAACGAAGTTAGAATCTTCCTCGGAAGGGATTTCTTGGGAGCATCAGGCTCCAAACGGTGGTAAGCGTCTACCATTGCTCTAGTCGGCAAGTTCAGAAATAATAGCAGTTTCAACTGTCCATTTTTGATCACCTGTTTCCTCTTTCAACAGGTCATGGGGGCAAAAGATCAGTCCATTCACGTGTTAACCTTTGGACTCGATGAGCGAGGTCGATGAGGTGGCGCGCGTAGGCGGCGCTGGAGACTTGGCTCGGAGAGGCCAACCCCCCAAGAAAGGTGGCACGTTAATGGACTGATCTTGAGGCCTGCAGAATAGCACAACGGAGGATGAGCAGCAACAGTAGGGTGATGAATACGTACGTGTCTCGCTAGGTGACTTTGCCGGTGCGCACTTGCAACTTGTTGGTGCTCAGACCTGCGTCGTCGTCGGACAACCCGTTGGATGGCCGTTGTGAGGGCGAGCTGCACGTGGTGCGAGCTCCCGTGGGGGCAGTGGTGTCGGAGTCCGTCCTGCTCGTGGGACCTTGTCGAAGGTGAGCGGTCAGGATGTGACGTATGCTCCCGGACTGACGGACTGCGCTGCCACGGCCGTAAGTGAACAGACCCTGGTCATCGTGGAGAAGCCTTGACGGAACTGGTCCTTGCGTGACGGAGTTGATGGGCACACCGGCGCGGCCTTGCTCTTGGATTGAATCGGCGGCGGGACGGCGTCGAGGGAGCGCGAGAACCCCCAAATAAAACGAGCGCTGACGAGGCGGCGGTTGCTTGATGAAGCTGCTTGGTTGCGCCGCCGCCGAAGAGCAAATGGCTGGCCTCCGAATGGACTGGTCTTCTAATCTATTCCTAGCGATGGGAAAACCTACCCTCCCGGAGACTGCATGCTACAGTCCCGTATGTCGGGTAGGAAACCATGGCACGTACACATGTAGCTATTCTGGGTAGCCGAGAAGGCGGTGTGCTTCATGACCTTCCTTTCCGGAAAACTCTTTTTCCACGTCTCCTTCGGCTCCTTGGAAAATCCCATCAATGAGTTTACACGGACGTTACAGATGGACATTCTATTGGCTGTTGGGTAATGACCACCTACAGCTAAACGTTTTAATTTGTCCACCAATTAACCAATCGATTTCGATTTCGATAGTAACTGAGACGAAGGTCTTCCCATTTCTTCATGTACTTGGCAATGAAAGAGCTGACGGTCCCTTTCGTTCAGGTGAATGCGTTTACGCACGAGTTTTTCAAGGCAATCCAGCAGTGGTGATTTTACTACAACCATCGGTATTTCACCGTCCAGGAGCTTCCGAATGGATGCAAAAAGTCGCACAAGAGAAAAATTTAAACGCGACGGCGTTCGTAGCGCCACAAAAGAGAACGGATGAGGATGCAGCGTACGATATCAAGTGGTTTTCGCCACTGGTTGAGCTGACAATGTGCGGCCATGGGACGTTATCGTCTGCTGTTGCACTACTGGACTACGGTCGAGTGCTTCCTACCCAAACAATTCGCTTTTACAACCGGTAAGTTCTATTTTTCTCTGTCGTTTTGCTGTACTTTTCGAGCTTAATTCGTTCTAGAACGAATGTGTTAGTGTGTCGTTATGAAGTAGCTCCAGATCAGCGCGTTCGAGTCGTTCTAGACTTTCCAGTTAAATCGATAAGCAATCTCCCGGCCGGTACTTCACGTGAAGTAGTCGCTGCTGCTTTCGGGGTTTCCACCACGGGAATTCTGGACATTCAACTGGCGTTAAACGACATCATCGTCCGTGTGGACAAGGAGACGTTTTCGACACTGAAGCCAGACTTTAACCGCCTTGCAGAGATTGATACTGGGTGAGATTTCTTGTAAATCCTCCATTAATTTTCGTCATTTTACTTAGCTTCCCTTGACTGTAGCAGATTTGCAGTAACAACTGAGGCTCCATCCGACCTTGGCGACTTCCAAAGCCGTTTTTTCGCGCCACGCATTGTAATTAATGAAGATCCTGTTACTGGTAGCGCTCACTGCGGACTTGGGCCATATTGGAGTTCCATTTTGGGCAAGAAAAAGCTGGTCGGGTACCAATCGACCCGAACGCGTGGAGGTTTTATTGAAATCCACCTGGATGAAGACCACTCAGACCGTGTACAGCTCAAATGCGAAGGTATGGTCGTTGCACGAGGGAGGCTATCAGCCCTGAAGTAACTCCAATCAAATTCAATCTCTACTTGTTCTTGTGTACTAAGTAAAACATTGTCCTCTGTAGTCAATGCTCTTACGCCGTGCAGGTATCTTGCGGGTCAACTTTCTTTCGAACGAGGTCGGTGAATGCACTGAAATACGCCTGCTCCTTGACCTGGAAAGTCTCAATAATGGTTGTCTTCTCCCCAGCAGCCACATCAAACTGATTGGCAGCCTCGATAAACGTCATAGCGTCTAGCTGGCCGTAGCTCAAGCCTGTCATCTCTTGGAACTTGCGGATACGGAAGTCCCGAGCAGCCTTCAGCACTGTGACACCGTCAGGAGATGCCACTGTCACGTCGTCGACGATGTTGGCCGCCAACTCCGAGTCCGAAGTCATGCTACGGCGGTTCCAGTTGGCCGAACCGACCGACAGGTACACGTCGTCGACAATGACGACCTTGGAGTGGATGTACAGCTCAAGGTCCTTCTTAGTCGAGTACATCTGGAACTTGTTCGGGTATAGTTTTTGGATCGGAGCAACCATGTCGAGAAGATACCTATCGTAGCCCGACAATTTCGAATCAGCGATCGGACGCTGTACCACCACAATAAGGCGTTGGATTGTGGGCATAACCTCCAGGATTGCATCGAGCAGTTCCGGCACAAGGACGAAATACTGATCTTCAATGTAAATGAAGTTCTTGGCGTTCTTCAGCGCCTTGATCCGAGCTTGGAAGATGGAGTTTTCTCCGTGAGGTGCGAACTCTTCGTAGTGCTTGTACTCGCAACTGAAAGTACGCACGATCTGCACGTTCTGGTGGCCCAGACTTGAATTCGTCTTGCTACTTGTATAGTTGAGAGGCTCCAGGTCGGAGTAGGACGGGTTCTCGAAGTCCATCAAGTCATTGGTGAGACTTTGAGTCGGCAAATAGTCCGAATTCCAGCGTGCCAAGAAGTTGGCAGCCACATCTTTCGCGGCCGGACCGTGAATCCGAACATGACCATCTAGCCAGCCTTTGTAGGCGCCATTAACGCCCGCAGCTTCGCGTAGAGCAGACTCATTGTGGTAAATGGTATCCCACCGATCGGATGTGATGTCAATTCCCCCTACAAACGCTACCGGGTGATCGTCCTCCCCCGTTGAGTTTGTAGACGCGATGATCAAGTTCTTCTGGTGATGGGAAGATGTGACCGTACGCGTGCGATCGTCAAAGATGAAGAGCGGTTTCTGGCCCGTCGAGGAGGCGGGAATGGCGTTGATATCGTCCCGAACCTTCGCGTTTTGAGACTTTTCGAGAAGATTTGCCCATACCATCGCGTGGAAGCTGCCACCTCGTTGAGTGATGCCAGCCACCACGTCGTGCAGTTGGGACTTTTTGCCCCCGTCGACATCGGGCTGGAGAGGGATGAGGTCTGTTCCCCAACCTGTCAACATGACGCGGTCTCCAGCCTTGGTAGCCGAGAGATCCGTGAACGCAGCGTCGAAGAATTCCTTCGTCACTGTGAACGTCTTGACGTCATTCCCTGTCGTAAAAGTAGCCATATCGGTGCGCGGAGAACCGCCTCGGGACGCAGTGATCTCTTGTTCTGTTAGGAACCAGTCTGTCGGTTCCAGTAGAGGTTGGTCCACCTCCACCTCCGATCCGTCCAAGAGATCGAAACCTTCAAGTTCCATGTATCCACAGGACTTGGTTGCCTTCTTGTACTCGCATACGTGACATGGCTCACAGGCACAGAATCTTGATACCGCAGAGAAAAAACTGTCGACCTTGGTGCACGTAACACCCGTACGGACTGACGTTGATAGCGGCAGCGCACAAAGCAACACGAGGATCACGGTTTTTGAACAAGTTGCCATTGCTGCGGATGGTATTTTGCTTTATGTGGTGACTTAGCCCGTTGCTTTCATACGTCTGCGATAAGGCGATAAGGCTGCAGATTGCAATTCGCTTCGTCAATGTTTGCTAACGGGGGACACAAGTACCTGCATAATCGTATTTGTAAGCAAATTTGATTAGCTAGTGGTGCCTATTGTGCTTAAAGCTTGAAGTTGTTTACAGTCGATGGCCTTTATTAATAGGAATGAATGAACTACGATTATGCGGTACGAATGGAACGAACACGTTCGTGGAGATACGGTAAACGTATATTTGTAAAGAAGCAGGAATGGAAAAACCCCATTTGGATCATATATGGAACGGATCAGTTTTTTTATACTTCATTTTGTATGCTTTTGATCAGGGATAATCTTGCACTTTTTCGGGAGTGAGCGGGCGCGAGGAGCGAAGACGTAGCAAACCCGCGCGGGGTGCCCGCGAAGCAGGGCCGCGCGGTATTTGCGTAGGCGGGCCCAGCGACGAGCTCCCCAGCGAACGGACACGCAACACGCATCAGAACTTGTTTTTCTACCGCGGGGGTCTGGGGGTGCAACCCCCAGTACTCCTGTTTATTGTTGAAAAAGGCATACTTAAAGTAAGATACTTGAAGTACATCAGATCCGTTCCGTATATGATCCAAATGGAAGTTTACCGCAGGAATTACTGCAGCTCAAATTGAAGTGGCCATCCTCATTTTACTAAAAAAAAACGTACATATCGTAAGGAGAGAGAATAATCTATTTTCCAGTTATGTAACTTCAATAACGGAACGATTGTTTAGCTGTCCACGATTACATTTTACAATTTACTTTAAATTAACTGTTTTCGAAGAGGAAAAGAAACAAATACAAGGCTTGAAAATATAAAAACTCATTCATTCTGAGACTAATTTTGAAGTCAGATTTTTGCTCAACCAAAAAACGAAACAAGTCTGGCCTACACACAAACTAATTCCCGTACCAGTAAAATGGTCAGAAGAATATTATCTGCTTGTCGTACGGATCGAGTATCGGGAGCGGCTGCACCACACAAAGCAGCACGAGGGTCCCGGTTCTTGGACAAGTTGCCGTTGTATGTTGCTGTATGTGGTGGCTTCGCTTGTTGCTTTCAGGCGTCCGCGATAAGGCGACAAGGCTGTAGGTTGCAATTTACTTCAACATTTGCTAACGGGGGGATGAACAGGGCACTTGTTATCAAGGATATTACCAACAGGTTTGTAGGGATATGTACATTCGTCCCGTGTACTGTAGGTACCGCGTAATGATTATGATAAGCTACGCGAACACGTGAAACACGACATTACTACATGTTTATGTAGTAGTGCCGTGTTATTAATAAGCCCAGTTAAGCTATGGGCATTTTGTTCGAGTCCTGACTTTTACTTTTTTAATAAAAGCGTTGTACTATGTAACGACTTGCTACGTAGTCACATTTCACGGTGTCTCTCCTGCGGCTCGAGAAGCTCAGAATTTTGAGATTTTTTCAATGATCATTCGTTGTTATTAAATTTGGGGCCTCCATTTTGGCAGGAAGAGTACCAATCCATCCCAACGCGTGGAGATTTTATTGAAATCCGCCTGGATTAAGACCATGCAGCTCAAATGCGAAGGTGTAGTCATTGCACGAGGTGAAAGTTCAGAAAAATTCATCGAATTCAAACTCGTCATTCTTCAAGACATCATCCAGTATCAAACTCTCCATCATGTGTTCAATTTCCAAACTGTCATCGACTCCCATTGTCATTGAGACTTGTACGAACTCGCTCATCATTTCTTCCGTAGTGCCTCCCAATTGCATCGGATTTAAGCGGATACAGCTCTGAATAAATGTCTCCGTTTCCACCTTTGGACTGTGTACTATGCACCACCCCGTTTCGTCCAAGCTTAGACCAGGAAAACCCTTTCTCGCATCGGAAAGGCATCTCCAAACGATCACCGTTCGAGAACTCTCCACATATCGTTGTGCTACTTGGTACGTGCGCATAGTATCGTAACCTTCAAACGGAATCGAATACTGGAACGCGATGGAGTTTTCGGCATCTCTCCATACGCTTCGGTTCTGCTGACGATGAGGCGCTGCCGCTAGTTTCCACACTGCGTCACAAGTCGCTTGAAAGGTAAACGGAACTGTCCCTACCCATACTTTCTCCAAATACTCCGTCTCTCCATCCAGTCTCTTTGTCGGTTCTCCACCGAAAACCTTGCCAAAAGTCGGGCTTGAGCCCACTAAACTGGAAATCTCGTCGAGTTTCCCGTACAAAATGGACAAACTACCGAGATACGCCTCGTAGAATCTGGAATTCCTGACGTTGAGAGAGGGGATCCTGTTAAACTTGATCTCACCTCGAAGGCATCTTCTTAGAGCTTGTTGCAGGTCCTGAATCGCAGCTTTTTGGCAGGTTATCGCTGATAGAAGAAGCTGTTGTTGGTACTCGGACTCCAATCGCTTATCGTATTGCCGCAGTGCAATCGCTTTTAGCACGCCAAGTGCTACTTCATCTGTACTTTTGTCGCTGTCGTCAACTGGATGCTCGCGTTTCTTCAATTGGGACAACCTCCGACTCAATTCAACCACTTGTCGCTCTAAAAGAGCCGCTTCTTCCTTTTTGCGTCTCCGGTAGGCCCCGTTCCGCTGTAAAGACGTCGATTTCTCCCTCTCTCCGTTAGATGTCCACTGTGTGGTACTTGGAGAAGTCACTATACACGTGAGCTCTTGACCTTGGTAGACGGTTGGTGCCATTGATACGCTGGAAGTGCTGCAAAACTGCAACTGATGACGAGAATTGTGATGATGACACAGTTACATTGTCAATCCCGGTCTTCTTACATGCCGATTACGATATAATTGATCATGGCACTGTCCATATTTTTTATCAAAAATATCCGCTCTAAAACTTTACCTTGTATTAACTAAACAGTACTTTATGTTTTTTTAATATTCTCCAAAATAGTATAATACGATTGTCATCCACTAAAAAGGTAAAGTTTCAGAGTACTTTTGAGCAAATACCAAATACCTCCCAAATTCAATTACCACAACCTAGAGTGTTACGAGCTGTGCGACTGTGGGAGAGAGTGCTGCAGGTTAAGCTACAAAATACCCAAAAACAAATTGCTGTGCGACTGTGCCACAAAATAGTCCGCGCTCTCTCCCACAGTCTGTGGGAGAGAGCGCGGACTATTTTCAGCGCCATCTCCCTTTAGTTTAAGCTTGAAGAGCCAGTGATTGGCTGAAAAAGGTGGTGACCAACCACCTTCCCAATTTTTTGGAAAAAGGTGGTGACCCCATTCGACCAACCACCTTCCCAATTTCTTGGGCCTGGCACCGCAGTATAACCATAATAAAGCATATCAAGTCTACAACATAGGACCATCCTAGGGTCGCCATCTCGCGATCTCTCGACAATGGGGAAGAAGACACCTGCAGAAGCCCCAGCGCCTCGTGCTTTTCCTTATTTCTCTGTGCTTCTTGTGGTACTCGTAGCGTTAGTGGCAGTTACCTTCTCAGTTGTGGACCATTCTGAGCTTCAACAGCTGGTGTCCACCTACACGGGTGTCTCGTTCTCCCAAGAGGGGGACTGCACTGCAGCTGAGCAGTATTTGACAGATGTGTTGCCTGTAAAGGGTTTCCATGTCTTGTGTATCAAGAAGGGTCCAACTGGAGAGTACGTCGTATCTTTAGGAAATAATGTTTCCCTGTTTGTGCTCATTTCGATGTGGACAGATTGAATGTTAAAGCGTACAAGGACGGAAACGCCCCGGTGAGGACCATTCAAAGTAAATCGGACTTAACAGTCTTGAAGAAGCAGTTGGAGGTTGAACTGGAGATCAAAGGGCCTCAAGATGACGTGGCAGTGAAATACAAACAGCCGTACGCGTTCTTCACTCCAAACGGAAAGAAGTTGGACACTCTGGACGAAATGGTGGACAATATCGTCTTCCTATTCGAAGGAGGACAGTTCATCTGGCCTGGAATTCGCATCGGACACAAAAGTAACTTTTTATGTTGTTTTTATCTTAGCTTTTGGATTCTGCTAACTGTATTTTTGTTATCTTAGCTGTTGTGAAGGATGTCACGGGTAAAGGAGACGTAGTACTGGAGACATTGAGTATGATTCCTCTGGTCTTCAGTGTGGAAGAGTTCCTGAAAGACGACGAGATCGATATCATCATGGATTTATCCCTCGAACACCTGAAACCATCCACTGTAACTCTAATGGATGGCCATGAAAACCGAGCTTCTACCGACTGGCGTACCAGTACGACGTATTTCCTATCGTCGAAGAAGCATCCAAAGCTCAATGAGATCGACCAGCGCGTAGCAGACCTGACCAAAACCCCAATTGAGCATCAAGAGGACGTCCAGGTGCTTCGATACGAAGAGACCCAGAAATACGACCACCACACGGACTATTTCCCAGTGGAGCATCACAAAAACTCTCCTCAAGTTCTGGAATCTATTCACCACGGGTACAGGAACCGGATGATTACCGTATTCTGGTACATGTCGGATGTGGCGAAGGGCGGCCACACGATTTTCCCTCGAGCTGGAGGAGCTCCAAAGCCGCTGTCAATGAGAGACTGCTCGAAAGGACTGAAAGTACCTCCGAAAAAGCGTAAGGTGATTGTCTTTTACAGTATGCTGCCTACTGGAGAAGGAGACCCCATGAGTCTACACGGAGGATGTCCAGTGGAAGATGGGATCAAATATTCCGGAAACAAATGGGTTTGGAACAAGCCCAGGTTCTAAAGCCAACCAAAGTTCGTACGTTGTGGTAAGTAAAAAAAAGAAAATGTTACTGTGAATCAGTATTCATCAGCGTCTAGTTCTCCAGTACGACACGGTAACGAGCTTTACCCTGACGAACCATGTCGAGACCTTCGTTGACCTTACTCATCGGCAGTTTCTGGATCACTGGACGAACATTCTTCTCGGACGCAACCTTGAGCATGTCCTTGACGTCCTGGAGGCTGCCAATGAAGCTTCCCATCCACTTAATTCCCTTGCCAACTACGAAGAACGGCAGGAACTTGGCTTCTCCGTTCGGGACGGAAAGCTGGACCAACGTGCCACGTTTACGGATCAAGCCCAGGTACAAATTGTACGGCATGTCCGGAGCGTCAGCCGTGAGCAGGAGCATATCGACCGATCCGGCCGCCTTCTTCTGGTCCTCTGGATTGCTCAGGTCGTAGAATTCTTCCGCTCCAAGGCCCCGAATCTCCTTCTCCTTTGAACTCGAGCGAGAGAAGGCAACGGGTGTAGCACCAAATGCACGGATGAACTGAATAGCCAAATGGCCCAAACCGCCGATACCGATCACACCCACACGGTCTCCCGCTTTGATCTGTTCGCGGTTCAACGGGCCGAACACAGTGACGCCGGCACACAACAACGGAGCAGCTTCGGCCGACGGGATATTATCCGGGATTTTAAACGCGAACTCGCTGTTTAAGCGGATGTAGTCGGCGTACCCGCCGTACGTGGGGGTGCCGTCCTTGTATGAAGCATTGTACGTGAACACGATGTCGTCGCAGTAGGCGTCCTGGCCGTCGGCACAGTCCCGACACTCGTGCTTCTGCTTGTTCAAACAGGCCCAAACCTGACAGCCGACACCCACACGGTCGCCTACAGCCATGTTGGTGACGTTGGGGCCTGCCATGGTCACTTCTCCGATGATTTCATGGCCGGCTACGACTGGGTAATTGGCTGGGCCCCAACCGCTGTCGATAGTGTGGACGTCCGTGCCGCAGATGCCGCAGTGGGAGATTTTAATCTCAACGTCCGAGTCACCCAGAGGACGAGACGTGTAGTGCCAAGGTTTGACTTCGCCCTTGGAGTCGAAGGCCGCATAGGCGTTGATAGTTTTCGGACCGGTAGAAGCCATTGATTTGGTTGAGAACAAGTGAGTTGGAGGAAGGTAAAGTGGAAATGATAAGCAAAAGAGACTTGGCGAAAAGCTGGTGGACTTGGCGAAAAGCTGAAGGGCATCGTAATCCACTCTGATGACGATTTGTGCATTTTGCAGCATAAACGTTTTTGAGTTTTAATAGATTTTATTTGGTTCCCCATTAAAATCCTATGTTAAATTTCATCTTCGCCACTAATGGTGACTGTTTTGCCAGCTTCATTGCACTGACTGTCTCCCGTCATTGCACTGACTGTCTCCCGTTTGCAGCATAAACGTACTGCGAACATAATTGTACATGCTGACTTAACCGCTACATACGGGTACAATTTCACTGCATTACGAGTCGATGTTACCTATCGCTGTAGTTTTTGAGTTCCTGTTTGCGTTTGTGTTCGTCCACTTTTTCTTTAACCACACGGTCGACGAGTTTCTGGGTCACCACCACTTCGTCCTGTGCGTACACAATGCTCTGCATATACAGCATCATCTTGGCAATCTCTCGACCGCTCATACCCACTGTCATATCTCCGTATTGGGTCATCACTCTCGCATCAAGTACAGGCAACGTACTGACTGATGCTTTGTCTAGTTTCCCAGTCAAACTCGTACTTACAGGCGGAACAGCAAGATGAGCCACATACTCGTTGAAGTACATTTGCAGCAGACGCACACGCTCTTTCGCCTCAGGTAAATCAAAGTGAAGAGCATCGTCGATACGGTCGGTCACAGCTGTATCAAGGTCTTCGGGCCTATTTGTAGCCACCACCAACAGGAATTTCTTGGATTGGGTACCGGTATGGTACAATAAGGCATTTAGGGCATTGCGCATGGCTTCACTCATATGAGTCTTTCGAGTAGCTCGACAGCCAAGAAAAGCTTCAGCTTCATCAATAAAGATGAGAACTCCACGTGGAGAGGAATTGGCCCATTTAAAGAGCGCATGAAGCTCCGTCACAGCGTCAGAACCTAATGGACCCACGTCTCCACCACTTAGAATAGCATAATCCATCCCAGAAGCTCTTGCGAGACGCTTGGCTACCATCGTTTTACCGGTTCCAGGAGGTCCGTAGAGTAGTAAATGCCGATACGGAGCACCGTGAAGCATAGCGTTACGTGTAGACCGAGCGATTTCGAAGACACGAGTCTCTAAGGCACTACGAAGCACCACGTCAGCCAGTTCGTCTTGACCTTTCGCTGATTTCCGTCGAAATAAAGCACTAAGAAAGCCAAAAGCTCCAGAAGATCGAGACGTTTCTCGTACCAGAGACGGTTTCCCTAGTCTCTGCTCGATCAGCTTCCCCACGATGCGAATGATCTCTCTACTGAGGTAAATTCCAGCTGCAAGGGCCACAAATCCACCCACAAACTTGATGAGCTTCTCTTTATCCGCTAATAGAACGGAAATGCCTTGTCCAAGGTTGTCAAAAGTCGCTTGAAGTGCCTGCATGAGCTTCACTCGGTCCGCTTCAAGTCGCTGGTGGAGTTGAGCCATCTCAATGTCCTGGTTCGCTCGTTGTTGTCGGATCCGACCTTCCACATCGATCGCTGCCTTTTCCAACGTCGTGTTCTGCTCCAAGAGCGCTCGAGCGTGATCCGCAACCAATTGTTTCTCCTTCAGAACCTCCTCCGTCTCTCTTCTCGCTCGCTCAAGGCGGATATTGGACTCTTCTTGAAGCTGAACGAGGTCTCTGTTCTGATCTCTGCGTGCCACGTCCTCTTCTTTCATCCTCATTTGCTCCAACGAGTGCTTCTCGTTCTCCACTTGAAGCTCATGGTCTCGTTTCAAGTCCAGCGTCTTCCGTTCTTCTTCTCCTCGTACTTTTGCTTCTTCAATGAGCTTCTCCGCCTTGGCAACTTCCGCTTCAGCGATTAATCTCTTCTGCACGAGCTGTGCGCTCGCTTCCTGCTCCAAATATTCTTCTAGTTGCTTGATTTTCTCTTGCTGTGCACTTGCGACTTGTCGGAGTCCGAGAATCTCCTCTTCTTGACGTTTAAAATCACTCAGAAGCTGCTGAGTAGCTCCCAAATTGTGCATATACAGTGCGTCCTTGTCCACTACGTGGAAGTTCTGTAGCGCCACCTTCCCACGACCTTCCCGGTCGAAAACAAAGCGTTCAGGCAGCACTTGCACCACATCAGGGGCGAAAGCTCTCAAGTCCGGTCCTAGAACCCCTAATAAGGTGTTTCGGCCTTCTACCGAGTCGTATTTAAACTCGTATCTCTTCAATGACAATTTCCGTAGTAATTCGAGACTTTCCGATACGTTGGCATCCTGAATATTCACTAGTGCGTCACTGTACTGCTCCACCGTCACGTTGGACGTGAATCCGCCCAGTCTACGCGAATTCCGGATCGAATTTCGACCAGCTAAACCGACAGCCAACAACGTTGCAGCAGTCAAGAGAAGAAGCGCAAGGCGTGACCAGCACTGAGAGCCGAAGTGTCTTGTCATTGCGATGGTAAAGTGGAAAATGACCATTAGAAGATCGAAAGATACTGGTGCGAAAAGTCACGATTATAAATAGACCCTTTTTAACCAATCATGTATTTTAAAATTAAATTCAAATAGGCATTATTGTACATCATAAAAATAGGGCCATGATATTTAGGCTCTATAAATATTGATACGTAGATCGTAATCGGAAGTTAATCGTAAGCTACAATGTTTTATCAGCGTAATCGGAAGTACACCATAAGCTACACGTACAACACTTTATGAGCGTGGAGAAGATGTAGATGGCGAGAAGCAAGGTCATTCTTGAATTTTCTTCATCTTCACCTCAGCTTCCTACCATGCCGTACGCTCGTATCACCAGTAACGTCGCCAAGGACAGTGTGGACGTTGTTACTGCTAGTAACACCATTGCGAAGACGCTGAACGAGGCGTGGGGCGTCCCCACACAGTTTATGATGGTCGAGATGAACTTGGGAACGCCCATGATTCTCAATTTCAACAATGAGGTACGTTCCCAGGTCTCTCTTACTTGAATGCCTATTTAGACTAACTTGTTGTTTCAGCCGGCTGCGTACGTCCACGCCCGTTCGATCGGTAACATCGACGCCCAGCACAACCCCAACACGATCGCTCTTCTTACCAAGACCGTGTCCGAACTACTCAACATCCCAGCCGACCGCGTTTATGTGGTGCTGGAAGACATCAAGGTCGGCAATTGGGGCGCCAACGGGGTGACTGTCATCCCTCCTACCAAGCACTAGACTGTCAGACGGGAGTAATGAATCGCTCTGCAATACACGTCGAAATTGTATGCGACAGTTCTTCGTCTGTTATCATCATAATCAACAACTCCCCGTAAACAAAAATACGGATAAGGCTCAGTCTTATATCTGCCCACAAAAGCGGGATGGGATGCCTGCAATTTCGAGAATTCGCAGGACCTCCAACCCGGTGTTATAGACAAGAAGGAATGTTTATGGTGTGGCCAACATATATTATCTAAGAACATCGACTGGAACCGCGGCGCAATGCCATTGGTATGCCTAACTTTGCTGCTTTCGTCTGTACTACCTAAACCCTTACGAGCACCAACAGCTCCAGCATCTACCGGTAGCTCACGTCGGGTCGGTCGAGCGCCCATTAAACCAAGTTGCTCCACAAAAGGATCACTAAATAAAAAGTGTCGCGTCTTACGTGTAGGCACAGCAGCTACAACCACAGTAGAACCCTGACGCTTGTCACGCTCATCACGTGTTGATTCTTCACTTTCTCGCCGGGATCGAGCTAGCTCCACAAGTACGTTTTCGTAGCCGACTTTGTTGTCGAGGTTAGCGGTCTTGGAGCGAACCTTTACGTGGTAGATTCTGTAAATCCCGTCAGGAAAGAACGAGTTTTATCGTCGGTGTCCCCATGTAGCGGTTCTCCAATTCGCTTGACGATGGTGGTGACGGGTTCTGTCGTCGCCATGGCGGACATGTGGCTCGTGTCGGTGGTGTGTGTTGCTGCTGTCAACTGTGGAATGGACGATTGGACTTGAGTTGAGCGGGATTTGTGTATCCCAAGACCGTGCCACACAACGTCCCAGTGGGACGAGAAGGGGTGTCAACCTTACAGGTCATCCCATTATCCCGCAAACTAGATCGCTGATTGGTCCATCCCTCTTTTGGGATGATATAAGACTGAGCCTAAAACTCAGTGCTAAACTGGGTAGACCAGGTCTCGAGGAAGGTGCACTTTGCGTCTTCTAACCGTGGGTATTTCCCAATTATCCTGATCCCCGCAAGGAGAACTATTGGTCATGGACAACTCGATATTTGGGAGTGAGAACTCGTCGCTCTTGGACGTATTCGCGTTCATCGAGAACTTCGACAGTGACAGCGATCTCACTGTTACTACGACGTCCAGTGAAGATGACTCGACCCCTCCAGAACAACTCAGCTTGGCTGGACCAGTCCCTATTGAAGTAGCATCCATCGGTTCCACCAGGAAGGCTGCAATCATGAAGAAAAAGAGAAAAACTCGACAACAGGGTCAAGTAGCGCAATCGACCAAGTTCCAACGCGAGAAACGCGAGCTGATCCTTGCTTTACGGCAGCAAGTACTCGAATTGACGGCTCAACTGAAAGTTCTGCAACGTACCCGTCAACCGACAAATGTATCAGTACTGCAAGGTCCACATAATCCTAAGCAGTTCGCCTCGGTGTGGGAAGACCTTGCAATTCTACAGAGCCAAGAACGACAGCGATCGGAGCAGACGAACCGAGAACTGAAGGCAATGCTGGCTCGTCAGAAGAAACTGGAGAAGTCGCTTTCAAAGCTTCTAGGGAGGAAGGAAGTGTTGGAGGTTTGTACTATTTCCCAACTTAATTTTCAACTTATCGTAACTTATTTGATTTTTTGTTTGATTTTCAGGGAATGGAGCTGCTTTGTCGACTAGAGCCAATGACACACGTCATCTCTTCCACGGCATTCAAGATTGATCTGACTGATGTAGTTCTGGCAGAATTGGAGATGACGATAGTGACGTTGTACATGAAAACGAATACGATGTTCCCGCCACTACAAGGCCAACCGGTGGTCTCGTTCACCACAAAAGACAGGAACGAAGATCCTCTTGGCACATACATCGAGATAGCAACGACCACACCAATGGCCTGTCCACTACATGTTGCTGCTGAGATTTTATGGGAACGAACGTCTAAAGGCCCAAAGGATCCTGAAAAAGTACCTCAAAGTGTACGTGGAAAGATTGATGAATTTCGTGCTAAGCTAACGTGAATTTCTATTTCTAACAGATGCGAGCGAAATGTTACAATACACTGGCGAGAAGTTGCAAGCTCGACATGTTCAACACCGTGCGCATCGATGGGCTCAACTTCGTTCGGAGATACTTCGACGCGAATCGGATCGTCCTTGTCAGCACAGCAACTTGGTTTCTACCAGCTAAAGGGGTTCGTTTCCAGGATAATATCTGGACTATTGTGTCCCCCTCTCCAGTCGATCCTCAGAACTCTTCAGTCGTCCAAAGCTTTTGTCAGTTTGGAGCACATAGCTCTGGATTAATGAAGGAGGATATCGTACCAGCACAAGAATATGTCCGAGCTTCGATAGGTTCAAAACTTCGTCAGCTGCAAGAGAAACAACAGAAATATCTTCTGGAGCACGGAGAACCACTGGTTGCTGAATGCTAATGGGTAAACATGTCATCTTGTTGATGGTTGACTCGGCGACGTATTATCTGTGCATTTAATCGTTCACCTCACAACTCAACTGATTCTCAGTAATCAGCCTGGTCGCGAAGGCGTCGAGTCGTTTCTTTCTTCTTCCAGAAGTAGAACGTTCGTTTAAACCAAGCCTTGAAATTCGGCCACCAGTCGCTAACTTTATCAGTTCCCCCATCAGTTGCAGGTCCACCAACACGTCCCCTTTCTTCTTGATTGAAGCCCAGCAAATAACGAGAGGTTGTTTGTAGCACACCGTCGTCGTCAATAGCATTGGTCGCAGTGGTATCGGAAACAGCGATGGCGGCGATCACCACAGTAAAAACACATAATAGCATGTTCGTGAGTCGCATTAGCTTGAGCTTTCAAACGTGGCTTCGTCGAGTGAGTTGAGGAAAGGAAATTTGGGATTGCTAGCGGGTCGCTAGTAGCGCCAAGCTGGTCTCGTGCAGACTCTTGTAGCCAGAGCCCAGCTCCCTGGCAAATCTGAGTGATTATGATTAGACACGGCAACAGTGATGGCTGATACTGTCGACAATTTAGGTGCCACCAGCAGAGCCAACCAAGTAGAGCTTGGGCCGGTAGAATGGAACTACATGTATATACTCACTTGCGTTTTACCAAATAATACACTCCGGCAGACATTATACGAAAAAGAATACTAAGCATTGGTCGCAGTGGCATCGAATACAGTAAAAATGTCCTCGTGAGTTGCAGCTGGTGCTAAGCACTACCACGGTACAGGTTAGCCTATCCTAAATGATTACGATATATAGTAGTAATATTCGATCCAGAGCTTTACCTGCTATAGATTATAAATTATACCGTTTCCACCTGAAATCAATGCTGATTTCGAGCTACAGGTGGCTTGTTTCGAGCTAAGTAATCGCTGTCTGCTTCAGGCTTCTTCATTTCCGCCTCGTAATTCGCCACGCAAACGAACTGGAGCGAGTTTTAGGATTTTCTGGGCGAAATCGGGGTGGTCTACTACTACGTATCGAACGGTATCTACTTCAAGTACTATTTTATTGTTGCGGTACTTTTTCACAACGCCATGCTGAGATAATGATAATTTTGTGGTACAGGTTAATCCGTACATGAACAGTACATGACGTCATGAATGACTCATTCGTCTGTCTGGATGGCGAAACGGGGTACAGACGTCCCCGCCTTGCGTAGAACTGAATGCAGCGATAAACCTACGAGAGATGGTACCAGCGTGCAATGCAGATTTGCTTGGCTTCCCGCACATGTACTGAGTTAGAGGATAATTCTATAGGGAAAGTGTCGCTTGCGGGAAGCGTGCATGCATGCATCGGTTGCTAGTTGGATAAACTCAGTACATGTTGCATCTATGCGAGACCTGTGCGAATCGCGTGGCCTGCCAGTCTTTATTGGTCCCACCTTTCTACCCACTCACGCAATCTGCTGGACCAGCAGATTACTGGTTCACTGTCAGTGAATCGCTGGTGATAAATTATGAAAGTGTCTCGACTTTGGTCTTCTTCATTCTAGACTGTCTCTTTTACGAAGGCTTATCCTGTTGTTTACGGTATGCGTAGGACACAAGAGCGTGTCCAGCTCACCAGTTCATAATACGAACTGGTAATTGATAATTACTACCTCCGTGCGGAAAATACTGCACGTTTCCAATAATATTACAGTCTATCCAAAGCAATACCCTTGCAAAAGTGATTTGATTTGAATTTCGAATTTCCCGCCAATCTGCCACAGGAGTCTGGTCTGGATTCCGGACCTCATTTCAAAAGATCACCCCCCAAGACAAGATGGAGGCGACTGACGAAGAAAGACAAGCGGTTTGGGAGTCACTGCTGCTTCGGAGCACTCGAGGAGTTCTCCAGCGTGGAGATATCGTCGAAGCCGCTGCCTTAACTCATACTAGTCGGTTCACTGTTGCTCGAATCTGTTGCTCGAATCTGGGAAAGAGGCATAAGCTCGATGACAAATCGAGTCGCAGCGGTAGTCAAGTCCAGGAAGAGCGCTCGGGGGAGAAAGAAGCTGGATCGTGCTGCGCTATGCAAGCGTGTGACCGAGGTTCCTGTGGACGATCGCGAAAACCAACGTTGTGTTCAAGCTGAAAGTACCGTGGGCTCGTACCTCGTCCAGCGGCTTCTAAAGGAGGGGTATCTCCGTAGGGCGTTGCGTCAAACCCGGCCATTACTTTCGCCGGCCCACCAGTTATCCCGCCTAAAGTACTGCGTCGAGCACGTGAAGCAAGCGAGGGACGGAGACCACTTTTTGATCCTATGTACGACATGTATAAGGACAAGCTGACCAATGCCGGCACGTTACCAATCAGCCTACCCTGTGATACGCAGACACTCGTTAGCGCCCACTTCGACATGGCTAGACTATCCGCGCAGGATACTCTTTCACCACCTGCACAACCACCTCTTGTTCCTCCGCTGCACGACGAAAATTTCCACCCTCTCCCTCTGAGCTAGGAACCTTTTCTTTTCTTGTAATCGTTGTCCTGTCGGTACCTCTGCATATCTTATAACCGCCAAAAACAACGAGGCGGAGCTATGCGCAATTTTTTTTGAAAGGTGCAGTATTTTCCGCACAGAGGTAGTATAACCTGGCTGCGAATCGCAACCCTCCCGCTTCGCAATGCGTAGGATACATGTAGTTAGCAGCACAACCGGTTTGCAAAAATTGATTGGAGTTGTTGGATTGTCAAGATTGTCAATCACTATAATTGATTGTGTCAAGATCGGTAATTACAATAGATTTTTCCGCTATGCCCTAAAACCTATTTGCGCTTCATCAACCACGGTAGAATAGCAATCCGCCAACCAAACGCTTGAAACTGAGCCGACGAGCGAATTACCTGCACCAGTTTGGAGATGATTGCACTGTAGATCGTGATCTCCCGGAACAAGTTAGCGAGGACGATAATCGCCGCGTCGCGTTTGTTGATCTGATTTCGTCGCTAAGTGAGCAGAGAAAGAATGCTAGCCTCCTGGATGAGATGACTGCTTTTGATGTAATTACCGGTAAGCTTCAGCGCAACGACATTACTGTAGCCACTGTTCGAGATATATTTGACATTGTGCTAGGGACAATCACAGCCAGCTGCTGTCGCAGCAGCAACACCAAGATTGAAAGGTAAAAATCTTGAGATGATCATGTACTTGACGATGAACTGGGACTTAGTGACATTTGCGGACGTGTCGAAGGCCATTGAGCAAGCTAAAACCATTAACGACGCAGCGGTAGCGTACACTGAGATAGTGTTTCACGGCTGCGCAATGAAATTTACTTCGGCGAAACACAGGCGGTGATGCCAAATATCGCTAACGTACAGGCTTCATTTCAAACCCGCTGTCATTTCTTGATTCGACATTCATCCAATTGGGGTATGAACGGCGAAGTGACAGACCGAGTGCTTACGCGCTTGGGATTCGAGTCAGAACGCACCGAACTTCTTCCTAACCTCTCACGACAACGAATATGGTCTCCTCGAAACTAGATGTGAGATACTGGTAAAATCATAGGTCTGCAAGATGTAATCCAGCTAAAGTTAATCAACTTTTTCCTTCCTCCCCTCATAATATAAGGCCTGCAGCAGGTTTTAATTTTCAATTCACTCTACAATTTCCATCGCGAAGTTCGGGTCCTCATCACGATTCCTTGACAGAGGTCTGTGCCTTAGCAACAAGATTTTGATCGCGAAGGATCTTGGTGTCGTTCTTGGCCTATAAGTTGCATTAGAGGAGTTAAGAGCACTTTGCGGCTTGCAGTTTGCAGAGAACCTACCGCACGTTTCTGCATGTCCATGTACTGTTCTTGTACACCCAAAGTTCGCGGGCTCATCGTTAACTTTGAACTTTAAGTCGATACGATACCATTATTGTCCTTGTGATAAGAATATCTCAATTAAACAATATCACAATAAAAGTGCCAATATTATCTGCAATACTACAGTATTCTCAAAATTCGGTTTTGAGGAAATAGATTGGGACTTACAGTATATTGTAATGTCGTATTGTGGTATTGTAATTGATAGCACAAAGCTCTGGATTAATGAAGGAGGATATCGTACCGGCACAAGAATATGTCTGGGCTTCGATAGGTTCAAAACTTCGTCAACTGCAAGAGAAACAGCAGAAATATCTTCTGGAGCACGGAGAACCACTGGTTGCTGTATGCAAATGGGTTAACATGTCATCTTGTTGATCGTTGACTTGATACTCTAGTCATTAGCCTGGTCGCGAAGGCGTCGAGTGGTTTTCTTCTTCTCCCAGAAGAAGAACTTTCGTTTAAACCAAGCCTTGAATTCCGGCCACCAATCGCTACGTCTATCGATGCCCCCATTGGTTGCAGGTCCACCGATACGTCCCCTTTCTTCTTGATTGAAGTCCAGCAAATGACGAGAGGTCGTTTGTGCCACACCGTTGTCGTCGATAGCATTGGTCGCAGTGGTATCGGAAACAGCGATAGAAGCGATCACCACAGTAAAAACACACAATAGTATGTTCGTGAGTCGCATTAGCTTGAGCTTTCAATAGTGGCTTCGTCGAGTGAGTCGGGGAAAGGAAATTTGGGATTGCTAGCAATGCGATCCCCAGCTAACTGCAGCGACGACAACTGGCTGGTCTCGTGCAGACTAGCCGGAGACTGGCTTCATCAGCATAACGCAGCAGGCGATTACTCAGATGATTATAACGGTAACGGTGATGCCTGGCAGGGATCGGAAAATAAAATAAAGAATTGAATTGCGCTCGAAACTCTCCCGTAATAATCATTGCAATACTCAAGGTCTCAATAATAAATATAATATATTGACTTTGTTTCAATAAAATCAATATTCGATGAAGTTTATGTGCTTTATTGTATGTGCCTCATTTAGGTGCGATTTTGATGTGCCAATAATAATAATTTCAATATCTTGTTTGTCAGTAATAAATATTCTAGTGGGAAAATACAATAAGTATTAATATTAAATTATTTTTTTCCAATCCCTGATGCCTGGTATCGGCAATTCAGTTGCCGCCAACAGCAACCAACCAAGTAGCCAAGCACATAAGCCCAGCTAGTAGTCACTTGTCTTTTGCCAAGTGTAGACTCAGGCAGACACTACATTTTCTAAGAGGCAACCTTGCGAGAAAGAAAACTACTGGTCGTACTAAGCATTGGTCCCCTTGTACAGGGATAGAAGCGATCACAACAGTAAAAATGCACAACAATGCCTTCGTGGGTTGCATTAGCTACAGTAGCTCCGCCGAGAAAGGAGCGATCATCCGAAAACTCAGTCTTTTTTTGTGTACAGGTATTAGATTTTAAATGCAATAATTATTCTGCATTGGACTATATTATCGTCCAAGGCAGAATATTTATTGTACTATTCTAGTTAATTTATTTTATTATTTGAGGATTTGAGTGTATAAAATACAAAGATTGTGTTATTGAAATCACAATTATTCCAAAATTTGGTTTTGAGAGTAATATTGTGGTAATGGCACAATATTGTGAAATTGTTTTATTGTGATATTCTTACCACAATCTTGACAATGGTCAAGTTCTAGACGAAGGTAGATCGCCATTTTTGTCGAAATTAATTACTGTAATTGGAAGTGGAGATGAACACCTTTTGTATCCTGGTTGGTAAACAGCCGATGTTGCGGCGTAAATCTTCTCAGTGTGAAGGCGAAGAGCTCCGTTGCATTCAGTGCCATCGTCGACTTCAGACTCCAAACTGCCATCGATTACCTCTTCACCTTTCAAGGCTGTGCGTTGAACGGAGGTGAAGCATAGTTTGCTGGGCATTGTATGGGGTGCGATATTCCGGCAGCATTCGACATTTACATCATCTCGGAGCCCAAGTCAAGGGAGTTGGAAGGTGACACAGATTTCGGCGAAGGATGGCGATGATATTAACGGTGAATTAGCTGTCGGTGGCGATGAGGATTAAACCTGTATTACACTAGTTTGTGTATTTTCAGGTTCTAGAACTTGACAAATTCGGTCTGTGTATTTTCAGGTTATCGACTCAAGTGCGTACACGCTTACGGTTCTAGACCCTTGCAACAAGAAGTACGTTCGCTCACCCAAACGCCTTCACTTCCAATTTTCCCCGAACGAAGCAGACGCATGAATTCGCCTCCTGTCCATGAAGTCCCCTTTCACTTTATCGGTGTTGGTGTCTCCATTCTTGCTATGTCAAGTGTTCATTCCAGTGGCGGTTGAAAGACTCAAACGAATGTAACAAGTGCTGATAGCCAACTTCTGTATGCGGCATGGGGCAACATCAGCACGTACAAACCTGGTTTTTCAACTATGGGGTGCGTGAGGAACACCCTCAACTTGCAATCGAAGAGCTCGATAGTAAATCTGGAAGCGCGACTTCACGCTTCAGACTGCCACCGACTACCACCCATTATAGGCTGCCTCTTGCAAGGAGACGAGCAACTGTTCGTTGGTCAATGTTATGATGAAGTCGGCTGCTTGAACTGCACCTTTGAAGTGTATCACACTAAACAATGGACTCTCGCTAAAAATCAATCTCAAAATAATGAACCACAGCTCTTCATCAGAAACATCACGAAACAGTGATATGGTCGGCTACATGTATTAAATTTGTAGTAAATCACAGCGCTACACTCTGTCGCTCACAAGCGGTGACGGCATAGACTTGTAGTACGCTGGGCTTTCGACGATCACCGTGCTATAAGCCTCCACCTTTGGACTTAGCTTCCCTGCTTCGAGTTGTTCTGCGTTCTCGTTCTTGCCCGGTCTGTACATGAAATAGATGACAATCTGCGCGCAGCTCAACAAGACGCCAACTAAATTGATCACCGCGACGAAGTAGTCGCTATCCACGACGCCTGCGCCCGTCCACAGCGCTGTGGACACGAGAATCATAGTGCACATGTTGATCGGGATGGATGCAGACGACTTGGTACTCACGACGTGCTTCAACGTAGCAAGAGGAGACGAGAACATGGAGAGACTGAAAGCACAGCCGACGTATCCGAGAGAAGTACCCACTTCTGACTTGGTTTGACCGAAAACTCCCGAAATTCCAAGTACTACGTAGAGCGTGACGACGCACCAAACGGCGAAGGCGATCGCGTAGAGTTTCCGTAGTCGTACACGCTTCTCCTCTGGGCTCCAACGGTAGTACACTACGTTATAGAGAATACCGATGATCTCACCGAATAACTGCGAGCCGAAAAGAGGGAACCATCCGTCTGTAGCGTATCCGTACGTCATCCTTGAATGGTCCATCATACTTTGTCAGAACACGAGTGATCAGAAAGATGGCTACATTACGTACCAAAGGTGGCAGTTCACGACCATTGTGATCAGAGGCAATTCAGCCACTTCACCGATGTTTTTATTACGGTGGACGTTGTAAATGTCCGGTACGGGGCTTAGGCGTAGAAAAATATCGGCGACACCCGTTGCCACGTTCAGAAGAGTCACCCAGAAAGTCATTCTCGAGTGTTTTCAAAAGACAAGTAGTGCGTAGAGAGCGAAATCTGAAGTGAACCAGCCTATAAGTCTCTACCAAACTCGTTGGTGTCAAGCCAACATTGCGTGCATCGTGCAGAGACGCACGTACACTTGAGATCGTTCACCTCCAAGCACAACGATAGGAAGGCTCTACGGTGATTGGCTAAAAGAAGGAATTAAAATCGCAGATTGGTGAACTTTGACCAATCACAAAGAGTCATCCCATCTCGGCTATTGTCTAAACAGGACTGCGATCGAGTTGCCACCACCAATTGGATCCGGCTTCCGGCCTTCGTCCGTTTGCAGAGTTAGTTTCACCTAGAACTTCTTCAAGATGCTTTAAAAATAGGTAATCATTACTTGCGGAAATGTTTAGACTATTAAATCCACTATGGGCAGCTTCAATGTGTTCCACAGATAAAGCGCTTGTCTAGTTGGGCAGTCAATCAATCAACTTCCAACAAAAGTCCGCTATCTCCTACCGCATACGTTGCCATATTTCACTTAGAAAATGCCTCCCAGCCCCTTAAAAAGTAATCATTGCTCGTGGAGATGTTTAGACTAACCGGTGACATAGTTCAAGGTGAAGTACATGTAATTGCCTGCCAAAGCGACGAGAGATTACCGGTATTCCATTTACTATTGCGTAACACCGGTACTACTTCGTGTGGATTACATCAATTGGAAGTGATAACGTCACTTATCGGTCGTATCACTGCAATAAGATACCGGGGAACACTGCAATGCATGAACCGAGCTGGCGTAACTCAAGTTGCCATCGCTGGTGCGTATATCATGCCTTATATACGGGTCCATTCGTAGCGATTCGGAAGAAAAGTGTGGAACACTACATGTAAATGTAGGCATATTTGGTTAAACTGGGTATTTTTCTCCTCTGTTAGTTGGTTTTGCTTTCAATAGGATGCTATTTAGTAGCCGCATTAAAGTGCATCGCGAGTACTAACCTTCGCCTTCATCCGGACCAATATTTGCGCCATGAATCTCATGTCCAGTATCACTGAAAAACGCTTGTGTATTACAGCGGCATGACGTATACTATCTCTATTGGACGACATTCAAGCGCCACAACTTCTGCCCACAAAATTTGTCTTGTGTTTCGTTCAGAAATGAATATATTATCTGCAGCATCAATATTTTACCTTTGATACGAGTGGTGGAGGCTCATCGTCTCTCAGGCTCTGTGCAACTGGCGTGTGCTCGTTAGCGTCAATGACAGGCGAATAAAAATTCGGTATCCATTAGCCGTCGCATTGTGACCGGGCAGTTCTTGGCTGTCAGCAGTTCCGCCCCGCACGGGCGTGCCATTGGCAGGTTTACGCTGCTTGGTCTACGTGACACGTGCTCGTGGCAGGCTCTGCTTCAGCTTTTATCCATCGTCCGCCTTTGGTGCTTGGGAGTCGAAACGTCGCGACTTGCAGTGCATGACCATGCGACGTGTCAAAACTTCAGAAATGCTGTGAGACATACCCATTACCCGCCAATTCCGGGGGATCCACATAACATTTGACTTGACATAACTGTAAGCAAGGGTACCCTGAAGTGGTAAATCAGAATTGAAGTCCAGGAAAGACAGACAGTCCTTCGCCGACCGCCGAAAAGCTTCCTCTTCACTCCTCTCACTTTCAGATTTACTTGCCTTCGAGCAAGTCGTTTCCGGTTTCGAATCCCTGTTCGTTCGGTACCATGGTAGACGCCACCATTCTCCTCGTGCTTCGAATCCTGACGGCGCTGTCGTCGCTCATGGTCTCTTTGAGTCCGTCCTTCTCCATCTACAAGATCTACACGAACAAGACTGTCGGCAACATCTCCGTCGTCCCATTCGTCTCGCTGCTCGGCAACGCCCACATGTGGATGATGTATGGCTACTTCTGCGGCAACATCTTCCCGGTTGTCGTCTCTTTCGGTTTCGGAGACTTCGCAGCAATTGCCTACATCGCAGTGTACTACAAATTCGCTGACGATCGCAAGTACGTTCTTCAAATTGTAGGCGGTGTTGTCTCTGTGCTTGCCGCTATCACGTTGTACGCTATCATCGCGGCCACGGGCGCCACTGGTCAAGATTACACGAGTATCAGTCGGATACTTGGATACTTAGGTATCATAGCCGCTATCATTCTCTACGGTGCGCCATTCGAGAAGGCTCTATTCGTACTGCGTAACAAGAACGCAGCGCCCATCCAGCTACCAATGGTCATCTGTGGCGCGACTAACAACGCGTTGTGGGTCATCTACACGCCACTCGACAGTAACTGGTTCATGTTCATCCCTAACGCGATCTGCGTCGTGTTGGGGGTTGTGTTACTAGTCTTGTACGTCATGTATCGGCCCAGCAAGAGTGTGCAACCTACCATCGAACTTCCTGACGAAGATATCGCCATCACGATCGTTGTCACGCCCAAGGCAGAAATTCAGAAGCTCGCGAGCGCCAGTCCAAGTTTCCAGCCATTGCCATCTCCGCTTCTCCATCTGAGCCGTGAGAACTCTTTCCAGCTTAGTTCACCGTCTCCAAGCCGTGGTAGTTCGTTCTACCAGTTGAGCTCCCCAGCTCTTAGCTCCCGCAGCGGCTCATTCCAGTCCAGTCGCAACGATTCACTCTCGTCCGGTTTCAACCGTAGCTCAATCGAAAGAGGTGCTACAGGCGGAGTCTTGCACATTATTCGTGCCCCACGACAGTAATTGAGTCCTAGAATGGCCGTAGTTTGCATCGATTTGTATTGTTTTAACTTATCAAGCAGTATTTACTTCGAGTTCCACCAACAGAGCCCCGTCGTTGCATTGCCACACTACTGAAATACTTCCGGTGGCAAGCCTGTCACTGTATTACCGCAGTTAACGAAACCTGCGTCTACAGCACAGCTTATGCTTCCAAACTATAGATCCAGCCACATCCAATCCGGCTTCGTGATGTCGCTCCATGTATGCGCAAGGCTTCCGGCGCGTTGAGACTGAAGTGATCGATAGTTCAACCACTCGTTGGCACTCCCCATCTCTCCATGTGTTCTCCTCCACACTCAAATGGGCTTCCTGCGCTTCGTCCCATTCCACAACTCGCCGTCCGCAGTAACAATCCGCCATGTCCAGCTCCGTGGAGTCCGTATTCCGCGTCATTGCGGCTTGTACGTCGCTCATGATGATCCTGAGCCCGACACCGGCGGTCTACAAGATCTACAAGACCAAATCTATCGGCAACACTAACATCGTGTCGCTCGTGTCCGTGTTCGCGAATTGCCACGTCTGGACGCTGCAAGGTCTGCTCACTAATAACTGGTTCCCCGTCTTCTCCACGTTCGTGTCGGGTGATTTCATCTCTATCATCTACATGTTCGTTTTCCTACGGTACACACCCGACCGCAAGCAGGCGTGGCGAGTGATCGCTGTCTATGCCGTGGTTCTGTCGATTATCACTACGTACGCTGTGCTGGGAGGTCGGGGCGTATTCACAAGACTCAGTAGAGACCAAGTGAACGATATCATGGGCTATTTGGCTGTGTGCGTGACGCTGGTGCTCTACAGTTCGCCGTTTTTAAAGATCAAGGACGTCGTCAAGTACAAGACCGGCGTGTTCATCCCGATTCACATGGTGATCGCTGGCACGTTTAACAACGCCATGTGGATCACGTACACACCCATGTCTGGGCTCTGGTTCCTCTTCGTCACGAACGTGTGCTGTGCCACGCTCGGTATTGCGCAGTTGACCGTGTATATGATCTACCACCCGAGCAAACACCCACTGGGCTACGGTGCGACGCTGGAGGATCTACTTGAGAAGGAGAAAGAAGACGACGGTATTCTGTCGATTGCAATTGACCGCCCGAGTACACAATCAACCAAGGGAGCTCCTCAAAGCCCTATGTACCACATCATCAAGTCACCGCTAGCTCCGCTCCGCTCCTAACATTAGACGTAGGTTAACTCAACGATTTATTCCCCCAATCGACTGGCAAAACACACGTACTCTTGCTGTTGAAGGCTTCAACTTGTAGCATACTCATGCGCGCGTGGATCTCACTGTGGCGCTGTCAAAAGGAGGTCATGCAAGTGTCCAGAGACTGTCGACCTGTCGTCGTACTGCTCATCTAATCATCAGTTTTACGCCTACGTTTGGGCTCACGATGGTTGTTTTGATGAACACCCGCCAGCGTCATTGGCTCTTTGACTGGTTGCGAGTCGAACGTCGCTTCAGCAGCTTCAAGCTCACTCTGCAACTTACTTCCATGCGTCAAGGCCCTTCCACCACCTCCCTCTAAAACCTACGAAACGATGGTGAACGCTATAGTGGAGAATCTGTTTCGAGTGCTGGCGTCGCTTACGTCGATCTCCGTCACATTGAGCATGATCCCGTCGATGTATCGTATTTACCGTAAGAAGGACACGGGCATAGCTTCTGTACTACCACTCGTGTGTATGGTAGCGAACGCCCACGTCTGGATGCTGGACGGCGCCATCGTCAAGAACTGGTTCCCAATGTTCGCCACCTTCCTCACTTCCGACTTCATTGCTATCGGCTATGTGACTGTCTTCTTCTGTTACGCACGGGACCGAAAGAAAGCTCTGCGGAGGATCATCACGGGCGCCACGATCCTGGGGCTCATCACGATCTACGCGGTTCTTGGCAAAGCTGGCTACACTAACCAGTCGAACGACGGAGTGGACACGACACTGGGCATTCTGGGTGTCTTGGCTGGTCTCAGCATGTTCAGCTCGCCGTTCGAACGTATGATGAAGGTGCTCCACTACAAGTCCGCGGCGTTTATCCCGATCCCGATGGTGGCTGCAGGTGCACTCAACAACGTCATGTGGATCGTGTACTGTCCGATGATCTCGAGCTGGTTCCTGTTTGGAGGCAATGCGCTCTGTCTGTTGTTAAGTTTGGTCAATATTGTGCTCTACATCGTGTACAACCCAAAGACGCACCCGTTGCGACTTGAAGAAGGCGATCCGGAAGCTCTTGAAGGGAATTTTAGGGTGGAACCAGCTTCGATGCTCTCCCCATTGCCATCTGATGAAGATGGCTTGAAGGCCAAACAGAACGCACACAGCCCAGTGTATACGATGGTTCGCTCACCCATGGCTGGGGTTCCAACCGACATTAGCAGTCGTGTGTAGGTGAATTTTTAACTTCAACAAGCTCTCTTTTCTTTTTTGAATTATAAACTAACATGGCAATATTCAAGAAGTATTATACATGGATTAATAGATATAATGCCCCAGTTGTAGCATACAGTTGTGCCTCAACTGTAAAGGCAGGAGCTAAGCTTTGCTTGTCGCGGCAAATAGAGCAGTACTTGTCGGCATTCTGCAAAAGCTTAGATTTGCACCGAAATCAAGATCAACTCGCTTGTGCAACATCCATAAAAGAATTGTGGAATTTCGAGCGACATTTCCATTCGACTTAAAATTTGTATCCCTGTATCCCTACCCTCGACATGACTAGCCAGTGTTTGCTGGTTCCTCTGATGCTGGCCAGCCGGTTCGTGGGCAGAGTGTGTAGTCAACGGAGGTGCAGGTCGTAGAGTCCAGGCAGCACACAGCAAAGTCCGCCGCAGTGCACAGCTCAAGAACATTTTGCACCACCATTAGGGAAGCGACAATGGAGGTTGTGTCGCCCGCACAACATGAGGACGAAGTGCGACCGTCGCACATGAACTCGCGACTGTCGACTGTGGACCATTTCACGCCCAATAGTGACGGTCTGGGCGCGACACAAGTGCTGGGGGCGTCCCCAGCCCCTCGACAGTCCATGATGGCATCCGTGATGCGGCCGTCGTCGATGATGCGACCGTCGGTCGTCACGGACTTGAGCAACAATTTCTCCGAGGCAAAAATCCACGACGCGAATGTGCAGGTGTTCGCGAGTGATGTACTGATGGAAGGAGAGCTCACTAAGAAGGGTGAGTCCGGGTTGCAGACCTGGAAAAATGTAAGTGTACGTTTATGAATTTTATGATTCGTATTATGTTGACAACTCGAATTCTAATTATCAGATTTTTTAATTGTAAATGTAGCGGATTTTCGTGTTGCGCGGGCAAGAGCTTTCGTACTACACTATTGACAACAAGCAGCGCTATGGAGCGTTGAAAGGTGCTTGGGACATTGCTGGAGCCTCTGTGGAACGTCTAGACAATTCGTCCTTCAGTTTGACTCTGGCCAATGGAAGTGTGCGAAGTATCGGAGCTCCAAATGTGCAGACGCTGATGGACTGGATGACGGCCATTGCAGTTGCTGCTGAGGCTCATATCGTGAAACCCACGACGGATCTATCGCTTGTGGACCAAAGCCGCACCACGCACATTATCTTGGTGCGTCACGGACACTACGCCAGCTCGCAGACGCCGTCCGTTGATATGCACGGACCTTTGACGGATTTGGGAATTCAACAGGCTCGTGCCACGGGTAGATTCCTCAATAAGTACTTCTCCGAGCGGCTTGTCTTCAAACGTTTCCCCAAGTTCCCAGTGTACCACAGCGGTGTTCGTCGAGCTGTTGAGACAGCTCAACATATCGGAAATGAATTCCCGACAGGATCAGTGCAGTTTCGTGAGAACAAGCTCTTCCGTGAAGCTTGGCCAGGAAATCCGTTGCCGAACAGCAACCGCCAGCAATTGGCGAGAGAGAAACTGGACAACATGGTGTCGGACTGTGCTCGTCTTAAGATGGCGTACCGTACCACGTTCCGGCATTTGATTCCACAGGATCTGGAGATTGAGGAACGAGAACTCGGTGAAGAGGATCAGAAGTACTACGCCAACACGTTCGGTGTACGTTCGACGCAGACCCGTGCCAAGGACCGATTCCGTGTGATTGTGTGCCACGCCAATATTATCCGTTGGTTCGTGTGCAAGGCGCTGGGTGTGGATCCGGACGGCACGTGGGGCCGCATGAGGTACAACCACTGCGGCATCACCGCTATGGAGGTCGACAGTGTCGGCAACGTGCAGCTCACATACATGAACCAGACGGGTCACCTGGAGACCACGCAGCTCTCTGAAGTGTAGTGTCTGAGTACCGCAAGAGCTACAAAGTGAAGTTACCTATTGATTACAGGTCCAAGCCTCGCTCTGCATCGCAATGAGGAGATCGAGCAGAAAGTTTGCTAGCTGTAGCAGTGGAGTTAAGAAAAAGTGTCGAGCATTTACGTACTTCGTATCGATTGCGTGTTGACTTCCATTGAATGCATCAAAATTGTCTGCTCTCTTTCGTGTAGAATCTTTGCTTTGTCAGAAGCAGGCCCTGCCTGTGTTAAACCACCAGTTAGGATACAAGTTGAAGTGAGTCAAGATTGATAAGCAAGATATTTAATCTTGGTGCAAGGGTGTTTATTTCTTGGACAGTATGTCAATAACGAGCTAGCCAGCTCCAGTCGCTGCCTACATGCCGAAGGATCGTTCATCACACGAAAGGGTTGGCCGTACAGCTTAGAACTTAAGAACCTGCTTGCTGGTGTAGCCCAGCTCCTTGAGCAGACCCTTCAGCTCGCCCTGGCTCCGGTCCGGAGCCTTGTTACCCGAGATGGCGTTCATCATCGGAGGCGGGCCGCACACACCGATCAAGCTTTCGTCCGACGGACCGGGCAGAAGCTTCTCGATGAGCTCCTTGGTCACGTAACCCGTGTAACCATCCCAGTTGGCTTCAGCCTTGTCCAGCACGTAGTGCACCTGGAATTGCGGGTACATGTACTGCAGCGCGTCCAGCTCGTCACGGAGGATAATATCCTTCTCACTCTGGTTGCAGAAGACCAGCACCACCTGCGTCGAATCGTCAGGGTTACGGCAAATTTCCTTGACCATCTGAAGAGCGGGGGTAATGCCCGATCCACCGCACAGGAAGCCGATGCTCTTGTACATGTTCGGCTTGTACTCCAACTTGACGAATGGGCCCTTCATGGCAAGCTCGTCACCAACCTTCAGGTTCACGATGTGCTTGCTAAGCTTGCCCGTAGGGTAGCCCTTGACGACCAGCTCCAGCTCGCCCTTCTCGGCGTTCGTGTTGGTAGGCGTGTACGGGCGCACGGCTGCCTTGCCGTCCACTTCGGCCTTGGCCATCAGGCAGCTAGCGACGGTGAGGCCCATCTCGTGCTCCTTGCTGGGCAGGGCGAAGACCAGACGCTTGGTGTCGTGGGTCACCTCCTCCACCTTGGTCACCTTGAAGAAGCGGAACTCCTTGGGGCTCAGAGCCACCTTGGGCTCCTCGGCGTTGTGCGCAGCAGTAGAGAAACTGGCCAGGCCCAGGGCAGACACCATGGCAGTGACAGAAGCGGCGCTGCTCATAGGCTGGCGAGACGCGGAGCGGATCAGAGAAGAAAGCATGGTGTTATTCAGAAGCTTCGGGTCGGAGACGGGAGATTTGCTACTGATGGAGCTTCGTGCACCCCTCGTTCAAGGGAGACCGCCAACACTCGTTCTACCTACGTAATCGGCGCGTCAGCATTGGCTGGGCTTGCTGTGATCAAAGTAGGTGATTGGCTGAAAAGCAATTGTCGTTCCAGCCGTTGCCGTAACCGGTCAAGGTTGACGCTCCTCCAACATGTTGAGTGCGCTTAGTGTCGCAAGTGCATTCCAAGTTGGAATGCACTTGGAATTTCCAACAGTCTTTGGTGGGTGATCGCCCTGGAACGCGCTCGTTAACGATGACTTCGAACTTGGGGGGCAAAAATGGCGTGTTAATAATGAAGTGAAAGAGAAGTGATGCCTACCGAAAGCTCAATCGAAAGAGAAAGCATCGACAGCGGTCCAGTCAGCAGTACTACCACAGGTTTGTGAGCGTCCAAGTGAGATCCGGTTGGGCTTCGGGTGGCGGGATTTATGCAAAGCCTTCTTCGACGTACGGTGTTTGACGACGCCCTTGCTGTGCTGGTCCGCCTGTTTCAACTTCGCGTTAGCTCTGCAGAAGTACGCGATATGGTCTGAACAACGTACCTTTTGCTGGAGCGGACCCTTAGCAGCAGTTTGGCTTTCAAGTGGTGAAATTAGTGCACCAGGCATCTTGTTGGCCGCGTCGATACTACCTGTATCGTGTGCAACTCCCGACACAGCAGGGTCTTCATCCCAGCATTCTGGAGAACCGAGCGAGTCCTGAACTGACACTTCGAAGGCTGGATTCTTGTGAATATTGTCTGCAATGCCTTCATCCAATGCTGTTGTTGGAGATGTTCTTGCGGGTTCAGGCTTTCCCGCCTTCTGCGCTGGTGTACGCCTCTTTAAACGCGTCCGACGGACGGATTTGCTACTTTTGGTCTTGGCTGATTTGGTTGTTGCTACAGCGGACGCGTCGGTGGTAACAATATCTGTCAATTCCTTGTCGGTTTGGGGTGAATCGTCAACCAAATTCAGTCCGAGTTGCCGCCGCGCGGACGTTGGTGGGTTTGCTGACTCTCCTTTCGACTTCCTTCGACTCTTCTGTGGAAAACACGGTGTGAGCTGTTCGCGTAGACCATCTCTCACGTCAGCACTCACATTTCTGGGGACGGCTTCTTTGCTAGGCTGCTCCATCAGGGATGGCTTAAAATCTTGGCTTCCGGACTCATTATCTTTTTCTTCGGCCGGGTATTTCCATGCGTCACCCGTCGCAGATACGCCCTGACTTTGGTGATATGGCTTCTCCATCATGCATTCCTTACCATTGTTTGGTTCATTAATGGAGGCATCAGCGAGCATTTCTCTCTTCTCCGCCCGCTTCTTCAGACTTTCTTGTTTTGCGTTAAATTGCTTTTCCTAACAACGGAAGTTAGTTTTGATTGATGGGTCAAAGCTTGGCGAAATTTACCTTCTGTTTCAAAATCTTGCCGTATTTCTTGCGAGTGTCGGTCAATAGAGCATTGTATCTCTCTTTGAGCTGTCATATTTGGCAGATCTGCATTAGTCAAGCAGGATGGCAATTTTTGCAAGCTAATTGCACATTACTTTTGTTGTCTCGCGTGAAATCGTTTCGTCGATTTCGTTTGAATCCTTCGTTGTCCAGCTTTCGATCTGCAGCGAAGAACAAAAACGTTGAGGTAAATGATTGCCTTGCTGTAACTGCACGCTTACCTCTTTGTTCAGCAACTCGATCAGAACCTCAGCATCACCTACGACGAAGGTGTTCAAGAACTTCTCGCGAATTTCGTCGGTGCGATTTTTTATAGCGGTTTGAGTGGCTGTGATGCTGTCCTTGATCGTTGGTAGTGTGTTGCGCACATGTTGAATTTCAGATTCTAATACGGCACAAGTTGAACCCAGCTCCTCGGACTCGACCTTCTGTGCCGCTCGAAGTTGTTGAGTACGCTCCAAACGACGTAATTCTTGATCCAGTAGGCTTTGAGTGCTCAGCACTTCAGCATCGACAAGTTCTTGGGTAGCTGAAGATTTTTTCGCTTGATCCTGCCTTTCGTCAATACGTGCCTCCCATTCCGCAAGCACCTTTGTCTTCTGCACAATTTTGCTGTTGAGTGCCGATACTTTCCTATTCCGAGCGGTGACAGCACGCTTCGTTGTCTTTAATTCTTTTGCAGAATTCTGGATCTGTGCTTCTAGAGAAGACAACGTCTTTTTGTACTCCTCGCTGTATACTTGGAAAGCTGAATCACATGTACAAAGTTACAGTGTAGATGAAATTAGTTTTCTAAGCAACCCGTCATGTTCGTCGCACGTACCAGACTCGTCAGCAGTACGAGCTTTAGCAGCTTCGTTTTGCTCGTTTTTAAGATGTTCAAGCTGGCGTTCTAGCCAACGTAACTGTTCGTCTTTCGCCTGCCAGAAGGAGATCAAGATAATAAGAGAGGAGATTGTCTAACTGGATCGAGTTGGACAGAATCACCTTGATACTAGACTGCGTGATTGCCAACATATTTCGTTCTTGCTTTTTCCGCAGAGAGATTTCTCGCTTGAAAAAAGTGACATTTGCCATCTCTTCCTGTAAAATCGGATACTCATTTTAGTGCAGCTAAACGGATGATTGAGGTGCGCAGACGTCACGTACGCTGAGTTCCTGCAGTCGTGATTCCAGATCCTTCGCAGTCTGGACAACGTCCTCGTCGGCAGGACATGTCGCCTGTATCAAACAAAATCAATAGCAGCTCGGTAACAACACAATTTCTATCCATACACCGTTGCTTTGAAGAAGCCTTTGAAGCTCCCGCTGCTCACTGTTTACGCATTAGGTAGGTATTTCAAAATCATCATATACAATTCAGTGAACCTACCTCCTAGCGTCTTCATTCGCAATAGCAACTTGACGGTGTTCTTCGTGAACCATGCCTTCATAATTCTGCCACGTCTACCGAAACCAAGATTAAAGACGTCAGCAATATCAAAATCAAGCATTAGCATGGATAGTAAGTATACCGTTCGGAGGTCTTCAACAGCGTTTTTTTCAGTTCGCAGATCTGCGTGAACCTTTTCAGCAGTTGCTGCTTGATGTTGAGCATTTTGGCTGATATTATTGAGTTGTTTGTCTTCTTCAGCAAGTTCAGCTTCATCGTTCTGAGGTCAAGCCAAGCAGTTGAGGTGTAAAACATATATCTCTGCCCAGCACAGCAGTACATTTACCTCAAAGTTCCATTGAGTTGAGCGTATATCTTCGTGCAGCAGCATAAGAGTGTTTCGAACTACAGCATATCACCATGTCAGCGACGACAACAATTTTATTAATTCTATTCCATCGTCCATACCTTCTTGTAGATGTTCCACTTTTAGTGCCACCGCAGCCGTCTCTCGAGCTACCTGCTCATCAAGCCCCATACATTGCCGCTCCAGTCCAGCGCGCTTCTCCACCAACCCGAGCAGTATTTCTTTCAGCACACCACATTTTTCCGTAGTCGCTTCCAGTTCATTTATGCCGATGGAATCACAAAGGTTGGACGCATCTTTCTCGTATTCAGCATCCAGTAGCGTCCGCAGCGGCGCAAGCTTCTCCCGCCGCAGACGAGTTCTCTCTCTACACACACAACAGAAGGGTTAAGGCCCACCTCACTAATATAATTGCAGTATGGACATACAGTAGCTGGCCGTTCGTCGTGAGCAAATACTCGTGGCTTTCTTGTAAGCCACAGATCACCTCGTTGCGCTGACTCAGCATTTTCTCGAGCTTGGCCACCTCCATCTGCAAGATCTTCTCTTTCTTTGCCACTCTGTAACATAGGGATCATTTTTAACCAAAGTTTCCGTTGATGCAGGTCAAAGCTCGTCACATACAGGCTCAGTGACATGGGGACGAGCGTCTTGGCGTCCTGCGACGTTGGTATATCTTCTACTGCGTCTGTCGTATCCTCCATAATACGTGCTCCCTGTACCCTTTGGCTCTGCGTGGTGAATGCGGAAGTGTGGAAGTGTGCCAGCGCGGAAAAGAGTGATGGTCCCTACTTCAACTTTGAAATCTGATTCCGAATTATCAGATTTCCACGTCAAGTCAACAAACTGAAGTTCTGGCAATAATGATCCCCCGCATCCTGTGGCACATGGGGGCTGGTGTGCTGCGTCGTAAACTCACACCACAGGCCCCTGGAGCGCTGCTCCGCTACCCTGGTGTATGGAAAACACGTGCGTCTCTAAAGGACTGCAATTTCACAGGGAAACTGCCAGAAAACGCGTACTACCGGAGTATGGAACTGGCCATCTGGTACGGCTGCGGTGTACAGGGAATTCTGCACGCATGCGTTCGCAACCGCTGGTACTTCGTGTTTGGTTCGCAGGGGATTCGTCATTTCAAGGACATCAAGCTCTTTCAGCGCTACGAGGTGCACACACGCAATGTGTACTGGGATGACGACTGGCTCTTCCTTCTAGCGCAATTCAAATGCCCCGAGACGGGTGAGGTATTCGCTGAGGGTCTGTCACGTTGCATGCTACGCCACGGTAGGGACCGTGTGGACTCCAGGCTGCTGTACAAGGAGATGGGTGTCGACGGTTTGCCGCACCAGCACGAGATGCCCGAAGTCATTCAGAAATTTCTGCAGTGGGACGCAGTCACGGAGGTTGACATGAAGGTGACCGCTGAAGCTAACGCTACTACTTTTGCTTCCAGCAGAAAACCAAGTTTCTTGTCGGCGCACTCGATGAATCTTCCCTTCCACGGACACTGAGTAAAAGGAGACCTCATCTGGGAGAATGAAAAGACGCGACAGCTTCGAACTGTGGCTCGCTAATTCAACTCTAGACTCTAGAGGCAATCTAAACTTGAATTAGCAAACCTGTACACACACATTCGAGACCATTTCAATGGCTGTAGATGAACTTGACATCTAAATATTTTTGTGGTCTATTGCAGGTGTATCACCCCCCCCCCCCCCCTAACGCAACTACTGGACAATCGGTGAGCAAATTGCATTGTACTGGCTGGACTTTTTACTATAAGCAATGGTGTTGGTGTTGCCCGGAACTGGCGAGATCGCAATGGATTCGGAAGCAGTATCGATGTCTGCTGTAGGGTTGGTGTTGAGCGATTCAGGATCGTTCGGGTCAAGGCGCAACGGGTGTGTCTTTGGGTTGTACACGGCGAAAAGGATCAAGTTGATCGTGTTGACAAGCAGACACATGCAATTGCCTGTGAACAAGAACCAGCTCGAGATCATCGGACAGTACACGATCCACATGACGTTGTTGAGTGCACCTGCAGCCACCATCGGGATCGGAATAAACGCCGCCGACTTGTAGTGAAGCACCTTCATCAAGCTGAACATGCTGAGACCAGCCAAGACACCCAGAATGCCCAGTGTCGTGTCCACTCCGTCGTTCGACTGGTTAGTGTAGCCAGCTTTGCCAAGAACCGCGTAGATCGTGATGAGCCCAAGGATCGTCGCGCCCGTGATGATCCTCCGCAGAGCTTTCTTTCGGTCCCGTGCGTAACAGAAGAAGACAGTCACATAGCCAATAGCAATGAAGTCGGAAGTGAGGAAGGTGGCGAACATTGGGAACCAGTTCTTGACGATGGCACCGTCCAGCATCCAGACGTGGCCATTTGCAGCCATACACACGAGCGGCAGTACGGAAGCTATGCCCGTGTCCTTCTTTTGGTAAATGCAATATATTGACGGGACCATGCTCAGCGTAACACAAACTGATGTGATCGACGCCAGCACTCGGAAGACTGTTTCTACAACGAAACTGACCATGGTGTTGTTGGCTTGTGGCCCTGAGATTATGACGAAAAGCGAGAATCGAAGAGCTCGAATCGCGGAGACGACAACTGAAGTCGAAGAATGAGCTAAGCTTATGGGGTCGTTTGAGTTGGAAATGAGACAGTCAATTCGGCGGAGCATTTGAAGCTGTTGTGCAAAGCCACGTTTCAACTCGAGGCTGGCAGCCAGTCAAAAGGCGGCCGTGGTGTTCATCTCAACCTGCATGCTGAGCTAAACCCCAACACATTGTCCCCTTGAATCGACAACGACCACACCGAAGTTTGTGGGTTACATGTGTCGATTTTCTAGATATCTGAAAACTAACGTTGCCAGCGCAATGAAATGACAAGCACTACAGCGTGGAGTACAGTTTCCACTTTTTACTGTACAATGTACACTGTACATGGGGTCCGGCTTGGATGGTACCGACGCAACCCTCGCGCATTTCATTCATCCCCATTCATTCGAATAACGACCCAGGTTTGCCACGACCATCTCCACGATAATCAGTGTACATATCTATCATTCACTAGCCACCCAATACGAACTTAGAGCTCAAGCATGCGTGTTGCGCTGTCGTGGACCTTGGTGTGGATTTTATCATTTTTCATGGCTCAGCATGGTCTCGACCAGCAAAGCTATCGGGGTCAGCAACGACAGTAGCACGGCGTCCTGCCTAAAGTACCTTTTGGCATGTACGTGCCGCCGTTGCTATGGAGTTCTGTGTGCTAGACTGGCGAAAAACGCCAAAATGGTGGATTAAAGATGATGAACTTGACCGGCACCGTCCTCATTCAACCTGCCACACGGGATTTTACCCCTTGAATCCGTCAATCAGCAACTGGGACCATCTGAACCCCTCGAGACTTTCCACCGAGATACGTGCTAGCAATTCGCCAGCGAGGGCCTCGTCGGGTGGGTGGAAGGAGGAACCCGCACCTTCAGATGCCATCTGCCACCCGCCAAGCACTGGAACGAAGCAGTAACATGACCACAACCCATTCTCGACGCTCAATTTCCAGCTTTGAGGGTTGGAATTATTTGCTCTTTTGCGCTGTTGGACGCAAGCACCATGAAATACCCGTGCCATCATCCAGAGGCTCTGTCTTCTGAAGAAACAGCAGCGCTGCTTAGTATGAGCGACTCGTTCATTCAAGAAGCCGTGCACATGTCAAGACACTATGTCGGCTGTTCACGCCATCCGTCGGCCATTGACCCCACCCGATGGAAACGGATAGCTCATGTCCGTGACCTCGCAATGTACAAGGAGCGCCGAGCTCGCTGGAGACTCGGCAGTAAGCGCAAACTCGGCTCGCGGTTGGCGAATAAAGACTACGTAGCTGACAATGCCAAGCTATTACCAGCGACACTGATGGTTGGGTCGTTCACAGGTGATCTAGAGTCCGTCATGTTCGGTCTCCAGAGCTCAACAGAAGACGCTACGAGGTTACGAGCCTCGTATCTAGGCGACAACCTAATAGACGAGAAGTTACTGGCAGCTCCGTTGGAGTCTCCAAGCTATGCGAACCCTCTACGTTCGTGCACTTTGAGATGGCGAGGTCTACGCAGTGGCGCTACGGCAGCTAAAGTTGCATCGGGAACGATCTTCACTTCACGAACGATGGAGACTGTGTACCTGGAATCTACAGGGATCACAGAGCTCGGTAATGGAGAGCGTGTGGGCTACGAACTACTGCAATCAGTCGAGGTTCCTGGCTTCGGAGGCTTCGCTAAGAACGGCAAATGTCAAGCCGTAATTTCATACTGCTACGTGTATCGACAACCGTCTCCGGACGTGATGGAGGTCTTCATGTTGGGCTCGACCTCACGCGATGGAGTGTTGCTCGGTGGAGCGTTGGCCAAAATGCACGGTCTTCATCGACTTGTACGCTGTGCTGAGCGTAAGAAACTCGCTTGGCTCCTCAACTCCAGTGAACCGACTCTAGGGAGCACCAAAGCTGGTGGTTGCTGTGCAGAATGTTTTCGTTCCTTTGGCCGGTGGCCACATCGAGCTCAGCGACAATGCAGCGCCTGTGATGAACGAGTTTGTACGAGCTGTACAGACTACCGCCAGATGCGCTTTGCTCTTCCATTCCGTCGTAAAGTCACTCGTTCCAAGCTGGCATTCTGCGGTCGGTGTCTGCAGCGTGCTGAAGAAACAAGTCCATTCACCGTAGCTGTTTTTGAGGCACTGGAACACGGTGAAGACGTCGCCTTTGATACTATCGACAGCTCCGTTCCACCGCTATCAAACGCCAAGTGGAGCATTCAATGCTGTGACGTGGATGATGATCTTGCTATGACTATCCTAGGCGACTAGATTGACCATTTCGTCCCATCGGAAGGACTCTCTAACAACTCCAGTAAAGCTCATACAACAAATTTATACTATTAGTGATCAGAATACTGCATTCCCTGCTGCAGTGGTGTTTTTCTAGCTTGATTGTAGCTCCAGTCGTTGAGTTTTCCCATTGAAACTCATTGAATACCTGACGTACCGAGCAGTGGATGTCTGTGCGCTTTGTGGAAATGAACACTAGCGTCATCCATCGCAGCGCAGATGAGCAAAATTAAAGCCATATCCACGCCAATTGCCGTCTCGACGTGGTACGAATTACCACTAAACGCCGTCATCCTGTTACTTGCCGGACGATAAACTTTCGCAATCGGTTCCCTTCGACCTCCGCGTCCTCGTTCCAGGTACAAAACTGCAGCTCGTTGTCTCCACATCCCGTGACAACCAATGCGGCTTTTGCCTCCCGTATGAGGATCGTCCACCTCTGCTAGCAATGGCTCTCCTCTGCCTGGAACAAACTTGATCATAAAGGACGTGAGCACTTTAGGCTCTGCCCGCCGTTTACCAAGACAAACATCATAAACCGCAGCATTAGGGTGGTCTCTATGGCTAAGGTGGGCTACTGGAATGCCATATTCATCCAATAGCCACTTGGTTCTTCCGTCCGACACTTCACCCTCAATTGTTGGCAGTACACGAAACAATACGCGACCGGAGTCCACCTCACGCACTGCGTAGCCGTTGATGTCAATGGCGTGGGTCCAGAAATTGTCCGTCAGTTCGAGCGTCGTGACGCGGCGACGGCAGAAGCGAGGATTCACCACGAACGGGAACTTCCACTGCGCTGCCAGAGGTGTAGCCAGGAACTTCTGCATCGACAGCGCCGCCCCCATAGCTGTAGCTCTTGCAATGACGTTCAGCGACAGCGGTGGAAGAGCGGACCACCGTGCCGCGGAAAGAAACCTGCGGGAATCGATATGTTGCCTGAAGTTGTCGAAGAGGCGCGAGGAAGTCACATATAGAATAACCGCCCGAAGTACCTGTAACAAATAATGATTTGTGCGACTTGATGCTGACAGATGGCAGGTGCCGCATATTAGTACTGTCTACTCACGGTCACGCGTGGGAGCTCTTGGGCCAGACTGCTGAAAGACCGAAGCGGCTGGCACCGAAGCAGCTCACACAGCAATAACCGAGCTTCGAGAGCCAGTCTGCTGTACAAACTCCAATTGTCGAGGCAAACCCGATGAGAATGTACCAAAGCTCGCAGGTTTTAAGAAACAAAAGCATCTCCTCGATCGATATCATGTCGCCTCATGCCATTGCTCGTCATGTTGAAGTTGCCTTTGCTGAAATCGGAAAGTTCAGAAATGAGCTAACGACACCAGGCTGCGCACACTGCCCATATCGATAAGGGAAAGAGCTCTTGCCAAGAGTCTTGTGCTGATGGTAGCATTTTTTAGTCGGCATTGGTCAACACCCGCCAGCTGTGGGAGGTCTCACCCGCCACAAAGGGGGCACAATACCGGTAACGAGATCATCCGCATGTACGCTTTTGCAGACGCGAACGAGCAGTAGGGCTGATCTACTCTAGCAGAGCAATGAAGCACCAGAACACTTCAGTGAAGTCTTCACCGCGTTGTGGACTGGAAAGTGACGAGCTTTAGTGTGGTACCGTTTTAACGCTCGTGGAGAAACGTGATTGGTTGAAACAAATTTGGACCTCAGTTTCGGCCAATTGAACGCGTTATGACTGTAGATTAGGTGGATTGGATCTCGATCTATCTATAGAGAAGTGGTTTCGCTGAGATTCTGGAGGGTGTGAGCGGCCAACATACCCCACCCAGATTAGGCTACTAATATAGCCGTTATGCCTCCCCTTGTATCTTCAAAGGAAGGCCCGGTGCTGCCTTTATTGCGTGCTTGGTGTCGCGCACCGCGCTGTGGGGTTGCAGCCTCAACGCCACGACGCGCTTCTGTGATTGGTCAAAACCCTTTCATCACCGCACTAAGTGCGACGGGCGTTGCAGCTGCGTCGATTTCTGCCAAATTTCATCGTCGAATTCACAACGACCATCACTCCTTTTCAACCACATTTCCACTATGTATCTAGAACTTTCACCCCCTCGCTTACTCCCTTGCAGGCCCGCGCCCCCCCTTTGCAGTCGCCAGTATCCGATTTCCAAGCTCAAGCTCAAGCGCCAGCTCTTCCCTCTTCTTTCTCTCTAAAAATGGACCGCGACTCCCTTGTGTTCCTCGCCAAGCTGGCCGAGCAGGCTGAGCGCTACGACGAGATGGTGGACCACATGAAGGCCGTGGCCAACAACCACAACGTGGAGCTCACGGTGGAGGAGCGCAACCTGCTCTCGGTGGCCTACAAGAACGTTATCGGCTCGCGTCGTGCGTCGTGGCGCGTCATCTCGTCCATCGAGAACAAGGGCGACTCGGAGCGCAGCGAGCACATCAAGGCCTACCGTCAGAAGATCGAGGGTGAGCTTGTGGACATTTGCAACGACATCCTGACCATCATCGAGAACAACCTGATCCCCAACTCGTCCAGCGAGGAGGGCAAGGTCTTCTACTACAAGATGAAGGGAGACTACCACCGTTACCTGGCCGAGTTCCAGGTGGACGATGAGCGTAAGGAGTCGTCGGACAAGGCTCTGGAGAGCTACAAGCAGGCGTCCACCATCGCCATGGCTGAGCTTCCCCCCACGCACCCCATCCGTCTTGGTCTGGCTCTTAACTTCTCGGTGTTCTACTACGAGATCTTGAACTCGCCCGACCGTGCCTGCAACCTGGCCAAGCAGGCCTTTGACGATGCCATCGCCGAGCTGGACACGCTGTCGGAAGAGTCGTACAAGGACAGCACGCTGATCATGCAGTTGCTGCGCGACAACTTGACGCTCTGGACTTCGGACCAGGAGCCTGACAACGCTGATGCCAACCAGGGCGACATGAACGTGCAGGATGTCGAGTAAGCTCTCTCCCCGCCTTAGGCGAGCTTAGCTAAGCTGGCGTCTGTGCAACGGGAAAGGTCGAAGGAGATGTGGACGCGGCGGAGGAAAAAGGGGAGCGAGAGGCCGCAGTCATTTGTTGGCCTCCTCCTCTGAAGCCTCGACCAACGCTGCGACCGCCAGCTTTTCCCTCGCAAAGAATCCGGCCGTCCAGTACTTAATATTGGTAGATAGAACCCCACGAGAATCTCAGAGAACTGTCTTCCCTGTTTCTATATGCGATTGATTATCTAGTTGGACGGATAAGAACTTGACGTGCGTTCACGTTGCCTACCGGTAAAGATCGAGACCGGTAAAGATCGAGATCTTTGCGCGTGTCTCATTGGAAATGAAGTGGCCCACATAAATTATTTTTATCCAATTGAATGATGGGTAATGTGATTGGTTCAAATGCTGCCACTTCAACTTGTCAGTATTGGTACTCTCCGCTTCCCGGTTGTATAGCGTTGTCTGTGCGATTCCTTGGACTGGTAAAGCGCATCTCAGTGGTTTTAAATATAGCACGCGTCTGTCACTCCCGCGACGATGGCGTTAAGACCAATCTGCCGCATTCGCGTTACATGTAGATTGACTACGAGGACTTCATCCTACCAACTCAAACGTGAGTTGGAGCTCGTTGTCAAACGGTACCTGAACAGCAAGTTGATCGAGTACATCCATCGTCATGACGAACTTGACAATGAAGGGGCCATTTGTGAATATTCGATTTTTAAACCCAACCAGTACAAGAGTATTGACTTTGTGTGTGATGGATCATTCGTCAAGGGGATTTGGTGGCTTGGTAAAGGTGACACTTGCCTTCTATAACCAGACAGATAAAGATAATATCTTCCGTTGTAAACTGGACGCACAGGAGCACTTGCAAGCTGCAAGTTGCAGCCCCACGTACAGGACAAGGTTGACGTCGAGTGGGTTCCACGTAATCAAGGAGTTTATCGAGAAGCTTCTTCCTGGTCGGATGAAATCGTGAACAGTGCGGCTCGCCTCCGATGCTGGAATCAGGATCTCAGTCGAGGCGAACTAAAAAGTCTACTGAAGGAGCTGGGGCCAGGTGATGAAGTTCTAGTGACTTGCATTAATTACAAGAGTGAAAGTTGCCATCGATTACAGATTTAGTTTCAAGTTGAAGTTACATCCTTTTAAGTACGAATGTATCTTTCCTGCTTTTTGCATCACGTGGCCGAAGTTTGTCATACTTCATGCAATAGTTAAGGAGGCCAAGCCTTTTGGTGACGATGAAGAACTCCATGGAAGTCGGCGTCCTTTGGCCTTTCTCCATCGATCTGTTAACATGGTCAACACGCCATACGGTGCCCGTCAACATGGTCATCTTGATAAAAAAATTCCACACTCCATCGCCACACCGAGAGCATCTTCATCAGTGTCGTGTTTCCTATTTCGGTGGGCGTCTTCTTTACCGAAATCTATTGGAGTCTCGCTGTATCCAGTGCCGTTTACTCGCGATTCGGTGGAAGGATACAAGTCTCTACATGTATACTAAATGACACATCAACCGGCGCTGGCTGGCCATATTGAGATCATTCTTCATTTCAACAGCAATCGACACAGTTTATAATTTTTCCTTAACGATGACACTTTTCACGACGCCATGCAACTAACTTGCTCCTGTGGTAGCCAACTCTTCGTAGTGCGCCTGGCAGTAATTCTGCGTGCGTTCGTACGCTGGTTTGGAGCAATTCGGCACCTGGCAGCGCTTACCGCCTCCATGAGCCCAGCAGAATCCATTCGACACTGCGATAGTATCGCAACTCTCGAACGAGCACACGGTGCCGCCTCCATGCGACCAGCAGACGCCCTTAGACTTGGCGCGGTTGATACAGTCGGGGACTTTACACTTGACGGATCCGCCATGTTTCCAGCAACGTTTGGCGTGTTTCGCACGACTGGTGCACCCGTCAATGCTACAGAACTTACTCCCTTTCCGAACGGGTGCTGCAGCCTCAGACGTTGAAGGACCCGTGCGTTTTCGCTTAACGTTGGAGCCGGAAAGGGCTCCACGGTGCTTGGAATTCGACTCCTCGGTATCCGATTCGGAATCGGAAGACGAAAGGATGAAAGACAGAGCAGCCTTGTCTTTCGAATTCTCGATAGTATTAGAGCTTTCTTGCTGCGGGTTCATGATACTGTCGAGTCGCGACGCTGGAGACACCGTGGGTGCAACGGCGAAATTGGGGAATGGCAAGGAACTGGGGGTGATGACGCTGCTCGGGTTGGTCAAGGCTGTCGGGTGCTCCAGCGTTAGCTTGTCGCGCACATCCATCGTGGCAAGAGAGAGGCTATTCGATCCTGTGATGACAACGAGAGGAACGGACTTCTCTCTCTGCAGAAAAAGCGAAGGGCGGGCTGTTCTCGTGTGTCGGCTGTGGGGATCCGACGTTCGTGCGATGGCTGGCAAATCTGAAAGTGGTTTGAGTCTTGACAAGACCAATTCTGACTGACGGATTATGTCGCGCTTGGGATGCACCGAAAGCTTCGTGCAGAGGAGAAAGGGGTATGGGGTGAGACGTGAGTGCCAGGTGCTCGGCGACAGGTGCTGCCCGCAAGCGCGATTCTCGGCATGAAATTGCGCCAAGGGGGTGACAAGGGCAGGCACAACGACAACGTGCTGCGAAAACAGCTTGTAGGCACTTACGAGTCTCGGGGCGGGGGCACTTGGCTCGGTCGACGAATTGTCAACCACGTCGACCGATCTCGCTTCGTACCTTGCGCTCGAATTGTCGATGTCCATTGTCGCCTCGACCTGAGCGGTACGAACAGTTGATTCCTGTCCAAGTCAGGCACCAGGTTGTCACGTCATGCCAACGACGGCAGCTGGTGAAGATCGACGTCAATAGCTTTTAGTTGGACATTTATTGCCAATTATTGAGGAAATCTCAACACGAACTCCGATGGATTGATCAAAACCTGTAGACAAATTGCGACTTGTATCTCAAGTGACTGGAATATCTTGAAGTTGGCAGCATAGAAATAACTGAAGAAGAACGACCACCCGTCGTTAAACGACTTTGAAGACGAATGGAAGAAGATGAAGCTTTCCATCTCTCCTTTCCGGAAGCAGCTCCCAACAAGCATTTTAAAGTCGATCCTTCACCTTGATTATCTCGTATCCTATCCACAAGCCTCGGTATCGCGCAAACACCTAGGCAAGTTGCTTAGCAAGTCCTAGTCAGAGTTCTGTCGAACCATCCGCTACCAGAGACCTGACTGCGACTTGCTTATGGCGGTCGTCACGCCGGGGTTTACGTCCAATTCGATGTACTTGAGCCAGTCAACGAGTACTGAATGCCCTCTCACCGGCGGTTTGCAAGGCATTGAAGCACTCGTTCGTCGACCGACGTGTACTTGATTCGTGTTCGCGATCTGTTGACTTCAACATGACACGACGTAGCTGACAGTAGCGTCTGCTGGGTATCACGACCAAGACACATCAGGCCAGCAATTGAAACGTAGCGACTGCCATGTTGCGCTGATCTAAACGACCGCAGTCTGTGATCTACACGACCGGGAGTTCTTGTCTATCGTCCAGCTGCAACGCCTGACTCACTCTTGTTAGCCAGCGAGTGATGACTGCGTACACATGGCGTCGGACCTTCCACTTGTGGGCTATCCACTTCAATGCCCAATGCTTGCTTAGGTCTCGACTCAAGCAGCAAATTGCTCGTGCTTTGGCAGCGACTTAGCGCCGCGCAATGTTCCACCACTCCAGACGGCAGTACAAAGCTGCAACATCGTCCGACGGAATAAGGTTTCGGTGCGAGTACAAGATGAGCTGAGGGAGCTGTACACAAGGACGCGCACGGTGGTGCCAGGCTGAAAGTCGTTGACTCAATGTTGGTGCCATGTGGACTCTGATCTCGTCGGCATTAAATCGTCATGTCGATTCGTGAACGAGGTGCTCAACGTGCGAGTGGCGTCAAGGAAATTGACACCGTGTAGAGGTGACGGAGGGGATTACGTTGTAGATACCATATCAAGGTCGTCCGATGGCTAGTCATGCTTCTTGTCGTGCCTAAAGCCCCTCTCTTGGTGGGGTTTTGGGCGTTGGAAGTTGATTGGGATTACTCTTCGCTCGGTTGTACTGCAGATGGAGCTGTCATCGCGTGGTGGTGTATTGCAGTCCGCTGCCAGTCCACTCGCTTCAGCTATCTTGACGGAGTTGCTCGACATGGACTAGACTAGCCCGGGCGATGACGCAACACTCAACGCGAAGAGAATGCTCGGACGACGTTGGAGACACATCTCGAGTCTTCTCCTTTAGCGTTGCGTTGGGCTTTGCCCCCGTGTTGCACCCACAGTTCTCTGCACTGCAGGTGGTTCGCATGAACGTTTCCTAGAGTCTTTCGTGCAGTGGAAGTGCATTAGTCGATCGGATCGCTGTGCTTGCACATGTGTGCAACGTGCACGTACAGCGGCGCGTTTTGCTCCATTGCCGCCGTACGAAAGACACATCGAACTTGAACGGTTTGCTAATGCTGCAGCCGCTTCAACAGAACTCGAAGAGTTTGTGGGATCTACATGTATTATAATAACGCTACATGTAACTAAAGACTTCCATGCTTGAAACGTCCAGTGAAATGGACAATAGTGGAGAATTCACGCGACTTGAGGTGTCGTAATGCACAAGTTAATGCACTTGCTGACTCATATGCGGGAAGATCGATGGTACATCAATATTAATCTCAAGAGGAAGAAGACTTTACTGGTTTACTTTTTCTCTGTCTTTGGTTGTACATATAACTATCTAACGTCCACATCAAGACAAGAAAACTCTAGTTGGTCTGGGAATACTCCTCATAATGCGTCTGGCAGTAATTCTGCGTGCGTTCGTACGCTGGTTTGGAGCAGTTCGGCACCTGGCACCGCTTCCCGCCTCCATGAGCCCAGCAGAATCCGTTCGATACTGCGATAGTATCGCAGCTCTCGAACGAACACACAGTTCCTCCACCGTGCGACCAGCAGACGCCCTTGGACTTGGCGCGGTTGTTGCAGTCTGCCACCTTGCAGCGCACCCAGCCGCCGTGTTTCCAGCAGCGTTTGGCATGTTTGGCGCGGCTCGTACATCCCTCAACGGTGCAGAACTTGCTGCTCTTCTTGACCGGCTTAGCCGGTGAAGCTGCGACCGCCGGACCGGGCGTCGTCCGGCTCACGCTACGTCTCCTCTTGGCGACGGTCGGCTCACTAATGGAGTCTCGTTTCCTGGCCTTGGACGTGTCGGAATCCGACTCGGAGTCGGACGACGACAGGATGAAGGACAGAGCTGCCTTGTGCCTTGTGCCGGCGTCCTGGTTGGCCGGCGCGCTCGAGTTCTCGGTGTTTTCGTCCGTGTGCATCATGTTGATACTGGGGAGTCGGAAGGAGGGGGGAGATCCGGCAGTGAAGCTCAGGTCGTGAAAAGCTCTCAAGGGGAACAGCGAAGTCTGATACGTTACGAGCGACGTGTCGGGCACCACCATGAGATCGCTGCGAGGCCGGTTCAAAAGTGATTTTCAAAAGGAGGGGGCCGGTCAGCTGAGGCTGGAACAACTGCTGTCTGGGTGGCTTAGACTATGTCACGGATTGCACCGAAAGCGAGAGTGAGAGGGGAGCTCCCTGGGCTCACTTGACTGCCACCTGGTCCTCGGACTTTGATCGCTGCTCGGAAAACAGCAGCCGAGGCACTCACGCGTTAGCAAGTCTTCAAACAAGAGACGTTGGTCGTGGCAAATGACGAAATGTCGACGTTTAAGAGCTACAAAGTGCCTCTTGTAGCCGCGAGTGGCAAAGATGTTAAAGGAACTGGCTCAGTGTTGATCAACGTAGTCAAAGAGCTCTTCCGTGTTGCGGATACAGTCCGCTTTAAACCTTTTCCCAAGTCAATCTGCAGCCTTGACGTGCACGGGTGGACATCCATCGCCTGTTCGTGTCCAAAAGGATCCGTCCTAAAGCTTTGAACGACTTCAACGACCGCTAGTAATTCATTAACGTTGGGCTAGAGAAAACGGAAGCGCTTTGCGTTGTTGGTGGATCGAAGAGGCCGAGCGCTCTTCCTCTCCTTCTTCTGCTTGGGATCCGTCGGCCTCGTATCGTCGAGAGCTTGCCGTGAACGTGTCTGCTTTTCAGCGGAGCGCATCTCTTCTTGCAGAAACTTGACAGTCGCAGACCGGTGGCTGTCGTCGCTCCGACGTTAGATGACGGACTGTTCTACGGGGATCAAAAGGCTGGAAGCTTTCGTGAAGGCTGCAGCCCTAAACTACCCACAGATATCTAGTAAAACCCCATCTTCCACTCCATCTTCGATCCTACTTTTGACTCACAGTTGAAGATAACGAGCAAGTGTTGACACGATGCAACCGACAAGACAAGCCTAGCCTCGATTTAGCGAATCAATGATAGCGTTCGCTTTCAAATCGCCTTCGCTTTGACAACACGGCAACAATTTGGTGCAGGTACCGGGTACTGTACAGGCACACGAAGAGAAGAAAGTGTCCTCCTTCCGTCCAACACAAGTTGCTACTTTATAAACCCGGTGTACTGTACAGTCGAGATGTCTTCTTCGAGTGTACATACATGCACTGCCTTCCTTGTGGACGGATGGCGGGACGAGGGGAAGCGGGGACAGGGATGTGCGTTGACTCAGCGTGGTGAGTCAACAACGGCTGTCCATTAGAAGGTGATGAACACTAGTCAGCACTGTGCATATTGAGCCCTTGAGCGTAAGTGGAATGTAGGCATTGCCAAGGCTAGAGGACGTCCGGTTGTACTAAAGTGAGGCCGTTCGCCCCAGACAGACATTGATCTCGGGATGGTACAGCCAGCGGCGTGAAGCTCATCATGATCAACGTGACCTTTGTACGACGCCGCGTAGCCCCGTTTGCCGTAATAGTGAAGGATAAGCAAGTAGAGGTGCCAACGTTAATAGCAAAACGGACAAAAACTAAACTAAACGAACAACGTTGTCCGTTTAGTTGGCACTTTCAACAACGAACATTTGCTGACTTTTAACTGACACTATACTCAGTGTCATATAATCATGCTGAAAGGAGAAGTGCAAACATGTAAAATTTGGTCCGTTTTATTTGGGTCATCCACCTTTATATTTTCTAATCAAATCGGTTTTGTATCTCACTTATAGCGGAACGCGTAAGGCAGACTCTCCCTGGGAGAGATCGCATTGAGATTCTCAACGGCGACTATAGCGTCGTCTTCTCGCCTTCGGCTGCGTACTACTATAATAGCTATAGGCAACGTGCTGCCAGGCAGATTCTCGTCAGTCCCCGCCTTCTCTACCTGGTTGTCGTCCGTGTTCGCTGGTTCTCGCTGGTGTTCGTGTGTTACTGCTGGTTCTCGTCAGCGTCCGCCTTCTCCGACTGGTTGTCGTTCGCGTTGGCTGGTTCTCGCTGGTGCCCGTGTGCCGTAGCTTATTCTCGCTGGTGTTCGTGTGTTACTGCTGGTTCTCGTCAGCGTCCGCCTTCTCCGACTGGTTGTCGTTCGCGTTGGCTGGTTCTCGCTGGTGCCCGTGTGCCGTAGCTTATTCTCGCTGGTGTTCGTGTGTTACTGCTGGTTCTCGTCAGCGTCCGCCTTCTCCGACTGGTTGTCGTTCGCGTTGGCTGGTTCTCGCTGGTGCCCGTGTGCCGTAGCTGATTCTCGCTGGTGTTCGTCTGTTGCTGCTCATTCTCGTCAGCGTCCGCCTTCTCCGACTGGTTGTCGTTCGCGTTGGCTGTTTCTCGCTGGTGCCCGTGTGCCGTAGCTTATTCTCGCTGGTGTTCGTGTGTTACTGCTGGTTCTCGTCAGCGTCCGCCTTCTCCGACTGGTTGTCGTTCGCGTTGGCTGTTTCCCGCTGGTGCCCGTGTGCCGTAGCTTATTCTCGCTGGTGTTCGTGTGTTGCTGCTCATTCTCGTCAGCGTCCGCCTTCTCCGACTGGTTGTCGTTCGCGTTGGCTGGTTCTCGCTGGTGCCCGTGTGCCGTAGCTTATTCTCGCTGGTGTTCGTGTGTTACTGCTGGTTCTCGTCAGCGTCCGCCTTCTCCGACTGGTTGTCGTTCGCGTTGGCTGGTTCTCGCTGGTGCCCGTGTGCCGTAGCTTATTCTCGCTGGTGTTCGTGTGTTACTGCTGGTTCTCGTCAGCGTCCGCCTTCTCCGACTGGTTGTCGTTCGCGTTGGCTGTTTCCCGCTGGTGCCCGTGTGCAGTAGCTTATTCTCGCTGGTGTTCGTGTGTTACTGCTGGTTCTCGTCAGCGTCCGCCTTCTCCGACTGGTTGTCGTTCGCGTTGGCTGTTTCTCGCTGGTGCCCGTGTGCCGTAGCTTATTCTCGCTGGTGTTCGTGTGTTACTGCTGGTTCTCGTCAGCGTCCGCCTTCTCCGACTGGTTGTCGTTCGCGTTGGCTGTTACTCGCTGGTGCCCGTGTGCCGTAGCTTATTCTCGCTGGTGTTCGTGTGTTGCTGCTCATTCTCGTCAGCGTCCGCCTTCTCCGACTGGTTGTCGTTCGCGTTGGCTGGTTCTCGCTGGTGCCCGTGTGCCGTAGCTTATTCTCGCTGGTGTTCGTGTGTTACTGCTGGTTCTCGTCAGCGTCCGCCTTCTCCGACTGGTTGTCGTTCGCGTTGGCTGGTTCTCGCTGGTGCCCGTGTGCCGTAGCTTATTCTCGCTGGTGTTCGTGTGTTACTGCTGGTTCTCGTCTGCGTCCGCCTTCTCCGACTGGTTGTCGTTCGCGTTGGCTGGTTCTCGCTGGTGCCCGTGTGCCGTAGCTTATTCTCGCTGGTGTTCGTGTGTTACTGCTGGTTCTCGTCAGCGTCCGCCTTCTCCGACTGGTTGTCGTTCGCGTTGGCTGGTTCTCGCTGGTGCCCGTGTGCCGTAGCTTATTCTCGCTGGTGTTCGTGTGTTACTGCTGGTTCTCGTCAGCGTCCGCCTTCTCCGACTGGTTGTCGTTCGCGTTGGCTGGTTCTCGCTGGTGCCCGTGTGCCGTAGCTTATTCTCGCTGGTGTTCGTGTGTTACTGCTGGTTCTCGTCAGCGTCCGCCTTCTCCGACTGGTTGTCGTTCGCGTTGGCTGGTTCTCGCTGGTGCCCGTGTGCCGTAGCTTATTCTCGCTGGTGTTCGTGTGTTACTGCTGGTTCTCGTCAGCGTCCGCCTTCTCCGACTGGTTGTCGTTCGCGTTGGCTGTTTCCCGCTGGTGCCCGTGTGCAGTAGCTTATTCTCGCTGGTGTTCGTGTGTTACTGCTGGTTCTCGTCAGCGTCCGCCTTCTCCGACTGGTTGTCGTTCGCGTTGGCTGTTTCTCGCTGGTGCCCGTGTGCCGTAGCTTATTCTCGCTGGTGTTCGTGTGTTACTGCTGGTTCTCGTCAGCGTCCGCCTTCTCCGACTGGTTGTCGTTCGCGTTGGCTGTTACTCGCTGGTGCCCGTGTGCCGTAGCTTATTCTCGCTGGTGTTCGTGTGTTGCTGCTCATTCTCGTCAGCGTCCGCCTTCTCCGACTGGTTGTCGTTCGCGTTGGCTGGTTCTCGCTGGTGCCCGTGTGCCGTAGCTTATTCTCGCTGGTGTTCGTGTGTTACTGCTGGTTCTCGTCAGCGTCCGCCTTCTCCGACTGGTTGTCGTTCGCGTTGGCTGGTTCTCGCTGGTGCCCGTGTGCCGTAGCTTATTCTCGCTGGTGTTCGTGTGTTACTGCTGGTTCTCGTCTGCGTCCGCCTTCTCCGACTGGTTGTCGTTCGCGTTGGCTGGTTCTCGCTGGTGCCCGTGTGCCGTAGCTTATTCTCGCTGGTGTTCGTGTGTTACTGCTGGTTCTCGTCAGCGTCCGCCTTCTCCGACTGGTTGTCGTTCGCGTTGGCTGGTTCTCGCTGGTGCCCGTGTGCCGTAGCTTATTCTCGCTGGTGTTCGTGTGTTACTGCTGGTTCTCGTCAGCGTCCGCCTTCTCCGACTGGTTGTCGTTCGCGTTGGCTGGTTCTCGCTGGTGCCCGTGTGCCGTAGCTTATTCTCGCTGGTGTTCGTGTGTTACTGCTGGTTCTCGTCAGCGTCCGCCTTCTCCGACTGGTTGTCGTTCGCGTTGGCTGGTTCTCGCTGGTGCCCGTGTGCCGTAGCTTATTCTCGCTGGTGTTCGTGTGTTACTGCTGGTTCTCGTCTGCGTCCGCCTTCTCCGACTGGTTGTCGTTCGCGTTGGCTGGTTCTCGCTGGTGCCCGTGTGCCGTAGCTTATTCTCGCTGGTGTTCGTGTGTTACTGCTGGTTCTCGTCAGCGTCCGCCTTCTCCGACTGGTTGTCGTTCGCGTTGGCTGGTTCTCGCTGGTGCCCGTGTGCCGTAGCTTATTCTCGCTGGTGTTCGTGTGTTACTGCTGGTTCTCGTCAGCGTCCGCCTTCTCCGACTGGTTGTCGTTCGCGTTGGCTGGTTCTCGCTGGTACCCGTGTGCCGTAGCTTATTCTCGCTGGTGTTCGTGTGTTACTGCTGGTTCTCGTCAGCGTCCGCCTTCTCCGACTGGTTGTCGTTCGCGTTGGCTGGTTCTCGCTGGTGCCCGTGTGGCGTAGCTGATTCTCGCTGGTGCCCGTGTTTTGCCGGCAATTACTGTTACTACCCCTTTTTCGGCTGAGTCACATACACGTGCAGGTTGGTCCCGGTTGGCACGTGCTAGTTCTTCCCTGCTTCTATTGGGTCTCGTCCTGTTGGTGACCGGATGGCGGACGCATATTCCGCAATTATGAACGCCAGTGATGACGAAGACTCGTCCGATACTCACCGCAGTCCACCTCCGCAAAGAGTACTCGAGCAGCAACTGGAGCCAGCGCCGTACACACTGCGAGATCGAGGGTTGGGGTCGCAGAGAGAGCAAGAGCGATTCATGGAGCTAGGTCACTCCCAGTTCTTACACCAGGGACAGCTACAAGAAGCACAGCAGGGGCTGTGGCAGAACATCCACCATGACCTTCACCCACCTCAACAATACAACCCAAGCTACCAACCGCCTGCTCCAGCACCTCCGCTTCATCCACAGCAGGCCAGACATACGCATGAATGGCAAGTTACGACGCAGAATGCGCAGCGAGGGACAATTCCATCTACTCCACAGCCAGAATTGCACACGCAAAATGTGGAAGTCATGCAGTCTTCAGTGTCCGGAAGCGTTGCGTCTGCCAACGGTGAGCCCATTGGCCATGCTAGTCAGCTTGGAAACCCCAGCGCCCTTCCGCCAACTCCTGAAAATATGTTTAAGATGAAAAGGCAACATCGACCCGATGTGTGGCACTTCATGCGACTAGTTCGCAAGGACTGTTTCTCGGACGTACCCGTTGAGCAGCTACGTTCTGAACACGCCGAAGCAGCATATTGCAAGCTATGTAATGACTTGGTTAGCTACGAAAAGGGGTCAACAGTTCCTGTCAGAAGGCACATGGAAACGAAGCACTCCGAGAAACTGGCAGAATACAACCAGGATCGCTTGGCTCAAAAGCGAAACGCTGGTGGAGTGGCATTATTAAATGGGTGTATTATGGATTCAGTCTCAGTACCAGAGGAGATGGTTGCTTTGAGAAGCATCACGCGCGAGCAACAGTCCCATGCGAACGAACTGTTGGCCGCCTGGGTTGCTAAAAGCCTTCGTCCGTTTTCAATCGTGAATGATCTTGGGTTTCGAGCGTACGTGAAGTTCATCTCAGAGAATTTGGGCGGTGTGAAGGTGAAGGTGCCAGGCAGAACCAAGCTTCACGATGACGTGATTCGCTTGGCGTGCCGGCTCCGAGTGTCTGTACGAATGATAATCAAGCGTGAATGCCGTTACTTCAGCGTAACAACCGACATTTGGACTAGCATGAACACGGACAGCTACCTTTCCTTAACGCTTCATTATGTGACACCAGACTTTCGATTTCGGAATTGGACGTTAGAGGTTGAAGCATTTCCGGGGCGGCACAGTGGCGAAGCGATTTCGGCGGGACTACTGAAGCTATTTGACCGGTGGGGACTCGACAGGGAATACTGTGCAAAGCTTCTTCGCGATGGAGCGTCGAACGCAGTACTTGCTGGCGAGATGCTCCACATCGACCACATGTCTTGCGTGGCCCACTCCCTCCACTTAGTTCTTGCTGGGGTACTAGTGAAACGAAGGCCGAAGCGTAATGGCGCTGCCCGACGAAATTTCGCCCTCCGTGAGACTGATCAAACTGCACTGAGCCCTATCCGACATAATGCCAACGTGACGTCGCATTTCAACGAGACAATGCCGGATGACCTAAGTTCTTCTGGTATCACAAGGATTACCGACGGTCCTGTGGGCATAACGATAGCTAGCGGTCAGACTGGCCTGGCTGAGTATGAGGGGGCTGCACGTGACAATAGTATTGAAATGGGTGAAGACGAAGTTGATGAATATGAAGACGTGGTGGAGGCCGAGCCATGGCTTCAGGAACGGGCTTGGGACGAATTAGCAGACTTTCTTGGTACATGGAGTGAAATGGAGGACTTAGCATCGTTGGATAAAATGCGAGACATCGTTCAAAAGTTTCGTAGGATTGCCACTTACGTACACAAGTCTCCAAAGGCAAAAAGGTGGCTGGAGAAGACGCAAAAAGAACGTCTAGGTGTCCGCCCATTAAAAATTCTAATTGACTGCCCTACCCGGTGGAACAGCGCCAGAAACATGTTGGCGAGGATGCTGGAATTGAAGGAATCTCTGGCGCTGTTCTTCTCGCACCTCACGAGCCCGATTGGAATGATAGACTTCAAGGACGTTACACTGAGTCCACCGGACCCGTGCGATTGGTTTGCAGTGAAGTGTCTAATCTATCTTCTAGAGCCATTTGCTACAGTAACTGAAGAACTTAGTGGTGGATATCCGACACTTGCAGTAGCAGTACCTTTCTTGCGGTACATCAAGCAGAAGCTGATGCGGACTGACATCTTTAACGAGGCAATTTCTTTGGAAGGGCGTCACGACTATGTGGCCGAGAAATTAGATCTTATGAAGGCAGTTCAGCGTGCTCTTCAAAAATTGTTTGACAAGCGATTTGATAGCCTACCGACTGACGTTTTGTGGATTTCACTGCTTGATCCTCGCTTGACAAGAATGAGGACACTGAATAATGACGAGAAACGGCAAGCTAAAGATCTACTCCTGCAAAATGCTATTGAAATGGCCACAGAAATATTCCCGGTTCCGTCGCCTGTAGAAGTTCTACCATCCCCCTCTCCTAATCGAAGACGGAAGCAGCATCGGTCTGACGCGAGGGAAACCGTATTTGGAATACCAGCATCTCGAAGGGCGACCCCACATGTGGATCCAGCTGAGCATGCACGCCGACTTGAGATGAAATGTGAAACTGAGATAAACGACTACTTCACTCTGACTGATGATGGTGCTACGATTGAGGATCCACTGTTGTGGTGGAAAGAGAAGTCCATACGTTTTGCCATACTTGGTCAACTTGCCAGGAAATGGCTAAGCTGTGTAGCGACGTCAGTCCCTTCTGAAAGGGCCTTTTCCAGTGCTGGAAATATTGTTGCGGCGAAACGTAGTAGGCTAGACCCAAACGTAGTCCGAGATTTAGTTTTTATCCACGAAAACTATAACGAGGAGATAACTATGTAAGACAGCTCAATGATACTTTTCTTAAAAGACCTCTTGATATCCTTAAAATCTACAAGTACTCGTATAACAAGGTTTTGTTGGCAGAACCGATATAAAGAAAATAGCAGGATTGACGGGGTAATATCAAACATCTGGTGATTAGTGTCAGTTAAAGTGTTCGTTTTGTCAGCTAATGGCTGAACGAAAACTGACATAAACGTTGACTGTCCGTTGTACGTTTTACGTTAACGTTGGCACCTCTATAAGCAAGCAACGTTGCCTTGCTTTGTGCCTTGGCCTTCTGTCGCCAGATACGATGGCACCTGCAATGAACTTCTAAGTTAACTCTTAAGGCTTTATACCAAAGCATCAGCCACAGCATGTGGCGCAACCGTCGAATTCGCTTCCTGTTCGCTCGATTTAGGTAGTCGCAAGCTTTTTTCAGCTTCAAGCGTGTCAACTTAAATGCAGGTGAATGGCGTCCGTGTCCACGCACGGCAGTCACGTCCGCGTATCACGTTCGGGGCGGTTTTGGCGTTCGTAGCTGTGTTCGGACGTGTTGTAGTAGCACCGATGTTGCTTCTGACCGTCTTGGGATTGACTAAGTACCTCACGTCCGGTCAAATGTTCATTGAGGCGCCCGACAGCTACTTCGCCTTCAGTGCAGAAGACGCAGTGATGGTCGGCGGGTGCACTAACTGCCAGGTTGGCTGCCGCACCGCCGTCTTCCAGATGTCGCTGTTCGAATACAAGGCGCTCATGAGCAAGCCGTTGTTCGAGAACTTGTACACGATGAGCTTGACGAACGTGTCGTTGAGTGCCAGCGCCATCGGGTTAGCGGATACGATGGAGAAGGACGGAACGATGTGTATGAGCGGCTTTGACGAGTGGGGATCGCCGGTCACGACGTTAGGGCCAGTTCTAACCGTGTGCCATTCGTGCCGTGCCGTGCCACGTCTCGTTTGATTGGACAAAACTGAGCTAGGTTTAGGGAATGATAACAGTTTGCATGTCCTACATGGCACATCAAAGTGCCATGTCAATGGGGTGTGCCATGTGCCATTCTGTGTTTTTTTTTTTTTTTTTTTTTTTTTTTAATACCAGCACTCCCCAATTCGCCAACACTTGAGACTCTATTCTTCTTCAAAGTCATGGACACTAACGCTGTTGTCGCTGTCGCTGCGGTCTATCTCGCTGCATTTTACTATGTCTGTGACGACGAACGGAAACACTGTCTGAAGCGGGAGCGTCTGAACTGGAAGCATCACTCTCAGCTACTGCTAAATGAAGGTCAATTTCGGCAGTACTACCGCATGTCTTACCGTGGTTTTGAGAAGCTGGTTTGTTTACTAGCACCACGTCTTCACGTAGATGAAGCACAGTCACGTCGCCGTTCCGGAATTGATCCGTTAACGCCAGTTAACATGGTACAAATGTGCATTTCGTGGCTGGCAGGATATTCGTACCACCCAGTTCGTGCTCTATCAGGTTGTAGCAAGACGGCGTTCTACAACAGTATTCACAAAGTAATGGATGTTATTCAATGTTGCGACGAGCTGCAGCTACGTTTTCCTGTCACACGATTCGACCAACAAAAGACTGCTCGTGCGTTTTCTCGGTTGAGCTCAGAGAGGGCCTTTACTGGGTGTGTCGGTGCAATTGACGGATGGTTGTGTGAAGTACAAGTTCCCCGTAAAACAGAGGTAAAACGAGTGACCTCTTTTTTTTCGGGTCACTATCAGTGCTATGGTGTGAATGTACAGGCCTGTGTCGATCATCATTGTCGTTTTACTGCTATATCTACAAAATGCCCGGGTGGAATGGGTGATGCGCTGGCATACGAGAAGTGGAATTTGTCGACAATAGCTGAAGGGTTTCCTCTCGGGCTGTACTTAGTTGGTGACAATGCTTACAGCAACAGCAATACGTTACTGACTCCATTTACGAAGCCCAAGACAAAAACCCCAAGTCATGATAGCTTCAATTTCCATCTCAGTCAATTGCGGATACGTGTCGAAATGGCGTTCGGCCTACTGGTGAATAAGTGGCGTTTGTTTCAGCAACCGCTGAAAGTCCGAATGAAGAATGTCAAAAAGATTATATATGTTTCCTGTATACTCCACAATTGGTGCATCAATCAACGCCTCACCGAGCAAGGCGTGTCTGACATTGAACGAGAGGAAGAATTTGTTGAGGCAATTGCAGAGCTCGAAGATAAAGAAGACGATATCCAAGTCAATTCATCTGTGGGACCAAATGATCTCTCTGTGTATCGACGTCTTTATCGATCTACACAAATTGATCCGGAACTAACAGTTGAATCTGAGCTTATCCGGAGTACAATTGTGTACAAACTTGGCTCCAACAATCAATTCCGCCCCGAATACAACGTGCGGCGCATGGAGGCTGAACGCTCGCACGACAAGAAATAGATTGTATCTATGTAGTCACCTGCAGTAGGAGGTAGCACAAGAGTTAATTTACTCGAGTTAAAGAAAAGCAATTTGTCATTTGCATAGCTTACCACCACTTTTGGATGTCGTGTTGCACGGAACTTGGGCATCTACTCCTTAGTGAAAGCAACCTCCATCTCACAGAGCTTCTCCCGGTACAATGCCAAACTCACGTTCAGAAACGTAGCAGGGGCGCCCCGTGCCTCCAAGGCAGCAATCCGATCTTCAACATGCCCGATAAGCTGATGCATTTTGAGGATTTTGTCGACGGAGGATCCAGCCGGCTCTAGCTTAGCAGTCAACATTTTCACCGATTCAACTAACTCGCACTTCAACTTCTTGGCTGGCGGTGACTGCAACAGTGGTTTTTCCTTCGCCACGCGGTCGATGGAATCAAACTCGTCATCACTTAACATCCCGCCCTCTACAAAGTCTGCCAGGTGTCGTTTCACCTCGAGACATTCACGCAAGTAGTAAACCTCGAGAGCCCCACCACAGAAATCATAGAAGTCGTCTCCATGTTCGCCCGACTTAGTAAATTTTGCCATCGCTTTCATGTACTTGCGATTGACACCTTTCCACATGTCGTACAGTGTGACGACGTCATGAATGACAATCATCGAGGTGTCAATATTCGCAAAGCGAGCATTGCTGGAGAGAAGCTGACTGTAGTCGGAAAAGTTTGTGTTGAACTCCGACACCACGTCTCGCCAAAATGTGGAGCCTGCATTAATGTCGCCTGCATCCAGCTGCTTTCGTGTTGCTGTATTGCCCGTTTGAGCAAAGCGAGGTGCCAACTTGTCTGAGAAAAGAACATTCATTAGGCGAAAAACGCAATTCTTGGACTGCAGCAAAGAGTTTGGCGTCAAAACTTTCCCAACAACTGCGCGGTGCGCCTCATCAAACTCGAGCAAATACTTTACACGAGCAGGTCCTGGCGTCTTACGGCTGAGTCGAAGCTTCCGGCTTGTACATTCTTTGCGGAGTTGCTCCACCGTCCATGTAGAATAGTCGTCTGATGAAGGTGGCGCAGTAGACCCTGCATCTTTGACAGTCCAGTTGGCTGACACAGCAGAGGAGACCGAAGTATCCGTGGAGGAGGAGAGCTGTAGCATGTCGGAGGTGATGATGGATGAACTGACTTCGGGATCGATGCTGACGTGGGCGTTCATTGTTGATCTTGGAAAGTGGCACGACAGAAATTCAAAAGTGCGTCGTAGGTTCAGACTAACCACGCGAACTAACCGGCGAACCACTTGGTTGGCAACCAGCCAGAGTGCGTTGGCCAACGAACTGGCCCCGCTCCCTGCCGCACGAGCTTTCTCCTCGGACTAGCAAAACGAACTCTCTGCTGCAATGATCTAATCGTGGCACTAGTGGAGCTCCTTCCTAACCGACGTGCCATCGACACCTGTCTCCTAGCCCTATGGCATGGCATGGCACGATGGCATCCGGTTAGAACGGGCCCTAAAAAGGCGCTCCGAAGATGATCGTCGATGTGGTGCACACGTTAAACCTGTCGGTGATGCCTCAAGTCCTGCTTGAAGTGGAAACAGCGATCCATACAGTGGTTAATTGCCGTACGGACTGGGTATTGGAAGCTCATTTAAGACTGTTCAAGTTCCCTACAGCCAAAGCCAGCGCCGATTTCTCCGCTGTGTCAGTAGCGGACTTTACGGTCTTCCCTGAACGAACGGAATGCAGACCGAACGTCTCCAATAGCGACATCGTAGGCTCGAAACTCGCTCTACCAACGGACGGCTATGATCTACTTGCAGTTGTACCGGATATCCTCACGTTGTTCCCGTACAGCTTCAACAGTAGTTTACCATTGGTATCGCGCACGATCCGAGCAACAGACGAGAGTGATGTCAAGGTTTTACAACCTTTATTCCACGGATACTACGGTGGTTGTCGCGTTCGAGAGGTGAATACTACCGGTGTTTATATCGAAGAAGACTGTGTAGTCAACCAGCACTGGGTGAACTATGGACTGATGGTACAAGCACCTGACGATCTCCCAGTGTGTACGACAGGAGACGTGTGTGTACACAACTACTACAACTCGTTATGGGAGTTCGTGACCACCGTGGATCATAGCGCTAAGGACCGACTGACAATGGCCATCAATGTCTTCCGAAGTCGATACGCTGATCGAGTCAAGCTCAGTGTATTACCAGGCATCGTCGTGGCTCAGATGCTTATCATGGGCGTCATTAGTCTGTACCAAGTGATGTCCCACAAGCGGTCGGTGCTGCTCACACAGATCTGGGCGTACCGGTGTCAGAACGGCCGCATGCAGGTGCTGTACCTGGTTCAGATCACGTACCACCTCATCACGAGCTCCGACTTGTACTACCTTGGACTCGCTACGGGCACATTGACGACTGAAGCTCTCACGAACTTGGCCTTTTGCTTCTTCGTCTTCTCTTACTCGTCCATTAACCTACTCAAGGCGCGATCTGGAGAGCAACAGCTTGCTCGTCACTTCCGTCTCACGTGGGAGACTATGCAGGTCTTCATCTCCATCTTCACAGTACGTAAACTCTATTCTGTGCGTCAAACGTCTCTCGTCTTCATCTTGAGTCTCAATGGGGAACTTCTCCGTAAAACCACAGCGAGAGGAGCGGCAATGTGCAACTTAAGTGACTCCTGTATCGTGTTCAAGCACAATCTCGTTCTACTAGCCACCATATCGTCGCTAGCATTAGGTTCCATTGCTGCGTTCGTCTCCTACGTAACCCACAAGTACGTGCACAGGTGTGTTGAGAGTCCAACGCCTCGTAAGGACTCCAGAGCCGCGTTTCGACGTGTCGGTCGCTCTATCAAGCCTGAAGTAGGGCCCTCCATCTCGTGCGTCTTTCGGGACGGGCCGCCTCTGCTTACATCCTTCGAGCGACATTGTCTCGGTGCCCCGTTCTCCAGACTCTTCACCGACTGTGGGGATTTCGCTTATACTACGTACGAAGGCCGTCGCTGTTCTTCCGTCGAGGCGATTCTACTCACAGGTTTCATGTTCTACGGTGAGCACGTGTACCAGGCTCAAGACATTGTACTGTTGCTGCTTGAGCGTCTTCTACCTCGGAAATTCACTCGAACGTTCAACATCCTGTTCGTCCGGTGGCAAGTCAATAAACGCGCCGGAAACGTGTCGTATCCGCAGGCCTGTACGTGGTTCCGAGCGAGTGATGACGCCTTCCGACTGATGGAAGCTCGACCGATCGCATGACAAGCACCGAAAACGCCTCGTTTGAGACTGCGCTAAAAGAATTCGGTGGGGTTGGCCGTCAACACTAGGAACGAAACACCGGAAGTCTCGGTGGTACGTGTTGACGGGCACTTGATGCTAAAGAGATCGACTTCAAAAAGGCCAACACTGTACGTCTATTCCATCTCCAGATCGTCCGAGTTGCACGTACTGCCGCCGTCGCTGCTTAAAGACTCGCAAGTATCGGCCGCTTCATTTGTCGCCGCTATACCCGACGCCTGTCGTTGCTGTCTCGCATCTTTCATGGCCTGGACGAACATGGACGTCGTCACTTCATCTTCGTTCATGAACACAATAAGACGCAGCGATGTCGACGGACAGTCGTCACAGAACGCCAAGCATTCAGCCACAATGGCACGGGCAGCCAGGTACTTTGGATAGCGATTGAGGCCAGTGCACAGTGCTGGGATGGCTACGGACGTCAGATCAAGGCTGTTGGCCACATTGAGAGCGCTTCGAACAGCTCGACGAAGAGCGAACTGGTGTTGTGATGTTGGCCACTGGTAGTTACTCACAATGGGGCCGACTGTGTGGATGATGACCTTGCTTGAAAGTCTTCCGGCCGTTGTCCATATCGCTGATCCAACTGGAACTTCTCCTTGGAAATAGACCCACTCGTTGCACTGCTTTTGAATGTCCAGCCCTCCTTTGCAGACAATCTTCTCTCTCAAGCCGCAGTTCTTGTTCAACAAAGTGTTGGTATCGGTCACGATGGCGTCTGTGCTCCAGTCCGTCGGATCTCCACGCATCACAAGCAGCTTCGGCTTCTCCTTCGTCTCCTGATCCAGAGGAAGTTCGTTGCTTTCATCCTGCTCCTCTTCAAAGTCAAAATCCACAGCCATCCAGTCGTCGCCTTCATAGTCATCATCCACCTCCTCCAGCGTTGAGAACAGCCTCTTAACTCCAGTCTTCACTCGCACCATCTTCTTTTACTTTTTCTTAACTAGCTACAGCTACAGACTGGACAGTTAGTCGAGATACTTCAACCACAGCAACTTTGTCTGATTGGCTGTCATTTCAACGAATACCAGAATTGACAATTATTACAATTTAGTATTCAATTATTGCGATATTATAAATACAATAATTGCTTGCTTTTTGCGAACCAGTCAAAAATTGGCCACAAGTCACAGACATGGTGAGCTCTGTGCGCGTGTATGTAGGAGGCCTCCCAGCGGACGCCAAGAACCAGGAGCTTCGCGAACGTTTCGGACGCTTCGTGAGCAATGCAACGGACTGCCAGTTGACGGATGTGGTGCTGCCTAAGCCTAAGCCCATGGGGACATTCGTGCCACCTCCGGGCAGTTCCCGTGGCTTTGCGTATTTGACGTTAGAAGGAGCAGACGCCGCTACACAGAGCGAAAAGCTGCAGAAGACCTTCAACCGAACGAAATGGAGAGGTTCCGTGCTGAAGGTGCAACTGGCAAAGCCCCATTTCGAGCTGAAATTGCAGCAGGAGTGGGAAGAGGCGGAGGAGTTGAAGAATCAGGCTCGGGAGAAGTACAGAGAGCAACGGGAGATGATTAACACGCCTCCCGAAGAGCTACAGCCATTGAAGACGGCGATTAAGTTTAAGGGGAGGAAGAAAACCAATTTTCCAGAGGTGACAGAGGAGGAAAAGCTGGAGGTTGAACAGGTGAAGCAGGAGACTGACACGGAGACGTCTGAGGAGGAACAGGAAAGTGAAGATGACGAGACGGAGAGTGAAGATGTTGAGGAGCAGATTGAGAGTGATGGTGCTGATGCGGAGACGGAGAGTGAAGATGCTGAAGGTGGAGAAATTCTAGGAGAAGATGACGTGGAAGCTTTCGTGAGGCAGATGGAGGAGGAGAATGCAAATGAAGAGGAGAAAGACAACAAACCGTTGACGAAAGAAGAGGTGAATGCTCGTCGCTTGGCAGCCTTGGAAGCTAAGCAACAGCGGAAGAAGGAGGAGAAAGTGACGATCCCTGCTATTGGAGAAGCTGTTGGGAACAAGAAGATCACGTTTGATGACAGTGGGAATGAACAGGAGAAGGACGATGAAGAAGAAGAAAATGTGATCTCCAATTGGATGGACTCGAGTGACGAAGAAGGAGAGGAGAGTGGACATGGAGGCCGAAAAACGTTTGACTTTACGGACGGCGACGCCGAAGCTCTTGATGCAGAAGCACAAGCTGCGTTTGCACTACGTCCGGAGTTCGTAGGCGAGAAGGGTAAGAAGCTGTTCGAGATGCAGAAGCGCTTCGGAGGAGACTCGCGTTTCCGTCTTGACGCTCGGTTCTTAGAGGAAGGAGCAGATGAATACGGCGGAAATGATGTAGAGGATGAAGAGGACGTGGACGCAGAGGCAATTGCCGAGCTCCAGAACTTCCTGGAGGAAGAAAACCCGGAGGAAGCTGCTCGTCAAGCGCGTGAGATGCGTGAGGAAGAGGAGGCAGCGCTGCGAGTGGTGTCCAAGCTGTTCCCTGACGTGGACGTGACGCGCTTGCAGCGGAGGTTACAGGAACAGCGAGCGCCAAAGGATCCGCTCAAGGAAGCGGCTTGGATGGGAGAGCTCAAGAGATACGACCCACGTGACGCGCACGCTTGTCAGGAGTTCGAGATCCCTATTACTAGTAGTTCCTCTGGATCTCAGAAGGAAGAGGCTATTGCACCCAGACGCGAGGAGAAGGAGATCCCTACAGGTGGAGATCGATTCTTCTCGACCACCGGAGACTTGAGTAATCTCTTCTCACGTGTCCGGAAGAACTCGGAAGACGGAGAAGAAGGTGAAGCTGCTCTTGATGGCGTCTTTAGCTTGGGAGCTGCAGCGGAGACGGACTCGGAAGCTCCTTTCAAGCTCAGTTCGCTGTTTTCCTTTCCTGTGGGCGAGGATAAACCTCTGGCTGCTATGGGTGAGCAACTTCTTGAAGACGAGGAGGAAGCTGCTCCTGGTTGGGCTTTCTCTCAGCCTACAGATGATCAGGATGAAATGATGGCTACAGACAGTGAAGCGGATGAAGAAGACGAGAGCGTAGAGACGGAAGTGAAGAAGAAGATCAAGAAGAGCTTGGAGGATTTCTTAGCATTCGGAAGAACATTCGTCGGTGGAGAAGACGTAGCGGACTGGCCGGAGCGCCGAAAGAAACTCACACTGGACTACAAGAGAAAGCGACGTGATGCTGTCAAGATGAAGAAGCGACAGAACAAACAACACAAGAACAAGACAGAGAGGAAGAAAGCCAGGCTCTAAGTTGGAATAAATACGGTCGTTCAACCTGCACCTCCCTGCTGCCTATTGTCTATATATTTTACTTCCCTATGTGCGCTGGGGCGACGTCCGCATCTTCCCGTTCTGCACATTTCTCGGTGGTGGCGACTTGCTGCGTTGACTGCCACCTGGACTACCGTACGGACGACGCTGGTAATAAGCCCCTTGTTCGACAGCTGTAGCTCCTGCAGATCCAGAGCCACCTGCAACTCCATTCGCCATCACAGATACGACAGGTCCTGGGGCACCGTAATATGGCTGTTGGTACGCGATCATTGTCCCGTGGTGATACGCCGCTGCTGCTGCTGCTTGTTGTTGCAACTGCTGGTGCTGGAGCAGCAGTGCATTAACAGCGCCAGCATCCAGTGATGGCAGTAGCGAGTCCCACCGCCTATTTTCATCCTCGTCACTGTTTCTAATGGGAGACGCTGAAGCAGCACGTGGTCGTGGCGACGCCTTCGTCGTTTTCACTGACCCTGAACTGGACGTCGAAGTGGTTTTGCCATGCCAGATCTGCCTCGGGTGGATTAGTAGATCCGGTCGCCATCCATCGCCACGACCGTAAAGCTGCCAACACCGGGAGAAAAACGTCATTCCCACGTCCTTCCCCGTCTCTTCGCTTAATAACTCAACGTCCTCGTCCTTGTGTGATCGAGGAGCAATCATCCCAGCTAATTGGTCCCTTGCAAGACGGAACGCACGCTTCATTACTGGAAAACCTTCGGCCGAGACGCTGCGAGCCAAGTTGTTCTTGTCGTCAAGAGGATCCACCACGTTACACGCACGAATAGGAAACAGTCCAGTCGGGGCCCCCTTGCTGCTTTTGATTGCCGCATCAAACGCGCCGAACTGGTCCGCAAGAGTATCACGAATTACCTCCACATCGCAAGTGTCCAGTCTCGCGGTTTTCAACTTCGCCTTAGACGGAGTAGTTCCATTCAGTGATGCAGTAGCCAGACGACTGAGAGGGACTGCTCCATGAAGAGTTAACGCTGACTCGTGCCACGGAAACTCCGCCAATCGATCCAGGAACAAGTACAAAGCTTGGAGAGGGTGAGTGAGTGCGTCTCCGTGCTGGTTGAATAGCGCCATCACTATCGTATTCACTGCATACGTCGAGAGAGCGCCGTGACTTGCACCCATGACACTAGGGGGTGTGGTTCCAGGGATCGCTGGAGTTCCCAATCCGCCGCTTTCAGCTGACGCTGCTTGCATGAAAGGGCTCGACTCGTGCGTGCACCAGGCCTTGATGAGTATGAGGCTCTTCTTGAACAAGTGCTGTCGTCCCACACGAACCGCCATCGCATCCAGAAGTCGCACGGCGCCTAAAGCTCCCACGCGGTTTGCAGTGAAGTCTACAGGGATGTTATCCACTGTACACTTAACAACCCGAACGTCAGCGTTGACAAACGTGACATTACGCACCGTATTCGTCAACAGTAGTGAACCACTAGTCCCAACTGCTCCAGGTCCAGAGGGCGAGCTACTCCCGCTTCCGTCAACAGCAGCACTCGAGTTCCCAAGGTCCAATACAGTTCCTGCACCTCCACTGCCCCCCGCAACGCACAACGCCTGAGTGACAATGTAGTACCATGATGATTCCAGCTCTTGAGGCACCAGTAAACAAATATCCAGATCTGAACCTGGCAGATAAGTCTTCATGGGGTAAGAACCAGTAGCGAAGAACAGCGGCGCTGCTGCCAGAGGAAAATGCGCGGTAATCACCCGCTGGACAAACGAGAGAACTTGTTGACGAACACGATCTGCTGCCTCACTCGGACCCATCCAATCGATCAAAGCTTCTGCTTGACGTGCAGCTGCACCTTGCACAGGGAAGTGAGTACGCAAACGTACAACTCGGCGAGCCAGCGCTGCTGCTTTTGCTTGGGCGCGAGCATCTATCCGGGTGTCTTCTTCAGCAGAGGCAGACCCTTGCTCCTTCTGGGCCAACAGCATCTTGAGCTTGGCGATCTCCGCATCTTTCTCCTCAAGTAGCTTCTGGTGGGCCCTCAGTTGCTGCTGGTGCTGCTCGGCAGCTTGTAAAGCCTGACCATAAGCAATAGGTCGAATCACAAGAGACGGGGGCTTAGAGGTTCCGGAACCAACGCTCGAAGGAGAAGACGTTGGCGTCACAGCGTGTAGATGCATTCGACCATGCTCAGTGGCTGAGGTTGGCGTTGAGGCAGCTTCGGATGACTCACGAAGCCGCTGAGCTTCCACTGCTATGTCTGCTAACACATCCCGAGCACGTTTGATGTCATCCTGCAAAGACTCGCTCATCTGCTTTCGTTCAGCTCGAGCCATCGCTTCGTCGATTGCAATCTTGTCACGTTCATCAGATGCCTGCTGAAGACTTGCACGCAGTGATTTCAGTTGCCTTTCGCGCTTCTTCAGGTATTTCTCATCCACAAGCACAGCCTTCGCCTTGCCCTGGCTATCCTTCCCGTCATCGCTGCTACCAGAAACGTCATCGTTGATCTCGTCGTCTCCGTTGGATGGTGTCGAGTCCACAGAGTTAGACTTCTGGTCTTCCTCATCTGGTGCAGAGACGTTCTCGTTGTCGGCAAAAGAAGAATTGCTCATTCTCGACGTCTTATCTCCCATCTGGTCAGACTGTGCTCGGATTTGTATCCGAACTGCCCCAGTTTCCAACATCTCGTCGGCCTCCTCGTCCCACATGCTCTCCCAAGCTTCATCTCGAGTCATGACGTTAGCCACAACAACCGGAGGAGTGGAAACTACTGCAGCTTCCACTTTGTGCTGGCTTGCGACTACCCCAATTTTGTCGCTAGTCTGGTTAATATCGAAAGAATCTTCAGCAGTCGAGACGTTCTCCTCCGCCAGTTTTTCTACCTCGGCTTCTGTATCTGGACCCACCTCTGCATCACTATCCATCACAATTACAGGTTCAGCCTCAGCAGCTTTGATCTCCTGTTCAGGTTCTGCTATGCCAACTGCAGCCATCGGAGAAATCGGCTTATCCTTTTTGCTGTTATTCGCCTCCATCACCCCCTGCGAATTTTGGGACAGAGTATTTTCCTCGATTAGCTTCTCTTCTTGCTCCCGTTGTATTCGCTCTTCTCTCTCTTGCTGTTGCTGAAATAACTCTTCTTCATCCTCCAGTAATACATAGCCAGCAGGAGCCTTATCGTGTGTACTCGCATTGGCACCGCTACTGTTGCCTTTTTCTTTTTCTTTTTTCTTCTTCTTGCTTTTGGTCGACGGTGCGTTTCCGTTAGCGTTCAAGGCTTTAGCACCAACAACTTCATCCGCATTTTCCTCAAGCCACGCCAATGCTTCACGCTGTTTCCTCTCTTCGAACGCAACTTTGCGCTCCTGAGTTTCCTGCAACTCCAACTGCGCCTCCATATTGTTAGCAAACGATTTCAAGATCGCGTTGTAGTCGTCCTCTGCGGCTTCAAACTGTTCACTAGCTAACCGTAATCGCGCACGAGAAAGCAACGCTTCTGCTGCCAATTCACTCGTAATTTTACCGCTTCCCCCAGACTTCCGGCCCTTTCCTTTCCCACGACCGCCTAAGTGAACGGTTCCACCAGAAGCGAGTTCCATCGTAACTTTGCCGGTCTCGTTCGACTCTGACTTGTCGAAATGGGCATGAATAATTGATGAATAGTCCTTCTCCGCTTCTTTGATCTCCCCCAGCTCTTCATAAAGTTGTGCTCGCAGTTTAAGTCCGTTAATAAAGAACCCGCTGACCTGCAGTACTTTCGTTACTTCATCCACCGCACCTTTCAAGTCTCCTCGTTGTCGAAATAATTTCGCGCGAGCCATGGAAACCTGGAAATCGTGTGGATCCACTTCAAGAGCTTGTGCAAAATCCGCCAGAGCGTCATCGTACCGTGCAAGATGCATATGTGCTTCGCCTCGCAGCCGAAGGGTCTCAACATTATTTGGCGCCAACTCTAACGCTCTGCTGTAATCCTCTAGCGCTCGTTTCTCCAGTCTCCTGGACTCAATACCTCGATACGGATCTGGCTTGGGAGGCACCGACGTGTACGCCAATTTGGAGCCTTTAGCCGTCTTTTTAGAGACGGGAGTCTGACCCAGTTCCACTGCTGCTAGTTCTGCGTCTTTGCGTTCTCTTGCATCCTCCTCCAGCGCCATCTTTTGCAACACTTTAGCTCTTTCTAAAAGAACCTCCAGCATTTTAAATTTTGAATCTGATTCCATTTCCTGAGGAGCGACGAAACCTGCCAGACCTCCGACACCACCTGAAGCGTCGAAATGCCGGCTCTCCTCTGCTTCTTCCTGCAACTCAATAAACCTGTCAAAGTCCTTCAAAGCCAAAGATTCCTGATGACACTGTAGATACAACTGCGCCCGCTCGTAAAAAAGCTCCAGATCTCGATGGCCACCTGCTGAGTTCTCAGCTTGACTCAGATCCTCCAGGGCTTTAGTAATATTGTTCATGGCTTTGTATACTTTGGCTCGGGCCAGATACAAGCCTCGAAGTTGCACTAGACTTGCACTTGAAGTGCGACCATCACTCTTGAAGTCCATCCCCCACAATCATGAAGTAAACCTTGAGTAGCAGCAAGGTTAATGGCCTCATTGTAGTCGAGCATGGCAGCATGGTGTTCCCCCAGCGCAGCATACGCCTTGCCACGTTTCGCATAGAGCTCGGCACTCTTGGGCGTCATGTGCATGACTCTAGACAGGTCTTCAATCGCTGCTTTATACTTCTTCGAGCCCAGATAACATAGTCCGCGCTGATGGTAGAGCTTCACGGTGCTACTGGCGTTGCTTAAGTCCGAAGAAGAAGATGCCAGCGCCTCCAACGCTTCGGTAAAGTAAGGAACAGCAGCACTGAACTGCTTGCGCTCCATGAGGGACACGCCACGTTCAATTGAACGCTCCGCCGAACCGCGAGGCCGCCGAGTGTTGGTCGTTGTGTTTAGGTGCTGGAGACTGCGGTATTGGTCGATACCAGTGCGGAGCAGCCGCGTATCCTGTTCGTTGCCGTTCATCTTGAGGTTCATCTGCATCTTCATGCGTGTAGCCATGGGGATCTGTATCCGTTTGTCCACTTCGTCAAAGTTGTCGGTCTTCTTCTTGCTTCGGCTGGGCTTGTCCGTCTTCATGTCTGTGATTGAGGTTGCCCTTTGTCGTCACGTTGTCTCCACGCACTCGACACTGTTAATATAGGCAATTGGCAAGGCGAGTGCGGAATTGGAACCCAACACTCCTTGGTGGAGGACTCGGAGCGTTTGTATGTATGTGGGGGAATGGCCGTCGCTTGGCTGACTATGGTGATGTTCCGCCACACCAAACTGGCCAAAAATAACATTTCTACCAATGAATGAGTTTTGATGACAATATTAGCCAATCCAAATGCATTCAGACTCTAGTCCACACGATGCTGTTGAGCACCTCCCATTCCGAGCCATTTGAACCAGCAGGAAGGCAGCGATGGCGTCTCTAGCTCTGGCTCGCAGCCTGCGCGTATGCGCCCGGCGATCAGCGTCTCTGCAGACGCGTGCGTTCGCTTCTGTTCCCGCTGCCGAGGCCCCGAAGTTCTCGGTGGTCGACCACCCCGTGACAGCGGACGCTATCCAGCCTGAAGACTATTTCGCTGTGGTTAAACTCGCTGGTACTCAGTACAAGGTGACGCAGGGAGACGTCGTGATCACGGAGAAGATCAAGGAGGCCAAGGTCGGAGAGATTATGGACATCGACGAGGTATAACAGTGGTGCAATTGTCTGGAGGCATGAGATCTAGACATTAAATTGTTATTGTTTTTCATTTGTAGGTTCTGCTGCTGGGCAACGTGAACCAGACCATTGTGGGACTGCCGCTGGTGGAGGGAGCTAAGGTGCGCGCCCGTGTGGAAGAACAGACGCTGGACGCTAAGATCGACGTGTTCAAGAAGAAGCGCCGAAAGAACTACCGCCGTTGGAACGGCTTCCGTCGTCAGGTTACGGTTCTGCGTGTCACGGACATCCTCCCCATCGACGCTTAGAGAAGAGTGGATGGATGTAGACAATCAAGCAGGGCAAAGAGCTCGACGAACAGGAGCTGTACAGAGATCTAGTTTCCATGATGCTATGGCAGACCTCCCCAGACACAGCTCCAATTGATACGCGAGCCTGTAGTTGACTAATAACAGCAAAAAAAAACTTTAGAAACAACCGCAGGAACAGGCATGCAATGGAGAATGGACTCGATAATCTTGATGTCACTATACTCCCGCACGTCAGTAACTTGTTGCATTTTCCTCCTAAATACAAGACCTTATCTAAATATTCCATTTAGCAGTCTTATTTCAATCCTTATCCCTCAAAAAAGCTCCATCCTCAGTATTCCTTATCCTAGTCTAAACACCCTAATACACGCCCCCAACTTGACTGGCCCTGACGGCTTGTATCCCTCTGAACTGTATCAATCCCCAAAGAGTCAACTACCCCGTTCGTTCCTCTTCGCTTCGATCACCATGGCCCACCCCGAGCACGACCACGCGCACGACCACGACCACGAGCACGACCACGACCACCACCATGAGGACGTGGACTCGGACGACGAGATCCCGGCCCTTGAGGAGGCCCCGGACGCCGCTGACGCCGAGAAGGGCAAGCACAACCGCTCGGAGAAGAAGTCGCGTAAGGCCATGCAGAAGCTCGGCATGAAGCCCGTGGGCGGAATCATCCGTGTGACCATCAAGAAGAACAAGAACGTGCTGTTCGTGATCTCCAAGCCGGACGTGTTCAAGAGCACGGTCAGCGAGACCTACGTCATCTTCGGCGAGGCCAAGATCGAGGACTTGAACGCCCAGGCCCAGTCCTTGGCTGCCCAGCAGTTCAAGGCCCCCGCCGCTGAGGCCCCGGCCGCTGACGCTGCTGCCCCCGCTGTCGAGGCTGTTGAGGAGGATGACGAGGAGGTCGACGACTCTGGCATCGACGCCAAAGACATCCAGCTGGTCATGAGCCAGGCTGGCGTGAGCAAGAGCAAGGCTGTGTCTGCGCTCCGCTCGAACGACAACGACATTGTCAACGCCATCATGGAGCTCACCATGTAAGCCTAGTTATTATAGCCAATTAAGGTTTGTCAGCAATGGTAATAAAGTCTTTTGGGTTTTCATTTCCATTGACAATAATTTATTTTGAGAGCAATAATTGCTTGAATAATTATCAGCCAATCAGAAGAAAGTTGCCGTGGTTGAAGTATCTCGACTAACTGTCCGGTCTGTAGCTGTAGCTAGTTAAGAAAAAGAAGATGGTGCGAGTGAAGACTGGAGTCAAGAGGCTGTTCTCAACGCTAGAGGAGGTGGACGATGACTATGAAGACGACGACTGGATGACTGTGAATTTTGACTCGGAAGTGGAGGAGGATGAAAGCAACAAGCCTCCCCTGGATCAGGAGATGAAGGAGAAGCCGAGGCTGCTTGTGATGCGTGGAGATCCGACGGACTGGAGCACAGACGCCATCGTGATCGATACCAACACTTTGTTGAACAAGAGCTGCGGCTTGAGAGAGAAGATTGTCTGCAAAGGAGGGCTGGACATTCAACAGCAGTGCAACGAGTGGGTCTATTTCCAAGGAGAAGTTCCAGTTGGATCAGCGATATGGACAACGGCCGGAAGACTTTCAAGCAAAGTCATCATCCATACAGTCGGTCCCAGTGTGAGTAACTACCAGTGGCCAACATCACAACACCAGTTCGCTCTTCGTCGAGCTGTTCGAAGCGCTCTCAATGTGGCCAACAGCCTTGATCTGACGTCCGTAGCCATCCCAGCACTGTGCACTGGCCTCAATCGCTATCCAAAGTACCTGGCTGCCCGTGACATTGTGGCTGAATGCTTGGCGTTCTGTGACGACTGTCCGTCGGCATCGCTGCGTCTTATTGTGTTCATGAACGAAGATGAAGTGACGACGTCCATGTTCGTCCAGGCCTTGAAAGACGCGAGACAGCAACGACAGGCGTCGGGTATAGCGGCGACAAATGAAGCGACCGATAGTTGTGAGTCTTTAAGCAGCGACGACTGCAGTTCGTGCAAATCGGACGACTCGGAGATCGAGTAAAGAAGAGAGGCTTTATAAACTAGGGCTGACACTATGGCTTCCTTTAGTCTTGTGTGGGTAAATAATATCCCCGGTGTGAGCAACTTTCGATAACTAACCCAATCAACTAATCAAGTCTTCTCTTTTGCGACTATCGAGATGCATTTACACATGCGTTTACACATACGGTAGGAGGATGAGCTCTGATGGGAAGGCCCTAAAGTTTAGACAGAATCTGATAGGAAGGCCCCAAAGTTTAGACACGGGAACGCGCCTTCAACGGATGAATTAATGGACAAAGCTACTGTTCAACTCGCTTCGAACTACTCAGCGCATTTTCGAAGCGGCCATGGGGCTTTGGGTGACTTTGCTTCAGTGGTGACTGCAATTGTCCAGTGTGGGATGATCCTAAGCCCTGGTCCCGATATTATCAAGGTTTACAAGAACAAAACGACTGGTGACATGGCGGCACTTCCTTTGGTGGCAATGATCATCAACAACTACCTCTGGTAGGACATTCGTTACATTTTATACATTCATGTCTACAACTTCTAACTGTCGTTCTACCCAGGACGGTGTACGGTTACCTAACTGACAGCATTTTCCCACTTATGGCGACCCAGCTCTTTGGTATGATCGCTGCAATTGTGTTCACGGTAGTGTATTACCGTTGGGCTGTAGACCGCCCTGCTCTCAATCGACTTCTCGCTGGTGGTGGTGTATTTTGTGTAATTGTCGCTTTGTATGTCGTTCTCGGTGTCGTGGGCGTCACGAACCAGAATGACGATCAAGTGGGGACAACACTGGGCTACGGAGCTTTGGTTACCAATCTCTGGATGTACGCGTCTCCTCTGGGTTCCATTCGCCATGTCATTAAGACCAAGTCCGCTGCTTCGTTGCCAATCAACATCAGCGTCATGCTACTCTTCAACACAATCCTGTGGGTGGCGCTGTCTATCGTGGACAACGATATAATTATATTGATAGTGAACATCACGGGCGTTTTCCTTGGCATCACCCAGATCACCGTGTACATGCGCTATCGACCGAACAAGTCGATCATTGCCCACGAAGACGCGTCCTCACTCGCGAACAAACAGATTTCGGTTATTGTTTCGCCTACAAACGGTGTTGCACCTGTGAAAAGCCCTGTGTACCATACGCTAGCGTCACCGATAGAGAAGACAGTAGACTAAATGAACAGTACACAGTACCATTGACTCGATTTCTTCCTTTCCATCTTCATTGATCACCACAGGAATATATTCAAGGTTGCATCCCAGGCTATGGCCAGTGGCCATTGGCCACAGATACATGTACAGCAACTGTATTAATCGTCTAAACAACTCGTTTGGTTGATTGTACGATTCCACACCGGCAGTTTAGCTCCGGATTTGTCTGCTCTCAGGCCAATCGTTACGTGGTCTTCTAATCAAGTCGTTTAGTTGGCATAGCGTTTCGAGTTCCGGTGCTACACTACGAGTGCAACATATCCCTGTCCGGATGTGACAGTCTTCGAAAGCTCACTGCAAGAGCATTTCATTTTCCTTTTTGCTCTCTTCTGCTCACTGCCAAACCTCAATAATGAGCATCTGGGTCGACCTCCTCAATGTAGCGACCGCTGTCGCTCAGGTCATACTGAGCCTCAGTCTAACGCCCGATCTGTACAACGTCCACCGTCGCAAAAGCACCGGCGAAATGGTAGCTCTCCCGCTTGTGGCAATGGCTGTGAACAACCACGCATGGTACGGTCTATTATTTGCTGGTATATAAGATTTTGTTTGCTGACTATCGATACAGGATGCTGTACGGTTATTTATCAGACAACATGTTCCCGATCTTCGCGACGCAAGCGTTTAGTCAAATGGCAGCGCTAACCTACAACTTTATCTTCTTCCGCTGGACAGTCCCGGAGAAACGTAAGGACCTGTACAAGCTCTACTCTCGGGCTTTCGCTGTGCACTGTATGTTCTCCATCTACACGATTCTAGGCGTGGCCGGCGTCACGAACCAGACCAAGGGTCAAGTTGGCGACTGGGTGGGTTACGCAGCTATAGTCATCAATATTTGGATGTACGCATCGCCTCTGGGCACGCTCAAGCACGTGGTCGCCACCAAGAATTCGGCCTCCATCCCCATCAACCTCAGCGCGATGATCTTCGTCTCGGCTTCGTTGTGGCTGGCGTCTGGTATTGTGGACGACGACTTCTTCGTCTGGGGGATCAACGCCATCGGTACAATCTTGAGTTTCATTCAGATCGTAGTGTACTACATCTACAGACCAACGGCTCAAGAAGAGAACGGAGACTTCACTATTGTCATTGACAACGACACTACCAAAGCGATGGTCGAGAGTCCAGCGTACAAAGCGATGCTAACACCAACGGACAAACAGTAGACGGAGCTCTAGGCACGATAATAATTCAACGAAGGTATTCTATACTGGAGACAAAGCCTGAAACGTATCGTTCATAGTAGTCGAATGCCTTGAAAACACGATGACCATCACCCACGCAACTATATGAAGTGTCAAGATCCACACTTGAGGTCCAGCAATGATCCAGTTCGAGTACAAGTAGCCGTACGTTATCCATCCGCAGGAGTAGGAGGATCCCACAATCAGTGCACGCACGTTAATTGACGCAGCAGACTTGTGTGTAAAGGACTGGAGGAGATTCTGAACCGTGAAGATACTGGTGAAGAGCACGGTGAAGTCGCAGAAGCACAACCCGTGGGTCTCCCACACCTGCACTCTTTCCTGTCCGGTGAAGCCCAACAGACCGATAGTGACGTAAAGTGTCGGGACTGCTAATGCTGCAGCCACTAGAGCAACGTATCGAGCAACTCTGCGTCGGTCTTCGGAATATTTCCAGTAAACGAAGATGTAGCACCAGGAGATGATGTCACCGATGACAAACGCGGGGAAATTCGGGAACCAAGCCTTGCCCAAAAACCCGTACATTGACCACACGTGACAGTTTGCAAGCAGTGCGAGTATGGGAACAATTGAGGTGGATTGAACTGCTCGTTTCTGATGAACCTGGAAGATGGAAGGTGATGGCAGGAAGATCGTCGCTAGCGTACTGCACCAGACCCAGACCCAGACCAGAACCTCGATAGTGATCATTTTCTTCAATTATTTCTTGCAATTTGAATTGTGAGTCAAAAGAGCAAAGCAATTCCGTAATGGACCCGTCTCAAAGTACTCCGGGATGTCCCCTAGTGTCGATTAGATGAGGACACAAACTCATCTCATCACACCCCTCCAATTCATTATCTTTTTTCTGAATGCTGCCTCATTCTTGAAGCTAGGCATGCCGATAGCTCTCACTGAGAGCATTAGTCCTTAATAAAGGAGCTTTGAATCATTCTCTGTTGCCAATGACATTGTGGACGACGACATTTTCCTCTGGGGAGATCAACGCTAACGAGTAATGACGATGAGACGCAGAGTGAATACGCAGGTACGTTGTGTGCTTTAACTCACGTTGCGAATTGAGTTCTATCAGCTTCTCAGGCTTATTTCCTAGTTCTACTTACATCACTGGGAGGGTGCTCTTTGGGCAGCACACTCCAGCTCTGCAGCACCAACTACAGGTGGTAGTTGATGATGGCCGCTGATGATGCGGCGCACACACAGTTGCAAGTTGTTTTCCAGTGTTTACGCGGTCTTTCCAAGTGTAGATTCTACACTGTAGATGTAGGTAGGTCGTTGCCGGCAGCAGAGTCAGCATGCATCGCAGTCGTCTGGTACAGTTCCCCACAGAAGTAGCAGAAGCACAATGCTTGTGTCTCCATTTGTGCTATTGTCTGTCCGATGAACCTAAAACAATTGATGGCGTTGACACTACACTAATAACGTTAGGTTGTGACAACCTATGAATCACTAAGTGCAATTGAGGTAGGACAACAGCCCGTTCTTACATTCTTTGATTGCAGAAGTGTTTTTGATATCAAAGGAAATCAAAAACACTTCTGCAATCAAAGAATGTAGGCTGGTGCTGATTAGATGAGGGGCAAACTCATCTCATCACCTTTGTGTGATGCATCACACGGGTCTTTCACCTGTGTGATGAATTACACTACGGGACTTTCACTTTTTAATTTGCTTTTCAATGCTAAAACCTGCAGCATTCTTGAAGCGAACCATGTCGACAACCTTCGGTCCCCGTACGATCAACGCCTACGCTGCTTTCCAAGCAGGAGGAGCTTTGAAGCCTTGGCAGTACCAGTCACGCCCTCTCGGCGACGATGACGTTGAAGTCAAGATCTCGCACTGCGGTATCTGTGGAGGAGATTTCCACGCCCTTCAAAACCCCTCGGCTCCATTTCCTTGCGTCGTTGGCCACGAGATCGTTGGAGAAGTGACGAACGTCGGTCATACGGTCAAGACCCTCGCCCGTGGCGACCGCGTGGGTGTAGGCTTCAACGCATGGTCGTGCTTGAACAAGGACCCCACTCAACCGTGCCGGGAGTGTGCGTCTGGAAATGACGCTTACTGCAATAGAGCGGTGTTCACTAACAACTCCACGTACGAAGACGGTCATCAGTCGTACGGCGGCTTTGCAGACTACATCCGCGTCTCGAGCCACTACGCGTTCCCCATCCCGGAGAGTATCCCTTCGGACGCAGCCGCACCGCTCATGTGTGCGGGGGCAGCAGTGTATTCCCCTCTCAAGCGTGAAGGTGTAAAGGCGGGCGATCGTGTCGGTGTGGTGGGTATTGGTGGCTTGGGTCACCTTGCACTGCAGTTCATCCGAGCGCTTGATGCCACTCCTGTTGCGTTCTCAAGCTCATTAAAGAAAGAGCAGGAGGCGCGTGCATTTGGTGCGGTCGAATTCTACAATCTAAGCGACCCAGAAGACGTGAAGAAGGCCAATGGGTCGATTGATGTGCTGCTGGTGACAGTAGCCGCACCAGAGCTGCCGTACAACAAGTATCTGGGTCTAGTCCGCAAACTTGGCACGCTGGTGATGCTCGGTGTCCCGCCGGACGACGTGCGCTTCAAGCCTATGTTTGTGGTTGGAAACGGCATCAAAATCGTTGGAAACCTTGTTGGAAGCATTCAGGATGTCGCTGATACGCTCAAACTTGCAGCCGAGAAAAACGTGCGACCGGTTGTCGAGAACCTGCCGATGGATCAGGTGAATGAAGGCATTTCGCGCATGAAAGAAGGCAAAGCGCACTACCGAATTGTGATGGAGAACTGAAGTTGGCTCTTGTGTTGATACCGATAACTTGGAAATGAGCTAACGGATCCCGAAAAACTGATTGCAGAAAAAATACAACTCCACCCAAACTTTCTACACATGTGGTGTTTAAAACTGAAACAATATTATCGATAACCTTGTGCAATTAATAGTCAAAACACAAGGTAGTTTATTGAATTGGACTGTATAATTTGATATATGGTATAATTCGATAAAAGATAATCGATTTGAAACAATAAATAGGGGTCCATCCAATCGAGATGTTTGGGTTTCACTTGTGACGTATTTGGAGAGCGACCGCAGCCTTTCGAATGGTGCTGCGCTAGTGACTGCCGACATTACCTCTCATTTCCCATTTTACGTTTAACTCCACGGTTAAAAAGCACACACAAGCAGCGATGACCGGCTGGAAGACTGTTCTGGACGTGGTGACTGCCCTAGGGCAAGTGATGCTGAACTTGAGTCTCGGGCCCGACATGTACACGATTTATCGTCGCAAGAGCATCGGCGAGATGCCTGCGCTTCCTCAGTCCTCCATGCTCGTCAATTGTCACGTCTGGTACGTTGAATCGTTAATCTTTTTGGAAATGATCAAGAGTACTCACATGTATTCAACAGGATGTGCTATGGTATTCTACGCGATAGTATCTTCCCAGTGGCAGTGTCCCAGGGCATCGGTCAGCTCGCAGCGGTCGTGTTCAACCTCATCTACTTCCACTATAGTCCACCACAAACTCGCAAGGAAACATCCAAGCTGTATAAGGCAGCGATCGTGCTGCACTGCGTCGTCACGCTCTTTTTCGTGCTCTCCCTCGCTGGAGTGACGGGGAAGTCAAACTACGATTCAAGCATCTTTTTGGGATACTTTGGCGTCTTCATCAACGTCTGCATGTTCGCGTCCCCGTTCGCCACGTTGAAGCACGTGGTCAAGACGAAATCGGCGGCCTCCATCCCAATTAACCTCAGTCTCATGATCTTCGCCTCTTCAGTATTGTGGGTAGTGACAGGCTTGTTGGACAGCGACTACTTCATCACGGGACTTAACTTGGCAGGTGTGGTTCTGGGGGCCATTCAGATGGTCATGTACTATATCTATCGTCCGGGTCGAGGCGAGGAAGAGATGAACGGAGAGCTGCAAGTTGTTGTGTCGCCTAATTCCAAGAGTACTGGGGTCGTGGTCTCTATTGAGAGTCCTGCTTACAAGCCACTAGCGTCTCCTATTGTTGGGAAGGCCGTTTAGATACAAATACGTCCATTTTAACACAGGAGTTGAGGAAATATACAACTGCATGTTGAAGAGGTTTTCATTGGTCGACTAGTGAAATGTAGCCAACTAATCTCAGAATCGTCTAATCAGTCTACTTCCACCGATCTCACATGTACATTATACAGTACAGAAGAAGGGAAAAACAGTACATTCTACTATGAATACCCGAATGACATCTATACGACGGTTGGTGTCACTATCACTTCTAGCAGATCCGGGCTTCAACGCGTAAACTTTTGCTTATGAAGAACGCATTTCCGCTTCTACCGGCTTCACTACACTCCACCATGGGATTTTGGTATACTTTTCTTGGCGTAGCAACCGCAGTGGCCCAAGTCGTGCTCAATTTAAGTCCCAGTCCCGATATCAGTCGAGTCCATCGACGCCAGAATATCGGAGAGCTCGCTGCTCTTCCGTTGGTTGCTATGGTCGTCAATTGCCACTTCTGGTACGTCGTTGCTGTTTTTATAGGTAAAAATTCTAGAGATTTACACTTGTTGTGCGTAGGTTGGTGTACGCCTACGTGACCGACAGTATGTTCCCGTTGTTCGCAACACAAGTCTTCGGACAGCTCGCAGCCATCGTGTACAATATCACTTACTATCGTTGGAGTGTGCCTGACAAGCGCAAGGAGCTACGGAAGCTGTACTGGTGGGCGTTTGCTGCTCACTGTGGACTCACGTTGTACACGGTTCTCGGGTTGCTTGGTGCTACGTACCAATCGAACTCGGACGTCGGTACGTACCTCGGTTACGTCGGTATCATTATCGACGTCTGGATGTTCGGGTCTCCGCTCGGTACACTGAAGCACGTTATGGAGACGAAGTCCGCAGCTTCGATCCCGATCAATTTGAGCCTTATGCTCTTCGTATCGACAACACTTTGGGTGGTTTCGGGGATGGTGGACAGAGACTACTTCGTGGCGGGGCTGAATGCTATCGGGTCGTTGTTGAGTGTCGTTCAGATAGTATTCTACATGATCTACAGACCAACAAGAGACGGTGATTTCGTACTGAATGAGGTGGAGAAATCGCCCGACGACATGTCAATTGTTGTCGTCACGCCTGATACCAAGACGGAGACTGAGGGGATATACAAGATGATCATGTCACCAACACCTCACATATTCCAGTGAGCTACCTAGTCAATGCTAAATGGAATGAATTACGCTCATTCATTATTTGTGAATGTTCACAGTCGCGTGCTCTGTATCGGCGACAATAGCGACTGGTACACAGGACTTTTCACAGTTGCACCACCGTTTGTAGGCGAAATAATAACCGAAATCTGCTTGTTTGCGAGTGAGGACTCGTTTTCGTGGGCAGTGATCGACTTGTTCGGTCGATAGCGCATGTACACGGTGATCTGGGTGATCGCGAGCACAATGCCTGTAATATTCAACGACATAATGATCACGTCGTTGTCTACGATCGATAGCGCCACCCACAGGATTGTGTTGAATAGCAACATAATGCTGATATTGATTGGCAACGAAGCAGCGGACTTGGTCTTAATGACATGGCGAAGGGTGCCCAGAGGAGACGCATACATCCAGAGGTTGGTGACCAAGCCGACGTAGCCCAGTATTGTTCCCACTTGATTGTCATTCTGGTTCGTGACGCCCACGACAGCGAGAACGATATACAAAGTGATAAGTACACAGAAAACACCACCACCAGCGAGAAGTCGGTTGAGAGCGGAGCGGTCTACAGCCCAACGGTAATACACTACCGTGAACACAATTACAGCGATCATACCAAAGAGCTGGGTCCCCATAAGTGGGAAAAGGCTGTCAGTCAGGTAACCGTACACCGTCCTGAGTAGAACGACAGTTATAAGTTTGTAACGTGTCTTCTTACCCTGCACGCCGGGTTTTGGCCGCCCAGTGCTGATGGTCCAAGTGTCCGTTGGCCGTCAGCGACAGAATCTCTGTCGCCCCGCCGGCGTGTACCCGACTGGCACACCGCCTATTTGTATTTCTGTTTACTGTTCGTCCAACCCAAATGTAGCCTACGACTTAGCTAGAGCTTAAGCCTGTCAATAGACTACCTGCCACCTACGTCCTTCCGTCCGTCCAATCCGTTGACGTACAAGTACGAGCTGTCCTTGAACAACCACTCGGACGTTCCGCCGTTGCTTCCCGCCCTACTCGTCGCAGCCGTCCACTGACGCGAAGACCGTTGCCTTCTCTCGCCCTTGCACTGTCCGTCCGTCCAAAGCCTGCCACTCGGTCACCGTCGTGCCCGAAGCAGTATTCCGTCCGTTCGTCCAAAGCCCGCCACTCGGTCACCGTCGTGCCCGAAGTAGTGGTCCGTCCGTTCGTCCAAAGCCCAGTACACGTCCACTCAGCCGTGTCCGTGTCCTCTGTCCTCTCGTTCGTGTTGTGCTCGCTCTCAAGCGCGCTTGTTGGAAGGTCCTGCGCCCTCCGGGTCCGATTAGAAGTGCCTGCGCCTTCCAGGTCAAAATGAGAAGTGCCTACGCCCTTCCTGTCCAAATTAGAAGTCTCCGTCGACCCACTCGCCGCCTGCGTCCGAAGTACCGTGATGGGCCCTTGCCGTGCGACTGGGTTCACTTCGTATCCTCCGTCCATCACGCCAGCCACTTCAACCACTGCCGGCCGCTCGCCGATCGTCCTCTTTTGAGACCCATTACACGACTTCCTCATCTGAAGGGTCTTCCACGATCCTTCCGTCACAGTACAAACGCTCGTACTCCGCCACCGAGATCCATCGTCCTTGAGGTTGTCCATTTCGTGCCGTCCAACTCCGTCCGTCACCTGTTTCCCATTTTGCGGGGTCGTCGACTGGAAAGAGCTGATACTCGAGCACATAATGCCCAGCTCCATTGCGTCGTCGCCTCCTCCGTCGTTCCACCAACTGTCCACTCGTGTTATGGCTGTCCTCCGTGCCACCCACTGTCGTTCTCGCTCGTTTTCTGCTTCCTGGAGGCGCTGGCCGCCGATCAGCTGCCGTCGCTGTTCTAATAATCGCCGTTGCCGTCTCGTCAATGCCTCCGTCGTCTTCATACTCTAGTTGTTCGTCAATGTCGTGTGCCGTCTGGGATAAAGGGGAGCCAGGCTCGTAGTAGCTCACCAGAAAGGAAACGTGCGCGATCAACCTCTCCTTCCTGCCCGTCTGATCCTCTCGCTCCAACAAGAAATTATCGTAGCCTGCTGGTTCCACGATTCTCAACGGCCCCATCCACTGGTGAACGAATTTAGTAGCCCTTGGCCCACGTGGTGGATTGTACATCCAGACTCGATCGCCCACATGAAACTCCCGTCGTGCTCGTACACTCCTATTATAGTAACGTGCTTGTCTCTCCTGCTCGCGAGCTCTCGCCAGTTCCGCACACTTACGACTCCTTTCCATAGCCTCCAATAATCTCGTGTGATACGCCGACAACTCGCCAGCTTCCGTCACTTCAGTACGCCTTAACAATTCATTGGGAGCTCTCAACCGCCGTCCCATCATGAGTTCGTTCGGTGTGAGCAGCACCGTAGAGTGTCTCGCTGAATTGTACGCGTACGTGGCAAAGCGCACCCACAAGTTCCAATCCTTCTGAGTTTCATCCTGCATGAAGACCGCGACGCAATCCTTCCATGTGCGGTGAAAGCGTTCCACCAGGCCCACCATCTGAGGTCGGTAAGGCACCGGGTTGATCTGCTTCGCCTGCGCCAACTTCATGAATTCATCTATCACGTTTCCAGTCAATTCAGGTGCGCCGTCCGTAAGAAGTTCGCGAAATGCACCAAATCGTAACATCACTTCCTCCAACAAGAACTTTGCAATGTCTTCCGCCGTATGCTGCTGCACGCAAGTAGCCACCGCGTAGCGAGTCACATATTCAACTGCAGCAATGACGAATCGCTCTCCGCCATCTGCTGTAGGGAATGGACCAGCCACATCCAACGCCCATCGATCGCCCACATCACCACCGCGGATGCTGCGTAGTGGAGGTATCACCTCGCGTGGTCGTGCCTTCCTGCTGCCACATTCGGGACACCCTCGAACCCACTGGTTCACCTCGCGTTGTAGTTTTGGCCACCAGTATAGATGTGCTACCCGTCCGTAAGTATGTGAGCCGCGTAAGTGTCCTGACCAAATAGATCCGTGCATCTCCTTGAAGACTACTGGCCAAAGTGTAGGAGGTAATATAACGCGCCGTCCATTACTTGTCTCGATCACTGCCAGTCCAAATGTCACCGTCACCTTCATGCCTCGGTAATTACCCGTTTGTACCACCATTTTGACGAACTTGCTCGTCTTCTGAGCCGCCATAACTTCTGTATCTGTCAGCTGTAGCGTCAATCCTCCTGGTGCATCGTCTTGGTCGTCGTTGCTGTCGGCATGGCCTTCCACCCGTCGTTGTAGAACTGCGTGTGGCCGTCGTCCGTCATCTTCCGTCCTTGGGTCCGCCTTCCGCTGCTCAACGCCCACCGGCTTCTCCGTTCTTCGTGTCGTCGGCTGAGCCATTGCGCTGCTCCCAGTAGAGTCTGCTGCTAGTACCGTCAGGCTGTCTGGCCACTGCGCCATGGTATCAGCCGTCGTTTGAGTAGGGCATGTCGTTGTCACGCCTGCCGTCGATGGCGTCGTTCTCGGCATGGTTCCCACAGTATGCTCCGTTGGCTCCGGTCTCGTCGTGCCCGTGTTCAGCGTTCGACCGTCGCTTGCCTTGTCCTGAGTCGTGATCGTAGAGGGACGCACCGTTGGTTCCGTGTGTTCGTCTGCATTTGTTTCCGCTGCCGCCTGTGTCCTCGTAGCCGTCACCCTTGGTGCTGCACCAGCCGTACCGTCGTCGTGCGGTTTACCAGCACCTCCTGCTGCCGTCGTTTCCAGTGGTGTACGTTCTGGTGTTGCAGCTGAATTGCTGTCCGTCGCTTCCACACTGCCCGTCGTATCTCGAGTCTCCACATCAACTCCATTACGTAGTGTCCCCATACTCTCCGGTTGGTTCTCCGTCGTAGTTGACAGGTCAAACTGCACACGCTTCACTTCTCGGTCACGAATACGCGCACTTCTCCGGGTAGCTGTTGCTGGCGTCGGTCGTGATCGTCTAGGCCGCCTCCCCGTCGTCTTTGTGTCGCCCACTCGGGTCATGGCGTCTTCGTGAGGCAGATCTCCTCTTCTTTCGCCACCGCCGTCATTTACACCTGTCGTCTGGTGCGTTGTTGGAGCTCCCGTCGTCATTCGTATTGCCGGCTCCGCTGTCAGTTCCGTCGTCGCTGGGGCTACCGAGGTCGTTTCGATCGGACTGCTCGATGCCGTCACCGCCGTACCTCCTGTGATTCGAGCCGTCGTGTCTACTGTCGCCATTTCTGTCTGTGAGGAAGTCATGGTGCGCGTGTACGTGCGTCGTTCGGATCCGTCAGGTGGCTCTGCTGCCTCCTCAGCCGCCATGCTCGCCGCCGTCTGTACCATTGGCGTCTCCGCCGTGTTCACCGTATCGTTCGCCGCCGCGCCCGTCCTAGTGTCCACCACCGTATTAACCTTCGCATTCGGCGCTGTAGTTACTTCCGTACTGGCTGTCCAGTCTGCCGCCGTACTAGTCGCCGTGTTGGGTGCCGTATCGACTGCCACATCCACTGTCGTTGCGGCTTGTGCATCCGTCGTCGTACTAGCCGCCAAATCCTCGGCCGTTTCCGCTCCTAAGTTCACCGTCGTCTTCGGCTCAGGGGACTCCCTAGCCATAGGTCGCGTCACCGCTCGTACAACCGCTGGTGCACGTGACAGCGCGTCGGCCACCACATTTGTAGCTCCCGACCGGTATTCTATAGAGAAGTCGTATTCCTGCAGGGTCAACGACCACCGATGCAATCGCCCAGCCAAATTCGGTCGTGTCATGAGCCATTTCAAAGCTGCGTGGTCGGTGACTATGGTAAAGGTCCGACCATATAAGTACGGACGAAATAGCTTCACAGACCACACTACCGCCAAGCATTCCAGTTCCGTAATAGAGTAGTTAGCTTCCGCATCGCTATTGACCTTGGACGCGTACGCCACCGGTTGCCAGCCTTTTCCAAAGTCCTGCATTAGGCAGGCACCCAGCCCAACCTTCGATGCATCCGTCGCTAACCGAAACGTTCGGCCAAAGTCCGGGTACTTCAACACCGGTCGCGTAGTCAACAAGTACTTCAGCCGTTCGAACGCCTGCTCTTGGTCCTCCGTCCATTGCCACGGTACCTCCTTCAGTAGTCGCGTCATTGGAGCAGCTATGGTACCAAAGCCCTCGATGAACTTCCGGTAATATCCGGCTAGGTGTACAAACCGTTTCACCTCCGTAGCGTCCGTGGGTCGTGGGAAGTCCGCTACTGCCTTGATCAGTCGCTCCGTGGGTTGCACTCCTTCACCACTCAGAGTGTGTCCCAAATATTCGATCTCCTCGGCCACAAACGTGCACTTCTTGAGTTTCAGGCTCAGACCCGCGCTCGCAAGCCGTTCCAGTACACTCGCCACCTCCACAATGTGCCTTTCAACGCTGCCCTTGGTGAAGACGACGATGTCGTCCAAGTAGACTAGACAGGTCGTCCAGGTCAATCCGCGTAATACGCCGTTCATTAGTCTCTGGAATGTCGCCGGTGCGTTCGTGAGGCCAAAGGGCATTCGCTTGAAACGGTACAATCCTCGCTTAGTTAGAAACGCAGTCTTATCACGATCGCTACGAGCCACTCGAATCTGCCAATAACCCGCCTGCAAGTCTAGCGTGGTAAATAGCCGAGCACCACTTAGAGTTTCCAGGGTCTCGTCGATTCTAGGTAAGGGGTAGACGTCTCGCTTTGTGATGCTGTTTAACGCCCTGTAATCCACGCAGAACCTCACCGATCCGTCCTTCTTCTTCACTAACACCACCGGAAAACCCCAGGCACCATCGCTTTCTTCAATGACGCCCGCATTGAGCATCGAATTCACGTTCTCGTCCACTGTTGCGTCTTCCGATTGTGCATGTCGCCTACGCTTCATCAGTATTGGTGCCGCATTGCCTGTATCGATGTGACGCTCTACGTTCAACGTCGTTGATGGCGGACAGTCACTAGGAGCACTCGACAACTTTCTATAGGAACGTAACAGCTTCAACACCAGTTCACGAGCATTAGAATCTTTTTCCCGACCTTCACGTCATCCTCATTCTCCAACGGAGTCTCCGAGTCACCCAGTTCGTCCAGCCACTTCTTCACGCGATCGGTCTGTAACTCCTTATTCATCGCCAGCAGCTCCATGTCCTTGCCAATAGGAACCCACATTCCAAGCTCCTTTTTGCTGGGAAGCTTCACACGTCCGCCGCATGCACTAATCGCCGGCACAATTGCTTTGCCATTCTGGACCTTGGTTACGGCAGTCGCCAACAATACTGCGCCCGTATCCACTGTCGGGATGAACACACCTTCTTCTCCGTCTTGAGCTGCTACCGCTACTTCTACGGGTTGTACCGCTCGCCGTGCCAGAGTAGTCGTCTTTGCTAGTCGTACGCTCGCCGTCCTTTCATCGCTGGCGTCTTTCGTGCGAAACGGGATCACCACTTCTCGTCCGTGCTCGTCATAGCGGACCTCTCCTTGTTTGAAATCCATCCTCGCCTTGTGTCCTTCGAGGAAATCTACACCCACCAGGAACTCACTCGTGCAACCCTCAATTATACAAGCAGTGATCTCCACGTTTTGTCCAAACACGTTCTTCATCGTGAACTTCCACAGGCCGAGCACATCGAGTAGGAAACCTCCAATACCTTCCACTTGAGCTACGGGAGCCGTCTTCCTCACTCGTTCGCCACGCAGCATCCAGTCCGTTCCAGCTACAGAATAACGGGCGCCACTATCGATCTTCACCGCCTGTTGTTGCCCGTCCACCAGCATCATTGCAGTTGGCAGTCCATCGCTGGCTTCCGCGACCTCCACCAGGTTATGGCTACCATCCGCAGCTACCAGTACTTGAGTCGTCCGTACCAGGTTCACACGTACGGGTTCCAGGTTGTCCGCGTTGTCCTCGCCCCGTTGCCATCGGTCGGCCAGTTCCTTCCGAGCGTCCGCTGCTTGTTGTCGTCGCCGTGTCAGCCGTTCTGCATCGAGTTCCGCCACGACTCGCTCGACCTCGCCAATGTCTGGCACCGGACCCGTCTTCTCTTGCGCTTTCCGGGCACGCTGTCGTTTGGCTTCTCGCTGCTTCATTCGCCTCACCATTCGTACCGTTGCCACGGCCGCTGGCGGCACTCCGCCTTCCTCAGTCAGCGCCACCTTGTCATCACTTCTCGGCATCGCCTCGCCTTCCTCAGACAACTGTACCATGTTATTCTTGGCGTCGCCTGCCTTCTCATCGCACTTCTCGTTCTTTCTGTCACTATTGTAGCGTAGGGCCGCCATTGCCTGCCGCACCGTAGCCACAAAGATCTGCGCCCGACTGTCGTCCTTGGCACTGACCTCTTCGTCCAAATGAGTACACACCGCCTTCCTCACGGCTGCCTTACTCCCGTCCATTCGCACAACTTGCTCTTCCGTCGCTGTGCCACCGTCTCCGCTTCCATCCGTCGCTATCGCCCGCTCCAACTCGTTCTTGACGTCCTTGTTCGCAGTCTCCAACGATCCCTGGGGTACTTGTTGTTCTACCGGACGCCATACTCCCCTTACGGCGCCCGTTCCTCGTTTCCCTTCGCTGGCGATCGCTGCGCACGTGTGGCCAGGTAAGCGTCGTTTCTTGCCTTCGCCTCCGCATCTGGGCACTCCTTAGCGAAATGACCTAGCTTGCCGCACGCGAAGCACGTCAACTGTCCCATTGGCCGCAGAGGTTGCTGGTGCTCTGTCGGTGGTTGCGACCGCTGCTGTTCGTGTGCCCGTGCCGTACGTGTCGCTGACTTCATCCGTTTCGCAGCCTTCTGTCGCTTACTGGGCCTGGGTGACGGCGATTCCGACCCGTCTTCACTGTAGCTCTCTTCTCCGCTCTCAGCACGGCGCGCCATCTTGATCTTGGCTTTCTTCTCCGGTTTCGGTACCGCCGACTTCGTTCTCTCTTCTGTTTTCTCGACAGCAGCAGGTTTCGTTGCCCGTTTCCGCGCTGCTCGTACCGCCCAGTATCTTCCGTTCCAGACTCGGCCTTCCGGAATATCCCAGATCCCTGTGTATTTGTTCCAGACGCCCTGCGGGTTTGAGAAGATTGCCCAGTCCGGATCAGCTGGGGCCGTGAAAACTCCTGTACCTCCCAGACTACTGACTCCAACTCCTGGAACGATCATCGTGTGGGTTGCGGCACCTCCTGTTGCCACCGGATAAGCTGTTTGTGCCGTCGTCCATTCTTGGCCGATGTTCTTCATCCCCAACGCGACGTTGTCGAACGGGTCGTCAACTTCCGTGGCCTTGTCAACTGCCATGTCCAGCGTCTTCGGCTTGCTCTCCCTTACAAGCTGTCGGGTGGTTTTGGGAAGGTTCCGTATGAACTGAGCGAGCAGCACTCTTTCCCGCACTTTATTCTCGCCTCGTGCGTCCCGTAGTCCAGCAGCGAAGTCCGCAAACGTTTCACCTGGCATCAGACACCGTTGGTTTACTCGCAGTTCAGCTTGATTTCGGTCGGGCCGTTCTCCATACCGGCGTTTCAGCGCTGCTTTCAGGTGTGTCCACGTCCTATTCTCTGGCTTCATACCTTGGTCCGCTTGCACCCAGAACCTGGCAGCGTCGTCCTGCAGCTTGTTCCCGACAATGTAGTAGAGCTCTCCGTCCGTCCAATTTCCACGACCCGAGATTCGCGCACCCTCCAGAGCCAAGTCCACCTTCTTTATCCACGTGGAGACGGAGTTATTGGGCGAAGGCTGGAATGCCGTAAGCTCGAGGTCTCGTATGTTCTTTCGGCGGCCATGTTGCATCGGGGTTGCAGTCTGAGCTACTCTTCGCCGTGGTTGGTGGCCATCGCCTCCGGGGACGTCACCATGTTCTTCACCGTCATCGCCGTCCTCGCCGTCTTCGCTCGAACTGCTGCTGCTACTAGAGCTGTCATCGTTTCCATCGTCATCTCCGTCGGCGCCGCGTGCGTGTATCACCTGCCTTTCAGTCGGTGCTTCGGTTCCTGTCGTTGCCGGTGCTCTCGCGGGTGCCGCAGCTCTGCTCATTGTCGTGGCTACAGCCAGCTCCAGGTTGTCCAGCCGATCGTTCATCCTATTCATCGTCTCCGAGAGCTGCAACAAGACGTTCGGGAGCGTCGCTGCTTCTGCTGCAGTTCCTCGCGGTACTGCCGTCGCTGGCATATCGCGGCTCACGTCTTCTCCCGTCGCGTCCGTTCGAGAATCCGGTTGCTCGCTGGGTGTCGGTTCAGTGCGGCTATTTTGGTCGTCCGCGACATCCTGGTCAGGATCTTCGTAATCGCCTTTCGTTTCCTCGTCACCCAGATCTTCGTGCCGTGGTGCCTTACCCGTCACTGTTTCGTCCAGATCCGGTGTATCTAGCGCTGCAGGGCGTTGTGCCGTCTCACTCATCGGAATTGCCGCCGTTCTCGTCTTTGGAGTGGACTTCTTCGTGGCCTGCGCCCCGGATACCGTTATCGTTCTGGTTCGTGCCATTTCTTCGTTGGTCGTTCGTTGACAGGCCCCTGTATGACCACCATGTAACGTGTCTTCTTACCCTGCACGCCGGGTTTTGGCCGCCCAGTGCTGATGGTCCAAGTGTCCGTTGGCCGTCAGCGACAGAATCTCTGTCGCCCCGCCGGCGTGTACCCGACTGGCACACCGCCTATTTGTATTTCTGTTTACTGTTCGTCCAACCCAAATGTAGCCTACGACTTAGCTAGAGCTTAAGCCTGTCAATAGACTACCTGCCACCTACGTCCTTCCGTCCGTCCAATCCGTTGACGTACAAGTACGAGCTGTCCTTGAACAACCACTCGGACGTTCCGCCGTTGCTTCCCGCCCTACTCGTCGCAGCCGTCCACTGACGCGAAGACCGTTGCCTTCTCTCGCCCTTGCACTGTCCGTCCGTCCAAAGCCTGCCACTCGGTCACCGTCGTGCCCGAAGCAGTATTCCGTCCGTTCGTCCAAAGCCCGCCACTCGGTCACCGTCGTGCCCGAAGTAGTGGTCCGTCCGTTCGTCCAAAGCCCAGTACACGTCCACTCAGCCGTGTCCGTGTCCTCTGTCCTCTCGTTCGTGTTGTGCTCGCTCTCAAGCGCGCTTGTTGGAAAGGTCCTGCGCCCTCCGGGTCCGATTAGAAGTGCCTGCGCCTTCCAGGTCAAAATGAGAAGTGCCTACGCCCTTCCTGTCCAAATTAGAAGTCTCCGTCGACCCACTCGCCGCCTGCGTCCGAAGTACCGTGATGGGCCCTTGCCGTGCGACTGGGTTCACTTCGTATCCTCCGTCCATCACGCCAGCCACTTCAACCACTGCCGGCCGCTCGCCGATCGTCCTCTTTTGAGACCCATTACAAGTTGTAGACTTGAATGTATGAGAGGTAACGAATGTCCTACCAGAGGTAGTTGTTGATGATCATTGCCACCAGAGGAAGTGCCGCCATGTCACCAGTCGTTTTGTTCTTGTAAATCTTGATAATATCGGGACCGGGGCTCAGGATCATCCCACACTGGACAATTGCAGTCACCACTCGAAGCAAAGTCACCCAGAGTCCCATGGTCACTTGGAAAATGCGCTGAGTTGTTCGAAGCGAATTCAACAGTTGGGTCTAGTGGTTCATCCATTACTTTTCACTCAGGAAAGGTCGCAGTCGTGGTCAATGTTGCTTGTCTAAACTCTAGGGCCTTCCCATCCGAATATCCAGTGTAACGGGAATCACATCTCCCTATTCAACAAACGGTGACCAACCACTCAGTTATTCCGCTAGTCGTCAGTAGTGCAAGTTGTAGTACAACTTGTACTGCAACCGATTCAAATTATATCTGACCCTTGAAACGTCGTATTGCAATTACTTCAAAAGTTTAGTTGTATTTATCAAGTTAATGGCGTACAGATTCTCAGGATCGCGTGTTCTCAACAGGCGACACTAGAGCCTGGTAGACAGGGTTCTTGGCCGTTTCGAGCATGCCCTTGGGTGAGACTACGATGGAAATTTGCTTCTCTGCAAACTCGAGCGCCTCCTCCTGTGCAATCGCAGGCTGTCGTGGTCGGAAGCGCATGTACAGCGTGATCTGGATGATACTAAGGATAACTCCTGCAATGTTCAACGACATGATGAGCATGTCGCCGTCCACGATAGAGATGGCGACCCACAGCGTCGTGGTGAAGAACATCATGACACTCAAGTTGATCGGCAATGACGCAGCCGATTGAGTCTTCAGTACAAGTCGAACCGTACCCAGTGGAGACCCGTACATCCAAAGGTTGATGACGATCCCGACGTACCCCAGAGTTTTGCCTACTTCGTCGTTCGATTGGTTCGTGACTCGGGCAATTCCCAACACCACATAGGCAGTAATGAGAGCGTAAGCTAATAGCGCCCAAGCGAGCATTTTGTTTAGTGACGGTCGGTTAGAGGCCCAGCGGTAATATATCGCTGTGAACACGATGGCAGCGAGCTCTCCGAACAGTTGCGAAGCCATGAGAGGGAAAATACTGTCAGTCAAATATCCGTACAGTGTCCTGCAAGTAACGGTTCATTAGCAATTGACGGTGCAATGAGGACTTGCTGAATGACGTACCACAGATGATTGTTAACGACCATTGCGACCAGCGGAAGTGCTGCCATCTCGCCCGTTGCCTTGTGCTTGCAAACGTTGATGATGTCGGGTCCCGGACTGAGGATCATGCCGATCTGGGCAATGGAAGTCACCACTCGAAGCAACGTCACCCACATCGTTATCTGTGGAGCTCAAAGCGAATTGAACAATGAGGTGCATGACATCGAACCTTCGCCTCAAAGCCCTTGAGTCAAGGGCAAAGTACAGCTCAAGTTGCAGTCGTTTCGCACTGGCGTACGTCGATTTGAGATCCGTATTGACGTTTCTGATTGGTTTAAATAGAGGAAATAAATATTTGATTGGCTGAAAACAAGGTTTGATACCAGTCTAATCAGTCTCGATAGGAAGAGCTCATCTCTAAAGTCGCGTAACTCACGCTGCTGAGCTTGATGCGATGTCCAAGTGCGTCAGATCCGGATGACTGGCTGCGCTGGATTTGGAGGTTGCTGAACGGCTAGAGCGAGAAAGCAATTCCGAAGAGGGTGGGCAGGTTCAACGACACACAAAACTAAGACAGCCACGTTACATGGTAACGTCCTCGTGCCAACCTTGGACACTTGAGTACCACAGACAAACTGCCTAATTATCCTTGGGTGTTTCCGCGGGAGTCAGGACTACCGATGAGAAATCCGACGGGCACGAATTCATGCCAAATCGGGAAGTTTGTTACCTACCGGCATCACTGGCAGAATTCCTCATTGCCTAGGAGATTTTCATCCGATCTATTAACATCTACTTAGGGTTTGCGGTGACTGAAACGACAGCAGAAGCACGTTGTAGATGTAGCAGTGGGACGACATACGCTAGCTAGCTTCTGGTGATTATGGGCGATACGCCGCCGTAGACTGGTCTTCGAACTTGTCGTGTGCTTCTTGGAAACTTGGCAAATCCAGAAGTGAGGAGAGCTGTCCTCACCCGAATGCAACTATCATGCGGAAGCGCAATCCACACGATCGAGTTCTTCACCTTCATCACGGTTGAACATTACGCCAAGACAGGTTTCGGTGCGACCAAAGTTGAAACGACATTCGTGATGTTACGCGAACGTGACTTGAGCGACATTGAATTGGGTTCATCACCGCTTATTATACCTTGTCAACTTGACCAGTGTTGAGTCCACGACGTCTGCAGATCACAGAAGGGATGACGCCTAGGCGAACGGTGAAAACTGGCTTCGCACCCACGGCATACATGTATTGTGCTCCTTATATAGATATGAGCGTTGTTAAAGGCACTGAATGGGGGTCGCATAGACGGGTCATAGGTGAGTGCCTACAGTCACTCGGCTGTCTATAGATACCGAGGAACACACAAATATGGTTCTATAGGCACCTAGAGTATAGAAGGGGGGTATTATATTCGAATAGATTTCATAAGTTTCATGATAAATAGAGATTCTGATGGGTGGCTCTGAGGCCGACGTTCGGCTGGTGTTACACGAATGTTACAGGGAAGGAAATCGAAAGTAGTTGTCGCTCGAATGTACTGGGGACATGGAGAATTTTGGGGGATACGGCCCTGAGAGTGGAAGGACGCGTGTTCATCATGTCCAAGGTGCTGTGAATCACCAGCGTATGAGGCTGCCTTACGGTTGTGTGTCTGCGAATGGAGCTGCTAAACTAGAAAAACAAACACGTCTGCGAATGGAGCTGCTAAACTAGAAAAACACACACGTCTTCAACGTTACGCTAGACTAAGGAATGCACTTCAGTAGATACCGCAGTCGTAGGAAGCATAGCTGTGCAGTACTTCTTCAGCTAGCTCCACGTTCTCGAGTACGGCGTGCCACCGAGCCATAGCATTCATGTCTTTGAGAGAGTAGACTCCAAACCGAGGAACCCGTACGCCTACGCGGTTATTTTCACAGTGTTTTGCAGAACTATGTAATAGCAGTTTGGGTCTTCCTCACATACCAGCGCGGAAATACGTAGCGTACATCTGCTTCAAACTCGTCCGTAGTGAACACTCTAGCGATAACATTCTTTGACTGCGGTAACACCCGTTCCAATAAAGATCACACAAGCCACAAGTAGCTGTAGTATTTGTCCAGAAGCTTCACGAGGTTCGTCACGTTCGGAACTGGAGCTAATGTTCCTTGAACCAGCTTTGAGGCTCTTTCCATTCCAAGTGACATACGGCGTTTTTCGCGGGTGCCTTTTGTTGCTTCCTCACTTTCAGACGGCCTCTACCCTTTGAGCTTTTAGTGAGCGTGAACGAAGGAGTATTGTCTGCGGCTGCTGCTTCCTCTTCCGCAACTTCCACTGACACCTGTCCATTCAGTGGTGCAGCTTGAGGTACACCTGCTTGTTCTGGTTTGCCTTGAGGTACACGTGTCAATCAGGAGTGCCTATAGGCTCTTCGCGAGTAACCCCAGGTACCCAACCTTCACTTAGAAGCGCTGCAGAGTGTGCAGATGGGCTTGATCCAGTACCCTTCGGGTATAAGGTCCGTTCGAGCCAACTGCTGCTTGCGCGATGTCTGGGTTGCGTCGGGACACCGAAGTGGAGGTACACATTTTTAAAGAGCTGGTGCGTGTCAGCCTGATACTTCTACATGTACTGGTTGAAGGACTCCCAGCTCTCATGCCATTATTTCGCAATTGGCACGCTCTACTCGACGGGACGGCATGCGCCTCTGGCTCGCTCGCATTCATAGCCTCAACCTACAACAGTCGGAGCATCAACCTCATATTAGCTCAGTCATAACGGAGAGCAGACGAACAAGTACGTACGCAGAACGCCCGCTGAGCTCCAAACCACTTGAGCTCCAAACGCGCGAAAGTCCAAATGCAAGCCAGTGAATTTTGGAGGATGGGAGAAAGGGGAGGAAGGGTGTCACGATTTAGATTTTTGAAATGTCGAAAACTCCGGAAATCTATCCGTGTAACTTACCATGGTCGAACAGTATAAATTCGTTTACGTACGATCTTGTTCAGTGCCTCGAGTCAGTCTCTATAGATATTTTGTGGAAGACTATCTGAAACAAAAATGTACAATTTTCCCGCTCCTTCCCGCACTATGTCTGTGACTCGGAGACTATTTTGAGTCAGTTGTGGACCGGTGATCAGATTTGACAAGTACCTCTCCCTACAAGAAACCTCCATAGACCAGCAGCACTGGAGCAATAGCGCGTTGCACTACCAGTATCCACTTTCGAAGGACGCAACCACTTTGGTCCACAAGCGCCTATTCTGGGCTACTGACCAGTTGAAAAGAGTCGCTGGCCCGTCGCAACCCGAACTCCACAGCTTCTAAAGCCATGGTTCCGAGTGGTGGCGTGTCGGTTCATGCGGTTGAGCTGCAGCGAAGACGACCACCCACTGTTCCGCCGCTACTACGCCCGGTAGGACTCTACTCTCTTCTCTTTTGTCACTGAGAAGACGGTCTCACCACCTTTATTCCACAGGAGCAATCGAGAACGCGGCGTTAAGGTGCGTTCACCACAATCTGTCTACTTTTTCTTAACAGAACCTAAAACAAATGCTTTTTCAGCTCCTGCGGTCGCTTCCCGCACTGCTGTCCGGAACACGTCCAACGATGTTACTGCGGCTCCTCCATCCACGTTCAGGTAACATTCGCATCGGAGGTGCCTCCTGCTGCCCAAGGGAATCTCGTGGTCTGTGCTCGTTTCGAGCCATCGCGAGTTGTTCCTCTGTGGCCGACCAACTTAGTACATACACAGAGCTACGAAGGCGAGGAGGACGTGAATCTCGACCAGTACCGAAAGATTCAGCCCGGAGAGGCGTTGACGTTGCCCGAGAGCGTTTTGCACACTAAAACTCGCCAGACAAAGCAGTCGATGTGGGTCCGAGCCGACAGAGAAGGAGCATCCAAGCAGACCACGAAGGTGATGTGTCATTTTCAGCTAATTAAGACAAAAGTGGGCATGTTTTAACTGTTCTGTTACGTGCAGAACGCCACGTTATACGTCCTCAACAACCACCGCTTCCCCAAGTGGCTCTACAGCTACGACAGCAGCGTCACCAGGACGCAGAGAGAAATGACGCACCATTTGGTCGTCTACGTCTGCCAGATCACAGGTTCCAGATCTCAACCAGGAGAGATTGACGCAATTGTCCTTGCGCGTCACGAGTCGCCGGCTTTTCGTTAATGTCGTACCGGCGATCGAGCAACAACGCGCGTGACGCGGGCTGTGACCTCCCGGCGGTACAGGTATCGCCCAGTAATCAGTTTACAGCTGTAACAGTTGACACTCCGTCGCCGTCTGAGGACATGGAGATCGATTCATATGCTCAAACTTCAACTGCTGCTCAACCGCGTCGCATTGACACGATGCACTCGCAATGGACAGGAGCAAAAGCTGAGTCTGTTGAGAAGACGGTGGAAGCAGATGAATTTCTATGGCAACAAGAGGCGGAGGCTCGAGAGCCTGGTTTCCGTGAAAAGGCCCAGCATCTGCTCATCTTGTGGCGCTTTCTACAGCACGTTTCGCTCCGGGATCTTCGTACTAGCTCAAGCTCAGTGGTGGTGTACATCCATCCGTACTGGTTGCGAGCTGCTGCAGCTCTTCGAGGACCTCCAGTGCACCTTACCGAACAATTGGGGAGCGTCATGACCTCATTTTTGAGCGATTTCTTTGAAAATGAATCAGCCCGCACACCTTCTTTTTGCACTGATCGAGATCAAGCAACCATCCGGGCAGCTGGACGTCTCTTTCTGAATGCATTGGCGTCACATTCGATCCAACACTATTTACGTCAAGCTTGCCAGCTCCAAAGTGGAGCCATGAACCGAAATTCCTTGCGTAAGCGATTTTTTCGCTTGTGATAGGACTTTACAACAATCTCAACGACATGCTGAAAGCGTGCGGACAGACTGTCTCCCTCGCGATGCTCATGGACGATATTTTATCTGTAATTTACGGTCGGACAAGCTTTAGTGTCCTTCGAGACGAAGTGTCCTCCCTTCTTCTGGACCGTGAGACACCAAGTTCACTCTTTCAGGAACTCAATGAAGCCTTTCGGGTCTTTGCAGCGCAGACACATGAGTCTACCGTGGCGTTGATGTTAAAAGAACGGCAAATGAATCAGCTTTGGACTGATAAACCGTTGCACAATACATGGAGCCATCGGTGGCTTCTGGACCCTGGATCGGTGCATTGTAATCGCTGTCGACAGCTTTCCAAAGCGAGATGTTCGGCAGGATGCAAGGTTAGTGGCTGGCTGGCTCAGCTTGTCCAGGAGTTTGGCTGCATTGACATCGCTGTAAATCAAGGGGAGCCCATCTGTGTATGTCGCTACACAAGCAGCCCTGGCTCTTGATGGAGGCAAGTGCGGCACCCATGGAGCTCGTACTGGACGGACGGATGCGTAAATTCCGAGTATTGCCGAGTGGAACGCCATCTGTGAATCGCCACAGCCGATGGTACTGGTCAGTTGGAGACTAGGTACGAAGCTTCGGCTTTCTGAGGACACGGCTATTGTTTAAACGTCCACTTCTTTGCTTTCATAGAGGGAATTCGCGTGTTTAACCGGGGTCAGCTGGACAGGAGGAGTCCTGGGAGACAAAGGTCCGTCGAGTCACGATCTCCCTCACGTTAGAGCAGCCTACTGAACGAGGAGGGAGAAGCCTCCAACCTCAGGAGATCGCTTTATTATTGTGCATGGAACTGTGTCCGGCTCGACATTCAGTCACTCTGACAGACCCTGGCCTTGCTGGAAGCGAATCTTGGAGCCATGTCAGGTGGAGATCGAAGTGCCGTGTGGAATGAGGTCAAGTGGGTGCCGGTATTTGAAATACAAGCAGGCTACGTCGCTTTGTAAACGTATTCACTCGCTCGTAGGTTAATTAAATTGAAGTTATCGGCCTCACATCTTGCGTCCGCTTGGGTGAACAGTTAAAAAGAACGGATGTTTTGACATTAGAGGAATGGAAAGGCTCAATTGCAGCTGCTGGTGAGGTCTGACATTTATGTGGACACAGAACGAATCAAGTCGAACAGTTCGTTCCTGTATTTCTGTTATATTAGACCGTCCATGCGCCTCTTGCCACGTTTACTCTTATCAAATATACCTACGACCCTGTAAAGCGATGAATCCCGCCTGAAACTCGCACTGAGAGGAACCCATTTGGTCTGCTTTCCAGATTTCAGAGCGGTCCAAACCAAGAATCTGGAAGCGCCAACCTTTCCGTTCGTTCATCCATAGAATAAAATGCCGATCCGTACACAATTCCGTGCACAAAAGCAGAAAGAGATCACTCAGCCTCGGGTCTTCGTGGCCGTTGAATTCTTCTTCGAGTTTCATTGAGAAACTAAT